>CM076573.1:743587626-744193756 GCA_034641835.2 Pinus albicaulis | reverse complement strand
CATCATTGGCGGTGTTTGTATCTTTCTCTTTATAAAAGTGCCATCAACAATTGACAATTGTCTTAAAGAGGTAGCATGATCCAAGACTTTGGATACCTCTTATTATACACAAGCTATGAACAATTCGTTTGAAAATCATCATTTGTTCAAGAGTGGTGATTACTCGACCATGTGTTTTTTTTCGTATGATTTTAAGGAGGAAACATGGTGAGTGAGAAGAGATTCCACCTCCCCTCTCTCAATTGCTAACCACATCAACACTTGTGGAATTGGGGCACCTTGATTCTCCTATATGTAACTATGCAGTGAAGCAAGAACCTAAGTCATAATGATATATGCTTCTAATTAAGAGTTCCCATGAAAGACAACGAACCTTCAGATCATCCCCATGATCTCGTTGGAGTTTCATTCAAACCCTTGAGGGTGAGTATGTCGCCATTCAACTGGGTGCACTTGACACCCAAACCTTATTTGTACACTATTCCTCAAATATATTTTCATGCCCTTTGATTATGAAATATGTTCCAACATCAAACAAGTAACTACCCTCTACAAGAAGCTCTTAGGAATGAGGCCATACAAATGGCAAAGACGTGACTTAACCATGATTGGAAGTCCCCCCCAATTAGCACACTTTTCCAGTTCCTCGCTTATTGGTGTCACATGTCTTCCACCTTTTATATTTAAGCTCGAAATACTCTTACCCTTTCCATCTGCCTTGAAAAGGTATTGGATATAAACCTTTCTTATTATCTCCACATGGAAAGGGGATGAATATGTCATGTTCTGCAACCGAGCCCCTATAGGTTTTAGTTTCAGTTTCTTTACTTCCTTGTAATGGTGATATTGTTGGGTATATTCTTTATGGACTTGACCTACATGACATATTATAATATAAATTAGTCCATGGTTTCTTTGGAGAATGATGTCCCTGAGTTCGAAAATAATTAACATGTGACCATGAGTTCGATGGAGTACCCAAATAGAATGTCTAAATAATCAATGGTGAAATTTCTTCTAATGGGGATATGCCATGCACTTAATTCACAAAAAAAATTATGCTCAAGTAGATGCATGAACTTGGTAGTTGTACAAGATATTTCCTGACATGATAGGACTAAAGTATAAATGTCTTGTCATGATTGTGAGAAGGTTTACTAAAGGTTGGAAATAGGTCAAACACGACTGAGCATGTTGTCATGAAAATTTAGGGTTTCCAGTGTATTCAATAAATATGTCATTTTCAGGAACCTTAATGCACTTGAGGGGATGAGGACTAAGGCGAGGTGGGGTTACCGTCATGCAGTATTATCACCAACCTAAATGCACATGCTGAGATGGGGAAACCAATCATGAACCTAAGGGACACTGATATTGGATGAATCTTACAACTACGCCTAGCAATGTCGATGAGAACGCACCCCTAGAGGCATGGGAATTAGGTTAAAACAAGAAGGGGACCACTCTCTTTCCAAATTAAGTTTTCTCCCAAACCCTAGTATGGTCAACATAAGGGGAGCCAAAAATGAAATCCTGCTATCCACATGCAGTGTTTCTACTATTTTTGATACATATTAGGGAAAGATAAGTTTTGAATTCATGGGAGCCTCTAGGCATGTCACTGAAGCGAAACAGCTTTGAAACCATAATGCACTGATAAGGTCAACATCTGAGGCAACACATGATGTGTGGGTGTAACATGTAAAGCACGAATGGGGACAGCATCAGAGTTCGACAGAAAGGGAGGGAGGAGAGTAACTGGTTAAGAGCCTGATCGAAACCCTAATGGGCTGAGCGAGCATAAGGGGGGAACCCAAAATTTGAATATTCCCAAAATTTTGGGTGGTGTTGTAGTAGCTACAAAAATTAGGCTTATATATTATTTTTAAATTTTGATACTGGGACATATCTAAGTTTATTAATATCTCTAATGAATATAGATAGACACATGTATTATGTAAACAACTTTTTTAATACAAAATTGTTCATTTTTTCTGGTTGAAAAAAAAAAAATCCTTCATGGTCGTCCATCCCATTAACCAAAACACTAGAGACTAATCATGGGGCCCACAAATCTGATGAATGCATACGTTCTTTGGGTTCATATTACACAATTTTTAGCTCAAAATTGTTCTAAGAACCAATTAGTGAACAAACCATTTGCTTTATTAGTGTGTGAAAAGGATATATAAGCTCTAACTCTATTATACCTTGAACTTCAATTGTAACTCAAACAATGGTCGTTGAACAGTCTCTTTATAACTTGTTGCTCCACAACTTATCTCATTAAGGTTGAACTGCATCCCAAATGGCTATGAGAAATGGATATTGATTTATTAATTATATCATGTAGTTTGGAGCCTAAATACTTAAAGTGATTATTGTATTCAATGAATTTCCTAAAGCAAATCAAACAGGAATTCCCCATTTGTTAGACTAAGAATGTCGTCATTTTTATTTAATATATGCCTAAATGAAGGGTTCACATTAGGCTTGTGGTTCATAAGCCTTTATAACTTTGGTTGATAAAATGATCAATGAAGAAAGTACATGAAGGAATATTGGTTTATGAAGCACAAGAAGACATTATTAATTATAGTTTGAAAACTATTAGCAAGACAAATCTTCCCATCTAAAGGAGTTGAATGAATTAATTCTAGGAATTCCATGTTAGTAACACTTAACTTAAATAAGTGGTACATAGTAGCTAGTCCCTACTCCTTAGTTTAAATATAGCTAAATTAGAGCAACAAACAATAAAGATATAAAGAATTATTTTAAATATAGCTAAATTAAACTAAAAAACAATTAAGACATAAAGATTTAATCTATAATTTATATTAATAAAAGTGACAATTAAGTTATATATATAATACTTACAACTAAAACATCTAAAACAAGTGTTGCATGGCAGGTTAGTCATTGCCACATAAGTTACAAATTACTCTTGTGGAGAAATAGAAAATTGGTATATGAAGTGGAAAAATTAATTTCCTACTAAGGGGAAAGAACTTGCATAAAGTGTTGCATGGCGGGTTAGTCCTTTCCACATAAGTTACAAACAATTTTTTTAGAGAAATTGAAAATTGATATATGAAGCAGAAAAATTAATTTCCTACTAAGAGTAAAGAATTTGCATAAATTTTGGTGGTTAGTAATCACTATTAGTGTTTAACTTTGAAAAAAAAATATTTATTTTTGAATATTATTGAATTTTTCAAGCATTTGATTGGAACATAACTTGAAAGCCTTATTGTAACATTTACCCCTATTCAAATAACTACCTCATAATTTTTTTTCATAATTTATGGGTGGAGTTGCAATATTTATGCCATGAATTGTATATATTTGTGGAGTTATTTTTCATGTTTAAGCTAATCGATCAACAGTTATAGTAATAAGTGCCACTACAGTGGCCACCTCTTAACTAAAACTTGGTTCGATGAAAGAGTCAATGTTACTCACTCTATGGTGGTGGTTTTGGACACATGGTTTTGGTTTCCCATGGTTTTGTGCCCCTCGAATGCATGTAATAAAGCCTTTTGAAAGGATTGGGAAAATTTCATTGTAATGGGCCAAGAGAGGTAAGTGGTGAAGGCTCACTTGGCAGGGTTTTGGCCAAAGTACTAATGGAATTTTGTTAGATGTTTTTTTCAGGATTGAGATTTTCTAGAATTAGATAATATATGTATAATTTGCATTTATAATTTGTTGCTGCTTAATTTATCTCTCATGTAATTTTAACATGGTATTAGAGCCAAGTTTTTTCTTTAGAAAGACTTTTTGTTGACAATAGTTTATTTAGGTTGCATAAAAACAAGACTCAAATAATGAAGATAAAGCCCAGGAACATGGAATTGGAAAAACAAACTAGAAATAAGTGTGCACACGTTAAAATGATGGAAGAGAAAATTAAATTTACTTTTCTTTCGAAGTAAATTTGATTTTCTTTCCAATAATTTTAACAACTCTCCTCCATGTCCAGCTAGCGTTCGTGCTCGTTCTCCATGCCTATGCACATGGACCTCTCGTTTGCTTTTTCACTTTCTTTGTTCCTTCGCTTCATGTTCTATCACTCCTCCTCCTCATGTAACCTAGATGACATGCCCTTCTACACCACACATGATATGAGAGTTGAATGTTTATTGTTTATTTAGATATGAGAGTTGAATACAATGTTATCTTGCCATTATCAATACAATACAGTTGGAATCTGATAACAATACAGTTGTTATCTTGCCATTACCATGTTGGACCGACCATGATGAGATCGATGGGTTTGCGACTTTTGTGCCACGAGAGGAGATCCTGGGAGCAGAAGGGATTAATTCGTTGACGTAAATATAAACTAGCAGGAGAGAGATCAAAAGCCGAGAGCCATGGAAGCAGGCGAGACAATCTTTAGCCTTCCAAGGTTCAAGGTTCGTCCATAGTGTAAACTCTGTGTGAGAGGCAGAGGCGGAGCGTGGGCACCATAAGTCCAGTTTGATTGGAAGCTGAGTGGTGATCTTCATGCCAGTGGTTTGATTGCAAAGTTACAGAATACTGAAAGCGCTCTAAAATACCAGCGTTAGGAAACTGAAACCCTAAAATTAAACCGATTCGGAGTTTAACTGACATATGACTTCGTTTCTCAGGTTGAGGAGTGAAAATCTAAGAAGAGTGAAAACCCAAGGAATAATAACAGTTCCACACGATGGAATTATTCCTTAGGTTTTTATTCGTCTTAGGTTTTCACTCCTCACCCTGAAATTCAAGTCATATGTCAGTTAATCTCCGAATCGGTTTAATTTTAGGGTTTCAGTTTCACAAGTCTAGTATTTTGAGCGCTTTCATGAACATCTGCACTGGCTTCAAATGATGGATATATATATAAATTATAATGGAGTTGAAACTTTATTTTTATATTCTGTAAATGGGTATATAGTTGTAAAATTTAGTAAAGTAAGAATATTTTGGGAAATTAATTAAAAATTTTGGATTAATAATGTAATTAATAAGAAATACAATATTATTTATAATATGGATTACAAAAGTTTAAATTTGGAGTTAGATTTATATGACATGGGCATGTCAAATTAATAGATATTTTGGACATAAATTTAGAGGAGAGTAAAGTAGGGTAGGTTTGGATGGATTTAGTCAAGGGAAATCCATGTAAAGTTTTAAGAGACTGACTTAGTGGAATGTCAAAGTTACTTGATGTATATTTGGTTGTTTTGGTTGTCCATGATTTAAAAGATTTGGAAAACTTCATTGTAATGAGCCAAGGGACATGAAAGCTTACTTCGTTTTATTTGTAAATTTTGAAAAAAAAAAAAAACTAATGAAATTATATTAATTGGTTTTTCCAAAATTAGAATTTTTGAAAATAAAACATAGTTTTATGAGCAATTTGTTTTAACATAATTTATCTCTCTCATAATTTTAACACCGAAAAGAAATGTGATTGGTTTGTACAAAAAAACATATAGGGAAGTGGAGTTACCACAATTTACATTCTAAGGAAACAAGTTTTACCATGTTTAAGTCTCTTGTGAAGAGGTAATATTTTTGTTATCAACCGTCTTAGTGATTTATTGGCCATGCAAGCATGTATTCCAACTTGGCTGTAGTGTTGAGGACACGTTTCGAGGCTAGTCCTATGGAAGGCGAAAGAAAGTGATTCTTAGTCAGAACAACATCAAGTTGTTTATAGCGTTACGTGCGAGTAGGTGATGTAATTGCGGTACATAGATGGCCTGAGTGGTTGACAAGGCTTTTATAGAAATATTATTAATTTTTTATATATCCTTAATTATTTCCTTTATACTTGTTTTTAGTAGATGGTTTTACGTTGAATTTAGTGGAAAGACTTAAAATTTGATAGTTACAAGTAATCAATTTAGGTTATAAATTCATTTTTGGGTAGAAGGAAGTTGTTTAAGTGTTATGGCTTAGATAATGGAAATATTATGCATTGAGTTGGCTAATTTAGTTTATTTTTGTCTCAAGACAAACATGGGTTTTGTACCTAAGCAAAACAATGAAATTTGAGGTCTAACATTGCCATTCGTTACATGTTAAAAGAACCAGAAGTAAAATGCAAGAGAATAAGTTGATCTTCAGCTACCATGCATGTATGAATTCATCCAATTCAAGTTCAAATATATTCATATGCCACTTGAACCAAATAAAAAAATGCAATACTATACTTCTAACAAAGAAACAATGAATTATGAAGAGACAATGAATCAACATTTACATCTATATTTTAAATTGAAACTGAAATTAATTAATCTAAAAAGTAGTTAAGTAATTTTGTGTTCTTAAGCTTAATGTGGAAGAGTCCTTATGGTAAACATTTCGATAAAGGCATTTAATGAATAATTTTAGCTTTGTTAATCTAGAAAATTGTTAGTATTTGATATTTTAATAACCTAGTTTTATAACAACTCAAGTTCAAATGAATTTGAACCAAATGAAAAAATTAAATACTAGACTTCTAACAAACAAAGAATGAATTACTAAGAGACAATGAATCAACATTTTCATCTATATTATCAAAGAACTATTAAAATATATAAATTGAAACTAAAATTAATTAATCTAAAACGTAGTTAAAGTAATTTTATGTTCTTGAGGGCACTCTAGAAGAGTCCTTATGGTAAAAATTTCCATAAAGGCATTTGATGAATAAGTTTAGCTTTGTTAACCTAGAAATTTGTTAGTAATTGTTGTTTTAATAACCTAGTTTTATAACATGCATTTGGAAAATGATAAAGCACTCTCATGGCATGGCATTGAAGTAGTGAATTATATAGCAATAAGATTTGAACTAGGAAATTCTAATGATAAACCTACCATTTCTAGTAAGTCTTGTTGAAATTGTAACTAGGTTTGGTCTTCATAATTATGTTTTCGTAAAGAATTCAAAAAGAATTTATTCAAGACAAAAAGAAAATGTTTATATCATGTCTCATTTGGACATTTTTAAAAGATTATATATATATATTCTATGTCTTTTAGTCAAAACCCATATCCTAAGTTAACCCTCCAAAATTTGATTCTTCCTACCCAAGAGATGTGCCTTTTCTCATAAACAAACAACTATAAATAGAGCCAATTCTTCGCCAATAAATAAGCATATCTTGGAGAGACTTATGGAAACACTCTTATGGACCAACTTTTTTCATGGCGGGATGACTTGGCATTTGAAAGATTAGCTAAATATTCAAACTCCATATATGTGTTGGGATTCACATTCGAGCACCCTAACATAAGGTATTTGAATTCTCTCTTTGGTAAATGGCATCCAAATTAAAATTATGATATCTCTATTATAACATATTGAAAGTATTATATTCTAGATAAGTAAAAGAATCAAGTTGGTTCAAGACATTATCACGGTGTGAATTCTAGCCCAAAGTTCTAAGAATGATCCCTATCTAGTCTAAATTATAACTTCAATGTGAAGCCATACCATAAGTCTAGTTTGATTGGTTTACAACAGTGACAAGCCTGAAACAAATCCAAGTCAATACATTTTTGTGGAAGAATGACAAAATTCAAGACCAAAAATATCTATAGAAGCAAGTCTGAGTCAATCATTTCTATGGAAAAGAATCTGAAGTTTACTGGTCATCACAATGAAACTAAATGAGAATTTTGTGGTCTCTAAGGTTGAGGAAACATCTAAGGGTTATGAGCATAAGTTCAAGGTATGTGATTACTATCTAAAATTTGAAGAAAAGTTTGAAGATTACTTTACATACAAAATTGACCATCCTTCCTATTTTAAAGCAAGACCTTTGTGGAAAATATAAATATGAGTTCAATGATTTGAATTAAATCCAAATTTTGCGAACCGAGGCTTAGGCTTGATCCATCTCTATGGCATGGTATGAATCTTCCGTAAGGAAATTTTGAGATGGTCACCCTGCAGACTTAGACCAAGTTTTGTCCCAATATCTAATTAGTCGAAGGAAGTTTCTATCCCAGATATTGCATGAAGATGATTTATATCTCTTTGAAGGAGCTTAAAGACATTGTGATTTGGCACCATACTCGAAGGTAGAAAAAGAAGACAAGTAATATTTAAATATTACTCCTCACATCTTGCAATTTAAAAAGTAGGTACAATCTTTTGTTTTATATCTCTAAAGCTAGGCTAGCATAAATATAGAGCATAAATGTATTTCAAAGATCTCTAAATTCATCAAAATGAGTCTATTATTTGATATGTCTTGTCCTCTCTCTCTTAAGGATAAAATCACTTCTAATATGATAAGTGATTGCATCCTTTCTTGCACACAAAGACTTAGTTTTTGTGGTATAATAAAAGTTAAACAATAAAAGAACTCCATCTCTAGTATGGAAGGCACACAAATGATAATTCTAAGGTTTGTAGCTAACACTTGTAGAACCTGAAAAATATAAAAGTTGGAATTTTTTGGAGATTTTAGATAATGATGCATCTCAGGTTTGTAAGCCCTACGAATGAATAAGAAAACTTTAAGAATAAAACCCTAGGGCTAATAATTTTTGTTAAAAGAAGAAACCCTAGAATTTGCAAGAAGGATATGACATCATGTTGATGATGAGGATAATGAAGTTACAAGAAGTCCAAGAAGAAGAGGGAGCAAAATTTTTTCAAAATATAAGTATTTTATATAGTCTCTTTGATTACTATTGTTGTAACTGGATATTCTATTGGCTATGTACCTTGAAGGTTGCATGTTCATGATAAGAGCTACATAGGATTTGATAGTAGATGAAAGAATTGAAAGAAAGTAGTGAAGCAAGAGGACACTCCTGAATATAGGAAGAATATGCAATTTGAAATATGCATTTATTGAGAGGTCAAGATATAAGCATGCATTAGATGGAAGCATTAAAGAAAGAAGGTTATCCTAGTAAAAGTGAGAGGATCATGTTAAGACAATTTCGTCGATTAGAAGAGTTTACCCAGATTTTGAAGAAGCCTCATGATTAAATAAGAACTCATACTTTGGGAAAGAATGTTTCATGAGTGAAAGGAAGAAATATTGACTTCAAAGGGAGCTAGAAGAAAATTTTTATATGAAGGATCTTACAACTTGGGACTTGACAATACATCAATTAGGTTGGAAGTATTGATGATGAATGGAGATATTACTGATGGTTGGAATCTGGTATGGTTTCTTGTAAGAGAACGAAGTAGGATTATGCAGAGGCAGATGATATTGTAGTTTTTACAATTATTTATGAAGTATATTGGCTCCATAAAATGTTTGATTGACTATTTTACGTGTTGGATTCGATTGTGATACTTTATAAATATTTCCAGAGAAATTGGTTTTTCATGGAAGATCGAAGCACTTTCTGATTCGAGAGTATGGTGCAGATAGGAGCCAATAAGCTACAACATATATCCATGGATGAATAGATAGTCGACGTAAGGGAAGTATGAGTACTTTTGTGACAATCTTAGGCTTATGGATTACTCCTCCCAGATTGAAATGGAGTGAATATGGTGATCTGAATATGGGAAAACTATTTATTGCTATGCTATCTCCCTCATCAATATTAAAAGTGTGTGATTAGGATCAGCTCAATATAACCACTTGTGAAGGGGTTTATGTGTGTAGTTTCATGTGTTTTTAATGATCAAATTAAGAGTTAATTAACTTTTAAAATCTCATGTACATAAAATGAAATGTAGAAACATAACTCATAGCATTCACATAACACAATGGATGATAATGGATTTCACACCTCCTAGGCTACATCTCCATGGACCTGCTTTAACTAGCTAGGACCTTTTTGGAATATGAGTCAAATGTCTAATTACAAGAATCTGTGAAGCTCCAATGAATTTTTTTACTACTCCATTAGCTTCAAAAGACATGAAAACCCCAAAAATGACTATTCAATCTCTGAATTTGGTTACAAGCTAATCTAGGCTTGACCTCTAATCTTAATGGCCATGGACTTGTTTAATTTCCAAAGTGACAAAACCACCTTCAGATGTGATCAAATGCCTCTAAAAAATATACCATTGTGTTCCTAACATCAAATACATCTAAAAATGATTGTTCATTCACTCCATTTGTCCTTCAGTTGATCTGGGCATGGCCTTTCCTCCTGGTGGCCCTAGGCTTAAAAATTATTCAAGTGACCAAAAAAACCTGTATATTTTCTCCTATGCCTCTACAAGTTGTTCCAATCAATTCATAGCATGCCAATCTACTAGGAATGACTATTCCTGAGCCAAAATTGGTCAAAAATTGCTCAAGATAGGCCTCATTAAATTTTCCCCTAGATTCTGCCTCTAAATCTAGAAAACTACCAGTTAGCCCCGACCATGGAAAATTTTAGGGGCTAATATTCGCAGGTGGGCTAATTTTCCATGGTTTTTCCAAAAAAAAGATTCACCAATTTCCATTTTTTTATAAAAATGATTCGCCCAAATTTTACAAAATAAAATTATTTTACTTTAAAAATCGCCAACATTATATAGATAATATATACAATATCATTATAAATTTGAAAATTTTTACAAATACATCAATAAAAATTTTATACTTTTCCTATTAGGGGCTAGTGAGATTCGCCAATTTTTTAAACTTCAAGATAATTTTCCATCCTTAAAATTATCCCTAGCCCCGACAAAACTAGAAGTGGCACTGGATTTGGAGATTCCGCAAAAACTTCCACTATCTTAAATTCATATTAATTAATCCTTAAATACGTATTAGGAGGTAATAAGTGCGCAGTAATCCGCGCTTAGTGGAAAGTTGTGTCACAGTAATGAAGCGCGATCATGTGGAGGAGGGTTGGCCCGCAAGGTTGACCCCCTTTGTTCCACCATCGGAGACTATATGAACTTTAAATGGAAGTGGTAACGCATCCTTTTCAATTCTCATAGACATATCCCATTGGTAAATCCGCGGAGCGGAGTGGGGGAGGTCATCGCCCCTTGATACATTGTTTTTGGCATATAACAATACGACCCCAAAACCTTTGTTTAAACCATCGGATATGATAACGGACTTTTGCTAACAAATATGTTCCGAAATATATGTGCGCCATTCATATGTTCCAAAGTTTAAACTTTGGTTAAATGTATATCACCGCTTCACCGTTCAATTATATTCCATAGCATATATGCCATAAAACCTTTGAAATGGACTTCGGTATAAACCAATGTTATATTTGCATAACCCAAGTTTGTTATAATAATGCCACCGAAATTGAAATGGAATTTGGTATAAACCAATGTTATATATGCATAACCCAAGGTTGGTATAATAATGCCACCGAAATTCTCCATAGTTTAATAAATGTGCATGGATTATGGTTTAATGAAATATTTGGAAATAATAATTAAGTTTGTATTTAAATATAATATAATATATGATTAATAACCATATAGAATATTAAAATTAACTATTTTTGTGTGTGTGTGTGTGTTAATCCAATCCTTAGTAATTAAAAATAATTTCCAGCACATGAATTCATTATGAACCCAAATTCAACCTTGGAGGACATTAGGAAAATTTCACCTTCACAAACCAAACTGGCGAATCCAGCAGTGACACTTGGCACAGTCCCATTGGACAAAAACTGAAGAAGATTCTTTGCATGCTGACTGGGTTTCCATGTCATCACCATGTACATGTTCTGCAATTTAAAAAAAAAAATTTGCATGTTCTGAACGGTGATTAGCAAACCATAACTTCTTCATCCGAACTCGGTTTTCGACGAAACGAGTTGTATTGGATTCCTGGTGACGGGTCAGTCGTTGTCATTCTAGTTTGGTGCAATTATAAGAACTTTAATTTTGAACATATTTTTGGCCCTAGTCCATATTTTGATCACTCCTTCCCACTAACATGCTTTTGGACCCACAAAAGTTGGTTATCTCATAAGATCTAAACACTCTTTTGTTTCCCAAGTTCTATCATCTTGATTCTACTTGTAATATTCGCTATGAAAACCACTTATTCAAGGACATGCCTTGCCTTGCCTTGCAAATGGCTTGGCTCTTGAACCACTGATCTCCTGTTGTTGCTAACCCCCAACACTTGTTGGCTTCTTGTTGATATAACACTTTTGTTGTACCAAATCGATTCCTCGGTGCCTTCCCACTGAGAATCATGTTCCTCCTTTGCACAATGAGTGAACTACAGCAATGAGTTCCAACATCAGTAATAATATGAAAATAAATGACCATTCTTTTACCTCCACAGTTCCAAATTCCACATCTGGAAGAATTCATTTTCCATCTCCTTCTCTTCTTGGCATCAACACATAAAATGGTCTATAATGGTTGCAAAATTTCTTAACATCTTGTCACAAGCATAAGATATTTATATTCAACCATCAATCTGAAAAACACATCATGCAAGAAACATAACTTGACGACATATCCTCTTGCTCCTTCAAAGCAACAAATTTCACATCATGTGAACATCGCCATGTACTCTCACATCTTGGTGTCAAAATTCATCAACCAAATTCATCGACCAAACACAACTTGGGACTTGACGATACATCAATTAGGTTGGAAGTATTGATGGTGAATAGAGATATTACTAATGGTTGGGATCTAGTGTGGCTTCTTGTAAGAGAATGAAGTAGGATTATGTAGAGGAAGATGATCTTGCAGTTTGTACAATTAGTTATGAAGTATATTGGCTCCATAAAATGTTTGATGGACTATTTTACATGTTGGATTTGATTGTGATACTCTATAAATATTTCTAGAGAACTTGGCTTTTCATGGAAGATCAAATCACTTTATGATTCGAGAGTATGGTGCAAATAGGAGCCAATAAGCTACAACATATATCCATGGATGAATAGGTAGCTGATGTAAGGGAAGTATGAGTACTTCTGAGACAATCTTAGGCTTATGGATTACTTCTCCCAGATTGAAAGGAAGTGAGGATGGTGATCTGAATATGGGAAAACTATTTATTGCTATGCTAGCTCCCTCATCAGTATTAAAAATGTGTGATTGGTATCAGCTCAATTTAACCACTTGTGAAGGGGTTTATGTGTGTAGTTTCATGTGATTTTAATGATCAAATTATGAGTTAATTAATTTTTAAAAACTCATGTATAGCAAATGAAATGTAGAAACATAAATCACAACATTCGCATAACATTATGGATGATAATGGAGTTCACCCCTCCTGGGCTACATCTTCATGGACCTGCTTTAACTAGCTAGGCCCTTTTTGGATTATGAGTCAAATTTCTGATTACAAGAACCTATGATGCTCCAATGGATTTTATGACTGACCCATTGGCTTCAGAAGACATGAAAACCCCAAAAATGGCTATTCAATCTTTGAATTTGGTTACAAACTGATCTAGGCTTGACCTCCAATCCTGGTGGCCATGGGCTTATTTAATTTTGAAAGTGAAAAAATCACCTTCATATGTGCTCCAACGCCTCTAAAAATTGTACCATTATGTTCATAACATCAAATACATCTAAAAATAACTGTTCATTCACTCCATTTGGCCTTCAGTTAATTTGGGCATGGCCTTCCCTCTTGGTGGCCCTAGGCTTCAAAATTATTCAAGTGACCAAAAACACATGTACATTTTCTCCTCTGCCTCTGCAAGTTGTTCCAATCAATTCAAAGCATGCCATTCTACTAGGAATGACTATTCCTTAGCCAAAATTGGTTGCAAATTTCTCAAGGTAGGCCTCATTAAAGTTTCCCCTAGGTTCTACCTCTAAATCAGAAAAACTACCAGTTAACCCCCAAAAATCTAGAAGTGGCACCGGATTTGGAGATTCCACCAAAATTTCTGCTATCTTAACTGAAAATGAATTAATCCTTAACTACATATTAGGAGGTAATAAGTGCGCACTAATCCACGCTTAGTGGGAAGCTGGGTCACGGTCATGAAGCGCGGTCATGTGGAGGAGGGTTGGCCCGCGGGGTTGTTTCCCTTCGTTCCGCCATCGGAGACTATATGCACTTTAAATGGAAGTGGGCGCTCATCCTTTTCAAGTCTCACGGACATAGCCCATTGGTAAATCTGCGGAGTGGAGTGGGGGAGGTCATTGGGTCGAACCCCAACCTCGCCCCTTGATACATTGTTTTTGGCATATAACAATATGACCCCCAACCTTTGTTAAAACCATCCGATATGATAACGAACTTTGGTTAACAAATATGCTCTAAAATATATGCGCGCAATTCATATGTTCCAAAGTTTAAACTTTGGTTAAATTCATATGACCGCTCCACCATTTAATTATATGCCATAGCATATATGCTATAAAACCTTTGAAATAGACTTTGGTATAAACCAATGTTAAATACGCATAACCCAATGTTGTTATAATAATGCCACCGAAATTCGTTAATCCATAGTTTATCAATGTGCATGGATTATCGTTTAATGAAATATGTGGAATTAATGATTAATTTTGGATTTAAATATAATAAATATTAATATATATAATAAATATAATATAATATAAGATATGATTAATAACCATATAGAATATCCCTGGATGCGGGTGTTTAAGACGTTAGATTTTGAGGGCCACCTAGCCTCACCGTGCGAGGGCATATGGCCTCACCTTGGGGATGCACCTGCCTCCTGCGTGAGGGCTTTAAACAAGCATCGTTGGGAATGACGTCGGCACCTGCAGCATTCAATCTAGCAACTTGTACACTGGCTCCTGCAATTTTCTCTTCAACCATATATGGCCAATGGCTCCAATTCTCATTCTCATTTGCTCCAGTTTTCATTCCCTTTCCGTCATGCCTCTTCCTCTGCTCTGCAAGCCTCTATCTCACCTTTGCCCAGTTCTTTGTTCCTCAGCTGCCCTCTGAACTCCCCTTCCCGGCCCTTCAAGCCCATCAGTACATCGACACAATGTCACGCTGTCACCGTATGCGATGTCACCGCAGAGGAGGTAGAGGCTCTCCCTCTCACCCTCCAACTTTGGGTGTGGCGAAGTGCTCCTTGGATTTCTCTGTGGCTATGAAAGATCCTGAGGTCTCTGACCCCCAATTTCTCTCCTCTCATCTATCAATTCACCTCCCGGAGGCGCAACACAACCACTCTAGCTCCCACAATAGGAAATGACCTTGCAAGTCAACTCTTTCACGGTCCTCCTCCCCTGAGCCAAGAAAAATAGTCGGCATTCCTGTCAAAAGCATGGAGGATGCTTTAGACAATGGAGGGAGTAGCTCTATGAAAGGCACTCAACAAAAAGTCTCGGATGTAGACAAAGGTGCACGCTCAAATTCAACTCTAGAACTGGCTCCCCAGCTCTCCAAGAAGGATGACACCTTGTCCGACTACGGATGCTTCATAATTGAAGAAACTCCTCATGATCATCATGAAATACATGACTAGTAGCTGCAAAGCCATGGCTCTCCTCTTTGTTAGTTTTTATATGCTTCTCTACTGTTTTTTTGTCTATCTTTTTACTTTTCAGCAAACTCAGTCATTCAGGTCTATGTTTGCAGCTGGTTTCCCCAAGAAGGATAGCTCTCTTTTTGAATTGTTGAACGCACTTAGGGCAGGTTTCCCACTGAAGGGCAGCCTGCATTTTTAATTTTTAAACTTTCTTCATCCAACAGGGGTTTGCTAATTCAACAACCCATGTTCCGAAGCTCGAATGTATTTTGTGTACAATATAATATAATTTAGCATTGCTTAGAAAAAAATAACCATATAGAATATTACAAATAACTATATATAATATGTGTGTGTGTGTGTGTGTGTGTGTGTGTGTTAATCCAATCCTTATTAATTAAAAGTAATTTCCAACACACGAATTCATCATTAACCCAAATTCAACCTTGGAGGACATTGGAGTGCCCATCAACTTCTATGGCCATCTCTTCTATTTTTCCTTGGCCCTTTGTCTCTTCCTCTTCTTCTTCTTATTCCTCTTCTGGTTCTTCTTTTGGCTCTTCTTCTTCTTTTGGTTCTTCTTCCTCTTCTCTAAGGCTAGGAGTGGAATCTTGCCTTGTTTGGGTTACTATAAAAGCTTCCCTTCTCATATTTACGAGAGAGGACCACGCGATGGGTAGGGTGACGCAACTCTGTTGTTGTTGTTGCACACTGTTCAAATACGCAGCTCGCTCTCGGTATTGTTGTGATGCAAATCCCTATGGTCTCTTTCCCTAAAAAATTCTCAATTTACTGTTTGGATGAGAAGGGATCTCTTTTTATTAGATTGCACAACTATTTTGGAGCACTTATGTAACTCGGCTCAGCTCCAGTTTCTGTTGTAGACAATTGTTTTTTTCTCCCTGTTAATTCATGATGGACTACATGTTTCCTCCCCTTGTTATCCTCTAATCCACTTGATTTAAATTATTTTCTTTTGCATGCCCAGGTGGCGTGACTTTCAAAGTTCTCCCTAGTCATGCTTCACATTGGTGGCCAAGCTAACTAGCCACCAATTTGCACCTTAAACTCTAAGTCTGCAAATTTGATTATTTATGGCTATTATGGATGCATAGAAAGGGGTAATAAGCTATCCCTGAGTTTACCTGTCGTTTCCAAGGAATTTGTAGGAGCTGGATTGAGGAGATGAGCCTTTTAGATGTTTCATTCTTCACTATTTTTTGTTCTCTGAGTGAGAAACTCGCTGAATGAGCAGCTCTCAAAGTGAGCTATTGATCTTTCCTTGATGTTCCTTCCCATTGTAGATGTTGTTTTCTTCACTATTTCTTGGTCCCTAAGTGAGAAACACGTTGAAGGAGAAACTCTCAAAGTGATTTTTTGATCTTTCCTTTATGTCCCTTCCCATTGTAGATGCTGCGTGGGGGGTGCTCCAGATTCCATGGGTGGCACTCTTGTCTTTCCTGGGGTATGCTTCATGAGCTCCTCCCTTGTTTTTCTTTATGTTCAAGAACAGATGTCTACGTTGTAGGAATTCCCTAATGTCTGTAGCAGTCTGTGTCTTGCTGTCCTTGCTACATTGTGCTCAGGAATGGAGGAAAGTGGTGTATGGAGGTGATGGAGGAAATTATGAAAATTAATGGAGTGAATGATGGTATGGATGGTAAAAAAGAAGAATGGAAAAGAAGATGAATGCTTCCTTATGTTTCCAGAAATAATTAATGACCTACAAAACAGCAAACACAGAAAACATAGAGATGTTTTTTTTTTTTTTTTTTGGTGAAAGTAAGTGGGTTGCCTCCTCCATGGAGGTTTTCAATCCACAGACTTTCCTTGGGTGCCTCAGAGAGGTTTTCACCCATGGATATTTATTCTCTTTATTCTTTCTTATCTTTTTTTTTTAGCAAGTGAGCTGCCTTCATCGAGGTTTTCAACCCATAAGCTTGCCTTGGGTGCCTCAGAGAGGTTTTCACCCATATTTTTTTTTTTTTTGCAGGAGGTGTGGGAAAATATGGAGTTTCCCATCACATACACCTCTCTACTTATTGAATTTATGAACTCTACCCTTTACAAAGACTTCTTGTAAATTTTCAGTCTGTGACCATTGACAAGCAAGGGGATTCCTTCCTCATCTATGGTTTTGGTTTGAACAGCGCCATTATCAAAAAAAATTCCACTATGTAAGGTCCCAACCATCTTGTCATCAACTTGCCTTTGAAATCTTTAAACCTTGAATCATACAACAATGCCCAATATCCTTCTGGGAAGGTTTTTTCTTTGATGTTATTTTCATGCCAGACCTTCCTTTGCAGTTAAACTACCTTCGTTTGAAGAAGTGCTTGCATTCTGAACTCATCCAATCCATTTAGTTGCAGCAACCTCTCTTTTTTGGAATTTGATAGATATAGATTTAATTCAGTTTTCATTCTTAAAGTATTGAACTCAAACTCAACTGAAAGTAAAGCCTTATTACCATAAACTAATTCATAGGGAGTGAATCCTATTGTTGTCTCCCAAGTAGTGTTATAGGCCCAAGCAGCTTCCACCAATCTATCTGCCCAATATTTTATGTTTCTTCTCACAACCTTAGTGAGGATGCTCTCTAAATCTCTGTTATTCACTTATACTTGGCCATTCACCTTAGGGTGATAGGCAGTAGAAGTTCTATGCTTAATATTGTGCTTCCTAAAAATATTATCAATGAGGTGAGAGGTGAATTGTGCTCCCTGATCAGTGACTATTTATCTAGGGTACCCAAACTTGTAAAATGCATTCTCCCTCAGAAATTATGCTACTTTCTCCTCAATTTCTAGCTTCACTGCTTTTGTTTCATCCCACTTTGTCAGGTAATCAATGCAGACTATGATATACTTATTTTTTTCCGGATGGTGGATCAATAGGTCCAACAAATTCCATGCCCCATTTTTCAAATGGCTCAAGATCCACCTGAGGGTTCAAAGGAATCTCATCCCTTTGTGTTTGTTTCTCCATCCCTTCGCACTGGTCACACCTGCTGGTGTATCTTCTGGAAACTTGGTGAAGGGTAGGCCAATAGTATCCTACCTACAAAACTTTGCAATCAATTCTCTTTGTAGCAAAGTGGCCTCCACATGGGCTATCATGACATGCAAAGAGGATATCAAAAACTTCTTCCTCCCTCACACATCTCCTTATGATTTGATCAAGACCTAGCTTGAAAAGGTTTCCCCCAATCCATGTGAAAGGGGCACTTTTTCTAATGATTATGCTCCTCTCCCTGAATGAAAGATTAGGATGGAGTCTCCCAGCAACCAAGTATTTGGCTATATCAGAAAACCATGGTGAGAGTGCTGATATAGCAAATATATGATCATCTAGTAGCTAATCATCCACCATTCCTTCTTCACCTGCAGGAAGAGCTAACCTAGAAATAAATCCACAACAACATTTTCCTTTCCATTTTTATCAATAATAGTCAAATTAAATTACTACAAAAGTAACAACCATCTAATTATCCTAACATTAACATCTAGTTTGTTCATTAAATACTTGATGGTTGCATGGTCAGTGTGAACAAAGGTCTGATATACAGTTACATAATTCTTGAATTTGTTCAAAGAATGGACAATGGCTAACATCTCCTTCAAAGTGGCAATATAATTAAGCTCGCCCTTGAAAATTTTCTTAATGATGAAATAAATGGCATAAGGGATTTTTTCTTCTAATTTTCCTAATGCTGCCCCTACAGCTTTGTCGGATGTATCAGTGTGGATGTGGAAATTCAGAGTCCAATTTGGAACTCAGAGGATGGGGGCAGTAGTCAACTTTCCCTTAATGAGCTCGAGAGCCTCTTGACAAGGACCAGACCAAATAAACTCTGAATATTTGGGAAATAATGCAAATAATGGCAAAGCCATCTTGTTGAAATCTTTGATGAACCTTATATAGTAACCAGCTAAGCCTAAAAATCTCCTAACATCTTTCTACTTTTGAGGAGAAGGTACCCTTTTGATGATAGTGATTTTGTTCGGGTCTACCTGTATTCCTACTTGGGATATGGAGTGCCCTAATACAACCCCTACTTTCTTCAAGAATTCACACTTTTATGGCCTTAAGGAGAGATGCATCTCAATGCACCTCCTTAGTACTTTACCTAAATTGGAGAGAGCTTCCTGGAAGTCATCCCCATATGGTGTGAAATCATCCATGTAGATTTGAACAGAGTCGTGGACTAACTCAGTAAAGATGCTCAAGACATTTCTTTGGAAGTTATTTGGGGCATTTCACAACCCAAAGGGTAGGACTCTATAAGAAAAGGTACCCCAAGGGTAGGTGAAAGTAGTCTTATCTTAGTCTTCAGGACTGATTTGAATATGATTGTACCCACTGAACCCATCTAAGAAGGAGAAGAACTTATTCATTGTAATTCCATCCAGGACTTGCTCTATAAAGGGCAAATGGAAATGGTCTTTCTTGGTGGCTTTGCTAAGTTCTCAATAGTCGACACAAATTCTCCACTTCCCATTCTTCTTTGGGACTAGGACAAGAGGGGATACCCACTCACTGCCGGATATAGGATATATGAACCATGCATCCAATAGCTTTTGCAGCTCTTCTTTTATTATGTCCTTCAGAGCCATGTTCATCCTTATTTGGGGTTGTCTCGTAGGCTTACATCCTTATTTGATCTAAATGTAATGTCTGCATACTGAAGGATGCACCCCTTTCAAGTCCTTTTAATCCAAAGCAAGTGCTTCAATATTTTCTTTCAAAAGCTGGCTTAGCTTCTTCTCTTCTTTATTTGAGAGGTTTCGGTTGCTTTTCAGAGATCTGGATGGGCCAAACTCAATAGCCTTTGTGATTTCACAGGTTGACTCTGTAGAAATTTGCTGAATAATGATTAATTATCCACCGAGACTATCCTGGTCACATACTATTTGAACTTCATACAAAACACATAATCTCTTCCACTCAACTCAACTCAGATCAACTCAAATCATCACACATGCGGAAATAAAATCAAGCGATAACACATCAAATCATCATACACATTAACATAGTATGTATGGGGAAAGATTATAGCTGAAAACCCCGCAGCTATTGTGTATATTATAATGGAGAAATCAAGTAACCAACTCAGTACAATACTCCTCACAAGTACTCAGTACTTTCTCATACAGTTACTCACAATCTAGCTCAGTTTTGAACAGGTTATTGGTTCAAAACTCACCGCCAATTGCCTTGCCTCTATTGCATGTTTCAATGCTATGGGATGGCCTCTTTATATAGATAAACCACTAGCTTGAACTGCACAATCCTCATGGGCTTACTCCACCTATCTGTGTGTTGCAAATAGCAACGGTATAGTCACAACTGATAGCTAACTCCACCCTTTCATCTACCTCTTTCACTGGTCTCCACTGAACTGATCATACACTGTAGTGAACTGATGTGTTCTTGAGTTGAATAATGAGTTACTAATTAATGAATTAAATAATATTTAATTCACTCCCCTCATAACTAATTGATTAGCTAATTAAACTAATCTCAACTAGTTCAACTAAAATAAACAGAACACAACTCCACTATCTGTCTCATTAACTCCTCCAAAATTCTGCCACTGAAGTCCAACTGAAGTCAACCATGCATGATGCCATCAAACCCTTGGGAACCATGTGATTCCTCTGTCAGATGCATGAGCCACTTCTGTAGCTCGAACTGAAGTGCTCCAAGAGAGTAAACTGTTGTTTAGAGTCCAAATATTATTAAGGGTAAATAATATTTGACTTCCATGTTTTTAGGAGAGGCAGTCTAAAAATAGCCTTTGACCTCTTCGACCTAAAAAATAGAGTCTCATCTATTTTTACCAACATGACACATACTTCAAGAATCTCAAACTAGAATCCCCGAACCATGCTCCATATGTCTAAAAATAGACATAGTCTAAAAATAGATTTTGCGCCAGAATTTGCCTGCGGGCCCACTTAGTGAAGGCGACTTCATTTCACTAAGCTCCATCATCTTGCTGCATTCTCAACACTCCCTCTCGGCAAGATATGGATTATCTGCAACCCCTATCCTGCCTCTGTGGAATTCGAACTTGCTCCTGGTGAGCGCCTTCGTCAGGATGTCGGCATCCTGATCCTCCGTGGGAACATATGAAAGCATCATGATTCTCCGCTGAACACAATCTCTGATATGATGATACTTGATGTCGATGTGTTTGGACCTATCATGAAATAATGGATTAGCCGAGAGTTTAATGCAACTCTGGTTATCACAGTAGATCATTGTAGGCTCCAAATGCAACCTGAACAATCCTGCGAGGATCTTCCTCATCCAAATAGCCTCGCATGCAGCCAAGCTAGCTGCCATGTACTCGGCCTCTGCTGAACTGAGTGCCACGGATCTCTGCTTCCTGCTGTACCAGGAAACTGCTGTCGACCCAATGCTGAAAACTCCTCCAGAAGTGCTCTTCCGGTCCGTTGGACTCCCTACCCAATCTACATCAGTGAAGCCAGAAAGCTTCGCTCCATCCTCCTGTCTGTACCATAGACCATATCCCGATGTGCCTCTGATATAGCGCAATACATGCTTGCCTGCCTTCCAAAAGAGCTTGGTAGGCTTAACCATGGCTTGCGAAAGCTGGTTAATTGCATAGCATATATCGGGTCGTGTATTGACCAGATACATAAGCGACCCCACCAACTGTCGATAGACAGTGGCATCCACTACCTCCGCTGAAGTAGCATCCTCCTTCCTCCAACCACCAGGAAGAGGAGTGTCAACAGGCTTGCAACCTTGCATGTTGAACCTCTCCAGAATCTCCCGAGCATACTTTCCCTGAGAAACAAACAGTCCTCCACTGCGCTGCCAAATCTCCAATCCCAGGAAATAATGAAGGATGCCCAAGTCTTCATCTCAAACTCTCGTGCAAGATCCTCCTTGCATGAAAGTATCAACTGCTCGTCGCCAGTCAAAATCAGATCATCTACATACAATACGATGATCAACAGCTTCCCCTCCACCACAATCTGGTACAGGTTTGGATCCGCCTCACTCTTGGAGAATCCAAGCCCGGTGAAGTAGCTGTCTATCTGAGTGTACCAAGCACGAGGTGCTTGCTTCAGCCCGTACAGTGCTCTCTTGAGTCGGCACACATGCGACTCACTGTTGAAGATCTCGAAACCTTCAGGCTACTCTGTGTACACCTCCTCCTCAATGACTCCATTGAGGAACGCAGTCTTCACATCCATCTGATGGATGTGCCACCCCATCTGCGCTGAGAGAGCAAGGATCGTCGCATTGTGGAAGAGGTACCTTGCGACGGTGCAAGAATGTCTTCATAATCAATCCTCGATCTGTGAGAAACCACGGAAAATGACAAATCTCGCCTTGTGCCCCCTTGCCACACTCCCGTCGGTTGCCTGCTTCACTTTGTAGATCCATCGCGAACCCACCAACGATTTCCCAACCGGTCTTGGGACAATCTCCCCATGCACGCGTTACGACGATCGAATCATATTCTTCGATCATGGCATCTACCCATGCGGGTTCCTCCATATCTTCCTCAAAAGAGGATGGCTCCGTCACGGCACATTGACTCACAAGAGCCATGTATCCAGTGTACCGATCCGATGACTACCTCTGTCTGCGTTGTGTTGTAGGTGGTCTTACAACCTTCTCTGAATCTCGAGCCAGTCGCTCAGCTTCTGTAGTGCGCTTGCGCCCTCTGATGGTTGGCGTTGCATGGGTGGTTTCTTCCACCTCTTGAACTTCCTCTTGTGGCTGATCCACATCCGGAAGCTCCTCCTTAGGAACTAACAGCTCCTCATCTGCATGCAAGTGTAGATCCCTCTCAAGCGAACAGCACGCAAACTCCTCTTGAGGAAATTTTATATCCCGCGTCGCACAACGGTCTTTCATTTTCTGACAAATATACACGGTAGTTGTGAGGTGTATCGATGTACCCCACAAATATTCCAACCTCGGTTGGATCCCGACTTCCTTCTGCATCCTTCATCACATGCATGTGAACGGAGAACGAAAAATCACGCAAATGGAAATATAGGCCTCTTTCCAGAAAACGCCTCCTCCGGTGTACTCATGCCAAGTATCTTGTGAGGACAACGGTTCTGCACATACACTGCAGTGTTGCATGCCTCAGCCCACAAGTGAAGGGGTAGGCCCTGATCATGCAACATCGCCCGTGCAGCACCCACGATCGTTCTGTTCTTCCGCTCAGCAACCCCGTTCTGCTGTGGGTTGTGGGGTGCGATGAGCTCTCTCCGAATCCCTTCTGCGCTGCAAAAGTCCTTGAATTCAGCCGAGATGAATTCACCACCGTTATCACTCCTTAGAGCAATCACCTTCTTCCCCGACTCCTTCTCGACCGGTGCTTTAAACTCACAGAACTTCGTGAATGTATCGCTCTTCTTCTGCATGAAGAAGATCCAACACTTTCAAGAGAAATCATCAACAAAGATCACATAATACTTGTGCTTTGCTGTCGAAGCAACTGAGAAAGGACCACACACGTCTGTGTGAACTCTCTCAAGGATCGTCGTGGCGCGACTATCCTTCTCGTGAAAGGTAGCTTTCACATACTTCCCTAAAGTACACCCCTTGCACTGATCTGACTGCGCAAGAGTGCCCTTAGGAAGCCCAGTAGAAATCTGCTGCAGAATCTTCAAAGCTCCATGGTGAAGGTGGTCCAATCTCCTGTGCCACAGTTCGCCCTCATCATCCCGGCTCACCACTTCTCCCGCTTTGCATGCCATAGCTGCGCAGCCATCTACCTGCAACTGATAAAGGTTCTTGGTTCGAACCCCTATCTTCCGGGTCTCTCCAGTAGTCTTACTGCGCAGGAAGGCTTTTCCTTCGCTAAAGACCACATCATACCCCTTGTCCTCCAACATCGCCACAGAGATCAAGTTCTTCTTCAATCCAGGTACATGCATGACATCCCTCAATACAAAGGGTTTACCAGACTCCCTCTGAAAGGATATGGTACCGATACCAGTCGCACTGTATCTACCATCATCGCCCATCTCGATGTGTACACCCAAATCTTTGTCCTCCAGATCTGAGAACAACTCCCGATCTCCCGTCATATGAAATGACACACCGCTGTCCAAGAACCACACCGATCCCATCACACTTGAAACCAAGCATGCAATCAGTGAAAAGTCAAGCTCGAACTGTGAAGCCAAAGCTTCTCCATCTGCAGATCTTCCCGCTTGCTTGTTCTTCTTCTTCTTTGGACAATTGGTAACATAATGTCCGTGATCATGGCAGTGAAAACACTTCACTTTCGCCATATCCTGCTTCTTGCCCTTAGCACCAGAATGAGAGGTTTTCTTACCCTTCCCCTTCTTTGCTTTGGACACCAAAGCGCAGTTTTCTTCATCGGCTCCCTTTGATGAAGATCCATCTCGAGTAGTCCTCCTTATCTCCTCCTGCATGAGATCCGCCCAAAGGCGCTCCCATCCCGGCAGCTTCTCCCGACCATTGACACTATCTTGATATGAGTGCCAAGCCTTCGGAAGACCAAGGAGAGCCCGGTCGACCATGTCCTCTTCATCGACAGTAACCCCCACACTTCCCAGTTCATCTCTGCATTGAGTGAACTTCGTGAGGTATTTGGCGATACTGTCGCCCCTCTCCATCTTGATGTTCCTGAGCTTATCTTTGAGCGCCAGCTTCCTTTGGTCACTCTTACTCTGGAATAGATCCGTCAAAGCTTTCCACATTAGAAATGGAGAAGCCTTTCCATGCAGGTTGGATACAATATGATCCTTGACGCCCTCCAACAGGATCCTTCGACATTTCGCCATCTTCTTTTGCCATACTTCAACTTCAGCAGGATCAGTGGGCTTTTGGACATCCATATCTATGAACTCCTTCAGACCATTATCTTCTAATACTGACTCCATGCGATCCTTCCATGCAACATAATTTGAACTGCCTTCAAGAGAATATTCGAGTCGCAAACCGTTGAAAGACATTTTCAACACCGGCACCAAGAAAACAAAACTTCTGCAAAATTTCGAATTCCACCTCAAAGCTCAGCCGCTCTAGATCGTGAGAACAAATTATTTCTAGCACAGAGATCGACTGCAAGGGGCGTTTACCAGACCTTTCACTTTCCGAAGAAAGATGAATCCGGAGGCTACCTGGCCCGCATGCAGACTCTGTCTACCGAAATAAGTTTGTAATCATTGTGATGATCAATATCTGCTTCAATAGCTCCGATACCATGTAGAAATTTGCTGAATAATGATTAATTATCCACCGAGACTATCCTGATCACATACAATTTGAATTTATATGCAACACATAATCTCTTCCACTCAACTCAACTCAGATCATCACACATGCGGAAATAAAATCAAGCGATAACACATCAAATCATCATACACATTAACACAGTATGTATGGGGAAAGCTTATAGCTGAAAACCCCGCAGCTATTGTGTATATTATAATGGATAAATCAAGTAACCAACTCAGTACAATACTCCTCACAAGTACTCAGTACTTTCTCATACAGTTACTTACAATCTAGCTCAGTTTTGAACAGGTTACTGGTTCAAAACTCACCGCCAATTGCCTTGCCTCTATTGCGTGTTTCAATGCTATGGGATGGCCTCTTTATATAGATAAACCACCAGCCTGAACTGCGCAATCCTCATGGGCTTACTCCACCTATCTGTGTGTTACAAATAGCAACAGTATAGTCACAACTGATAGCTAACTCCACCCTTTCATCTACCTCTTTCACTGGTCTCCACTGAACTGATCATGCACTGTAGTGAACTGATGTGTTCTTGAGTTGAATAATGAGTTACTAATTAATGAATTAAATAATATTTAATTCACTCCACTCATAACTAATTGATTAGCCAGTTAAACTAATCTCAACTAGTTCAACTAAGATAAACAGAACACAACTCCACTATCTGTCTCATTAACTCCTCCAAAACTTCTGCCACTGAAGTTCTATTTGAATTCAACTTTACATGTAATTATCAAACGTTTAGACCCACGTGATTCCTCTGTCGGATTTCATAAAATACACTTCGTAGTTCGAACTGAAGTGCTTTCCAAGAAATGTTTGTTGTTTGGAAGTCTAAATATTATTAAGGGTAAATAATATTTGACTTCCATATTTTTAGGAGAGGCAGTCTAGAAATAGCCTTCGACCTCTTCGACCTAAAAAATAGAGTCTCATCTATTTTTACCAACATGACCAATGCTCCAAGAATCTCAAACTGGAATCCCCGAACCATGCTCCATATGTCTAAAAATAGACATAGTCTAAAAATAGATTTTGCGCCAGAATTTGCCTGCGGGCCCACTTAGTGAAGGCGACTTCATTTCACTAAGCTCCATCATCTTGTTGCATTTTCAACAGACTCAACTGAATGCACTTCCATCCAAGGTTGGCTTTCAAACTCTTTAACTAAGGTTTCGAGAGGAATGTTAGTGGAGGACTGAATTTGAATGGCATGGTCGATGAGTTCATCTTCATCAAGTTGCCTCCCTCTAAGAATAGCATCTATGATACACATAGGGGCAGTGTTATATAACTCATCTTCTTCATCCTCCAACCATATAGGGAGATCATGCTCAATGGAAGGCTGGGTTGGAGGATATATCACTAGTTGTTTAGACAAAGGCCCATTTTTTATAGTCATGTTTCCGGCCCGAAAACTAATATAAGCATCTACAGTGGCTAACCAAGGTCTCTATAAGATGAGAGGATAACCATTAAACTTGGTTTTTGGTTGTAGGAAAAGGAAATTTTTAGGATACTCCCAAGATTCAATGGTAACCATGGTCCATGACATCCTCAAAAATTCCTTCTGAGGTTACTATGGACCAATCTGCAAGTTGAAGAATTGTTGTGGTTTTCCTCAAAGTCCCTTGAAGATTAAGTTTAAACATAGTTTCCTTGGTCATGACATTGATGCCACCCTTAGATCAATCATAGTGTTGGGGACTATGACACCATTTACATGCACATCAACAACTAGACTACCAGGGTCCAAATACTTTGGAAATATCATCCTTACCAGCTATTACACAGCAATTTGTCACCATCCCTGTAATCCCCCATCCCGCACATTGGAGGGCTTATTCTGTGACCTGTGAGCAGTGACATGACCTGAAGCCACTTTCATGGCATCCCCCTGGATAAGGACATTCATTTCCCTGAAGACAATTCCTTGTGAAAAACCCTAAAAATTGCATTTTTACCTTGGCGTGACTAGTCAGTTTAGCCCTCGCGCCAATGGGGGAAATCCTCCAAAGAGGGCGCGCCAGCTGGCGCACTGTCACAGTGTTATACCTGCACCAGGCTTATTGAGGAGTGTTTTTAAAAATAAATGGCGGAAGATTGACTCCAACCAATTCCTTAACTGGTCTCTAAATTGAGTTGGGAGGTTTGGCTCCGGATCTCCATGTAGAGGAAGTGGTTTTCCACCTCTCATGGAAGCTTCCTTGAGGATAGGGCCAATCCCATGATTGTAGGGATCCCAACTCCTCTTCCACCATCTATATAAGCTTGCCATTTTCCTTGCAAGCTACTCTCCAAGAGCCTTCATAGCCTAGAGAATGCTGCAAGATCCTTGATAGTCCTCATAGAGCCAAATCAGTAGCAAGGAGATTATCATCAAGACAACCGAAGAGAGAGGCTTGTCCCATTCCCGACGAGCTTTACTGAGACGTATTCCGCTGTCGACCCGCCGAAGGAAGATTTGGCATCAGATCCAGGTTGTATCTTTCTTTGTATTGATTAACGATAAGCGACTTTGGTTATGGTTCCACTCGTATTGTCTATACATTGTGATCATGAGTTGTGTCTTCTCTGACTGATACATAATTGCATATATTAGGTTTCAAGCTTGTGTTTGTCGTGTCTCTTATATGTGCAGGTGTTTGATCACGACAAGTGAGAGAATTGTGATCTGCGAGAACAAGGAAAAGGGAGCACTATCTTCTCTACGAACAACAGCATTGGACTTAAGGTAGGCCTTCTTCGCAATTTGGTCTATTACAATTAGGAACTTGCACCTTAGCATGATACGATTGTTACAAGACCCAATCTGGGCTAGTAGGGATCGGCTATGTCCACAGAGGGGATTTCCCTCTACAAAAAATTGGCGACTCCACTAGGGAGACGTTGATTTGGAGTATTGTCTTGTCTTTTTGGTCGATTCTTGACTTTGCTTGCTTGACCAGCTCTCTTGGCTGGCTCTTTTCGTGTGTTTGGCTTTTTTTTAGCTTCACTATCACTAGTCTGTTCCTTGGATTTATCTTTTTTTATTTTTTCTTAGCAAACTCGACTGACGCACTTATTAGCTTGACAGTTGCGCCAATTGGTGCATGTTGCCAGTGTATTACCCACGCCAATCCTGTTCTGGCGCTAGATTCAGCCTGACAGTCGCGCCAATTCTGTAAGGTGCTAGGGTTTGCTCTACTTTGAGCTTTCTGAGCTTGATATGTGATTTTGGTTTCATTTTTACGACTGCCTGAGTGTTCTGGATCCTTGTTTGACTATCTGTGACCTTCATCCTTTGGTTTTTTGCCCTTTTCTATCGATCTTACATTCTAGCCCTAGGGCATCTAGGTGCTATAGTGTGTCAAGCCTCCCGTGGGAGTTTTTGATTTCTATCTGTTCAGTCAACTTTGTGACTGCTTCTCTGCATTCGTTTGGTGGTTTTCTATCATTTTGTCACGTTGTTTGAGTGGTTGGTTTCTTGCTCATTCGAATTCTTCCTTGTCTCGTTTTGGGCCTAGATTACATGGTTCATTTGAGTCTTTGGGATTATCTTGGTTTTGAGGGATTGTTTTGTCAATTTGAGTTCTGATTGTGTGTTTGCATTGAGTGAAACTTGCTTGTTTTTACTCCTTTGCTATCGCTTCTCAAATTGTTCATTTCATTATTTTTCATTTGTTTAGTGCGCTTTGCTCTCAAACACTGAAAATACAAAAAATCTCTTTTTCTTTTGATTAGTTAATGCAAATTGAATATTTTCTGTGTTATTAGTGATTTATAACTCTGAAAGAAAGGCTTTTTAGTTTTCATTAGCTTGCATTAGAGACATTTGTGATTGTTTTCTGGTCATTTTGTCGTTATATGAAAAGCTCTTAACTCTCTCATAATTAGCTTTCATCGAATGAAATGATATACTATGGCATGTAGTGTGCATTTAGGAGATTTTGAGACATAACACTTGTTAGGGCCTTAAAATTGAAACATAATTGAAGATTAACATTAAAATTTATTCAATTTACACTGGCAGCATTGAAAAATTAACGAAATATTTAGAGGTCTAGGCTAGAGACGTGTTCCGACGTCGTTAAACCTACTAGCTGTAGTTCGCCTCTTGGCTTTAGACAGCACTAGTACGGACTTGTGCTCCCCGTACTATCGCGTATATAAAGGGAGATCCCACTAGGTTTCCATCCTTTATCCATAGGAAGCCGAGTCTGCCGCCCTATACCCATGATACACCGGACACAGCATTTAGGGAGATTTCCTGCATGTACATTAAGTCCTTGGTTGATTTCTCTTTCATTTTGAAACCAAGGTGTATATTTCAGTTCACAGTTATTTGGTACACCCTTTGCCTAGAATTCTTGAGCAGTCATTTTGATCTTATCTGACTCCTTAAATTTGAAAAGATCACCAAGTGCTTGTCCTTTCATGCTTGCTTCAAAAATGAAAGAGATAGAGTCACCTTTCATCCGTTTCTCAACTCTTAAAACATGAAACAGTGAAGTTTCTAAGTTTCAATGTGGTAAAATAAATCACCTGCGATCACACGCCCTGTTAGAATTTTCTTTTTGGTCGTTTGATTGTGTGCCTTGATTTTTCAGCCTGTGTTTTTGTTTGATCTTTTCCTCTTGTCATTATTGTCACAGTGGCGGAACCCTCAGTTTTGTCTATTGGTAGTCCGTATACAAACGATTCATCAGAGGTTTCACAATCCTCCGCTGAACCTCAGCAGCCTATCGTTTCCAAGTTTCCCAATGGGGGACCAGTTCTATCTGAGCTTCCCTTTGGAGGACCAGTTGAGTTTAGTTGGCCCTTATCCGACGCTTGGTCTGGATTTGGAGTAGGGGAACATTTCCCTCCTCTTACATCAGGTTCGCCTTTTCTAGTTGTTGTTATTCCTCCTAGTCCTCACCGTCTGTTACGAGATCTAGTGGCAGGTTCAGATATGGGTGCATCCAGCCATTCTCCTAGTGAGGAAATCCCCACATCTGGTGAATATTACCAGTTTTTCCCAGAAGACAACCCTGAGTTATCTGTCATGTCTTCGCCCGGTCCCTCACTTCCAGCGGGATATAGATCTTTGAGTCAAATCATGACCATCATTGCTTCTATGGGGATATCAACTCCTTATACAAGGCTGGTTATTCCTTCATTGGGGATGTCTCCAAGGACACCCATCATGTCATCCCCTCAGGTCACTTCAGTACTTGTCAGGCCCACTGTCTGTGTGGCCGCATCTACACATATTGTTACCACTCAGTATGTAAGGACCACATCGCTTCCCGAAGACATCTACTATGCTGGAGAACATTTCTCCTGAGGAGTATCGATTGTCCCTACAACAATCGAACCCCGAGCTTGGTCAATCCTCCCAAGATCCCAACCATCCGTATTTTTGGCATTATGCACAGGATGGTACCCCCGTTTACATCTTTCCATATCAATACGATGAGCAGGGAAACCCTTTATGTTTACCCGCTCCAGAGGCTTATCTCCATGGTCAAGTTTTTCCATCTAACCAGGCTGGGAAACCCTACAACCGGCAAGGACAACCCTTCCAAGGCCAACCTTCGAGACAACCTGGTTATCTTTATGACCCACAAGGTTAGCCCTTACAAGGTCAACCTTTGGGCCCAGAGCGGTTGTTATACGGTCCACAAGGACAGTCTTACAACCCTTCAGGTCAACCTATCTAGCGTCACCCTGTGGTCCAACCAGGGCAACCTCAAGGACCCACAGGTCAATCGGGGTACCAACCTGGGTTGTTGTATGGTCCTGGGGGGCAAGTCCAACCTTCTCAACCTATGGTGCAACCTCAGTAACCTCAATATCATATTGGTCCTAATGTTGCACAACCAGGACCCTCTTATGGTCCTATTCCAAGTCAAACCAGTTATCAGGTGCAACCTGGCCCCATTCCGCCACCAGGCCAACCAGTCCATCCGGCTCAGCCTAGTGTTCCACATCAGCCAGGTCAGCCTATACAACCTGTTCAACCTATTACCCAGGTCAACCAATTCAACCAGGCCAGCCCGTTCAGCCAGGTCAACCTGTCCAACCAGGACAGCCTGCACATCCTGTCAACCCTGCTCAACAGTTGATTTATTCGATGCTGCAACCGAATCAACTGGTGCGCCCTAATTATCAGGCTCAGCAGGGTCCCACCTATCAGCAGCCTGCCCAACCCCAAGGTGGTTACTATCCTCAAGGTCAATCTCAACTGACTTATAACCCGCCCCAAGGTTCCCATTATTATCCTCAACAACCCGACTACACCTATACTCAGTAGCCAAATCCACAGACTGCTCAAGCAGGGCCGACTTATAATCAGAGTCTATACTATGGTTATCAACCCTCGTACACTGGTTACTAGCAGCCGTATCAAACTGGTTATACGGCCTATACCCCCTATGGTCATAATCCTTCGGGACAGAACCCATGGGGGCAAGGATATGCTTAACTAGTGGAGTACAAGTACAGGTCCTTATTAAGGGCCTGGTATGCCTTTCAATCTGCAGTTGTTGTTCTTGGCTACCTTGGAATTACCGGGTGTTTCCAAATTAACCAATGATCCGATCCTTCAGAATCCTTATTGGCCTCCGGTTTCGACCAAGGTACCCAGCGACTATCCATATTTTGAAGGTAAAGTTGGATAAGACCCCCAAGCTCATGTAATGACCTACCATCTGTGGTGTTCATCTAATTCTTGGGTGGATGATTCAATTCGTCTACGTCTCTTCCAGCGCACTCTCACTGGTGCTGCCACTAAGTGGTATATAGAGTTACCCCGTGGCATCTTTCAAGACTTTAATACATTAGCTATGGCTTTTCTGACTCACTTCCAGTTACCGGTTCGCTACGAAGTTGGGACGCATCTCCTGACTTCTTTGAAGCAAGAGAAAGCCACCCACATATCCGATCATATTCATGAGTGGCGATGTCATCGTAGATTGATCAATTTTGATATACCTGATCAGCTACTAACTCATTGTTTCACCACCTCCTTCGTTAACAAAATCGCTCAAGATATTGCTATGGGGGCATGTGTGACTGAAGAACAAGCCATCACACGTGCCCAGTATCTGGATCTGGTTTACTCTTAGTCTGGCACGCTTTATGACATTTTGACTGATGCTCCACGGTCGGGAACCTCTAAAGCACCACCTACCCCCGCGGTGGATGGTGTTATTGGTTTCGTTTCTCAAAATTCTCGGAAATCTTCAAATGGGAAGCAAAATTCCAATCCTTCCAATAATTATGCTCTCCCCGCCCCTCCAAATTCTGGCAAAACTGCGGAGGTCAACACCGTTCAGGCTAATCCTACGGAAAAGGCCTCCAAAGGAAAGAAAAAGGGCAAAGGAAAATCCAAACCTGACGCCCCAAAACCAAAGTCTTCTAAACCTCGTACTGATGATGGTTCCCAACATAAACCGAAGTACCCTTGTATTATTTGTGAAAGAGACCATTATACTAAATATTTTCCGCGACGATATGAAATTAGTCAACTTCTCAAAGGCTCCAAAGGGACTCCGTTAGTTCTCAAAGAACCGTTCCCGTCTCAGCAGACCCAGATGGTTTAGCAGCCTTCACCATCTGCACCATTTGGGTCCCAGGCCTTTATGATGAATGGTGCTGCACCTGTCTCAGTTGCTACGCGTTCGAAAGATTATGCCGGATCACGCTAGGCAGCTGGGAAAGAAGTCGTGGATGGACCACCTCCCCCACCTGTCTCTGGTCCTTTGGAAATTAAGAAGCCCAGCGTTGAACCTGTTGTGAGGCCACCTTCTAAAGGTGTTCTGCGAAGATCTTCCTACAACCCAAATGCCCGTGCCCCTCAGCACTACAGTATTGTTGAGGATTTGGCACAGGCGCCTTCTGCCATGTCTGCATTGGAAGTCCTTCAAAGTTTCCCATCACAATGGAAAGCTCTGTTGTCCGCGATCGGTGGAATCGATCCCACTAATTCTAATCTTCTCACCTTCGACCTAGAAAATCCCCCCCCGACTTCCACATCAAATTGCTCTTGTGATACAATTCGGGATCAACAGCCTCAACATCCATAGAGTCATTGTGGATGAAGGTGCTTCTACCTGTGTCATGTCATCCGCCTGCTGGAAGGCCATTGGCTCTCCAGCTCTTTCATTGTCTCCCAATGCCTGTTGGGTATGTGTTATATTCTTTCCATGACTAGCCTCGGCGCAGCAGGGGGGTCAAGTCCAACTTTCCATGACTAGTGCCGGGCACAGCAGGGGGGTCATAGGGGGGGCGGCAACCCCCCCTGTCGGGGTCCAGGGCAGCACCCGGCGAAAATTTTTTTGGTATGCGGTCCCACTCATATGCGGGCCCACCCATGTTTTGTGCATGAGTTTGCACATGGTTTTGGGGTACCATGGTTTTTGACCCCTGGTATTTTGTAGATCCGGTCAAGGGAACTACGGTTATGTTCTAATCCAGGGTTAATGGATTGGGGTTTATGTATGCTTCGGCATGTATATATATGTGTTGTAACACTAAAAGGAATATAATGAAAAATCGAGCTGGTCGTCCCGATTTGGGATCCAGGGGAAAATCTCTGTGTTTATCTGTTTTATGTTTTATGCTCTTGCTATTGTTTATTTTCTGTTATAAGAATCGTGTGTAGATATTTCTGTTCGGGGTTAAAACCTACATTTGGTATCGGAGCTATTTCGGCTTCAAGGGGACACCTTTGTTGTTGAGGGTTTTTTGCTCGGGCCTGTGGTAGACCCTGTGCAGTGGGAGATCTGCGGGATCGATTCTTGCGGTGAAAGAATATGGCGAGCGGCGGAAAGATAGAGATCGAGAAATTTAATGGTCGGAGTTTTGAGTTGTGGAAGCTCAAGATGGAGGATCTGCTGGTGGATAAAGATCAGTGGATCGTGGTAGATCCAGGTACTAAACCAACGGCAATGTCAGATGAAGACTGGAAGAAACTGGATCGGAAGGCTAAGAGCACAATACGGTTGTGTGTCTCAGATTCAGTATTGTTGAATGTATCTGGGGAAGCTACGGCAAATAATTTGTGGGAAAAACTTGGGACTTTGTACCAATCTAAGTCTCTGGTGAATAAGTTGTTCCTGCGGAAAAAGTTGTATAACCTGAGGATGAAGGATGGAGACTCGGTGACAGAGCATCTGAACGCCTTCAATACTGTGGTAAGTCAGTTTTCATCTGTTGATATTAAAATCTCAGATGAAGATAAGTGCATCAGTTTGTTGTGTTCTCTACCAGACTCGTGGGACAGTCTGGTTATTGCAATAGGTAGCAATACAACTACCTTGAATTTTGATGACATTGTCTCATCCTTGCTATCGGAGGAAATGAGATGGAGAAATGTGCAGGGTCAAAATGGAGATGCCTTATCTGTATGAGGAAGGTCCTAAAACAAAAACAAGAATAAGGTTTCGAGTGGGAGATCTAAATCGAAAGGGATATCTAAATCTCCTAGAAAGTTTGTAAAGGTATGCTAGAAATGCGGAAAGGAAGGGCACTACAAAAAGGAGTGCAGATCTAAAGCTCCTGAGAAAGGAAAGGGATCTGATGATGCTCCTTCTGCAGAGACAAAAACCACCTCGGATGAAGGTGGGGATGTGTATTTGGCTTCTTCTTCAAATACACATGTAGATCATGAGTCATGGTTGATTGACTCAGGTGCATCCTTTCACTTCACTCCCCATAGGGAGTGGTTATGCGAGTATGAGAAATATGATGGTGGTGATGTCTTCCTAGGGGATGATAGGAAGGCCAGAATCGTCGGACGTGGAAAGGTCAAGCTGAAGTTGCAAGGTGGAAGGATTAGAACACTTCCTGGTGTTCTGCATATTCCTGCATTGGCCAGAAATCTGATTTCTGTAAGCAAGATGGATGATGCAGGTGTAAAAAAAGTGTTCGAGAAAGATGCCTGCAAGATGGTTCGGGGAGCACTGGTATTAATGCGAGGAGTTCGGACTGGAACTCTGTACAAGCTACAAGGTAGTACTGTTATTGATGGGTGTAAAAGTTCTGTGGTTCCTGAAAGTGGGACGGAAAGCCTAGCTGTCTCTGGAGAAAAAACCATGCTATGGCATCAAAGGCTTGGACATATTGGAGAGAAGGGCCTTCGGATACTGCATAGAGATGGTATGGTAGAAGGTATGTCTAATTGTTCTCTGGATTTCGATTTCTGTGAACATTGTGTATATGGGAAGCAGAATCAGGTGAGTTTTCCTTCTGGTGCTAAGAGGGCAAACAAAATATTAGAACTTGTGCACAGTGATGTGTTTGGACCTGTGTCAGTTCCATCACTGGGAAATTCTGTGTACTATGTTTCATTCATAGATGACTTCTCAAGGAATACATGGATATATTTCTTGAGGAAGAAATCTGAAGTCTTTGACAAATTTAAAGAATTTAAGGCTCTGGTGGAAAACCAGACAGAGAAGAAGATAAAGGCGGTGAGGACAGATAATGGTGGGGAGTTCTGCAAGAAGGAATTTGAAGAGTTCTGTAATAAGTGTGGTATAGCACGACAGAAGAATACTCCATACACACCTCAGCAAAATGGAGTTGCAGAAAGAATGAATAGAACACTGATGGAAAAGGCAAGAAGCATGCTCAGTGGTACCGGGTTAGGACAAGAATTCTGGGCAGAGGCAGTGGAGACTGCATGTTACTTAGTTAACAGATCACCTTCATCGGCGTTGGAGGATAAGACTCCACATGAGGTATGGACTGGTAAGAAACCCTCTCTTTCACATCTAAGGGTATTTGGATGTGATGCATATGCACATGTTCCAAAGGAGAAAAGGACCAAGTTGGATAATAAATCTGAAAGGTGCATCTTTATTGGGTATAAGGATGGTTTAAAGGGTTACAAGCTTTGGAACCCAGAAACAAGGAAGGTTGTGTACAGCCGAGATGTGGTGTTTAGAGAGGTGAAAGATGTTGTTATACATGAAGTCCTACCAAAGGAACCTGAGAAGATAGAGTTTGAGCTAAAGGAGGATGAATCAGACTCTAAAATAGAAGAAGACTCAGAGGAGGAAGAGCCACAAACTCCAGCTTTGAGAGGATCAGCTCGGGAAAGAAGACAACCAGAAAGGTATAGTCCATCTGCTTTCTGTTCAAATTTTTCCTTAACTATAACTGATGATGATCCCAGAACTGTCAGGGAGGCAGTAGATTTAGAGGATGGAAAACTCTAGAAGGAGGCCATGGTTGATGAAATAGCATCCTTGCACAAGAATGAGGCATGGGATCTGGTGGAAATGCTGAATGGAAGGAAGCCCATCAGGAGAAAATGGGTGTTTAAAAAGAAGATGAATGTAGAAGGCAAGGTGGAGAAATACAAAGCTCGGTTGGTAGCAAAAGGCTATTTCCAGGTGCCGGGAATTGATTTTGGTGATATTTTTTCTCCTGTTGCCAAGGTTACTTCTATTATATTACTTTTATCTGTTGCTGCTGCATTTGATTTTGAGATAGAACAGATGGATGTGAAGACAACATTTCTTCATGGGGATTTAGCAGAGGAAATCTACATGAAGCAACCTGAAGGCTTTATGGTGAAGGGTAAGAAATAACTGGTATGCAAGTTGAAGAAGTCTCTGTATGGGTTAAAACAGTCACCAAGGATGTGGTATCAGAAATTTGATACCTATATACGGGGACTTGGCTTCACTAGTAGCAAGGCGGATCACTGTGTTTATTTCAAATTAATTGGCGACCGTGTTATTTATTTGGTCTTGTATGTGGATGATATGTTGTTGATTGGAAATGACAAAGAAATTATCCAAGATTTGAAGACCCAATTGTTCTCCTAATTCGACATGAAGGATCTTGGTGCTGCAAACTATATTTTGGGCATGGAAATTAAGAGAGATTGGGAAAAAAGGAAGCTCTAGTTAAACCAAAGGAAGTATGTCAAGACTATATTGTAGAGGTTCAATATGCAGGATAGTAAACCGGTGAAAGTTCCTATTCCTGTAGGTGTAAAGCTATATGTTGAACAATGTCCCAAGACACAAGAAGAAGAGGAGGATATGTCCCATGTTCCATATGCAAGTGCAGTGGGTAGCCTGATGTATGCAATGGTTTGTACTAGACTAGACATTGCACATGTAGTGGGAGTATTGAGCAGGTTTATGTCAAACCCAGGGAAGGAGCATTGGACATCAGTGAAGCGGTTTTTCAGATATTTACGTGGCACTAGTGATTATGGCTTGTGCTACCAGGGAAGACCAGGATTGGAAAGAATGTTGGACATTCATAGTTTTGTTGATGCAGCCTGAGCTGGAGATCTGGACCAAAGAAGATCTACAAGTGGGTATGTGTTTAGCCTATTTGGAGGCGCAGTCAGTTGGATGAGTAAAAGACAGTCTGTAGTGGCACTTTCAACTACAGAGGCAGAATACATAGCAGCCACTCATGCAAGCAAGGAAGCAGTTTGGTTGTAGAGATTGTGTTCAAGTATGGGGTTGGTACAGCAAGCTATAAGGATAGACTGTGATAGCCAAAGTGAAATTTTCTTGGCTAAGAACCCTTCTTATCATTCAAAGATGAAGCACATTAATGTTCAATATCACTTTGTTAGAGATATGTTTGAAGCTAAAAGGGTGTTGCTGGTAAAGGTGGACACTTTGAAGAATGTTGCAGATGCATTAATGAAGTTTGTGAGCACTCAGAAGTTCTCTTGGTGTAGAGAAACAATGGGTGTTGAAGAATTGGCCCAATGACTAAGCTCTCATGTGGCCCCCTGTGGAAAGAAAACAAGAAGTGGGAGAATGTTGGGTATGTGTTATATTCTTTCCACAACTAGCCCCATGCGTTGTACGTTGCACCGGGCACAGCAAGGGGGTCACAAGCGCCCCCCCTATTGGGGTCCCACTCATATGCGGACCCACCCATGTTTTGTGCATGATTTTGCACATGGTTTTGGGGTACGATGGTTTTCGACCCCTAGTATTTTGTAGATCCGGTCAAGGGAACTACGGTTATGTTCTAATCCAAGATTAATGGATTGGGGTTTATGTATGCTTCGACATGTATATATATGTGTTGTAACACTAAAAGGAATATAATGAAAAATCAAGCTGGTCGTCCCGATTTGGGATCCAGGGGAAAATCTCTATGTTTATCTGTTTTATGTTTTATGCTCTCGCTATTGTTTATTTTCTGTTATAAGATTCGTGTGTAGATAATTTATGTTCAGGGTTAAAACCTACAAATCCTTAGAGGCATTCGATGGTCGGGAATCAAAACCCCTGGGTGTTCTCGAGATTTTCTTGATTACGTTACAAGGGAAGACAGTCAACGTAGAAGTAGAAGTAGTTGACGCCAAGCTTAACTACAATCTTCTTCTCGGCCACAGTTGGACTCACGCCATGTTATGTGTACCATCCACCCTCTTCCGGTTTCTCAAGTTCCCTCATGAGGGAAAAATCGTTACTTTGGATCAGTTGTCTTTCTTCACCTCATCCTCTGAGAACAACGTTCCTTACGTGGATCAGATCCCCAATCCCCCTGACAGTGTAGGACCTAGTCTCTTCAAGGACCCCATCCTTATGGGTATTTTTCCCATGCCACCACTGCACACCATTCAAGTTAATATGATCTCTAGTTCTGACGACCCATGGATCATCTTTTTTCCTGAACAGGTGAATGATTTTGGAGAATCGATTCCCTTAACTCTAGTAGAGATTAATTACTATGAAATTGTCACCGCATCCAATCCTCCTCCTCCTCAACATGCTCCTTTGAGAAAGGATTTAGATATCTATTCTCAATCCCCCTGGCTCGGCGAGGCTGACTCGTCTGATCCTCTAAAAGAGATCTTCCCTTCTGACGAAGCCATTGTTGAAACAATGTCTCTTGAGGACCTGCCTTGGAGCGATGGACATCATCGTTCCTCCTTCATGCCCAGCCTAGGGGCAATGTCAGATTGTTTAGAGTGTTTCGCATCTCAGGTTCCTACTCCACCTCTCCAGACGCCCATATTGACTCATGAGGTCCTTTCAGATGGAAAGCTAAGCAACATTACTCAAACCATTCCGATCGACATCTCTGTCAAACCAGGGATAGTCAAGAACATACATGTGGGAGTGACTTGTTCTCCTGATGAGATACAAGGTTATACCGATCTTTTCTGTGAATTCAGAGACGTGTTCACTTGGTCCTATAAGGAAATACCTGGGATTGATCCCAGCATATTAGTGCATGAGATTCCTACCTATCCCGGTGCGAAACTCATGCGCCAGCGCCTACACCCAGTGCATCCTCGAAAAGTCGCTTCCATTAAAGCAGAAATTGAAAAACTTCTGAACGCGGGCTTCATTTACCCGATTCCCCTCACAGAATGGATATCAAATATTGTCCCTGTAGATAAGAAGCAGGGTACTATAAGAGTCTGCATTGATTACCGTGATATTAATCGGGCCTGTCCTAAGGAAATTTACCCCACTCCCTTCATAGATCAAATCATTGATGAATGTGCTGGGAGTGAGATTTATTCCCTGATGGACGGCTTTTCTGGGTACAATCAGATAAATATTTTACCTGCCGATCAACACAAGACTGCATTCATCTATCCGTGGGGTACCTTTGCTTATAAAAAGCTCCCATTCGGCTTAAAGAATGCTAGAGCTACTTTCCAGCGTGCTATGTCTTACGCATTCCACGACATACGCCATATCATTCAGCCTTATCTGGACGATCTGCCAGCTCATTCAGCTCGGCGAGAGGACCATCCCGAACACCTCCGCCATATTTTCCTTTGCTGTAGACGCTATAATATCTGGCTTAACCCTCATAAATGTGTCTTTTGCATGGATTTTGGCCTTCTTTTGGGGTTCATTGTCTCCAAGGATAGAATTCGCCTTGACCCCCTAAAGGTCGAGGCTATTGTCAATCTCCCATCACCCTCTTCGTTACACCAATTGCAGAGTCTGCAGGGAAAAGCTAATTTCCTACGACGCTTCATCCCGAACTACGCAGAAGTGGCCAAAGGATTCACGTGTCTTTTATAGAAGGACGCTCCCTTTCATTGGGATGATATTGCTCAGCGATCCTTCGAGAAGCTCAAGACGTTACTCGTTAATGCTCTGTTGATTCGTCCTCCAGACTATCACCGTGATTTCACTCTATACTTGGTTGTCGCGTTTAGCACCATAGCTATTGTTCTGGTGTAGGATGATGATGATGGAAATGAACACATCGTTTATTATCTATCACGGAATCTTCTCGACACAGAAATGTGTTATGGTCACGTCAAGAAATTGGCATTAGTCGCAGTGCAAGCTGTGCAGCGGTTCCGCCACTACATTCTGTTGCATACAATAACCGTGGTTTCGGATCGCAACCCCATGACGTACATTCTATCTCAACAATTACTGGCGGGCAAGTACTCCAAATGGATCGTTATCCTTCAGGAGTTTGATTTATAGTTTACTACTGCTAAGTCAACCAAATCACTGGTTTTTACGGATCTCATTTGCTCCCTCCCGACAAACTCCACTCCATCTCACTCCGAGGATCATATCCCGGACGAAACACTCTTCCTTATCAGCACTCGCAATCCATGGTACGACAAGATTATTGTGCATTTTCAAACGTCAATGTTCCGGTCTGAGTTGACCAAAGATTCCCCAACGTCGGATTCGGCATCAGTCTCAACCCTACCGCATTGTAGGAGATACCTTATACCGGGTTAGGGTAGATTCGGTGCTCCACCGGTGCTTGGCCCTGGAAGAGGCTGAAAGAGTCTTGAATGACTGTCACAATGGCACCTGTGGCAGTCACATGTCTGGATATGCCACTGCCCAGAAGATTTTGCGTGCAAGCTACTTCTAGCTATTGATATTCAAAGACTATATTGTTGCAGTCCGAAAATGTCATTTGTGCCAGGTTTTTCAGTTCAAGATGCGCGTGCCACCTCTCCCTCTGCACCCTGTCATTACTATAGGCCCTTTTTCGAAATGGGGCATATATTTCATGACGTGTAACCCTCATTCGGCTGGGGGGCATGCATATATAATCGTCGTTGTAGACTACTTTACTAAGTGGGCCGAAGCAATGCCTACACTAGCCACCGACGGTAAGACAAATGCCCAATTTATTTTCAACCACATTATTGCACGTTTCGGGGTCCCTCAGGCCATTGTTACCAATCATGGCACTCATTTTCGAGATTACATTATGGCTGAGTTGACATCAATATTGGGCTTGCAACATGATAGCTCAACGCCATATTACCCCTAGGAAAATGTCCAGGTTGAGGCTGTGAAGAAAGTTTTGGTCACAATTCTTCAACGGACAATTGGTATTCATAAGTCCAATTGGTATCTCCAATTTTTCTCAGCTCTATGGGTTTATCGAACGTCTGCAAAGAGTGCGACCAGATTCACACCGTTTCAATTGGAGTATGGTCTGGAAGAAACTCTTCCGGTTAAATGCGAAATTTCTTCCCTAAAGTTAGTTGTGGAACTTTTTCCTGACACTTCTCCTGAAGAAGAACGTCTCTTGTATTTGGAATGGTTGGATGAAACCCACCGCTTGGCTGCCTTAGTCATTGAAGCACAGAAGAAGCGGGTCAAAGCTCACTTTGATCAATCAGTTTCTCCGCGTTCCTTTGTTGAAAGGGACCTCATCCTCCTATACGACCAAGCGCATGACAAACTTGGAGCAGGAAAGTTCCAACCCATGTGGCATGGGCCCTATATAGTTAAACGAGTATTGAAAAATGGGGCTTATGAGCTTATTGATTACGAAGGAGTTTCATTGATGCAACCTAGGAACGGGTTGTACCTTAAAAAATACTACGCTTGAGTTATTTTTGGTGTGGTGTGTGTACATAGGTGTGTATATTCATTTGTGTGCATGTGTGGTGTGGTGTGTGATGTAAGCATATTTCTGTTGATCGGGTCTCCCTAATTGTGCAGATGTCCATTACTCCATTTGTTGGTTTCGTGGATGGTGCCTCTCGCAGTACCAGGAATCTGTCCTCGGTAGCCTGGGTAATCTACGATCCTCCAGGTGAGTTGGTCAACTTGCAAGGTGTGTGTTTGGGGCCTGCTACAAATAATATCGCAGAATATAGTGCTGTGTTGGAATTATTAACCGAGGCTGTGGACCTCGGTATTCATGAATTACTTGTATATCTGGACTCACAACTTGTAGTATTACAGCTTAATGGTCATTATTCAGTTAGAAACCCATCCATTTTACATCTGTATCTACGTATTCATTTACTGGAAAGAAATTTTGATTATATCACATATCAACACATACCCAGACATATGAATACATTAACAGATGCAGTAGCTAATATGGTTCTAGATAGACATTTGCGCAACTTGTAAAAACGTCATCACATGTAGAAAGATCCATCCAGAAATAGGTATGTGTGTGTGTGTGTGTGTGTGTGTGTCGAAATTTTTGCATAGTGTGCATCACATAAAATCAAAAAATATACATGTTCATTCTAATACAGCCAGAGATGACATGTCTCTCAAAAATATATGCATGAAAAAGCCCTAGATGTCTAATTAGCATGGTGCTCGTGGTAACATGTCACCGCACGCATCAAGCATCTCGGTAATCGGTGGAGGCGACTAGGCACCCCCACTGTGTGTCTCTAATATGCCATCGGAACATCTGCTAGCTGGGCATAGTCTAGAATCCCCCAGGAAATGCCCTCGAGGTTTTGGATCAGCTCTCCTCCCTCAGCACCCTCTGCCTGAGGGTCGTATGCAAGGGGAGTTCTCTGTGCAATAGGCGACATGCCGACATGTTTCTCTAGGCCAACATCTGCATACACATAAAACTGTTGCTAGAATAGGCATGTATCACAAAAAAAACATAAATACATAAAAAATCAAAAAGAGTCATACCAAGCTCCTCGTCCCAGTCCTCCCCCTTCGGGAGTGGAAGATCTGGGTCTCCAGTGAAATCGGTCCCATCATAGGGCCAATCCTCAACTACGATCAGTTGATGTTGTAACCATGCAAAGAACTCGGGCCTCCGAGACATCTGCTGGCCCCTTCCTCACCTGAGCATAAGTGTTGCCCAGTGAGCCATCCTCGACTCCCTCGGTGTCGGCTCGGCAACTATTGCCCCTTGGCCCTAAAAAATCGGTAGTCGTTCCAAGATGAATGACACCAAAATGGAATCGTATCCAAACTGTTTCAGTTTGGCTTTCTTACATTTTTTTAGCTACCTTTTGATGTTGGTTGTCACTGCGGTAGACCAATAAAACAATGTGGGGTTCATACACTCGGAGGCTAGTAGGAGTTGCGCCTTGGTTGCCTCATGCGGTGCCTGTGATCCCGCAGCCCGCGTAATGGTGTGAAGCACTACTCTGAGTGCTAGGTCGTGGACGGTGTGGATTTCCACTTTCCCACTTCCCGATCCTGTCTGTGCCCCCGGGCACACTCTCACCATTACCTGTTCCATCTTCTCTCCAAAAGGTCTACTACCTGTCATAATAGGCACTGGGCCTCTGCGCGAAAGTCCGGTTATGAAATACACATCGGAGACCACAAGTTCTAGCACTTGGTCCCGAAGTTTAAACACTTCCTTATTTTCATCCCATATGCTAACCAAATACTGCAATAGCTCAAGTTGAGCCCTTAAACATGGTGTAAGGAAAAATTTCTTGAGACCACAGTCTTGAAGGGCATTCATGCAAGCTTCATTTTCCATGGCCATTTTGTCCTCTTCCCCATGTTCCCTTGCCTTCCATTAAATCACCATTGTGCCTGGATATTTGCACCAACACGGTCAAAAATGCCCTATTAGATCTTTGTGACACTTAAAAATTCATTTGAATGGCCCACTTTTTCGTAAATCAACGTGGAAATTTAGGTTGTGCCATTGGCGCGACTGTTTTGCTGACAGTCATTCCAACTGGCGTGACCCCTTTGCATAAAATAACCAATTGGCGTGGGTCCGTTCCCAATACCCGCGCCAATTGGCGGAACCCTAAATTTGCAAAGGGTCTCCTCCAGAGGTCGAATACACAATGGAAATCTACAAAAAATAAATCAAAATGAAGATGAGGGGAGTGCCTCTTACCTGTAACAAACAAGAACCCGGATGATGTGTTGGATTGATCGCAATCACTGCCACAAGTTCGCACACCAAAAGACCATTGTTACTCTCCAAATGAGGTAAAAAGTAAAAGTAAATATGTTTTTACTATTTGTGGCATATTTATAACTTTTGAAGTCAAAAATAGGTTTTAAAAGTCATTTTTCTCAATATTTTAATATATTTTGTCGAAAAATGGATTTTACACTCGCTTTTATGTGCAGCAACAGGTTTTTTTGCAGCTTTGACGGTGATACGAGTTGTATTTTATACTTTTTCGGGCTTGGTAAAAACACGAAAAAGTCATTTTGGAGTCATCTTTCAGCTCTTTTCTGAATCTCTAAACATGAAAAGATTGCCAAGTCGCTTGTCATTTTGATCTCGTTAAAGTGGTTACAAAATGACATCTACCCAGTATACATTTACCCCTCTTTTGGGCTGGGATAGATTATTTACGAAAAAGGAATACCCTAGCCTATCGCGACTAGGAGGTTTTCTCAAACATAGTTTTCTACCTTTTCAGATCTGAGGAACTATTTACGAAAAGGGACTATTGGAGTTTACTTTTCTGTTGTTGTCTTTTCAAACTCTCTAAACATGAAAAGACGTCGGTTCTTCCTTTGTCGAGACTCGTTATTTTGGTGACATTGGGTAAGATCGTAATGACGATATTAGGGCTGCTTCCTAGGGCTCGTTAAATGTACTAGGATGGATTCGTCGAAGGACGGACTTATATTACAAGCATATGCTATCCCCTTCCAAGCCCTGATTGAAAAAATAATTGGGGTACTCGCTAGAAATGGTGGGGAAAATGGAACCGGTATCATCATCGTGCTTCGGCGGTATGTGCATTCTTGAACATGGCACTTGTGCATTCGTGTCGGGTTGGGGAAATCTCATCTGCGTTTTCTCCTTCTTTTTCAGTGGGTTTGGGTAATCTCTTTTGGGCCTCATGCTTTAGGGGGCATCTGTTACACAGCAATTTGTCACCGTCTCTGCAATTCCCTGTCCCACTCATTGGAGGGCTCTTTCCATGACCTGTGAGCAGTGACATAACTTGAAAACACTTTCATGGTATTCCCCTAGACATGTACTTTCATTTCCCTGAAGACAACTCCTTGTGAAAAACCCTAAAAATATCCTTTTTGCCTTAGCGTGACTAGTCGGTTCGGCCCCTCGACTGCCAATGGAAATACTCCAAGAGGGCACGCAGTGCAGTGCCTTTGTCACGGTGTTATGCAGCCTCCAAGCTTATTAAGAATGTTTTAAAAATAAATGGTGAAAGATTGACTCCAATTCACAGGCGGCCTCTAAATTGAGTTGGGAGGTTTGGCTCCGGATCTCCATGTAGAGAAGTGGTTTGCCACCTCTCATGGGGGAAGCTTCCTTGAGGATAGGGCCAATCCCATGATTGTGGGGATCTGACTCCTCTTCCACCATCTATATAAGCTTGCCATTTTCCTTGCAAGCTACTCTCCAAGAGCCTTCATAACCTAGAGAATGCTGCAAGAGCCTTGATAGTCCTCATAGAGCCAAATCAGTAGCAAGGAGATTATCATCAAGACAACCAAAGAGAGAGGCTTGTCCCATTCCCGACGAACTTTACCGAGACGTATTCCGCTGTCGACCCGTCGAAGGAAGATTCAGCATTAGAGCCAGGTTGTATCTTTCTTTTTATTGATTAATGATAAGCGAATTTGGTTATGGTTCCACTCGTATTGTTTATACATTGTGATCATGAGTTGCATCTAATCTGACTGATACATAATTGAATATATTGGGTTTTACGCTTGTGTTTGTCATGTCTCTTGTATGTGCAGGTGTTTGATCGCGACAAGTGAGAGAATTGTGATATGCAAGAACAAGGAAATGGGAGCACTATCTTCTCTACGAACAATAGCATTGGACTTAAGGTAGGCCTTCTTTGCAATTTGGTATATTACAATTAGGAACTTGCGCCTTAGCGTGATATGATTGTTGCTAGACCCGATCTGGGCTAGTAGGGATCGCCTCTATCCGCAGAGGGGATTTACCTCTACAAAAAATTGGTGACTCCACTGGGGAGATGTTGATTTGGAGTATTGTCTTGTCTTTTCAGTCAATTCTTGACTTTGCTTGCTTGATTAGCTCTCTTGGCTGGCTCTTTTCGTGTGTTTGGATTTTGTTTAGCTTCACTATCACTAGTTTGTTTCTTGGATTGCTCTTTTTTATTTTTGCTTAGTAAACTCGGCTGGTGTGCTTATTAGCCTGATAGTCACGCTAATTGGCGCATGTTGCTAGTGTATTACCCACACCAATCCTGTTCTGGCACTCGATTCAGCCTGGCAGTCGCGCCAATTCTGTAAGGTGCTAGGGTTTGCTCTAATTTTAGCTTTCTGAGCTTGATCTGTGATTTTGGTTTCATTTTTACGACTACCTGAGTGTTCTGGAGCCTTGTTTGACTGACTGTGACCTTCATCCTTTGGTTGTTTTCCCTCTTCTATCGATTTTACATTCTAGCCCTAGGGCATCTAGGTGCTATAGTGTGTCGAGCCTCCCATGGGAGTTTTTTATTTCTATCTATTCTTTCAACTTTGTGACTGCTTCTCTGCATTCATTTGGTGGTTGTTTACCATTTTGTCGCGTTGTTTGAGTGGTTGGTTTCTTCCTCATTCAAATTCCGCCTTGTCTCGTTTTGGGCCTAGATTACATGGTTCATTTGAGTCTTTGGGATTCTCTTGGTTTTGAGGGATTGTTTTGTCAATTTGAGGTCTGATTGTGTGTTTGAATTGAGTGAAACTTTCTTGTTTTTACTCCTTTGCTATCGCTTCTCAAATTGTTCATTTCATTAGTTTTCATTTGTTTAGTGTGCTTTGCTCTCAAACACTGAAAATACAAAAAATATCTTTTGCTTTTGATTAGTTATTGCAAATTGAATCTTTTCTGTGTTATTAGTGATTTATAACTCTGAAATAAAGGCCTTTTAGTTTTCATTAGCTTGCATTAGAGACATTAGTGAATTTTTTCTGGTCATTTTGTCGTTATATGAAAAGCTCTTAACTCTCTCGTAATTAGCTTTCATCGAATGAAATGATATAATGTGGCATGTAGTGTGCATTTAGGAGATTTTGAGACATAACACTCGTTAGGGCTTGAAAATTGAAACATAATTGAAGATTAATGTGAAAATTTATTCAATTTACACTAAGGCAGCATTGAAACATTAACGAAATATTTAGAGGTCTAGGCTAGAGACGTGTTCCGGCGTCGTTAAACCTACTAGCTGTCATTCACCTCTTGGCTTTAGACAGCACTAGTACGGACTTGTTCTCCCCATATTGTCGCGTATATAAAGGGAGACCCCACTAGGCTGCCATCCTTTATCCATAGGAAGCCGAGTCTGCTGCCCTATACCCATGATACACCGGACACAACATTCGGGTAGATTTCCTGCACGTACGTTAAGTCCTTGGTTGATTTCTCTTTCATTTTAAAACCAAGGTGTATATTGCAGTTCATGGTTATTTGGTACACCCTTTGCCTAGAATTCATGAGCAGTCATTTTGATCTTATCTGACTCCTTAAATTTGAAAATATCACCAAGCGCTTGTCCTTTCATGCTTGCTTCAAAACTGAAAGAGATAGAGTCACCTTTCATCCGTTTCTCGACTCTTAAAACATGATTTCTAAGTTTCAATGTGGTAAAATAAATCACCTGCGATCACACGCCCTGTTAGAATTTTCTTGTTGGCCTTTTGATTGTGTGCCTTGATTTTTCAGCCTGTGTGTTTGTTTGATCTTTTCCTCTTGTCGGTATTTTCATAGTGGCGGAACCCTCAGTTTCATCTACTGGTAGTCTGTATACAGATGATTCATCAGAGGTTTCACAATCCTCTGCTGAACCTCAGCAGCCTATCATTTCCGAGTTTCTCGACGGGGGACCAGTTCTATCTAAGCTTCCCTTTGGAGGACCAGTTGAGTTTAATTGGCCCTTATCCGATGCTTGGTCGGGATTTGGAGTAGGGGAACATTTCCCTCCTCTTACATCGGGTTCACCTTTTCTAGCTACTGTTATTCCTCCTATTCCTCGCCGTCTGTTACGAGATCTAGCGGCAGGTTCAGATATGGGTGCATCCAGCCATTATCCTAGTGAGTAAATCCCCATGTCTGGTGAATATTACCAGTTGTTCCCAGAAGACAACCCTGAGCTATCTGTCATGTCTTCGCCTATTCCCTCACTTCCAACGGGATATAGATCTTTGAGTCAGATCATGACCGTTGTTGCTTCTATGGGGATATCAACTCCTTCTACGAGACCAGTTATTCCTTCATTGGGGATTTTTCCAAGGACACCCATCACGTCATCCCCTTAGGTCACTTCAGTACCTGTCAGGCCCACTGTCTGTGTGGCCGCATCTACACCCGCTGTTACCACTCAGTCCGTAAGGACCACGTCACTTCCCGAAGACATCTATATAGCATCTGCTATGCTGGAGAACATTTCTCCTGAGGAGTATTGATTGTCCCTACAACAATAGAACCCCGAGGTCGGTCAATCCTCCCAGGATCCCAACCATCCATATTTTTCGCATTATGCACAGGATGGTACCCCCGTTTACATCTTTCCATATCAATACGATGAGCAGGGAAACCCTACAACCTGCAAGGACAACCCTTCCAGGGCCAACCTTCAGGACAACCCAGTTATCTTTATGACCCACAAGGTCAGCCCTTGCAAGGTCAACCTTTGGGCCCACAAGGGTTTTTATACAGTCCAAAAGGAAATTCTTACAACCCTTCAGGTCAACCTATCCAGCCTCACCCTGTGGTCCAACCAGGGCAACCTCAAGGACCCACAAGTCAATCGAGGTACCAACCTGGGTTGTTGTACAGTCCTGGGGGGCAAGTCCAACCTTCTCAACCTATGGTGCAACCTCAGCAACCTCAGTATCCTATTGGTTTGAATGTTTCACAACCAGGACCATCTTATGGTCCTGTTCTAGGTCAAACCGGTTATCAGGTGCAACCTGACCCCATTCCGCCACCAGGCCAACCAGTCCTTCCAGCTCAGCCTGGTGTTTCACATCATCCAGGTCAGCCTGTGCAACCTATTTACCCGAGTCAACATGTTCAACCAGGTTGGCCCATTCATCCAGGTCAACCTATCCCACCAGGCCAGCCTACACATCCTGTCAACCCTGCTCAACAGTCGATTTATTCGATGTCGCAACTGAATCAATCTATGCGCCCTAATTATCAGGCTCAGCAAGGTCCCACCTATCAGCAGCCCGCTCAACCCCAAGGCGGTTACTATCCTCAAGGTCATTCTCGATTGACTTATAACTCGCCCCAAGGTTCCCATTATTATCCTCAATAACCCAGCTACACCTATACTCAGTATCCAAATCCATAGACTGCTCAAGCAGGGCCGACTTATAATCAGAATCCGTACTCTGGGTATCAACCCCGGTACACTGGTTACCAGCAGCCCTATCAGACTGGTTATATGGCCTATACCCCCTATGGTCAGAATCCTTCAGGACAGAACCCATGGGGGCAAGGATATGCTCAACCAGCATGGAGTACAGGTACAGGTCCTTATCGAGGGCCTGTTATGCCTTTCAATCTGCAGTTGCCGTTCTTGGCTACCTTGGAATTACTGGACGTTTCTAAATTAACCAATGATCCAATCCTTCAAAATCCTTATTGGCCTCCGGTTCCGACCAAGGTACCCGGTGACTGTCCTAAGTTTGAAGGTAAAGCTGGAGAAGACCCCCAAGCTCATGTAATGACCTACCATTTGTGGTGTTCGTCTAATTCTTGGTTGGATGATTCAATTCGTCTACGTCTCTTCCAGCGCACTCTCACTGGTGCTGCCGCTAAGTGATATATAGAGTTATCCCATGGCATCTTTCAAGACTTCAATACGTTATCTATAGCTTTTCTGACTCACTTCAAGTTACCAGTTCGCTATGAAGCCGAGACGCATCTCCTGACTTCTTTGAAGCAGGATAAAGCCACCCACATGTACGATCATATTCATAAGTGGTGATGTCGTCGTAGATTGATCAAGTTTGATATACCTGATCAGCTACTAACTCATTGGTTCACCACCTCCTTCATTAACAAAATCGCTCAAGATATTGCAATGGGGGCATGTGTGACTGAAGAACAAGCCATCGCACGTGCCCAGTATCTGGATCTGGTGTACTGTTGAGTCTCAAATCTGCATTTTTTCCATACACCTTTCTATACCTTTTTCACTCACCTGAACCTCCCAAGTTGTCAATATCATTGTATATTAATTGAAAAAGAGCATCTAAAATGGTTTTTAACTATATTTTTGTGTCTGCTATTTGATTTAGATTTTGCTCATTTAGCTGCGGAATCTTTCCACTTTCCGCAGCTGCTGCAACTTTCCGCAGCCATTTTTTGAAACTCTATGTTACAGGTGTCTTCAAGTAAAACGAGCCACATGGGCAAGTCAGAAATGATGTGGACATGGATCGTGTCCTATTGGCTCGGGAAAATTCATCCAGGGAGGCTGCGGTCAAAGACGGCCAAGTGCAAGTCAACCGTAGAGTCCCACAGTGACAGGACTTTGTTTCTCGTCACGTGGAGAGTTCTATGACCGTTTCTGAGTTGCGGGAGACAAATCAACATCTGTACATAGCTCCATAGCCGAATTCAAACATCCACTCCTCATAGATTTACTCTTCAATACGGCCATGATCCTATATCTGTGGACGTAATGGTCTACGTGTTCTCCATCAGCATAAACTTTAGGAATCAGTTATATTTCTTTTGTTATAAATAACGCGTTTGTATACGCATATTAGATTAGTCTTGATTAGTCTGGAGATAGCTCTGTAATGTAATTACGTTTCCACTGTGCCGTAATATCACCTTTCTGTTATGACTGCATTTTAATATAAGAAGATTGTTTCCAAACTTAATTCGTACTTGAAGATTTTTGCCAAGGCTGGTGTAGAGGGCCCCTGCACTTGCCAAGGTTCTGTGCATTATTGTATAGTTCTTGTTTTATTTCTTTAAAGCTCGTTGTGCCATAATCCATTCACATGTTTATACATTGCATCTTTCATGGTATATATGCTTCATTTCTATTTATAATCTTTCATGCTTTCCATTTTACTTCTGTCTTTCATGTTTTATATTATTGATAACTGATCAGTGTTCTTGTTTCAGGTTATAAATAGGCAGCCCGGGCATTTGCATAACTTTTTGACTAATGACATGGAATTAACATTGTTCTGTTGCTAATTTGTTTTTCTTAGTTTCTATTTACATTCAGTACTGCTTTGTTTAATTCAGTCTTGCTCATTTGCTTCAATAGTTAAAATTAGATATATTAAGCTGCTCATAACATCTTCAGTTGCCTCCGAAAGCCACAGCTGGACTGATGGTGAGGGATTGTATTCTGAAATGTGTAGTTTAGTATTAGTTTCCTTTCTGCAATTTAGATATATTAAATTGTGCATGACATCTTCAGTTGCCTCCGAAAGCCACAGCTGGACTGATGGTGAGGGATTGAATTATGAATGTATGGTTTGATATTAGTTTACTTTCTGCAAATTAGATATCGGTTACTCAAGTTGTTTATGGTTACTTCCGAAAATCATAGCTGGACTAATGATGAGGGATCAGAAGACAAGTTGATGTAATTTGATTTAGATTTACTTTGTTGCAATTTTGGATTTCTTTAAGCATAGTTTCTTTTGTGTTTAGACAACAGCAAGAATAGTTTGGTTTTCATGCTCAATAGTTCACTGTTTTGATTTATTAGACTAGCAGCACCTTTTCATTTCAGCAGCACATTTTCATTTCCTTTCAATTTTTGTCATTGTATGTTTCAAATTCCTTTTTAAGTTTCAAGTTGGTAAATCATTATAGAGGATATCATTTCCTTGAACAATCATAACCATACTTGTTTTTATTTTAGAATTTCCATCTCACATTAGAAAACCAAAAACAACAAAAAGTTAAGAAATAGGTTATCTTGCACATATAGTGCGCCGCACTTCATCAGCTTACGAATCCCGGATTGATAAATTAATGTAGCAATTTAGGACACACTAAATTGACCAAACATGTACTCTCAGTCTGGCATGCTTTATGACATTTTGACTAATTCTCCGCAGCCGGGAACCTCTAAAGCACCACCTACCCCAGCGGTGGATGGTGTTATTGGTTTCGTTTCTAAAAATTCTCAGAAATCCTCGAATGGGAAGCCGAAGTCCAATCCTTCCAATAATTCTGATCTCCTCGCCCCTCCAAATTCTCACAAAACTACGGCGGCCAACGCCGTTCAGGCTAATCCTAAAAAAAATGCCTCCAAAGGAAAGAAGAAGGGCAAATGAAAATCCAAACACGATGCCCCAAAACCAGAGTCTTCTAAACCTCATACTGATGATGGTTCCCAACGTAAATCGAAGTACCCCTGTCTTATTTGTGAAGGAGACCATTATACCAAAGATTGTCCGCGACGATCTGAAATTAGTCAACTTCTCAAAGGATCCAAAGGGACTCCAACAATTCTCAAAGAACTGTTCCCGTCTCAGCAGACGCAGATTTTTGAGCAGCCTTCACCATCTGCACCATTTGGGTCCCTGGTCTTTATGATGAATGGTGCTGCACCTGTCTCAATTGCTACGCGTTCGAAGGATTATGCCGGATCACGCCAAGCATCTTGGAAGGAAGTCGTGGATGGACAACCTCCCCCACCTGTCTCTGGTCCTTTGGAAATTGAGAAGTCCAGCGCTAAACCTATTGTGAGGCCACCTTTTAAAGGTGTTCTGTGAAGATCTTCCTACAACCCAAATGCCCATGCCACTCAGCGCTATAGTATTGTTGAGGATTTGGCACAGGCGCCTTCTGCCATGTCTGCATTGGAAGTCCTTCAAAGTTTCCCATCAAAATGGAAATCTCTGTTGTCCGCGATCGATGGAATCGATCCCACTCATTCTAATCTTCTCACCTTCGACCTAGAAAATTTTACCCCCCGACCTCCACATCAAATTTCTCTTGTGATACAAGTCGGGATCAACGGCCTCAACATCTATAGAGTCGTTGTGGATGAAGGTGCTTCTACCTGTGTCATGTCATCTGCCTGCTGGAAGGCCATTGGCTCTCCGGCTCTTTCATTGTCTCCCAATGCTTTAGAGGCATTCGATGGTCGAGAATCAAAACCCCTGGGTTTTCTCAAGAGTTAGTTGATTACGTTACAAGGGAAGATAGTCAATGTAGAAGTAGAAGTGGTTGACGGCAAGCTTAACTACAATATTCTTCTCGACCGCAGTTGGACTCATGCCATGTTATGCATACCGTCCACCCTCTTCCAGTTTCTCAAGTTCCCTCGTGAGGGAAAAATCGTTACTATGGATCAGTTTTCTTTCTTCACCTCATCCTCTGAGAACAATGTTCCTTACGTGGATCAGATCCCCAATCCCCCTAACAGTGTAGGACTTGGTCTCTTCAAATACCCCATCCTCATGGGTATTTTTCCTGCGCCACCACCACACACCATTCAAGTTAATATGATCTCTAAGTCTGACGACCCATGGATCATCCCTTCGCTTGAATAGGTGACTGATTTTGGAGAATCGATGCCCTTAACTTCAGTAGAGATTAATTACTGTGAAATTTTCATCGCATCCGATCCTCCTCCTCCTCAACATGCTCCTTCGAGCATGGCTTTAGATATCTATTCTCAATCCCCCTAGCTCAGTGTGGCCAACTCGTCTGATCCTCTAAAAGAGATCTTCCCTTCTGAGGAAGCCATTGTTGAAACAATGTCTCTTGAGGACCTACCTTGGATTGATGGACATCATCATTCCTCCTTCATGCCCAGCCTCGGGGCAATGTCAGATTGTCTAGAGCATTTTGCATCTCAGGTTCCTACTCCACCTCTCCAGATGCCCATATTGACTCATGAGGTCCTTTCGGAGGGAAACCTGAGCAACATTACTCAAACCATTCCAATCAACATCTCCGACAAACCAGGGATAGTCGAGAACATACATGTGGGAGTGACTTGTTCTACTGATGAGATACAATTTTATACCGATCTTTTCCGTGAATTCAGAGAGTGTTTGCTTGGTCTTATGAGGAAATTCTTGGGATTGATCCCAGCATAGTAGTGCACGAGATTGCTACCTATCCCAGTGCGAAACCCGTGTGCCAGTGCCTATGCCCAGTGCATCCTTGCAAAGCCGCTGCCATTAAAGCAGAAGTTGAAAAACTTCTGAACGCGGGCTTCATTTACCCGATTCCCCTCATAGAATGGGTCTCAAATATTGTCCCTGTAGATAAGAAGCAGGGTACTATAAGATTCTACATTGATTACCGTGATATTAATCGGGCCTATCCTAAGGACAATTACCCCACTCCCTTCATAGATCAAATCATTGAAGAATGTGCTGGGAGTGAGATTTATTCCCTGATGGATGGCTTTTCTGGGTACAATCAGATAAATATTTTACCTGCTGATCAACACAAGACTGCATTCATCTGTCCGTGGGGTACCTTTACTTATAAAAAGCTCCCGTTCGACTTAAAGAACGTTGGAGCTACTTTCCAGCATGCTATGTCTTACGCATTCCACGACATACGCCATATCATTCAGCCTTATCTGGACGATCTGCTAGCTCATTCAGCTCGGCGAGAGGACCATCTCGAACACCTCCGCCAGATTTTCCTTCATTGTAGACGCTATAATATCCAGCTTAACCCTCATAAATGCGTATTTTGCGTGGATTCTTGTTGTCTTTTGGGGTTCATTGTCTCCAAGGATGGAATTTTCCTTGACCCCCTAAAGGTCGAGGTTATTTTCAATCTCCCATCACCCTCTTCGCTACACCAATTGCAGAGTCTGTAGGGAAAAGCTAATTTCCTACGACACTTCATCCCAAACTACCTGGAAGTGGCCAAAGGATTCACGCGTCTTTTAAAGCAGGACGTTCCCTTTCATTGGGACGAGATTTCTCAACGATCCTTCGAGAATCTCAAGATGTTACTCGTTAATGCTCCGTTGATTCGTCCTCCAAACTATCACCGTGATTTCACTCTATACTTGGTCGCCGCGTTTAGCACCATAGCTATGGTTCTGGTGCAGGATGATGATGATGGAAATGAACACGTCTTTTATTATCTATCACGGAAACTTCTCGACACAGAAATTCGTTACGCTCACGTCGAGAAACTGGCATTAGCCATAGTGCAAGTTGTGTAGCGGTTCTGCCACTACATCCTGTTGCATACAATAACCGTGGTTTCGGATTGCAACCCCATGACGTACATTCTATCTTGACAATTATTGGGGGGAAATTACTCCAAATGGATCATTATCCTTCAGGAGTTTGATTTAGAGTTTACTACTGCTAAGTTTACCAAATCACTGGTTTTGCAAATCTCATTTGCTCCCTCCCGACAGACTCCACTCCATCTCACTCCAAGGATCATATCCCAGACGAAACACTCTTCCTTATCAGCACTCGTGATCCATGGTATGGAGAAATTATTGTGTATCTTCAAACGTCAACGTTCCGATCTGAGTTGACCAAAGATGCCCGACGTCAGTTCGACATCAGTCTCAACCCTACCGCATTGTAGGGGATACCTTATATCAGGTTGGGGTAGATTTGGTGCTCCGCCGGTGCTTGACCCTGGAAGAGGCTGCAAGAGTCTTGAATTACTGTCACAGTGGTGCCTGTGGTGGTCACATGTCCAGATATGCCACTGCCCAGAAGATTCTGCATGCGGGCTACTTCTGGCCGTCGATATTCAAAGACTGTATTGTTGCAGTCCGAAAATGTCATTCGTGCCAGGTTTTTCAGCGCAAGATGCGCGCGCCATTTCTCCCTCTGTACCCTGTCGTTACCGTAGGCCCTTTTGTGAATGGGGTGTAGATTTCATGATGTGTAACCCTTATTCAGCTGGGGGGCATGCATAAATAATCGTCGTTGTAGGCTACTTTACTAGGTGTGCCGAAGCGATGCCTACACTAGCTACCGATGGTAAGACAGCTTCCCAATTTATTTTCAACCACATTATTTCACATTTCACAGTCCCTCAATTCATTGTTACCGATCATGGCACTCATTTTTTAGATTACATGATGTCTGAGCTGACATCAAGATTTGGCTTGCGACATAATAGCTCAACGCCATATTACCCACAAGCAAATGGCCAGGTTGAGGCTGTGAACAAATTTTTGGTCACAATGCTTCAACAGACAATTGGTATTCATAAGTCCAATTGGAATCTCCAATTTTTCTCAACTCTATGGGCTTATCAAACGTCTATAAATAGTGCGACCGGATTCACACCGTTTCAATTGGTGTATGGTCTGGAAGCAACTCTTCCGGTTGAATGCAAAATTCCTTCCCTAAAGTTAGTTGTGGAAATTTTTCCCGACACTTCTCCTAAAGAAGAACGTCTCTTGTATTTGGAACGACTGGATGAAACTCGTGGCTTGGCTTCCTTAGTCATTGAAGCACAGAAGAAGCGTGTCAAAGCTCACTTTGATCAATCAGTTTCTCCACATTCCTTTGTTGAAAGGGACCTCGTCCTCCTATACAACCAACCGAATGACAAAATTGGAGCAAGAAAGTTCCAACCCATGTGGCATGGGCCCTATATAGTTAAAAAATTATTGAAAAATGGGGCTTATGAGCTTATTGATTACGAAGGAATTCCGTTGACGCAGCCTAGGAATGGGCTGTACCTTAAAAAATACTACGCTTGAGTTATTTTTGGTGTGGTGTGTGTACATAGGTGTGTATATTAATTTGTGTGCATGTGTGGTGTGGTGTGTGATGTAAGCATATTTCTGTTGATCGGGTCTTCTTGATTGTGCAGATGTCCATTACTCCATTTGTTGGTTTCGCGGATGGTGCCTCCCACAATACCAGGAATCTGTCCTCGGCAGCCTGGGTAATCTATGATCCTGCTGGTGAGTTGGTCAACTTGCAAGGTGTGTATGGGGCCCATGTATTGACTATGTGTCCTAAATTGCTAACATAAATTATCAACCAGGGATTCGTAAGCCGATGAAGTGTGGCGCACTATATGTGCAAGATAACCTATCTCTTACTTTTTGTCGTTTTTGGATTTTTATGAAATTCTAAAAGACAAGTATGGTTATGGATATTCAAGGCAATGATGTCCTTTATAATGATTTACCAACTTGAAACTGATAAAGGAATTTGAAACATACAATGACAAAGCTTGAAAGGAAATGAAAATGTGTCACGAAATGAAAATGTGTATTGCTAGTTTAATAAATCAAAATGAAGAACTATTATATGAAACCAAAACTATTCTTGTCATTTCAAACACAAAAGAAACTATGCTTAAAGAAATCCAAAATTGCAACAAAGTAAATCTAAATCAAATTACATCAACTTATCTTCTCGATCCTCATCATTAGTCCAAACTTATGATTTTCGGAGGTAACCATAAAAACAACTGGAGTAACCCGATATCTAACTTGCAAACAAAAGTAAACTAATATCAAAATACACATTCATAATTCAACTCCTCACCATCACCATATCTCTGCTTTCGGAGGTAAATGAAGTATGTCATGAGAAATTAAATATATATCTATTTTGCAGAAAGTAAACTAATATCAAACTACACACTCATACTTCAATCCCTCACCATCCGTCCAGCTGTGGCTTTCGGAGGTAACTGAAAATGACATGAGCAATTTAATATATCTAACTTGCAGAAAGTAAACTAATATCAAACTACACACTCATACTTCAATCCCTCACCATCAGTCCAGCTGTGGCTTTCGGAGGTAACTGAAAATGACATGAGCAATTTGATATATCTAAATCTAACTACTGAAACAAATGTGCAAGACTGAAATAAACAAAGCAGTACTGAAATTAAACAGAAACTAAGAAAATTAAATTAGCATAAGAACAATATTGATTCCATGTCATTAGTCAAAAAGTTATGCAAATGCCCGAGCTGCCTATTTATAACCTGAAACAAGAACACTGATTAGTTAACAATAACATAAAACATGAAAGACAGAAGTAAAATGCAAAGCATGAAAGATTATAAACAGAAATGAAGCATATATACCATGAAGGATGCAATGTATAAACACATGAATGAATTATGGCACAATGAGCTTAAAGAAATAAAACAAGAACTATACAATAATTCACAAAACCTCAGCGTGTGCAGGGGCCCTCTACACCAGCCTTGGCAACAGACTTCAAGTACGAATTACGCTTGGAAACATAGTCTTCTTATATATTAAAATGCAGTCATAACAGCAAGGTGATATTACGGCACAGTGGCAGCGTAATTACATTACAGAGCTATCTAGTAGCTAATGGAGACTAATAAAAACTAACTCTTATGCGTATGCAAACGCGTTATTTATAACTGAAGGTGATGTAACTGATTTCCTAAAGTTTATGCTGATACAAAACACGTAAACCATTACGTACAAGGATATAGGATCATGGCCGTGTTGGAGAGTAAATTTATGAGAAGTGGATACTGGATTCGGCTTATGGAGCCGTGTACAAGTGTTGATTTGTCCCCCGCAATTCAGAAACGGCCATAGAAATCTCCACGTGACGAGAAACAGAGTCCTGTCACCATGGGACTCTACGGTTGACTTGCACTTGGCCCTCTTTGACCGTAGCCTCTCTGGATGAATTTGCCCGAGCCAATAGGACACAATCCATGTCCACATCATTCCTGACTTGCCCATGTGGCTCGTTTTACCTTAAGACACCTGTAACATAGAGTTTCACAAAATGGCTGTGGAAAGTTGCAGCAGCTGCGGAAAGTGGCAAGATTCCGCAGCTAAATGAGCAAAATCTAAATCAAACAGCAGACACAAAAATATAGTTAAAAACCATTTTAGATGCTCTTTTGCAATTACTATACAATGATATTGACAACTTGGGAGGTTCAGGTGAGTGAAAAAGGTATAGAAAGGTGTATGGAAAAGATGCAGATTTGAGACTCAACAGGGCCTTCTACAAATAATATCGCGGAATATAGTGTCGTTTTGGAATTATTAACCGAGGTTATGGACCTCGGTATTCATGAATTACTTGTATATATGGACTCACAACTTGTAGTATTACAGCTTAATGGTCATTATTCAGTTAGAAACCCATCCATTTTACGTCTGTATCTACATATTCGTTTACTGGAAAGAAATTTTGATTATATCACATATCAACACATACCCAGACATATGAATACATTAACAGATGCAGTAGCTAATATGGTTCTAAATAGATATTTTCGCAACTTGTAAAAACATCATCACATGTAGAAAGATCCATCCAGAAATAGGTATATATATATATGTGTGTGTGTGTGTGTGTGTGTGTCAAAAATTTTGCATAGTGTGCATCACATAAAATCAAAAAATATACATGTTCGTTCTAATACAGCCAGAGACGACATGTCTCTCAAAAATATATGCATGAAAAAGCCCTAGATGTCTAATCATCATGGTGCTCGTGGTAACATGTCACCGTGCGCACAAAGCATCTCAGTAATCGGTGGAGGCGACTAGGCACCCCCACCGTGTCTCTCTGATATGCCATCGGAACATCTGCTAGTTGGGCATAGTCTAGAATCCCCCGGGCAATACCCTTGAGGTTTTGGGTCAGCTCTCCTCCCTCGGCACCCTCTTCCTGAGGGTCGTATGCAAGGGGAGTTCTCCGTGCAATAGGCGATATGCCGGCAGGTCTCTCTGGGCCAACATCTACATACACATAGAACTATTGTTAGAATAGGCATGTATCACAAAAAAAACATAAATACATAAAAAATCAAAAAAATTCATACCCAGCTCCTCGTCCCAACCCTCTCCCTCCGGGAGCGGAAGATCTGGGTCTCCAGTGAAATCGGTCCCAGCATAGGGCCAATCCTCAACTATGATTAGTTGACACCGTAACCATGAAAATAACTTGGGCCTCCAAGACATCTGTTGGACCCCTCCTGACCTAGGAATAAGTGCTGCCCAACGAGCCATCCTCGGCTCCCTTAGTGTCAGCCCGGCAACTATTGCCCCTTGGCCCTGAAAAATCGATATTCGTTCCAAGATGAATGACACCAGAATGGAATCGTATCCAAACTATTTCAGTTTGGATTTCTTACATTTGTTAGTTGTCTTTTGATGTTGGTTTTCACTACAGTGGCCCAATCCAACAATGTGGGGTTCATACACTCGGAGGCTAGTAGGAGTTGCGCCTAGGTTGCCTCATGCGGTGCCTGCGATCCCACAGCCCGCGTAATGGTGTGAAGCACTACTTTGAGTGCTAGGTCGTGGATGGTGTCGATTTCCACTTTCCCACTTCCCGATCCTGTCTGTTTCCCCGAGCACACTCTCACCATTACCTCTTCCATATTCTCTCCAGAAGGTCTACTGCCTGTCATAATAGGCACCGGGCCTCTGCAGAACAGTCTGGTTATGAAATACACATTGGAGACCTCAAGTTCTATCACTTGGTCCCAAAGTTTAAACACTTCCTCGTTCTCATCCCATATGCTAACCAAATACTGCAATAGCTCAGGTTGAGCCCTTAAACATGGTGTAAGGAAAAATTTCTTGAGACCACAGTCTCGAAGGGCGTTCATGCAAGCTTCATTTTCCATGGCCATTTCGTCCTCTTCCCATTTTCCCTCTGTTAGCCCCCCTATGAAATTCTTGACAAGCAAGCTGGGGGCTATGTCATTTTGGAGACCTTCAAGGAATGCATCTCCCCTGAAGACACATCATCCTAGAGGTCTCTCTGTGCTTTGCCTTATAAAAGTCCCCTCTGCTGGTCCTTTTCCCTAAGGCCTGCATTTACCCCTTGTACCCCTGCAAAATTTCCCCTTTTTTCCCCCCTTTTCCTCCTTCTGTCAAAGTTCCTCTTTTCCCCTCTTTATTTTCCCTATTTACCCCCTAAATCCCCTCTAGAAATCCCTACACCCTTTGTTTTCCCAAATTCCCCCTCCATCCCCCTATCGTTACCCTTTAGGCCTCAGCCCCCTTCTGATAGCCCCGCGCCTTTTTTCTCTCCATATAACCCAGCGCCGTGACCTAAGCGCTAACCCCAAAGGCATTTGCCACAGTGTTTCATCGGGCGCGATTACAGCCGTCGATCTGCGCAAATCGGACGGCGATCGCCGCCCCCGCATCCTCCGTCGTTTTCCCCGTTCATCACCTATCACCGCATCTCCACCGTTCATTTTCCCATCAGATCGACGGTGCGGAGTCCATCTGCCCTGTGGACCCCGCCACGCACTATTCCAAACCATGTGGTTTTCATCGCACCGCCTTTGGGCGGAGGGCGGTTTTCCCCCATCGCCCGACACCTGTCCTCCTGTACGATTTCAAAACCACCCATCCTGCCCATTAACTCCATCCATCGCGCGTTATCGATCGGACACGGATGCCTAGCGAAATGGCCAAAGACCTTCCGAACTAGAGCGGCCCATCTGACGGCTATCGCTTGTCGAAGATGCACGATGGATAATCTAGTTGCGCACGCGATAGCTCATGCCACGGCCCGCCGTCCGTCGTCCTTCGCCGCTGATCTCCGCCACGATCGACGGTCCATATTTTTTCACCCGTCGCTGACTTTTCCACTGTTCCCGGTCCCACCACATCACCTCCACATGCATCCTCCGTACATACTCCCATTCCGTTGCATATAATTGATTCATTTCGTGTTTTTTAACGTTTTTTCATTTGTTTTTCGCTCTGCGGACCGCCAACCTCTACCAGAGTGACTTTCACCATTTCCTCTACAAATTTCTCCTCCATTTCGTCTGCACATCCATTTCCTCCATACACACTGCATCCATTTCCCCGCCCATGTTTTCTCTTCGCAGGTTTCGTGTCTTGCAGGGTTTTCAACGGTGAATGACCGCCATGATGGGTGATCTCTGTCATAGTGACAGAGTGATCGAAGAAAACCATGTACAGAGGCTTTATTCAGAGCCTGATGTTACAGGAAATGTCTGGAGGGGTGTTTGCGCCATAAATTCATCAAAGGATAGTGTTTAAACTCTACCAACCCTCCGGTGCCATTGAAACTCGAAATTCACAGACAAAGACAGTAAGGGAACAACAGAGATGCTCTAGGAAAGAAATAGAAGAATTTTGAGCTTCTTCGGGGATGTTTAGAAGGCAAAGGTACCAAGTTGAAGACCTCGTGGATTGCTCAGATGGTCCAATGCACAAGAGATATAATATTATCAGGGTTTCCGTATCAGCAGAGCGTTCTTCCATGAAAGGACACAGTACACATCATTTTTTCAGTCTACATTGTGCCCAAATAAAGATTTACGCCCTTTCAGCAGTCCTATAGCTATCAGAAGCATTTGTTACACGGTATGGAGACCCTAGCACCATTATTTCACCAGTTTGTCCAGTCAACAAAAAATGGCAGTAGTGCTACAGCCATAGTGCTAGAGGTAAATGCATAGATTTAAAGCAGAATGGGTTGCAGCCTTCCTCTTCTTCTGAGCGTTAACTCTTCATTTAATTCTTCACCTACCTCTTCTGCTCTATTTCTCCTATAAGAATCCAGAAGAACATATTGTAAAAGTTGTTGTTCGGTTGTGGCCGATTGCTGTTAGAGGGATTCATTTTGACTGTTAGAACAATCTTGGGAGGGAGTAGCAGAGTAGTTTGTATGTAATAGGCTGGGAGGAGAAAGTTTGGATTGTAACAGCCTTTGAGCTATATTGTACATGACTGGTTTTGCATCAATTAATCAAAGCACATTTCACAGGATCCTGGTCTATTACTATTGGTGATGTTTTTCCTAACTCCGTTTATTTCATGTTCATATTGTTTCATGTTCTTCTGGTATGCAACAGAAGTATAACATAGGATTCACCCTTGTTAGGTGCCCTATGTTTCCTGCTCTCCCTACCTTTAATGTTTTCTGCTTTATGTCCTATCTGAGAATTGATTTTAGTTGATTTAACCAGTGTAGTGGATGATATTGCCTACTGTTGGGGCCCTTGTTTTTGAAATCTTGGTTAGAACATTTTGAATTTTGACCTTTTGAGTTGCGGCATGAAGACACATGGAAATAGCGACTGCGTCGCAACTACCAGGAGTCACGAAGCTATCAAGGTGGTGCGGAAGCATGAGACAGCTGAGGAAAGAACACGCACAAGTACATATGAAGAAAACACACAGCAGAAGACAGAAAGCGGAACACACAGATAACAGGAGAGAAGCTGGAAGCAGCTGAAGAAAAGACACAAAGGAACTGATAGTCGCGATAGCGGGTGAATAAATAGCAGACACCCGGCTGAAAGGAGGGGGATGCTGCAGAGGTTGTGAGGCTCGCAACAGGAGAAGAAGCACAGAGCGACTGCGGGAAATCATGCATGCCACTTCTATGGTTCCTAACCTTCTCTATTCTCCCTTTCTGTTCTGTAAGACATTTGTATCAGAGTTGTAAGCTATCGCTGAAAATGCTATGTAATCATGTGCTTGGCCAAGAGATTAATATAATGAAAGGTTGTTGTCTCAATAAGAGGTTTACATGCATGTAATGTGTTTATGCTGGTTTAAAATTTTATTTGCTAATGTCTGAATGCTTATTAAGTGCTCTTGCGTACATGACTTTGTCTATATAATCGATGCATTGTCCATCATGAGTTGTGACTTTTTTCCTTGCCATTGATCTCATCCCCTTATGCATGTGGTTGTGGCACGCCTCAGGTGAGACTCACTCTCTCCGAAGTAGGGTGAAAATGCTGACGTGATCCTAGACTACATCGGACCCCCTTGTTGGCCACAACTCCTGAACCTGGGTCTTGTCCGCGAGACCTGACTTCTTGCAAACAAATGGTTCCGTTGCCGGGACCTGCATGTTCTGAGGGGAACTAGATCATGGTATAGAGGATTTTTGAAGGAGAGATACAGCGATGGTGGGATAATCATCTCGACTAATTCATTGCTCAGCAAGCAGAGCTGACCAAGCAAAAGGAAGCGGCAATCAAGGAGCTCGTCCTTTTCTCTGACTCAGCCAGTGATACGTATGAAATTTTCTGGGGAAGGTTCCCTACCGACCTTTACAATTGGTTGCAGATATTACGAGCGACGGTTCCTCGAGAGGGATTGCGGAAGATAAACCGCAAGTGGGCGCACGAAGATCTGGTGGCGCTGCATCGGGTGAACACTGAACTAACCCACGTGGTGGATTTTTGGGTAAGGACCACATTGGAAGGATACACTGTGGAGTTTGCTGCTGAGTGCTATCAATCTTTCTCGAAGGCTGAAATTGTCTTCCACTCAGGGCTAAGAGGGGAGTTGCTTAAGGAGATTCCGCTGTGGATTAAAGCTCTGATGGTGGATGAAGGGTTGATCAAATTCCACAAAACGATTATGGAAGCATAAACCACCCGTGCTGGGGGAAGGGAGAAGGGACAGATGCTATGTAGAATTTGAAAGCGGGAAGCGGGGAATGGATGTTGAGGCTGCAAGGACGTTGAGGGAGCTACGTGCTCATCGGCTGGCACAGATCACCGATAGGTGGCGAAGAAGGGTGATGCAAGATTTGAAGAGACGGGAGATCGAGAGGAAAAATCAGAAGGAGGCGCCTCAGAGGATAAGGATTATGGACATGGGTACCCAGGGACGAGAAGGGACCGCTGTGGGAGTGCAATGGGTGCATGGGAGCCCAGCGACGCGACGAAGAGAGATGGTGACTAGAGAAGACGATGAAAAGATGCAGCCCGAAGAGAGTTCCGATGATGAATGGCACGTCGTGATGCAGCGGATGTTTCAAGAGCGGACGGCACTCACCCCTCCAGGTAGCCCTACTTCCCACATTCTGCATGGCCAGGATCCTTACCTTCCCCTGGTACTGTATCAACCTTTAAGTAATATTTTCATTCAGTTACAAGCATTGAGTCAGTTATACAGTAGTTCATCAGTGTCAGTAACGTCTGGTAATAGCAGCGTTACCAGTAGTGTTGTATGCCCTAGTGGAACTGTTACGCAACCAGGACCTGGAGGATTTATCCTGGTCAATACTCCACAAGTACACATGGCTAGATCTTTCACCCGGTATCCACAGTTCTCTGGCCGGGGCAACGATGATGTAGAGCAACACTGGTATCTGTGTGAAGCCATCTGGAGGGCTCGGCAGACGCTAGATGCAGGGAAGTTAATAGAGTTCCAAACCACGCTCACAGTGAGGGCTCTGCGATGGTTTATCAAGTGGTCTGAGGCTCATCCTAACCCCGTAATTGTGGACGTAAAGCGGGATTTTTTCCGTGAATTCAAGCTTCCCCAGACAGACCAGCAGGGCCTGTCCGAGCTGTGGGAAATTAAGCAGAAGGAAGTCGAGACCGCGTGGGAGTTGATGCCGCAATTCAAGGACGTGATCGAGAAACTCAGCTACCCGATCGATCCAAACCACCAGAGGGACTGGTTCATCAAGGCTCTGCTTCCCTTGACATGAACCCCTCTCACTCAACAGAAGCTTGATAATCTGCAGGACGCCTTGGAGCAGGCCATGAAGATTGAAGCCATGGCGGGCCACCCCCAGGAATACCGGGGGGGGCCGGCCCCGCAAGATCCTTATTTGATAGGGTTGCAACACCAGATCGCCAGCTTGACTGAGAAGCTCAAGGAGCTCCAGCCGGTGAGACCAGCGCGGCCGAATGTTTGGTGCACTCATTGCCTGGTCGAGGGCCACGTCACAACCGAGTGTCCCCGGTTGCGCGGCGCAGGGGCAGGACCCTCGGTCGCGGCAATCCAAGGGGGTCCACCACCTGGTGGTGGTGCGGCGATGAATCCGCAGGGGGTCTACCAGCCGCAACAGCCTTACGCGGGGCTCCCACCTCAACCGGGTTCCTCCACCACAGAGTACTGCGAGATTTGCCTGACGCTGGGGCAACCTCCTCGGATGTGCCCGATACTACAGAAGTACTCCACGGTCCCAAACAATGTGTACTGCGAATTTGTGTTTCCACGACTCACAACACTGAGCAGTGCAGGGCGCTCGACACACTTGCGGATCGATTGGATCGTCCCTCCTACAGGGTGAACGAGGCCCCAAGGGGAAGAGGTGGCGGCATGCGAGGAGGCCGCACAGGCGGACGCGGTCCGGTGAAATGTTACAACTGTGACCAGGAGGGTCACATGGCTTGGAAATGTCCCCTTCCGTGACGACCCTGGTGTTCCCAGTGCCAGGTGAATGCCCATGCCATAGAGGACTATCCGGAGCTCATCAAGAAGTGGAAAGAACGAGCAAGGAAGAGGGGAGAAAATCTGATAAATTCAGAGCCGCGAGGGACTGTGACCCCAGACATGCAGAATGTCGTGATCGTGACGAGGGGTGGGAAGAAAACTGGGGAGGACGCCCACAGGAAGGAGCCAACACGGGTGATTCGGCCGGCATCCCCGAAGATGTTAATCAGGCACGAAGACCAGAAGAAGTATTTCCAGGAGGCAGTTGAGGCGTTCGCTCAGCTGCGGGATGCGAGAGGTCTGGAGAAGCCCGTGCTGCCAGAATCTGGGGCGCAGAGCGTTACAGGTACTGTGATCGAGGACTGGCTTCAACTATTCCTCAGGATTGTTGACAATGTTGCGCTGCGGCAGCAGCTTAAGCATGCTTTGGAAGGAGCATTACGGGGGCATACAGGACTTAGGGATCCAGCGAACGCTGGCCCTCAATATGTGCAGCGCATCAAGAAAAACAAGCAACGAACAGGTAAAGAATTCTGGCTTAACACACAGGTTGCGGGATTTCAAATCAGCGATACCATGCTGGACTTAGGGTCCGACGTCAACATCCTACCACGAAAGACGTGGGAGGCCCTTGGAAGGCCACGGTTGGCCTACTCGCCAATCCAACTCAGGATGGTGAACCAGTACTGTATTCTGCCAATCGGCCAGCTCGAGGGTGTCAAGGTCGACATTGCGGGGGTGAAGACATACACCGATTTTAAGGTTATTGATATCATGGGCGACAAGGATCCTTATCCTGCCTTACTTGACATTGACTGGGCTTTTGAGAATTACGCCATCATCGACCTTAAAAAGGAGCTGATGATTTTTTAGGATGGGGAGGTACGGGTCACCCAGCCCCTTGACCCGTATCAGGGCCCGCAATATACGAAAACAGTGGACACTCGGGAGGATGCTCAGATGATGTACCACCTTTATCAAATGACTGCAGGAAAGCGGCATGACTATATTAACCCGACCGCGACTGGCTCTGTCAATTGGCGGAGTGTGCAGAGCTCGGAACTCAAATCCGAACTCGCGTGGGAAGACTGGCAGCAAGGGGGGTATGAGACCACCACGCGGAGATGTGCTACCATTGCCCAAGTCCGGTGGGTGGGGACTGAGATCCGCGGATATCCCACCTTGTCAAATATGCAAGCTGTCAATACTTTTATTACCAAGGTGGAAGACATGGTCCCAGACGAAAGCTGGATGCCACTTTTGGATGTGGCCTTGCAATCGACGTTGGCTCGGTGGTGGAAAAATCACCATGACACTCTGTTGTGATGGGATTGCGTGGCGGATGCTCTGTGGGCATGCTTTAAAGAGGATGATGGACCTCGCAGTATGCTTAAGTATCGCGGAACTTCTGACCCGCAAAACCATTTGCGGGCCTGTGAGGAGCAGTGGCGCAGCACCAGGTACCCTGAGGAGCTATGGGTCCACAGGTTTATCCACTCCCTGGATACAATCCCCCAGGCTTGGTACCTGGAAGAAGAGCAGAAACGGGGAACCCGCTCGTGGCAGGAAGTCACGGACAAGTTTGTTTGGTGCTTCTTGTTCGAAGGGGAGACGGCGCAGGAGTCTCGGGCCCTACAGGCAATCAATGAGGTCTTGTTTTTCCGCCATCCTGAGCCCAACGGGGGCCCAGTTGTGTCATGACCTGAAGCCAGGCACGAGCTGGTTTGCCACCGGATTGACGGCAATCTGGATGATGATAGTCTAGAGGGCCTCAGGCATCTCTATTTTGACGAAAAGGAAGGTGAGCGGAACATCAGTGAAGAGCCGACGACTGAAGGAGTCCATTTATAGCCACTAAAGACAAAGAAGCTGAACATTGGAACAGACGAGAAACCCAAGTTGGCAACGGTGGGAGATTACTGGGATGATGAAACGACAAAATAAATTTTCAGCCTCCTCAGGGAATACGAAGTGTTGGGGCCCTTGTTTTTGTTTAAGTTTTGAATTTGGAACTTGGACTCTTTTTGAGTTGCGGAGGGAATACACATAGCTAACGCGACCGCACCGCGCGACCAGGAGTTGCGGAGCTACCAAGGCGGTGCGGAAGCACTTGATAACTGAAGATGGAACAGAAAGAAGTACAGATGAAAGAGATACATCAGCAAACAGGAAGTAGAACATGCAGACATCAGAAGAGAAGTTGGGAAAAGTCAGAGCAAAGACGCAGAGAAGCCGCCAGTCGCGACGAGCGGGTGAATAAAAGGCAATCACCCGGCTGAAGAAGAGAAGTTGGTTGATTGGTTGATCGGTTGCTGTTGCGGGATGATTGAATGCAGGAGCAGCCGCGGAGGAATCAGACTTGTTCTCTCAATTGGTCTCTACTCTCTATGTTTTGTATTCTCTGTTCTTAGATCCATCTGTATCTGATTTATGAGTTATCAAGAAGGAAGCTGTATAGTCATGTACTTGGCTGAAGAATAATATAAAGAAGGATTGCTGTCTCTATGGCTTGGGTTATGGGTTATGATGTGTTTCCACTGCTTTAAATTTTTAAGTTGCGACTGTCTGTATACTTGATTGGTGATCTTGCATGAATATTCTGGTATATGTAATGGATTCTCTTTCTTTCTGTGGTTGCGGGTTTCTTCCTCGTCTGTGATTTCTTCCCTTTTTCCCATGTGGTCGCGGCACGCCTCGGGTGAGACGCTCTGTTCTTCCTGAGCAGGGTGAAAATGCTGGCGTGTTACTAGACTACTCCGGACCCTTGTTGGCCACAACCCTGTGAACCTGGGTCTTGCCCGCGAGACCTTATTTTTCGCCAACAAATGGTTCCGTTGCCGGGACCCGCATGTTCTGAGGGGATCTAGATCATGGTCTCGAGGATCTTTGAAGGAGCAATACGGCGATGGTGGGATGATCATCTTGACCATTTCATTACTCAGCAGGCGGAGCTGATCAAGAAAAAGGAGGCGGCGGTCAGGGAGCTTGTTATTTTCTCTGACTCAGCTAGCGATACGTACGAAATTTTCTGGGGAAGGTTTCCCACAGATCTTTACAACTGGTTGCGGAGGTTACGAGCGAAGGCGCCCCAGGACGGCTTGCGGAAGATAAACCGCAGGTGGGCGCACGAAGATCTGGTAGCGCTGCATCGGGTAGAGACTGAACTAACCCGCGCAGTGGATTTTTGGGTAAGGACCACGTTAGAAGGCTACGTTGTCGAATTTGCCGCCGAGTGCTACCAATCCTTCTCGAAGGCCGAGGTTGTTTTTCACTCGGGGCCGAGGGGAAAGCTGTTGAAGGAGATTCCGCTGTGGATCAAAGCCCTGATGGTGGACGAGGGATTGATTGATTTCCACAAAATAAGTATGGAAGCGTAAACCACCCGTACTGGGGGAAGGATCGAGGGGACCGATGCCGTGTAGACTGTAAAAGTGGGGAGCGGGGGATGGACGTTGAGGCCGCATGCAAGTTGCGGGAGTTACGTGCGCATCGGCGGGCACAGATCGCCGATAGGTGGCGAAGAAGGGTAATGCGAGATTTGAAGAGAAGGGAGATTGAGAAGAAGAATCAGAAGGAGGCGCCTCAGAAGATAAGAACCATGGGTTTGGATTCCCGAACAGGAGACGGGACAGCAGCAGACGTACAGTGGGTGCATGGGAGCCCGATGATGCGAGAAAGAGCAGAAACGACTAGCAAGGATAAGGGAAAGATGCAGCCCGAAGAAAGTTCCGATGATGAATGGTACGACGTGATGCAGCAGATGTTTCAGGATCAGACGGCACCCACCCCTCCAGGCAGCCCTACGTCACACCGTCCGCATGGCCAGGATCCCGACCTTCCCCTGGTACTTTATCAACCTTTAAAGAATATTTTTGTTCAGTTACAAGCATTAAGTCAGTTATCTAGTAGTTCAGCGGCACCGGTAACGCCCAGTAGCAGCAGCGTTACGAGTAGTAGTTTTTTTCCTAGCGGGACCGTTACGCAACCAGGACCCGGAGGTTTTATCTTGGTTAATTCGCCGCCAGCATACATGGCTGGATCTTTCACCCGGTACCCAGAGTTCTCTGGCCGGGGAAATGACGACGTAGAACAGCACTGGTATCTGTGCGAAGCCATCTGGATGGCTCGACAGACGCCGGATGCAGGGAAGTTAATAGAGTTTCAAACCACGCTCAGAGAGAGAGCTCTGCGGTGGTTCATCAAGTGTTCTGAGGCGCACCCTAATCCTGTAATTGCGGACGTAAAGCGGGATTTTGTCCGCGAATTCAAGCTCCCCCAGACGGACCATCAGGGCCTGTCCGAGCTGTGGGAAATTAAGCAGAAGGAAGGCGAGACCGCATGGGAGTTGATGCGGCGATTCAAGGACGCGATCGGGAAACTGAGCTACCCGATCGATCCAAACCACCAGAGGGACTGGTTCATCAAGGCTCTACTTCCCTTGACGCGAACCCCTCTCACTCAGCAGAAGATTGATAATCTGCAGGATGCTTTGGAGCATGCCATGAAGATTGAAGCCATGGCGGGATACCCCCAGGAATACAGGGGGGGGCTGGCTCCGCAAGACCCTTCGCTGATAGGGTTGCAACACCAGATCGCCAGTTTGACGAAAAAGCTCAAGGAAATTCAGCCAGCAAGACCGGCGCGACCGAATGTTTGGTGTACTCATTGCCTGGTCGAGGGGCACGTCGCAACCGAATGTCCTCGGTTGCGCGGCGCGGGAGTTGGACCCTCAGTTGCGGCTATCCAGGGGGGGCCATCACCAGGGGGTGGCACGGCAATGAACCCGCAGGGGGTATACCAGACGCAACAGGCCTTTGCGGGGTTTCCACCGCAACCGGGGTCCTCCACCCCAGAATACTGTGAAATTTGCCGAACGATAGGGCATCCTCCTCGGATGTGCCCGATATTACAGAAGTACTCCGCGGTGCCGAATAATGTATACTGCGAATTCTGTGTGTCCACGACGCACAACACGGAGCAGTGCAGGGCGCTAGACGCACTTGCGGATCGACTGGATCGGCCCTCGTACCGGGTCAACGAGGCTGCGAGGGGAAGAGGTGGCGGCATGCGGGGAGGCCGACCAGGAGGACGCGGGCCGGTAAAATGCTACAACTGTGACCAGGAGGGTCATGTGGCTCGCGAATGTCCCCTTCCGCGACGACCCTGGTGCTCCCAGTGCCGGGTCAACGCCCACGCCACTGAAGACTGCCCAGAACTCATTAAAAAGTGGGAAGAGCGGGCGCGGCAGAGGGCCACGAATCTGATAGGCTCAGAACCACGAGGGGTCGCAACCCCTGACATGCAGAATGTTGCAATAATAACGAGAGGGGGAAAGAAGACTGGTGAGGATGCCCACGAGAAGGAGCCAGTACGAGTGGTGCGGCCGGCATCCCCAAAGAAGTTGATGCGGCCCGAGGTGCAGAAGAAGTACTTTCAGGAGGCGGTTGAGGCATTCGCCCAGCTGCGAAAAGAAGGAGGGCTGGAGGAGCCCCAGCTGCCGGAAACCGGGGATCAGAACGCCACAGATGCTTTAGTTGCGGACTGGCTCCGGCTGTTTCTCAGGATTGTTGATGACACCGTGTTGCGGCAGCAGCTCAGACAGGTGTTGGACGGAGTGCTGCAGGGGCGCGCAGAACCCAGAAACTTGGTAGACACTACGCCTCAATACGTGCAGCGTGTCAAGCGAAACAAGCAACGAACGGGCAAAGAATTTCGACTTAACACACAGATCGCAGGATTCCAAATCAGCGACACGATGTTGGACCTGGGGTCCGACGTCAACATATTGCCACGAAAGACATGGGAGGCTCTTGGAAAGCCCCGACTCGCCTATTCCCCGATCCAACTTAGGATGGCGAACCAGTACTGTATTTTGCCAATCGGCCGACTCGAGGGTGTCGAGGTTGATGTTGCGGGGGTAAAGACATATGCCGACTTTGAAGTTATTGATATCATGGGCGATAAGGACCCCTATCCTGCTTTACTTGGTATTGATTGGGCTTTTGAGAATTATGCGATCATCGATCTCAAGAAGGAGCTGATGATTTTTGAGGATGGGGAGGTACGGGTGACTCAGCCTCTAGACCCGTATCAGGGACCGCAATACACAGAACCGGTGGATAGTCGGGAGGACGCTCAGATAATGGACCACCTCTATCAGATGACCGCCGGGAGGCGGGACGATTATATCAATCCGACCGCAACAGGATCTATCAGTTGGCGGAGTGTGCAGAGCTCGGAACTCAGATCCGAGCTTGCATGGGAAGATTGGCAGCAAGGGGGATACGAGACCACCACCCGGAGATGTGCCGCCATCGCGCAGGTCCGGTGGGTGGGGACCGAGATCCGCGGGTACCCCACGTTGTCAAACATGCAAGCAGTAAATACTTTTATCCTCAAGGTGGAAGACCGGGTCCCAGAAGAATGCCGGATACCCCTGTTGGATGTGGCCCTAAAGTCAACATCAGGACGATGGTGGAACAATCACCGCAACACTCTGTTGCGATGGGAGCTGGTGGCGGATGCACTACGGGCACGCTTCAAAGAGGATGAAGGGCCCTGCATTACACTTAAACACCATGGAGACTCAGACCCGCGACAGCACTTACGGGCGTGCGAGGAACAGTGGCGCAGCGCCAGGTACCCTGAGGAGTTGTGGGTCCACAGATTTATACACTCCCTAGGTACAATCCCCCAGGCCTGGTACCTAGCGGAAGAGCGGAAACGGGGAACCCGCTCTTGGCAAGCCGTTGCGGAGAAGTTCGTCCAGAGTTTCTCATTCGAAGGGGAGACGACACAGGAATCTCAGGCCCTACAAGCCGTCAAGGAAGTTCTGTTTTTCCGCCAGCCCGAGCCCAATGAGGGACCGGTGGCGTCACGTTCAGGGGTGAAGAGCGAGTTGGTTTGCCAACGGGTTGACGGCGAACCAGGGGACGACAGTCTGGAGGACCTGAGGCATCTCCATTTTGACGAGAAGGAGGGCGAGCGGAGTGTCCGCGACGAGCCAACGACAGAAGGAGTCCATTTGCAGCCCCTAAAGACAAAGAAGCTGAATATAGGAACGGAGGAGAAACCGAAACTGGCAACGGTGGGAGATTACTGGGACGCGGAGACGACCCGAGAAATTTTCAGCCTCCTCCGGGAGTATGAAGATCTATTTCCGTCTTCAGTTACGAACCTGAAGGGGATCAAAGGGGATTTGGGTGAGATGCGCATCACACTGAGACCAGGAGCCAGGCCGGTCAAGCACCGACCCTACCGGTTAAATCCACGCATCAAAGAGAAGGTAAAGATAGAGATCGATAAAATGCTGGCTGCAGGTCTCATCTTTCCTGTAGAGGAAGCTGAGTGGGTAAGTCCCATTGTCATCCAGAACAAGAAGGATAAAGCGGAAATTCGGGTCTGCGTAGATTACCGGAGTTTGAATAATGCTTGTATTCACGATCCGTTTCCCACTCCCTTCAGCGACGAAGTACTAGATCATGTCGCGGGAAACGAAGCTTACTCTTTCACGGATGGATTTTCGGGCTACCATCAGGTGCGCATCGCTGAAGAGGACAAGGCAAAGACGAAATTCACAACCGAGTGGGGATCATTCGCATACCATGTCATGCCGTTTGGACTGAAGAACGCGCCAGCCGTGTTTTCCCGGATTGTTATTGCTGCTTTCCGGGAGTATATTCACAAATTCCTGGAAGTCTATATGGATGATTGGACCGTTTACAGCCTGCTGAAGAAACACGCCTCCCTGTTGCGTGTTATGTTCAATCGGTGTCGCCAGCTGCAGATTTCCTTGAATTTGAAGAAATGTATTTTTGCAGTACCATTCGGCACACTCTTGGGTCACGTGGTGTGTAAGCAAGGGGTCTGCGTTGATCCTGCCAAGGTCGCGGTAATTGTCCACATGGAGGCCCCCGAGAACGTAAAGCAGTTGCGGGCATTGCTTGGGCACACTGGATACTACAGGCGTTTTATCCGCAACTACGCCAAAATCACTGCCCCTTTGGAGAAACTGTTGCGGAAGTCGGAAGCTTTTGAATGGACAGCAGAGTGCAGGAAGGCACTGGACGCATTAAAAGAGAAATTGGCGACGGCACCCATTCTCGTTCATCCAAACTGGGATAAGCAGTTCCATGTGCACATTGATGCGTCCGGGATTGCACTTGGCGCCGTATTAGCGCAACCCGGGGAAACGACAGTTGACCACCCGGTATACTTCGCCAGCCGACGCCTATCTAATGCGGAGAAGAATTATACCACGACCGAGCGGGAGGCGCTGGCAATGGTGTACTCTCTCCAGAAGTTCCGCCACTACCTTCTGGGCGGTAAGTTTACATTTTTCACGGACCATTCGGCCTTAAAATATCTGGTCAATAAGCCTGTATTGGAAGGAAGGATCTGTCGATGGCTTCTCCTCTTTCAGGAGTTTACGTTCGATGCAATTGTTAAACCGGGCCGGCTAAATGTCGGCCCTGATCATTTATCCAGATTGGAGTCGGGGGAAAACGATGGTCCGTTAGATGATCAGCTTCCGGATGCTGATCTGTTTCGCGTTGAAGCGGTCCCAGACTACCTGGCTGACATTGCCACGTATCTGACCACAGGACAGTGCCCCGAGGATTACATGCCGCTTCAGAAACGCCACTTGGTTGTCCGGGCGGCCGATTATCAATTGATCGCAGGGCAGCTGTACAAGCTGGGCCTGGATGAGGTGTTGCGCAGGTGTGTTCTTGACCATGAACGGGAAGCGGTGATGTGGGAATGTCACAGCGGAGTTGCGGGAGGACACGTGGGGGCTAAACCCACCGCAATGAAGGTACTTCAAGCTGGTCTATGGTGGCCGACGGTGCATGCAGATTGTAAGGCCTACGTGAAATGTTGCGATATTTGTCAGAGGACGGGACGGCCTTCGCACAGAGATGAGCTTCCGCTACACCCCGTGCATGTGTTGCGGCCATTTGAGAAGTGGGCTGTCGATTTTGTAGGGCCCATTGCCCCAGTTGCTCGCTATTCCAAAGCTCGGTACATCATTACGACGACTGATTATCTCACGAGATGGGCTGAAGCGGCAGCAGTACGCGACTGCTCCGCTGAGACCGCTGCTCGGTTCGTCTTTGAAAACATCATCAGCCGCTTTGGCTGCCCACGCAGCCTGACCAGTGATCAAGGCACGCATTTCATTAATGCCACGGTCAAATCGCTCCTGGAGACATTTATGATACAGCATCATAAGAGCAGTCCATACCATCCGCAGGCTAACGGCACGGTGGAAGCCTTCAATAAGATTCTGGAGCAGGGCTTGACGAAAATCTGCAACGCTCAGCGGGATGATTGGGATGAGCGGATACCAGCGACATTATGGGCTTACCGGACCACGGTAAAACGTTTGACAAACCAGACGCCATTCCAGCTGGTGTACGGTCGGGAAGCTGTGATTCCCGCCGAGTTCACCGTCCCCAGCCTTTTGATCGCAACGTCCCTTCACTTCTCAGAGGATGCGTCACTGAAGGAACGACTCCACGAGCTGCAGGAGCTTGATGAGGCTCGATTTCTTGCGGAATTCCACCAGAAGGTGGAGAAGGCCAGACAGAAAGCATGGCACGACCGCCACATTAAAACTAAAGCTTTCCAGGTTGGCGGCAAGGTTCTTTTATATGACAGCCGGTTTCAGAAGTTTCCAGGCAAGCTCCAGATGCATTGGTTGGGACCGTACTTTGTTATTGAAATCCGCGACTCAGGAGCCGTTCGATTAGCACAGTTGGACGGCACAGCTCTTCCTGGATGGGTGAATGGCGCACGCCTGAAGCCCTACCAGGAATAGGCTCTTCTCATTTTCCATTAATAACTCTCGCAACCGAGAGCACCCGTAGAGTAGCATAGTTGAAAAACTCTCCCGCAACCGGGATGAGCATAGTTAGTCGTTTCCATTTCTTTGCAGTCAGTCAAATAAACCGTCAGTTGCGGCATCCATACCGCAACCGACCATGGTCGGAGCGGGCCAGTCCAGCGTGTCGCAACGCCAGTCCAGCGTGGCGGCGCGCCAACCCAGTAGGACGTCGCTCCCAGTCCAGCGTGTCCCGCACGAAGGATCTGTCCTCGTGCCAGCGTCAGTCCAGGTCATAACCGTCAGTCCTTTTGTCAGTCCGTAGGATAGCTCAGATTTTGGTCATAAATTCCCTTAATGGACAGTAATCATACCGTAATCATTCCCCATCAGCTGCAGTTCTCTCCGCCGTCGGGTCCGCCCATATTCCAATGCCGCCGTCAGCAACTGTCAGATTACACACAGGCCTGCGATTGATCACACGATTATCGCAGGCAAGCATGATAGCAAGAATTAAATGCCGTTATGGAGTCTCATCAACCCCGCGCGTGCCAGCGGATGGCCCAATTTGCATGAAGGCTATCGGCGCTGGGATGACGGACCACTTCAGTTTGGAAATTTCAGCGACTCCCGAGCACTTGCAGCCTCAGAGCACTCAGAACTTAGCAGGGAGCTCCAGACGAATCATCCAGGTCTATCAGAGATGCGCCAAGATGCCGAGAGCTGTTCTCTCCGTCCCGGAACCGGTGCTGGATCACAGAATTCACCGGCTCGAATTATCACTGGTCGGCAAGTACGACAATGCGCCCTGCATGGACGCTAACTTGTCCGACCCGGCTGAGTTTCCCCATCTGCATTGGCAGACGTTCATGGAACACCGCTACACACCGGGGAGCAGCTCTAACAGTCGGATGAAGGACGAATTCCGGGGTCTTCAGCAGTCGACGTTAATGAATTTACGCAGTCTCCCTGTCTTCGGCACCACCGGACCAGTTCTGCAATGCACCCGGTTCCTCCTCAGTCGGGTGCAGAACGGGTCCCTGTGGTTGAACGAGGAGATTCCAATCCATGCAGCTGATATTAGTCGGCTTACGGGGCTATGTCAATTTGGGGCAGATGTTTCCTCTGCGGGGCAGACGGCCTCCAAGCGCGCCCGGAAATCGGCCGAGGCGGACCTATACACCAAATATGGTACTCGCCGAGGTGGCAAGGGTGCCAAGATAGATTTGAGCAATGTACCAGAAATCCGGTTTGCTTTCTATCTGATAGCGAGCAAGACCATGCGCCATTACACCAAGGGCGAGTGCACCTTGGACACAATTTCGATTGCGGAGCACTGCGTCAAAGGGGCCCGATTGAATTGGAGCGCGTTCGTGTTGAAGGAACTCTTCGCGGCCTGCGAAGACAATTACAGACGGACCACCAGTTTTATCTACGGATACTCGCTCCTAGCCTTCGCCATGTGGAAATGGCATGTTCCTCCGATACGGACACCAGCGGAACTCACCGGGAGCCAACCGTTCGCGATGCGATACTCCCCCTGGCAGGTGTCCACGGCCCCCAGCAGCAAGCAGGTGAACGCGGAGGCGTTCCGCGAATGGTATGGGAGGATGGTCGATGTGGTGGCCTCTCAGCAGCGGGTACCCCGGAACCTGCTGGATGAACACAGTGAACAAGTGTGGTTTGGCGTCACCCATAATCACACTTTCATCCGGCCGGCTTGTGTCCCGCACCACACATTTCACATGGCGCCCTTGCGGTTCCAGTTGACCGACAGTATCTTCCACAGAGAGGTTTTAACATGGCCGGGGGTCGTTCGGCACGTTCAGGATGGAGTCATCCGATATAACTTTGATGGGATGCGGGCCGCCCAGCAGCCTGCCGAGACCAGTGCCGGGGAATCTTCCCCAGTCGCGGTAGCGATAACCATAGAGGCAGCCGGGAGCGCAGCGACCCTGCCCGCGGCACTGGTCCCCATTGTGGAGCATATGAACGACCAAGTCCAGAGACTCAATGTGGCCACCCAGGTTGTTTCTAGTAGCGCCCCTATATTTCCTTCCTTTAATGAATTTCTTCTTAACCGGTCACTTGGTCTCTCCAACACTGCTTCCCTCACTTCCCCAATTCCCACTTCCCTGTTCACTTCTGCCACCCCCATCCTCACGACAATGGGTGAACCGGGCCCCGAACCCGATTCCTCTGGGCCACCCCCATCCAAGCGGGCCCGTACTGCAGATCCCGTGGTGGACCTTACGGAGGATGATCCACCAGTCACGCCGCCCACAGCCACCTTGATCCCGGAGGAACCGCTGATTGACCCAGCAGATTTCCTCAACCTTCGTTTCCCTCCCTCCTCGGTCACTCCATCCACCGCCCCCTCCACCAGCCGACCACACGCCACTTCCTCCAATCCGTCCACTTCCTCAGCCACTGTGTCCGATTCCTTGATCCGGGACCTCTTCGGCGGTGACCACGGGGCGGAGGTCACCTCCAGTACTGCCGCGGTGGTACCCCTTGTTGACCCCGTGGCCACGTCCCAGGAGCCCATTGCCACCATATTTGTTCAGCACGACAGAGTTGGGGTTGATTCAATCAGCCCTTCCACAGCGCCGACAACGCAACAGGACCGGCCAGAGCCTGATATGGCCACTTCGGTACAACAACAGACGCCGGTCCACCTTCCAGAGACTGCAGGCCGAGCAGCGGCCGTAGGACCATCATTACAGGAACAGACGCCTCAGCAGGATGCCCCGCGCACAACGACTACAGCACAACTGAGTCCAGCACAGTTGTTTTTGCTCATTCAGCGGGCGGCCGGCCAGGCTGAGCAGATTCATGCAGAGCTACAGCGGCGATGCACCGAGCAGGGGAACCAGATCACGGCGCTTACTGAACAGCGCAATCAGCTACTGCAGGAGAAGACCTACCTCCAGGAACAGGCCAACATTGTTAATCAGGCGCTTTCTAGCGTATGGCCGGAGGCACGGGCTCACCATGCCCCACTCCCTGCTCGCATCGAACAGGACAGCATAGCCTTACAAGCTCGCCAGCTCGGGGACGTATTCACCACCATTTGCAGAGAGAACCAGGAATTACAAGTGGCGTTGGCCGCACGGCCTACCCTCCCAGATCCACCCGTTGATTATTCAGGACCGGTCACTGCCAAGCAGGCACAGGCAGTCAATCTACAAGAGACTCTCCATTCCACGACAACAGCGGCTTCGGCCCTTTTACGCAGCTTGCAGGAGTGCTCCCTCGCACTGACAGTCAAAACGCAGCCCATTGCTGCTCAACTGCAACAACTCGCCACCCAAATTCGGGCGACCACGAACCAGGCCAGATTAGACCAGCTCTACGCTCAGACGGACGAGCTGGAACTTCAAATGCAGACGACCGAGGCCGCATCAGCAGCAACTAAGCACACCATACGGGAGATGCGGCCGCCCCTTCGCACCCATGCCGAGGCAATGCATCGGCTGGATGCCACTGCCGAGTCCCAACTCAACACACTATTCGGGGATGCACCGACGCCCATCGACGAAGCCGCAGCCAACCGAATTGTTCAAGATGCTGACCTGCTTATGCAGGAATGGCAGCAAGCAGTAGTAACTTTCACGGAGCTTCGAGATGCAGCACTCCGCCGGGTCCCGGAGTTGGGGCCCTTGTTTGAATCAGCAGGTGGCGGAGTACAACAGAAAAGGGCAGCAGAAGAAAGAGCAGCAGAGCAGGGCACAGAGGCCGGCGAAGGTATGGAGGTAGAGACTGTCATTTGCGATTGACTCGCGGACGAGTCAAAGGATTGTGGTCGGGGCCTGTTGGGGCCCTTGTTTTTGTTTAAGTTTTGAATTTGGAACTTGGACTCTTTTTGAGTTGCGGAGGGAATACACATAGCTAACGCGACCGCACCGTGCGACTAGGAGTTGCGGAGCTACCAAGGCGGTGCGGAAGCACTTGATAACTGGAGATGGAACAGAGAGAAGTACAGATGAAAGAGATACAGCAGCAAACAGGAAGTAGAACATGCAGACATCAGAAGAGAAGCCGGGAAAAGCCAGAGCAAAGACGCAGAGAAGCCGCCAGTCGAGACGAGCGGGTGAATAAAAGGCAATCACCCGGCTGAAGAAGAGAGGTTAGTTGATCGGTTGCTGTTGCGGGATGATAGAACGCGGAAGCAGCCGCGGAGGAATCAGACTTGTTCTCTCCATTGGTCTCTACTCTCTATGTTTTGTATTCTCTGTTCTTGGATCCATCTGTATCTGATTTATGAGTTATCAGAGAAGGAAGCTATGTAATCATGTACTTGGCTGAAGAATAATATAAAGAAGGATTGCTGTCTCTATGTTTTGGGTTATGGGTTATGATGTGTTTACACTGCTTTAAAATTTTAAGTTGCGACTGTCTGTATACTTGATTGGTGATCTTGCATGAATATTCTGGTATATGTAATGGATTCTCTTTCTTTCTGTGGTTGCGGGTTTATTCCTCGTCTGTGATTTCTTCCCCTTTCCCATGTGGTCGCGGCACGCCTCGGGTGAGACGCTCTGTTCTTCCAGAGCAGGGTGAAAATGCCGGCGTGTTACTAGACTACACCGGACCCTTATTGGCCACAACCCTGTGAACCTGGGTCTTGCCCGCGAGACCTTATTTTTCGCCAACACGAAGACTTGTTCCCGTCCTCAGTTGCAGACCTGAAGGGGATCAAGGGGGACCCTGGCGAAATGCTCATCGTGTTGAAACCAAGGGCCAGGCCGGTGAAGCACCGACCTTACCGGCTGAACCCACGTATCAAAGAAAAGGTCAAGATGGAGATCGAAAAGATGTTGGCTGCAGGTCTTATCTTTCCAGTAGAAGAAGCAGAGTGGGTGAGTCCCATTGTCATTCAGAACAAGAAGGACAAAGCGGAGATACGTGTCTGCGTAGACTACCGGAGTCTGAACAATGCCTGCATCCACGATCCGTTTCCCACTCCTTTCAGCGATGAAGTTCTAGATCATGTTGCGGGAAACGAAGCCTATTCCTTCACTGATGGGTTTTCGGGCTACCATCAGGTGCGCATTTCCGAAGAAGACAAAGCAAAGATGACATTCACCACTGAGTGGGGATCATTCGCATACCACGTTATGCCGTTTGGTCTGAAGAACGCACCGGCTGTGTTTTCCCAGATCGTAATTGCTGCTTTCCGGGAGTACATTCACAAGTTCCTGGAGGTCTACATGGACGATTGGACCGTCTACAGCCTATTGAAGAAACACGCCACCCTTTTGTGTATTATGTTTGACCGGTGTCGTCAGCTGCAGATTTCCTTGAACTTGAAGAAATGTATTTTTGCAGTTCCATTCGGCACACTCTTAGGCCACGTGGTGTGCAAGCAAGGGGTCTGTGTCGATCCCGCCAAGGTCGCGGTCATAGTTCACATGGAAGCCCCCGAAACCGTGAAGCAGTTGCGTGCACTGCTCGGGCACACAAGATATTACAGGCGTTTTATCCGCAACTACGCAAAGATTACGGCCCCTTTGGAGAAACTGTTGCAGAAGTCAGAAGTATTCAAGTGGATGGAGGAGTGTAGGAAGGCCCTTGACACCTTGAAGGAGAAGTTGGCGACGGCACCCATACTTGTTCACCCCGACTAGGATAAGCAGTTCCATGTGCATATCGATGCGTCCGGTATTGCACTAGGGGCTGTCTTGGTGCAACCCAGGGAGACGACAGTTGACCACCCTGTCTACTTTGCTAGCCGCAGGTTATCGAATGCAGAGAAGAATTACACCACGACCGAGCGGGAGGCGTTGGCAATGGTGTACTCCCTCCAGAAGTTCTGCCACTATCTTCTGGGCGAAAAATTCAAATTCTTTACGTACCACTCTGCATTGAAGTATCTGGTGAATAAGCCTGTTTTGGAAGGACAGATCTGTTGCTGGCTTCTACTTTTCCAGGAATTCACGTTTGAGGTGATTTTCAAGCCCGGAAGGTTGAATGTCGGTCCCGATCATTTATCCAGGTTGGAGACGGGAGAGAATGAAGGCTTGTTGGACGATCAGCTGCCGGATGCCGACCTCTTCCGAGTCGAAGCAGTACCGGATTACTTTGCTAACATTGCCACTTATCTGACCACGGGACAATGCCCTCAGGATTACACCCCGCTCCATAAACGCCACCTAGTTGTCCGGGCGGCCGACTACCAATTGATAGCTGGGAAGCTATACAAACTGGGCCTCGATGAGGTGTTGCGCAGATGCGTCCTTGACCACGAACAGGAAGTGGTAATGTGGGAATGTCACAGCGGTGTTGCGGGAGGGCATGTGGGTGCGAAACCCACCGCAAGAAAGGTGCTCCAAGCTGGCCTGTGGTGGCCGACAATACATGCTGACTGTAAGGCCTACGTGAAGCGCTGCGATGTTTACCAGCGGACGGGAAGGCCCTCTCACCGGGACGAGCTTCCGCTACACCCGGTGCATGTGTTGCGGCCGTTCGAAAACTGGGTTGTCGATTTTGTAGGTCCCATCGCCCCGGTCGTCAGACACTCCAAGGCCCGGTACATCATCACCGCCACGGATTACCTCACCCGGTGGGCTGAGGCAGTGGCGGTGCGTGACTGTTCGGCGGAGATAGCTGCCCGGTTCATTTTTGAACACATCATCAGCCAGTTTGGCTGCCCACGAAGCTTAACCAGTGATCAGGGTACGCATTTCATTAATGCCATGGTCAAGTCACTACTGGACACATTTATGATTCAACATCATAAAAGCAGCCCATACCACCTGCAGGCCAATGGTACTATGGAAGCATTTAACAAAATTCTTGAAAAACTCTTGACTAAGATTTGCAATGCTTAGCGCGACGATTGGGATGAGCATCTCCCAGCAGAATTGTGGGCCTACCGGACCACGGTGAAATGCTTGACCAATCAGACGCCATTCCAGTTGGTGTATGTCTGGGAATCTATGATTCCCACCTAGTTCATTGTACCCAGTCTTTTAATCGCTACGTCTCTTCAGTTCTCAGAAGAGGAGTCACTTCGGGAACGCCTCCAGGAGCTACAGGAGGTGGATGAGGCCTGATTCCTGGCAGAATTCCACCAGAAGGTTCAGAAGGCCAGGCAGAAAGCGTGGCACGACCGCCACCTCAAGAAAAAAGCCTTCCAAATTGGCGGCAAAGTTCTCTTATATGATAGCCGGTTCCAAAAGTTTCCAGGCAAGCTCTAGATGCACTGGTTGGGACCCTACTTTGTCATTGAGATTCGCGACTCAGGAGTCGTTCGGTTGGCACAGCTTGACGGTACAGTTCTCCTTAGGTGGGTGAATGGTGCATGCCTGAAACCCTACCAGGAGTAAGTACCTTTCACTTCTCATCAATAACTCTCACACCCGAGAGCACCCGTAACTCTCACGCAACTGGGATGAGCGTAGGGAGTCTTTTCCGGTTCATAGGTAGTCTGTCAATAACCACTCAGTTGCGGGGGCAGCACCGCAACTGACTATGGTCAGGGCGGCGCCTGTCCAACGTGTCATCCTTGTAGGATCCATCCATGTGCCAGTATCAGTCCAGGTCATTTCCATCAGTCCTTTTTGCAGTCCGTAGGATCGCTCAGATTTGCATCATAAATTACCATAAGTAGGCAGTAACCGTACCATAACCATTTTCCATCATCCGCAGTTCCCTCAGCTGTTGCGTCCACCCATTTCCCCATGCCGCCGTCAGCAACTGTCAGATTACACACAGGCATGCGATCGATCGCACGATTATTGCAGGCAAGAAGGCCAGCAGGAATTAATTATCGTTATGGGGTCTCATCAACTCCACTCGTGCCAGGTGATGACATAACTTGCATGGATACCAACAGCACAAGAATGCCGGACTAGTTCAATTTGGCAATTGCAGCGACACCAGAGCAGTTGAAGTCTCAAAATGCACCGCACCAAGATAGAAGCTCCAGGCGAATTCTCCAGGTTTACCAGCGCCGTGCCAAAATGCTAAAGGCTCTCCTATCCGTTGTTGAACCAGCGTTGGACAGTCGGATCCACAGAACAGAGTCGCTAGTTGGAAAATACGATAGTGCAGCATTGATAGACGCCAACCTATCTGACCTGGTCAAATTCCCCTCCCTCCATTGACAGACATATATGGAGCATCACTACACACCAGGTAGTAGCTCAACCAACCGAATGCGACCAGAGTACAGGGGCCTCCAGCAATCGTCCCTGATGAATTTAAGAACTCTTCCTGCCTTTGGTACTACCGGACCGGCCCTGCAATGCACCTGGTTCCTCCTCAACCGAATTTAGAATGGGTCCTTGTGGCTAACGGAGGAGATCCCCATTCACGCTGAAGACATTCATCGCCTCACAGGGCTGTCTCAGAATGGCGCAGACGTCTCCGCTACCAGTCAGACATCTTCCAAGCGCGCACGAAAGTTGGGTGATACAGACCTCTATGCCAAATATGGCACTCGCCAGGGGGGGAAGGGCGCCAAAATTGATCTGATTAACAAGCCGGAGATTCGGTTTGCTTGCTATCTCATTGCTAGCAAGACAATGCGGCATTATACCAAAGGAGAGTGCACCTTGGATACCATCTCCATTGTGGAGCACTGTGTCCAAGGCACCAGGCTGAATTGGTGTTCTTTCATGCTCAAAGAACTGTTCGCGGCATGCGAAGAGAATTATAAGCGCACCACTAGTTTCATCTATGGTTACCTAATTGTAGTTTTTTCCATGTGGAAATGGCACGTTCCTCCTGTCCGGCTGACGGCAGAAACTACCACAAGCCAGCCCCTCGTGATGAAATTCACCCCGTGGCAGGTGTCCTCTGACCCCAGCACTAAACAGGTGAATGCGGAAGCGTTTCGGGCTTGGTATGGGCTAATGATAGATGTGGTGGCTAACCAGCAACGGGTGCCCAGGAACCTGTTGGACGACTATATTGAGAAGGTATGGTTTGGGGTAAGCCACAGGCACACTTATCTCTGCCCCACTTGCATACCGGAAGCCACCTTCCAAATGGCGCCGCTCAAATTCTAGCTGGACGATGCTACCTTTCACCGCAAGGTCAGTTCGTGGCCGGGGGTCACAAAGCACATCCGCGACGGGATCCCTAGATACAACTTTGAGCGGATGCTGCCGACGCAATGGCCTGCCGAGACGGGCACGGCAGGGCCCTCACAGGCCACGGCGGGACCTTCTCAGGATGCAGTCGGGACCTCACAGGAACTCCCTGAATCACTGGTCCCCGTCGTACAACACTTCAATACTCAGGTACGAAGTCTCAACGTGGCGACCCAAGTTATTTCAAGCAGTGCCCCTTTGTTTCCTTTATTTTCTGAATTCCAGCTCAGTCGTTCTCTTTCTCTATCCCATACTGCCCCTCTCACTTCTCCCATACCTACCAACTTATTCACTTCTACCAGCCCCATCATCACCCCAATGGGCGAAACGGGCCCAGGACCTGATCAATTAGACCCCCCTCCGTCCAAGCGGGCCCGCGCCACCGTCACCGATCCAGTGGTGGACCTTACTGATGACGATCTGCCACCCATTCTAGTCACAGGGACATTAATTCCGGAGGAACCCCTTATCAACCCATCAGAATTCATCAATATTCGCCTCCTCCATACCTCCTCCACACCGTCTGCTGCTCCCTCCACCGTCCATCCCCCTGCCACTTCATTCGTTCCATCAAACTCATATGCCACTGTATCCGACCCCCTTATCTAGGAACTCTTTGGAGGAGACCACAGAGCTGAAGTCACCTCCAGTACTGCGGCCGTAGTACCACCAGTTGACCCCGTGGCCACACCCCAGGGTTCTTTCTCTACTATATTTACCCGGCTGGCCAACGTTGGGGCTGACTCGGTCGAGGCTCCGCCTGAGCATGCTGACCCTCCCCCCACAGGCCAGACCACTCAGCAAGAACGGCCAGATTCCGACTTGGGCACCTCAATGCAGCAACAGACACCGGTGTCCCCTCCTGAGAATTCCAACAGATCAGTGGCCAGTGGACAACCTTTGCAGGAGCGAATGCCGGAGCAGGGCGCTTCCGGCACCGCCAACGTAGAAACATGGGGTACAGCCTAGTTGTACCTATTCATTCAGCGGGCGGCCTTGCAGGCCGAACAGCTTCATTCGGAGCTGCAGCAGCGGTGCGATGAGCAGCACCACCAGATCATGGCGCTTACTGAACAGCGCGACCAGCTGACCAAGGAGAAGGCCTACCTGCAGGAGCAGGTCACCATTGCCACTCAGGCGTTCTCAGACCTATGGCCCGTTGTAAGGGCTCACCATGCCCCACTTCCTGACGATATAGCGGAGAGCAATGTAGCAGTCTAGGCTTACCACATTCGGTCTGCCTTCACGGGTCTACACAGGGAGAATCAAGAACTTCAAGCGGTGTTAGCCACACGGCCCGCGCTCCCTGACCCGCAGATTGTATACTCTGGACAAGTGGCATCCAAGCAGACCCAGGCAGCTCACATGCAGGCGACCCTTCACTCCACGGTGCGCGAGGCCTACGACCTCTTGCGAAGTCTGCAGGAGTGTTCACTCGCCCTCACGTCAAAATGCAGCCCATCTCCGCCCAGCTGCAACAGATTTCCAGGGAAATTTAGGAGACCGCAGATTCCGCGTGGTTAGATCAACTATATGCCCAGGCGGACGAGCTTGAGGTTCAAATGCAACAGACCGAGGCCAACTCAGCAATAGCCAAGCAGATAATTTGGGAAATCCATCCGCCCATTCAAGCCAGTGCCAAATCAATACAACAGCTAGCTGTAAAGGCTGAGACCCAGCTTACCACAATGTTCGGGGTTGTCCCAACAAATATAGAGGAGGCGGCTGCCACCAGGATCACTGAGGAAGTCGATTCGCTAATGCAGGGATGGCAGCAAGTTGTGTCGGACTTCACCGGGCTCAAAGATATAGCGCTCCGCAGGGTCCCGGAGTTGGGGCCCTTGTTTGAACAGCCGCTTGGAGGAGCACAGCAGGAAAGGGCACGAGACGAAGGCACACAGGCCGAACAAGGCACGGGATCCAGCAGGGCAATGGAGGTGGAAACTGTTATTTGTGATTGACTCGGGGACGAGTCAAGGAACTGTGGTCGGGGCTTGTTGGGGCCCTTGTTTTTGAAATCTTGGTTAGAAAATTTTGAATTTTGACCTTTTGAGTTGCGGCATGAAGACACATGGCAATCGCGACCGCATCGTAACTACCAGGAGTCGCGGAGCTATCAAGGTGGCGCAGAAGCATGATATAGCTAAGGAAAGAACACGCACAAGTACAGATGAAGAAAACACATAGCACAAGAGAGAAAGAGGAACACACAGATAACAGGAGAGAAGCTGGAAGCAGCTGAAGAAAAGACACAAAGGAACTGATAGTCGCGATAGCGGGTGAATAAATAACAGTCACCCGGCTAAAAGGAGGGGGATGCTGCAAAGGTTGTGAGGCTCGCGATAGGAGAAGAAGCACAGAGCGACTGCGGGAAATCATGCATGCCACTTCTATGGTTCCTAACCTTCTCTTTTCTCCCTTTCTGTTCCGTAAAACATCTGTATCATAGTTGTAAGCTATCGCTGAAAATGCTATGTAATCATGTGCTTAGCCAAGAGATTAATATAATGAAAGGTTGCTATCTCAATAATAGGTTTACATGCATGTAATGTGTTTATGCTGGTTTAAAATTTTATTTGCTAATGTTTAAATGCTTCTTAAGTGCTCTTGCGTACATGACTCTGTCTATATAATCGATGCATTTTCCATCATGAGTTGCGAATTTGTTCCTTGCCATTGATCTCATCCCCTTCTGCATGTGGTTGCGGCATGCCTCGGGTGAGACTCACTGCTCTCCGGAGTAGGGTGAAAATGTCGGCATGATCCTAGACTACATCGGACCCCCTTGTTGGCCACAACTCCTGAACCTGGGTCTTGTCCGCGAGACCTGACTTCTCGCCAACACCTACTCTCTGATGTATGAATTAAATGAATCAGTTCTTAGATGTTCTTGTTGGGTTTAAGCTGGAAGATTTGGGAACACTGGGGATTAGAGTTAGCCCTATCCACTAGTATCCTTGTGCAACCAGCTGACCTTTCTAAGATCCCTTTGTAAATCTTATCTATGTTTTCCCTTGGAGTTGCTAAAGCAAACCTGGAGTTAAATGACCTCTGGTCCGATCTATAAGCAGCCCCTTTGTCCCTCTTTGAGAGCTTCCTTTGAGTATGTCCAAGCAGGTCTGGAATTAAATGACCTCTGACCTGATCTATAGACAGAAATTGGGTTTCTTTCCTTCTTTCATCTTCTTCCTCAACGTCCCATTCGATCACCTTTCTCTAGTTGCTACAAGTAATTCTCCTTTCATGACTCCATAGCCCAATGGATAGCACTGTCTTGACCTATCCCCTTTGCTAAAGCTTCCTGCTGCTTTGTTCCTTTTCTCCCATTACTTTCTCAGTCTATGATCTCATGACCAACCCAGCAACCAACCAACCAAATCATTTAAAATCCCCCTTAGTGCTTCACAACTAGCCTAACATCTCATCTTGAGCTTCAAAGATATATCATTCTTTGCTCTATTTGGAGAGATCCCTCTCCGGGTCCAGGAGGGCTAGATCCTAAGGCCCAAAAGTGGTTCTGATGTTGTCTCATCTTTTGGTCTTGCCAATCTGGCCAAAACATGGGAACCCCAACATAATGGTGACCATACTGGGGAATTTCTGAATGTTTTACATCTCACTCTACCATAACTTCAGAAAACCCTTAATCTCTGGTTAGGTTGGCAGTTAGTCACACCTCTTCTTGGATAGCCTCGGTTTCATTTGTTGTGTTTTGTTGTACTCTTAGACAGAGCCTGGACAGGGCCAGGTAGCCTCCGGATCTCATCCTCATTTGGAGGTGACATATCTGGTAAATTCCCTCCCAGTCAATCTCTGGTTAGAGTTTGTTGTGTTCTGAGGTCATCCTTGAAAGGTGATAGTGCCTAAGCACTGTGGTGGACAGTGTAACCCCTTGACTTACCCTAAGCCTTCCACCTGGCGACTCCATAGTTCCTAAAAGATCAAAGACTCCACTGGTGATCAGTAGGCCACTGATTATCTTGGTTTCACATGACTCCACTGGGAGACCATGTCGCAGTACAACATCATCCATGCCAAAGATCCAGTCACTTCGCTAATGGAAGACTCTAAACAATTTGCAGAAATAGATCCAAGCCTCATAGCAGAGTTTCAGTATGGAATAGCGAGTGTACTGGCAGAAATTGAATGGGAGGACCTTCCAAAAATCGTCCCTCTCAGCTCACCTCTCGATAATCAACCCGTGCTTAAGAAAATGTTTTTAGATTGGTGGTTGAGATATATGAAGTTGAGCTCGAACTTTTGAACTCACAGGAGATATCATACGAGTTCAGAGACCCGAGATCCTTTTTGGAAAGTCTCCCGCCCCCTAAAAAAGAAGAAATTCTGCTGCTGTTTGATGTGCAAGTAGAATATGATTCGGCTCCCAAGAGTCACTTTGAAGACGCAGTGGAAAATGCAACAATCGAAGCCACCCAGGATGAAGACAGTCTGCCAGTAATGGCAGGCCAGAAAGAAGAAAGTGTGCATAATGTGTCTGTTGATCCTGTGGTGGGATACATGGAGGCCCTGGTTTGCTCAAATACTCCAGCGTTGATCCTTAGCACGGGCCAGATTCATCAGGGATGGTCACTACTGATGGTGACCACAGTTTTGGAGAACCACACACAGAGCACCCTGTGGTTATCTCTGATAGGAAACCAGTGCTCATATCTTTTTTTGTTAATGATTTACTGGCTGCATTGGCATTATTGTATCACCTAGAACATCAGATATTTCTAGTTAGAGTAGGGTAGGTAGGAAATCTGAAATAAGCTCAGCCTGTGAGCATGTAGTTGGTTGTTTTTATTTTCTGCAAAGTCCAGCAAGTCAGACAGACTAATCCTAGCTTGATTATTTTCAATTTCTGTCTTAGAATGTAGAGAAGAAACCTGCTAGACAGTCTAATCCTAGCAGGTAGTAGTGTGGGTAGAGAAGCATATGAGGCCAACAGTCCAATCTGGTCTCATGGAGTAATAAGGGTAGATGTAGAATAGGTTTATTTTCTGTTTGTAAAATAAAATGATGTAAAGGGTCTGCTAGCTCAAATTCACCCTGAAGGGAAAATTGTTAGGATTGTAGTGAGGATAGGTAAACTGGTTGGGAAAAATGTTTCTGTTGATGTAACATATTTATATTGTGGCAGTTGATCAAAGAAAGGGATGTGCCAAGCAACAGGAAACTGGCCTACTCCAAAGATTATTTCTGGTTTCTTGCCTCCTTCAAGAAGAAGCCATCCCCATGTGGAGCCACTGTTACCCCCCTATGAAATTCTTGACAAGCAAGCTGGGGGCTATGTCATTTTGGAGACCTTCAAGGAATGCATCTCCCCTGAAGACACATCATCCTTGAGGTCTCTCTGTGCTTTGCCTTATACAAGTCCCCTCTGCTGGTCCTTTTCCCTAAGGCCTGCATTTACCCCTTGTACCCCTGCAAAATGTCCCCTTTTTCCCCCCTTTTCCTCCTTCTATCAAATTTCCTCTTTTCCCCTCTTTATTTTCCCTATTTACCCCCTAAATCCCCTCTAGAAATCCCTACACCCTTTGTTTTCGCAAATTCCCCCTCCATCCCCCTATCGTTACCCTTTGGGCCTCAAAATACATGAAAATGGGTTAAAAACCCACTTTAGACCTTATAATAGGCCTCAACCCCCTTCTGATAGCCCCGCGCCTTTTTTCTCTCCATATAACCCAGCGTCGTGACCCAAGCGCTAACCCCAAAGGCACTTGCCACAGTGTTTCGTCGGGCGCGATTACAGCCGTCGATCTGCGTAGATCGAACGGTGATCGCCGCCCCCGCAGCCTTCGTCATTTTCCCCGTTCATCACCTATCGCCACATCTCCACCGTTCATTTTCCCGTCAGATCGACGGTGTGGAGCCCATCCGCCCTGTGGACCTCGCCATGCACTATTCCAAACCATGTGGTTTTCATCGCACCGCCTTTGGGCGGAGGGCAGTTTTCCCCCATTGCCCGAAACCTGTCCTCATGTACGATTTCAAAACCGCCCATCCTGCCCGTTAACTCCATCCATCGCGCGTTATCGATCGGACACGGATGCCCAGCGAAATGGCCAAAGACCGTCCGATCTAGAGCGGCCCATATGATGGCTATCGCTCTTCGAAGATGCATGATGGATAATCCAGTTGCACACATGATAGCTCATGCCACGTCCCGCCATCCGTCTTCCTCCGCCACTGATCTCCGCTGTGATCGACGGTCCATATTTTTTCACCCGCTGCTGACTTTTTCACTGTCCTCGGTCCTGCCACGTCACCTCCACATGCATCCTCCGTACATACTCCCATTCCGTTGCATATAATTGATTCATTTCGTGTTTTTTAACATTTTTTCATTCGTTTTTCGCTCTGTAGACCGCCAACCTCTACCAGAGTGACTTTCACCATTTCCTCTGCAAATTTCTCCTCCATTTCGTCTTCACAGCCATTTCCTCCATCCACACTGTATCCATTTCCCCGTCCATGTTTTCTCTTCGCAGGTTTCGTGTCTTGCAGGGTTTTCAACGGTGAATGACCACCATGATGCGCGATCTCTGTCACAGTGACAGAGTGATAGAAGAAAACTATGTACAGAGGCTGTATTCAAAGCCTGATGTTACAAGAAACGTCTGGAGGGGTGTTTGTGCCATAAATTCATCAAAGGATAGTGTTTAAACTCTACCAACCCTTCGGCGCCATTGAAGCTCGAAATTCACAGACATAGACAGTACGGAAACAACAGAGATGCTCTAGGCAAGAAATAGAAGAATTTTGAGCTTCTTCAGGGATGTTTAGAAGGCAAAGGTACCAAGTTGAAGACCTCGTGGATCGCTCAGATGGTCCAATGCACAAGAGATATAATATTATCAGGGTTTTCGTATCAGCAGAGCGTTCTTCCATGAAAGGACACAGTACACATCATTTTTTCAGTCTACATTGTGCCCAAATAAATATTTACGCCCTTTCAGCAATCCTTTAGCTATCAGAAGCATTTGTTACATGGTATGGAGACCCTAGCATCATTATTTCACCAGTTTTTCCAGTCAACAGAAAATGGCAGTAGTGCTGCAGCCAGAGTGCCAGAGGTAAATGCACAAATTTAAAGCAGAATGGGTTGCGGCCTTCCTCTTCTTCTGAGAGTTAACTCTTCATTTAATTCTTCACCTACCTCTTCTGCTCTGTTTCTCCTATAAGAATCCAGAAGAACATATTATAAAGGTTGTTGTTCGGTTGTGGCCGATTGCTGTTAGAGGGATTCATTTTGACTATTAGAACAGTCTTGGGAGGGATTAGCAGAGTAGTTTGTATGTAATAGGCTGGGAGGAGAAAGTTTGGATTGTAACAGCCTTTGAGCTATATTGTACATGACTGGTTTTGCATCAATTAATCAAAGCACATTTCACAGGATCCTGGTCTATTACTATTGGTGATGTTTTTCCTAACTCCATTTATTTCATGTTCATACTGTTTCATGTTCTTCGGGTATGCAACAGAAGTATAACATAGGATTCACCCTTGTTAGGTGCCCTATGTTTCCTGCTCTCCCTACCTTTAATTTTTTCTGCTTTATGTGCTATCTGAGAATTGATTTCAGTTGATTTAACCAGTGTAGTGGATGATATTGCCTACTCTCTAATGTATGAATTAAATGAATCAGTTCTTAGATGTTCTTGTTGGGTTTAAGCTGGAAGATTTTGGAACACTGGGGATTAGAGTTAGCCCTATCCACTAGGATCCTTATGCAACCAGCTGACCTTTCTAAGATCCCTTTGTAAATCTTATCTCTATTTTCCCTTGGAGTTGCTAAAGCAAACCTAGAGTTAAATGACCTCTGGTCCGATCTATAAGAAGCCCCTTTGTCCCTCTTTGAGAGCTGCCTTTGAGTATGTCCAAGCAGGTCTGGAGTTAAATGACCTCTGACCTAATCTATAGACAGAAATTGGGTTGCTTTCCTTCTTTCATCTTCTTCCTCAATGTCCCATTCCATCACCTATCTAAAAGATCCTTTAGTATAGATGACTTGCCCTCTGAAAGCCTTGGCTAGTTGCTGCAAGTAATTCTCCTTTCATGACTCCATAGCCCAATGGATGGCACTGTCTTGACCTATCCCCTTTGTTGAAGCTTCCTGCTGCTTTGTTCCTTTTCTCCCATTACTTTCTCAGTCTATGATATCATGACCAACCCTGCAAAAAACCAACCAAATCATTTAAAATCCCCCTTAGTGCTTCACAACTAGCCTAACATCTCATCTTGAGCTTCAAAGATATATCATTCTTTGCTCTATTTGGAGAGATCCCTCTCCGGGTCCAGGAGGGCTAGATCCTAGGGCCCAAAAGTGGTTCTGATGTTGTCTCATCTTTTGTTCTTGCCAATCTAGCCAAAACATGGGAACCCCAACACCCTCTCCTTCCATTCAATCACCATTATGCATGGATATCTGCACCAACATGGTCAAAAATGCCCTATTAGATGTTTGTGACACTTAAAAATTCATTTGAATGGCTCACTTTTTCATAAATCAATGCGGAAATTTGAGTTTCGCCATTGGCACAACTTTTTTGGGGACAGTCGCGCCAACTGGCACGACCCCTTTGCATAAAAGAGCCAACTGGCGCGGATCTATGCCCGATACCCGCGCCAATTGGCGGAGCCCTAAATTTGCAAAGGGTCTCCTCTAGAGGTCGAATACACAATGGAAATCTACAAAAAATAAATCAAAACGAAGCTGAGGGGAGCATCTCTTACCTGTAACAAACGAGAACCCAGATGATGTACTGGATTGATCGCAATCACCGCCGCAAGTTCGCACACCAAAAGACCATTGTTGCTCTCCAAATGAGGTAAAAAGTAAAAGTAAATATGTTTTTACTATTTGTGGCATAATTATAACTTTTGAAGTCAAAAATAGGTTTTAAAAGTCATTTTTCTCAATATTTTAATATATTTTGTCGAAAAATGGATTTTACACTCGCTTTTATGTGCAGCAACAGGTTTTTTCACAGCTTTGACAGTGATATGAGCTGTATTTTATACTTTTTCGGGCTCGGTAAAAACTCGAAAAATTCATTTTGGAGTCATCTTTCAGCTCTTTTCTGACTCTCTAAACATGAAAAGATTTCCGAGTCACTTGTCATTTTGATCTCATTAAAGTGGTTATGAAATGACATCTACCCAGTATACGTTTACCCCTTTTTCGGGCTAGGATAGATTATTTACGAAAAAGGAATACCCTATCCTATCGCGACTAGGAGGTTTTCTCAGACATAGTTTTCTACCTTTTCAAATCTGAGGAACTATTTATGAAAAGGGACTATTGGAGTTTACTTTTCTACTGTCTTTTCAAACTCTCTAAACATGAAAAGACGCCGAGTTCTTCCTTTGTCGAAATTGTTAAACCCTGATGACATCGGATTTAGTCGTAATGACGATATTCGAGTTCCTCCTTCCTAGGGCTCGTTAAATGTACTAGGATGGATTCGTCCGAAGGATGGACTTATATTACAAGCATATGCTATCCCCTTCAAGCTTGTTTTCAAAAATAATTGGGGTACTCGCCAGAAATGGTGGCGAAAATGGAACCAGTATCGTTGTCGTGTCGGCAGTATGTCGCTCTTGAACATGGCACTTGTCTGCATTCATGTCAGGTTGGGGACATCTCATCTCGTTTTCTGCTTGCCTCCATGGGTTTGGGTAATCCCTTTTGACCTCTCATCTGCTCTTTGCCTCGCCATCATGACCTCTGATCTTTTGATTTCAAATACTGCCAAATCCACTGTCGTGCCGCCGATATGTTCAAGAGAATTTGACCTCTACAGTTTCAACCTTCCTCTGATTCTCATCTGATCCTAATTCACAAAAACATTATGTTCCTCTGTCTCATGTCGATGATGTGGGAAACACTATGGCCCACCTTCGATGAAGGTCACTTCCTGTCGACTTCAGCTCATTATCTGGGAAGCTTATATAGAGACTCCCTTCTTGTACCTTGGAGCCTGCATGCCTCAATGGCAGGTTCTTCACATTCGATGCAAGGTTTTCATCATTGGCCTTTGATCGGATGATTCTACGGGTGTTCGACGCCAGCTCATTGTTCACATGCCGTGGATTGTACCTATAGTACCTTGAGGGCCATTGTCACTATTGGTGGTACCTCTCGCGTCTATCAATAGCTTTCATCATTGGCTGGTAGTCAAACGATGTTCTTGCATGTTCGACTTCAGCTCACTTATTCACATGCCTGAACTTGTACTTTGTTCGGGTCGAGATAGAGCGCAAGACCCTGGGTTTTGTCTGTTAGAATCCAGGCTACGATTTTGTGGATTATTATGATTGGTTACATGACTCATTCATTGGATGGATGTGACCATACCTGAGTCTATTTATCGATCCTCACTAGATGGCTGCGTCCATACCTTGGATCTGGATTATTGTATACTCTGTTATGGATGACTGTGCTCATACCACATATATCATGTATTTGAGATATCAGTTGTACTTGTCTATGCAGGTTTTTTGATGGCAGTGTTTTCAGTTGGACACGTTCTCGTAAAACATTTCACCCCTCTCTCTCTCTCGAGCCTCATGCTTTAGGGGGCATCTGTTACACAACAATTTGTCACCATCCCTACAATCCCCCGTCCCGCACATTGGAGGGATTATTTCATGACCTATGAGTAGTGACATGACCTAAAACCACTTTCATGGCATCCCCATGGACAAGGACATTCATTTCCCTGAAGACAATTCCTTGTGAAAAACCCTAAAAATAGCCTTTTGCCTTGGCGCGACTAGTCAATTCAGCCCTCGTGCCAATGGGGGAAATCCTCCAAAGAGGGCGCACCAGCTGGCGCACTGTCACAGTGTTATACCCGTGCCAGTCTTATTAAGGAGTGTTTTTTAAAAATAAATGGTGGAATATTGACTCCAACCAATTCCTGAACTGGTCTCTAAATTGAGTTGGGAGGTTTGGCTCCGGATCTCCATGTAGAGGAAGTGGTTTTCCACCTCTCATGGAAGCTTCCTTGAGGATAGGGCCAATCCCATGATTTTAGGGATCCCAACTCCTCTTCCACCATCTGTATAAGCTTGCCATTTTCCTTGCAAGATAGTCTCCAAGAGCCTTCATAGCCTAGAGAATGTTGCAAGAGCATTGATAGTCCTCATAGATCCAAATCAGTAGCAAGGAGATTATCATCAAGACAACTGAAGAGAGAGGCTTGTCCCATTCCCGATGAGCTTTACCGAGACGTATTCTGCTATTGACCCGCCGAAGGAAGATTCAGCGTTAGAGCCAGGTTGTATCCTTCTTTGTATTGATTAATGATAAGCGACTTTGGTTATGGTTCCAGTCGTATTGTTTATACATTGTGATCATGAGTTGTGTCTTCTTTGACTAATACATAATTGCATATATTGGGTTTTACACTTGTTTTTGTCGTGTCTCTTATATGTGTAGGTGTTTGATCGCAACAAGTGAGAGAATTGTGATCTGCCAAAACAAGGAAACGGGAGCACTATCTTCTCTACGAACAATAGCGTTGGACTTAAGGTAGGCCTTCTTTGCAATTTGGTCTATTGCAATTAGGAACTTGCGCCTTAGCATGATACGATTTTTGCTAGACCCAATCTGGGCTAGTAGGGATCGCCTCTGTCCGCAGAGGGGATTTACCTCTATAGCACCAACATTAGGTCAGACAGTTTTCCTACCACATTGATGGTGGGGGTATCTCTCTTCCTACTCCCAGGTTTCTTGAAGCACTTTTATTTGATAAGCCTATTGTAGATAGGGACATCCTTAATTGCCTAGAGAATTGGTATATTTACACACAAATTTTCCAATTCTCCCAGGAGTTCAACCTCCTTTAGGGTGTGTTGAGTAGGGTGGATCAAGCGCTCAGGAAAAGGAGGTGGTTGGATCTAAGTTTTACTTTATTCCTTTTCCTCCTCAACCTCTATAGGTGGAGATGGAAGATGGTTGTCTGGGAGTACTCTTCCCGACTTGAGATTAACCTCCTGTATCTCCACAGCATAAACTGGATAGGATGTTTCTCCACTGGGAGCCTACTGTGCATGTCTATTGTTCAGGTTTGGATTGGGTTGTGTAGGTATTTTGGGTAGCCTAGGTGGAGTATCATGAGTAAGTTGAGGTTGGGTGGAGGCATTAGAGCAGGTGGTTGATTTTGTTGAGGCCTCCACCCTTGTGATGGATTGTTCCACTAAGATTGTTGTGGAACATACTATTGGAAAGGTTGGTTTACTAGCTGAGGATTATATGAAGCGTTGTAAGGCCAAGTAGGAGGTGTAGACCAGGATGGAGGAGTGGGGGTGTACCAATATTGCATGGGTGCACTATAATTTTTGTGATAGTCAGATTATGGTGCACCTTGCATACATTTTTTATATGGTCGAGTGCCTTGAGGCCTCCTCTGGTTGATGAAATAGAGTTTTTATGTCATTGCTTCCCCACCTTGACATACAGCCTCAAGTCCAGGTAAGGAGGGAAACTTTTCTGTGGCATGATTGTCTTCACAGACTAAGAAAACCTCTGTGACATTCAATGGACATTCATTTCTTGGGTGCTTCCGTGTAAATCTAGGACAAAATATGGAAAGGGCTCTCTCTGCTTCCTCTTGCTTCCTTTTGACCTGCATTGTGTCCATTTGCAAATAAAAGGTGTGCAACATGCCACTCTTGAAGTCCTCTAGCATGTTTCCAATCTTATGTTTTATGTAGGTGGAAGAGGAAGGGGTATTGGATGTACTTTAGCTAGCTATTCCCTTCCTCCTAAATTCCTTAGAATGAATCCCGAAGATAGTTTTGATTTTTTCATAAGGTTGTTGGTAGATATCTCCTCCTGTTAACATATTCAAGGTTTCTATCATCTCTTCACTAATCCCTTGAATAATTAAAAGTTTAAGTGATTTAGGATTAAGAGTACAGTTGGCTCTCTTATAGTTCAATTGAAACCTCTCTTCGTAGTCCTCTAAGGATTAATCTGGCCCTAGAGTCATCCTAAATATCTCATCCTTAGTTTCCTTAGACCTAAAGTAGTATTTGTATTTGTTACTAAAGGTCTCTTCCATATGTGCCCAGGTAGTGATGTTATCCCTGCGCAGACCCATGAACCAGTGCAAGCTTTCATCCTTAAGGGTGGATGGGAATAGCTTCAACTTCTGATCATCAGAGGTATAGTCATAATTCCTACAAAAAACAACAAATTCAAACATGAATGTTTCAAGGTCCTCAGATGTAAGTCCATGAAAGTGTGGAAGAGCTGAGGGGCTAATGTTCTTCATCTTATTTTCCCCATCTACCTCTCTTATGGGAAAGGCTCTCTAGATCCCAACCATGGTTAAGATAGGTGAGTAGGTCCCTTCGTTGAAACAAGGTCTTCTTCTTTTTCCCCAATAGGATCCTCAAAATATTTAGAAGGCTCTCCTAGAGGGGATTCACTCTCACTGCCACTGAAGAAGAGTGAAGGGTGGCCAGGAGTTAGTGTGGGGATTTTAGGTAAGGTTTTTCTTTGAGTATTCCTAGTCCTACGAGGCATGAAAATCAAATCTTTTTGTGTTTTTTCAATATTTCTGAAATGACATGAAAAGAAAATAGAGAAAAAAATAATGCTAAAAACAAAATCAAAGCATATACTAGATACCTCCACAACAATGATGCCAAAAAGTGGTGAGCCCTGGTATTGCACCAAGAGTGTTGTAACTCCCAGGGGCTACCCTACTTTACTTTATCAACCCGAGGTTCGTACAAATTGGAGGTGACAGTGCTATATACACAACAGATGCATTCTGCTCATGTCATCCTCTTATGCTTTACGAAAGGGTGTTATTTCTTAAACTGTGATAAGAACTAGAAAGTAAATTGTTGGGAGGAAATGATAGAAAGGAAACTAAACTAAATTGCTGGAAAGGAATGACAAGAATTAAACTAATTTAATTTATAGGAAATAAAATGGTAGAAAGGAAACTAAACTATATTGTTGAAAATAAATGGCAGGAATGGAACTAATTTAATTTGCAGGAAAGAAATGACAGAAAGGAAACTAATTCTAAACCACACTTAACTTGGCCAAACGGCTAAATTCACTCTATTTATCCTATGGTCTATCAACCATGCTTCTACCCATGCAACTAAGCTATCCATGACTTAATCCTGATTGAAAAACTGTTGATTTGCATCTTGGAGGAAAGAAAAGGGCTAAAGTGGCACGTTACAAGGCTTATAAGTGGAAAGAGTGGCTTTTAAACCTTATTACAACTTTATTACGGTGAAAAAGCTTTGGAGATGAATGATTTAGATATGCGATGGCGAAGTTATTATTGGCAGATATAACTACGACATGCGATATCACAATTGCAAGATCGCAGAATTAAAGGGATAGCGGAAATGTTGTTCGAGAGCGGGAGCGAAATGCAAAGTGCGATGAGGTAAGAACTTTGAAGTGTGGAGTGCGACGGGGAAAAGCTTCGACCTGCAAAATGCGATATCGCAATCGACAGAAAGAGTGGTAAGTATTAACAAAAACCAACTGAACAGTGCATAGTGAGAAATGTGATGGGTGATGTGGCGGTGGAGCGCGATCATAATATCACGATCGACGGATCAGAGCAGTAAGTCTTAACGAAAAAGGGAAAATATTTCGAATTGCGATAAAGTAATGGGATTTTCAAAAAAAATGTGGAGTAAGTTTCTTTCAAAGGTATTTGACATACAAATGAGAAGTGAAGGAGAAAGGAGGGAAAAATTAATATCGCAATCGGGGTCTGGAATCAGAAGTTGTTAACAAGGACCAAATGGGAAATGCGATTGTGAAAAGGAGCGATGGTAATTCCAAAGGGAAAAAATTTGGTTTCTAATGTTTTTTTATTGTTTTTTAATAAAAGAGCAGCAAAGGGAAGTAGAAAGGGATATCGCATTCAGGTTTGGAATGAGAGAGTGTTAACAAAGGTCACAAGCAATTTGAGATTTGCGATGGAGCGAGGTACAGCGAGCAGGAGTATCGAGGAGAAAGGGTGGAGGTCTAATTCCAATGCTTTTCAAGCATTTTTGGAATGAAAAGGAGTGATGGATGCAAATAAGATAAAAAGGATGGAAATGGAGGCACAAAAACAGTGCTCAAGCATGAAAACAGAGCTGGGAAATGAAACGGGATGGCTTGATGTTTTTCCTGGGGATTTTGATGCTTATTCCTACAAACAAATTTTTGGATTCATGTATGAAAAATAGAGGAAAAACGTGACAAAAAAATGAATAGAAAGTAGTTTTTAGTCTTGTGGGAAGGTTCGCCGTCCTCGAGCTCTATTGACAGAGATGAGAAGGGGGTCTTGATCCACAACTTTTCTTGGTTTTTCTCCTCTATTCTATCACTCACAAGAAAATGAAAAACTACAGTATCATACTAAAAGCAAAAACCAAGCAGTGGTGAAACTATGAGAAGCATAACTAATTGAATGATAGAAAGAAAACTAGCTTAATGGCAGAAAGGAGAAGATAGTAACAGCAGATAAGCTGAGGCACATGGAATTGACCCTAACCCACAATCCTAGCTCTCTGAAACTTAAATCATATGAATGAAATCAGTCTACTCATTTCATAAAATAATAACCTCATACATCTTTGAAACTTTGATCACTCAGTAAAATAATAAAAAGCTCAATATCTTGCAACAAATTCTCAACTAGAATCGACTAACTCTTCCTAGTTCTAGCTCTGATCTATTTATTCTACAGGGTAGCTACCAATATCTCCCTAGAAAATAGTGATTGATTCCACTTGAATCCAAGTAAATAAATATTGAGTGCACTCCTCTTTGAGTTGCTTGGCTGCCTCTGGAATTCAAATTGTTGGAGATAATCCTTGGGAATCCCTTGCCTACCTTTGAGAGTTAAGGAGGGTGGAAAATCCTCCAATAATTTCTCCTTGTTGTCTCCTCCAATTCTTTATGATAAAATCCTTATAAAAATTCTTAATAAATCATGATTTACTGCACTCAGCCTCATATTAGGCACTCAGAGTATGTTATCCTAAATCACCACCTATACTAGCATCATAAAACCAAATAATAATAAAAATGTAATAAAAATAGATGTAAGAAGGAAAAAGGTGACCATTAACCCCTCCAAATATGTCTAATGATTGAGCTCATCAGTAATCAATACAGCATGTGAATATCAATACAGTTGTATCTTTTCATTACCATGTTGGACCGACCATGATGAGATCGAGGGGTTTGCGAGTTTTGTGTCATGAGAGCGCATAGAAGAGATCCTAGGAGCAGAAGTGATTAAAGTGTTGACATATATATAAAGTGTTGAAGCAAGCGAGACAATCTTTAGCCTTCGATGGCGGTCCAAGGTTCGTCCATAGTGTAAACTCTGTGTGAGAGGGTTTTATTGATCACGGGTTGGCGGAGGCAGAGTGTGGGCACCGTGGAGTGCCATGCTTTCACAAGGTGCTAACAGCAAGATGCCACGAGATCCATTTCCCATATATACATGGAAAATTCTATCGCCCAAGAGACCACATGTGGGTTACGGGCTCATGCAAAATGCAGACTGAGTGGTGATTAAACCCGAGGATTTTAGAGGAGTATTACTGCTCGGCATTGGTGAAAGTGCTCCCTTGGTAAAAAAACGTAACCAAAAACTTGGTCAGTAAGAAATGAGAATGATGATAAAGTAAGCACTAGCTACAAGAAGAGAATCCCTCGTAAATAGGGTAATAAGGATTTGACTGTGGCGGTATGCTCTAAGGATAAGGATATATATATATATATATATATATATATATTATAATGGAGTTGTAATTTTATTTTTATCTTATGTAAATGGATATATATTTAAATGGTTATACACATATAATTTTAACAACTCTCCATGTCCAGTTTTATTACTCATTCTCCATGTGAACCTATGCACATGGACCTCTCGTTTTCTTTTTCACTTTCTTGTTCCTTCACTTCAATTTATATCACTTGGCCCTTCTAGAGGACACATGCGCAATACAACTTTTGTAGGTTGTTCCAACACATGGTTTTCCAATAACCATGTAACATGAGTTCATTCACTCTCGAGTAGCAACAAGGATCCATATGGAGTCATATTTAAACAAGCTCAAGTTGCAACCCACATGAGTATCAACTGATGACCCATGCACATGTCAATCTTTACATGTACGTGTTACTCTAATAGGAGCCTAATCATTATCCTGGAGGTGTGTTGAATATTGAAAATTGGGAAATTCAGGCCACTTTCAAGATTGTAATTCCATAAGACAAGCTACTCCAAAAACAAATTATCATGAATCTCAAGTGATTCCCCTTCAATTTATGGTTTAAATCGATCGACATGTATCAAGCCATCGTTACTTGGTTTCCTTTTTTGCTTAAACGAAATGAGCAGGGCAGCAAAATTCACGGATAAATTCCTCTGCACCTATGTAGGCATCATTAAGAGCATACCACTAATGCGAATAGAGCCTAAGGCCTATAACCAATGAAGAAGCAAGAACTTCACCATTAATTCCAACCCTAGAGTTTTCTTTGGTTGCTCCATTGATTGTTTATTTTCTTTGGCTTGGTTATGTTTGTTAGGATACTCCACCTTAATGTGTGTTCTCTTCCTCGAGGTAGCCCAACTTACGCTCTACAATTTTTTCTATTCTATTATGGGCCCCTGAAGCACAATTTCTGTTACACTGAATTAGCCTAAAATTATAGACAACTTTGGCTCTAAAAGAATTTTGTAGGCAAACTCTTAGTTACACTTCATCATTGATATTTATACTCCCTATTTCCAAGAGGAAAATTTTACATCGATAGAAGTAGAAGTAGAAAGGACTTGAGCCCAACCTAGCACATGTGAGAAAAACATAGTGATTCTAATGAGATGCAAAATTTTTCATTTATTCTTGTTGGTATGTCCGTCATTGGCATTGTTTGTATCTTTCACTTTATAAAAGTTCCATCGACAATTGACAATTTTCTTAAAGAGGTAGCATGATCTAAGACTTTTGGATACCTCTTATTATACACAAGCTATGAACGATTCATTTGAAAATCATCATCTATTCAAGAGTGGTGCTTACTCGACCATGTTTTTTTTTCGTATGGTTTCAAGGAGGAAACGTGGTGAGTGAGAAAAGATTCCACCTCCCCTCTCTTAATTGCTAACCACATCACCACTTGTGGAATTGGGGCACCTTGATTCTCCTATATGGAACTATGCAGTGAAGCAAGAAACTAAGTCATAATGATATATGCTTCTAATTAAGTGTTGAGATTCAACAAGATGATGAGCTTAGTGAAAAGAGTCACCTTCACTAAGTGGACCCACAAGCTATTTTTGGCGCAAAGTCTATTTTTAGACTATGTCTATTTTTAGACATGTTGATCATATTCTATGAGTTGCAGGATGCTATTTGTGGATGGTTGGTCAAGTTGGAAAAATATATGGACTTATGTTTTTAGACATTTTGGGCGGAGTCTATTTTTAGACTACCAGTCTAAAAATAGATATGTCGGATATTATTAGCTCTTAATAATATTTGGACTCCAAACAGCAACTTATTCTCTTGGAGCACTTCAATTCAATGCACAGATGTTGCACAGCAGCTGACAGAAGGAATTACGCTATTCCTAAGGGTTTACTGGAGCTATGTCATGGAGGACTCAGTTAGAACTCAAGTGGCAGAATTATGACTCAGTTAAAAGAGTAGTTGATGGAGTTGTATTTAGTTTAACTCAGTTAGACTCAGTTGAGCTAGTTGTATCTAGTCTAACTGATTGATACACTAGTGAGAGTGGAGTGAATTAATTAGTTAATTAATTCACAAATAATAACTCATTAATCAACTGAAGAATACATCAGTTAACTATAGTGCATGGAAGTTTTAGTGGAGAGATAGGTGAAAGGGAAAGATAGACTATCAGTTGTGACTATAGTGATGCATTGATTGCATCCAAAACTCAGTGGAGATGCCAATGAGGATTGAGTGAGCAAGTCTGGGGTAATTTGAAATCATTCGGAGCCATTCTTTAGCAGGGATTATGATGTAGAGGCAGGCTAGCAGGAGGGCAAAGATCGGTGCATGGATTTGCAAGATTGTTCCTGATTAGCATGTTGTGATTGTATTGTACTGAGAGCTTGATATGATCAGCTTTATATGAGGATTGTTACATTATCTCTATGACATATATTATATAAATATAGTTGGGGTTTTCAGCTTCAGTATTTTTCATTAAACAACTGTGTTAATCTGTGTGAATTTTTATTGTTTCATGTGTACATTGCAATCTTGATTTAATTTCCGCAAATGATCAATGGTGGAATATATTATGTATTTTGAATGAAGTTATAATAGTGTGATATCAGGAGAATATTGGACATATAACACATAAGTTATATAATTTCTACATGGTATCAGAGTTGTATTGATCATTGGAGGATATTACAATTATTGAAGCGGTTGAGTTTTGTGATGGTGGAATTCGAATTTGCTGCAGTTTTCTTGGTGTCGAAGTTGAGCATTCATTGAAATGTCTTTCAACGGATTGCGATTGGAGTATGCCCTTGATGGGAGCTTGAATTACATAGCATGGAAGGATAGGATGGAGGCGGTGCTGGATGATAATGGGTTGAAGGAGTTCATAGATGCTGATATTCTGAAGCCTGCTTCTAGAGATACAGCCGCACTTGATGCATGGAAAAAGAAGGTAGCAAAGTGTCAAAGGATTCTGTTGGAAGGTGTGAAGAACCACATTGTGTCTAGCCTTCATGAGAAAGCCACTCCATTCTTAATGTGGAAGGCTTTGACAGACTTGTTCCAAAGAAAAAGTGACAGAGGAAGTTGGCGCTTAAAGACAAGCTCAGAAAAATAAAAATGGAGAAAGGTGACAGTATTCCAAAATACCTCACGAAGTTTGTCCACTACAAGGATGAGCTAGGAAGTGTGGGGGTTACTGTTGATGAAGAGGACTTGGTGAGCTTGGCTCTCCTTGGGCTTCCGAAGATTTGGCATAGCTATGAAGACTCTATCAATGGACGGGAGAAACTGCCAGGATGGGAGCAACTTTGGTTGGATCTTGTGCAGGAGGAGATAAGGCAGGGTACCAGGGATGGATCTTCATCGAAGAATGAAGATGAATAAAATTGAGCTTTGGCTGCCAAATATCGGAAAGGAAAAGGGAAGAAATCTTCCAAATTTGAAGCTAAAGGCAAGAAGCAGGATTTGTCCAAGGTGAAGTGTATTCACTGTCACTAGCACAGGCATTTCGCCACTAATTTCCCACAAAAGAAGAAAAATAAGAGCGTTGTTGGTTCTCCAGCAAGAGAGGCCTTAGCCTCGCAGTTTGAGCTTGAATTTTCTTTGATCGCATGCTTGGTTTCAAGTGTGATGGGATCAGTGTGGTTTCTTGATAGTGGTGCGTATTTCCATATGACCGAAGACAAAAAAAAATTTAGTGATCTAGAGGAGAAGGATCTTGGAGTGCACATCGAGATGGGCGATGATGGTAGATACAGTGCAACTGGTATCGGGACCATTTCCTTTGAGAGGGATTCCAGTAAACCTTTCATCTTGAAGGATGTCATGCATGTTTCAGGATTGAAGAAGAATTTGATCTCTGTGGCGATGTTGGAAGACAAGGGTTATGATGTTGTTTTTAGCATGGAAAAATATTTCTTGCACCATAAAACAACTGGTCAAACCAGGAGGATAAGGATTCGAGTTAAGAATATTTATCAATTGCAGGTATATGGCTGCACTGCAATGGCAGGAAAAGCAGAAGGAGTGGTGAGCCAAGATGAGGGCGAATTGTGGCATAGGAGATTGGGCCATATTCACCATGGCGCTTTGAAAATTTTGCAGCATATTTATACCGAGCTTCCCAAAGGTACCCTTACGCAATCAGATCAGTGCAAAGGATGTACTTTGGGAAAATTTTTGAAGACCACTTTTCATGAGAAGGATAATTGTGCTTCGATGATCCTTGAGAGAATTCACACAGACATGTGTGGACCTTTCTCGGTTGCTTCAACAGCAAAGCACAGGTATTATGTGATATTTTTTGATGACTTTTCTCATAAGTGTTGGATCTTCTTCATGCAGAAGAAGAGTGAGACATACTCAAAGTTCTATGAGTTCAAGGCACTCGTTGAGAAAGAGTCAGGGAAGCAAGTGAAAGGTCTCTGAAGCGATAATGGTGGTGAATAAATCTCTGGTGAATTCAAATATTTCTGTAGAAAAGAAGGAATTCGAAGAGAACTCATAGCGCCTCATAACCCATAGCAGAATGGGGTCACGAAGAGAAAGAATAGAACGATCGTGGGTGCTACATGGGCGATGTTACATGATCAGGGCCTCCCCATACACTTGTGGGCTGAGGCATGCAACACTGCGGTTTATGTGAAAAATCATTGTCCTCATAGAGTACTTGGCATGAGTACACCCGAAGAGGCGTTTTCTGGTAAGAAGCCTGATATTTCTCATTTGAAGATTTTTGGCTCACCTGTTTACATTCATGTGATGAAGGATGTCAGGAAGAAGCTGGAGCCAACTGCAGAGGTTGGGCTATTTTTGGGGTACATAGAAACACCCCACAATTATCGTGTGTATTTTCCAGACGGTCGGATGACTGTCGTGCGACGGGATATCAAATTTCATGAGGAGAAATCCATGAAGTTTTCGCTTGAGAGGGAGCTACACTTGCATGCAGAGGAGGAGGTACTTTTTCCTAAAGATGAGCCACAAGATGTGGATCATCCACAAGAGGAGGTTCATGGAGTGGAAGAAACCACTCATGCAGCGCCAAACATCAGAGGGTGGAAGCGCACTACAGAAGTTGAGCAACTGAATATTGATGCAGTGCAGAATGTAGGAGTTCCTACATCACAGCGCAGATATAGATAGTCACTTTACCGATTTACTAGATACATGGCTCTGATGAGCAAGTGTATCGTGACAGAGCCATCCTCTTTCGAGGAAGCTGTGGAGGATCCCGCATGGGTAGATGCCATGGTGGAAGAGTATGATTCGATTGTCAGAAACAATGCATGGAAGATTTTCCCAAGGTCGGAAGGGAAATCAGTGGTAGGTTCGAGATGGATCTACAAAGTGAAGCAAGTTGCAGATGGGAGCGTTGAGAAGTACAAGGCAATATTTGTTTCCCAGGGTTTCTCACAGATCGAGGGGATCGACTATGAAGAAACCTTTGCACCTGTCGCAAGGTATTCTTCCATACAGACCATCCTTGCTCTCTCAGAGCAGATGGGTTGGCACATTAATCAGATGGATGTGAAGACTACGTTCCTCAATAGAATCATTGAGGAGGAGGTGTACATTGAGCAGCCTGAAGGATTCTAAATCTTCAGCAGCGAGTCGCATGTGTGCAGGCTCAAAAGAGCGTTGTATGGGCTGAAACAAGCACCTCGTGCTTGGTAAACATGGATAGATAGTTATTTCACCGGACTTGGTTTCGCCAAGAGTGAGGCGGATCCAAACCTATACCAGATTGCGGTGGAGGGTAAGCTTTTGATCATTGTGCTTTATGTAGATGATTTAATACTAACGAGTGATGAACTGTTGATACACTCATGCAAGGCAGATCTTGCAAAGGAGTTCAAGATGAAGGACTTGGGCCTCCTTCATTATTTCCTAGGATTGGAAATTTGGCAACGGAAAGGTGAATTGTTTGTGTCTCAAGGCAAGTACGCCTAGGAGATACTGGAGAAGTTTCACATGCAAGGCTGCAAGCCTAGCGACACTCCTCTTCCTATCGGTTGGAGGAAGGAGAATGCTACATCGGTAGAGGTAGTGGATGCCAATTTTTATCGACAGTTGGTTGGTTCACTCATGTATTTAGTCAATACACAACCGGACATATGCTATGCTATGAACCAACTTTCACAAGTGATGGTGAAGCCTACCAAGCTATTTTAGAAGGTAGGCAAGCATTTCCTGAGGTATCTCAGGGCCACATCTGAGTATGGATTGTGGTACAGATAGTCGGATGAGGTGAAGCTGCATAGCTTCACGAATGCAGATTAGGCAGGAAGCCCAATGGACAGAAAGAGCACATCTGGAGGGATTTTCAGTATCGGATCTACAGCAGTTTCTTGGTATAGCAGGAAACAAAGATCCGTGGCACTCAGTTCAGCGGAGGCCGAGTACATGGTAGCAAGTTTGGCTACATGCGAGGCTATATGGATGAGGAATATCCTGGTCGGTCTGTTCAGTTCTCATTTAGATCCTACTGTGATATATTGTGATAATAAGAGTTGCATTAAACTCTCGATTAATCCAGTATTTCATGATAGATCTAAACATATTGACATTCGGTACCATCATATCAGAGATTATGTGCAGCGGAAGATCATGTTGCTTTCTTACATTCCTATGGAAGATCAGGATGCAGATATTCTGACGAAGGTGCTCACCAGGAGCAAATTTGAATACCATAGAGACAAGATCAGGGTGGCAGATAATCCCTATATTTTTTAGAGGGATTGTTGAGATTCAACAAGATGATGAGCTTAGTGAAAATATTCACCTTCACTAAGTGGGCCTGCATGCTATTTTTGGCGCAAAGTCTATTTTTAGACTATGTCTATTTTTAGACATGTCGATCATATTCTATGAGTTGCAGGATGCTATTTGTGGATGGTTGGTCAAGTTGGAAAAATAGATGGACTTCTATTTTTAGACATTTTGGGCGGAGTCTATTTTTAGACTGCCAGTCTAAAAATAGATATGTAGGATATTATTAGCTCTTAATAATATTCGGACTCTAAACAACAACTCATTCTCTTGGAGCACTTCAGTTCAATGCACAGATGTGGCACAACAGCTAATAGAAGGAATTACACTATTCCTAAGGTTTTACTGGAGCTATTGCATGGAGGACTCAATTAGAACTCAAGTGGCAGAGTTATGACACAGTTAGAAGAGTAGTTGATGGAGTTGTATTTAGTTTAATTCAGTTAGACTCAGTTGAGCTAGTTGTATCTAGTCTAACTAACTGATACACTAGTGAGAGTGGAGTGAATTAATTAGTTAATTAATTCACAAATAATAACTCATTAATCAACTGAAGAATACATCAGTTAACTATAGTGCATGGCATTTTCAATGGAGACCATTGGAGAGATAGGTGAAAGGGCAAGATAGACTATCAGTTGTGACTATAGTGATGCATTGATTGCATCCAACACTCAATGGAGATTCCAATGAGGATTGCGTGAGCAAGGCTGGGGAAATTAGAACTCATTCAGAGCCATTCTTCAGCAGGTATTCCGCAGTAGAGGCAGGCTAGTAGGAGGGTGAAGATCAATGCATGGATTTGCAAGATTGTTCCTGATTAGTGTGTAGCGATTGTATTGTACTGAGAGCTTGATATGATCAGCTTTGTATGAGGATTGTTACATGATATCTATGACATATATTATATACAAATATTTGGGGTTTTCAGCTTCAGGCTTTCCCGTTAAACAACTGTGTTAATGTGTGTGAATTTTTATTGTTTCATGTGTGCATTGCAATCTTGATTTAATTTCTGTAAATGATCAATGGTGGAATAGATTTTGTATTTTTCATGAAGTTAAAATAGTGTGAGATTAGGAGAATATTGGACATATAACACATAAGTTATATAATTTCTACATTAATATTTGCCATGAAAGACAACAAAACTTCAAATCATCCCTATGATATGGTTGGAGCTTCGTTCAAACCCTTGAGGGTGTGTATGTCGCCATTCAACTAGGTGCACTTGACACACAAACCTTATTCATACATTGTTCCTCAAACATATTTTCATGCCCTTTGATTATGAAATATGTTCCAACATCAAAAAATTAATTACCTTCTACAAGAATATCCTTAGGAATGAGGCCATACAAATGGCAAAGACGTGACTTAACCATGATTGGAAGTCCCCCTAATTAGCACACTTTTCCAGTTCCTCGCTTATAGGTGTAAAATGTCTTCCACCTTTCATATTTAAGCTCAAAATAATCTTATCCTTTCCATCCGCCTTGAAAAGGTCTTGGATATAAGCCTTTGTTTTCATCTCCACATGGAAAGGAGATGAATATTTCATGTTCCGCAACTGAGCCCCTGCAGGTTTTAGTTTCAGTTTATTTCCTTCCTTGTATTGGTGATATTGTTGGGTCTATTCTCTATGGACTCGACCTGCATGACATATTATAATATAAGTTAGTCTAAGGTTGCTTTAGAGAATGATGTCCCTAAGTTTGAAAATAATTAACATGTGACCATAAGTTTGATGGAGTACCCGAATAGAATGTCTAAATAATCAATGGTGAAAGTGCTTCTAATGGGGATATTCCATGCACTTAATTCACAAACAAACTTATGCTCAAGTACATGCTTGAAATTGGTAGTTGTACAAGATACTTCCTGACATGATAGGACTAAAGTATAAATGTATTTACATGACTATGAGAAGGTTTACTAGAGGTCACAACTGAGCCTATTGTCATGACCATATAGGGTTTCAAATGTATTCAAGAAAGATGTCATTTTTAGGAACCTTAATGCACTTGAGGGGATGAGGACTAAGGCAAGGCGGGGTTACCATCATGGGGTATTATCTGTAGAAATTTTAATACAAATTATGTATTGCTTGGATTATCCTGATGTAACAATTATATGCCACTGTTAAATATAGAATCACTTCTACAAAAATATTTGCAGAATTTAAAACATGATTTCCAATTGCAATATCAAGAAGAAAGATCAATCACACATAACACAGATGTTTTTTATGGGAAAGCATAAAGCTAAAAACCCCACTATCATATATTATGTATATATCATGGATCATGAAACAATCTCATACAAAACTCTAAACCAAGAGCTCTCAGTACAATATACAATCATATCACACTGTCATACAAAAATTGGCAAATTCATGTGCCAATTTACTACCTCCAGACATCCTGCCTCCACTGCACAATCCCAGCTAATAGAAATCCTTGAATGAATGGAATCATGCTTGTCTTGACTGCGCAATCCTCATGGGCACATCAAATGTGTGTGTGGTTGCATGAGTGCACCCACTAATGTCACAACTAATAGTAAAATTGTCCCTTTCACCTACATCTCAATTGGGTCTCCACTGGATCTGACATGCATGTAGTTAATAGTAGTAAATCTTTAGTTGCATGTGAGACCACTGATTGTGAATTAATTAATAATTAAATCATTGATCTCTCACTAGTATATCTTTAGTTACAACTAGCACAACTGAGTTTAACTCACTTAACTGAGTTAAACTACTTTACAACTCACATAACTACACATCCAACTATGTTACAAATTCGAATCACTCAGTTACAACTAAGTCCACTTGCATGTCCCACCAACCAACCTATTAACTCGAAATTCCTATAGCTAACTGATTTTCCACTTCATTTAACTATTTCCAAGTGCTCATTGAGAATAGATTATTGTTTATTGTCCAACTATTATTAAGGGATAATAATAGCCTACATGCATCTATAAATATACATGTGATCTAGAAATAGAACTCGCACATACATCAATAAATAGACCATCATCTATAAATAGAATTTTCTCAACCATCTATAAATAGACATCATCTGTAAATAGAATTTTCTCATGCATCTATAAGTAGACCTCCACCTAAAATTAGTCTGAGGCTCCATCCTAGTGTAGTTGCATGATTTTCACTAGGATGTTCTTGTTGAATCTCAACACTCCCTCCCAACAAGAAATGGATTATCCTTCACCCTGATCTTGTCTCTATGGTATTCGAATTTTCTCCTGGTGAGCGCCTTCGTCAGAATATCTACATCTTGATCTTTTGTAGCAATGTACTGAAGCAACATGATCTTCCGCTACACACAATCTCTAATATGATGATATCAGATATATATATGCTTAGATCTATCATGAAACATAGGATTAATCGAGAGTTTAATGTAACTATGATTATCACAATGAATCACTGTCAGATCTAAATAAGAACCAAAAAAACCAACCAAGATCTTTCTCATCCAGATAGCCTCACATGCAGCTTGACTCACTGCCATCTATTTCGCTTCCGCTGAATTGAGTGCCACAGATATCTACTTCCGGCTGTACCAAGAAACATCTGTAGATTTGATACTAAAGAACCCACCTGATGTGTTATTTCTGTCTGTTGGGCTACCTGCCCAATCTGCATATGTGAAGCCATGCAAATTCACCTCATCCATCTGTCTATACCATAAGCCATACTCATATGTGCCCCTCAGGTATCACAGGACATGCTTGCCCACCTTCCAAAAGATCTTGGTAGGCTTAACCATCGCTTGAATTAGTTGGTTAACTGCATAGCAAATGTCTAGTTTCTTTTTCACCAGATACATTAGTGAACCCACTAACTATCGATAGATAGTAGCATCCACTACCTCTCCAGATGTAGCATCCTCTTTCCTCCAATTTCCTGGAAGAGGAGTATCCATGGGTTTGCAGCCCTCCATGTGAAACTTACCCAATATCTCCCTTTCATACTTGCCTTGAGACACAAAAGTTCCACCATCTCGCTGCCATATTTCCAATCCAAGGAAATAATGAAGGAGGCCCAGATCCTTCATCTCGAACTCCTTTTCAAGGTCCTCCTTGCATGAGTGTATTAGCTGCTCATCACTAGTCAATATTAAATCATCAACATAAAGAACAATGATTAAAATCTTACCCTCCAACACAATTTGGTATAGGTTTGCATCCGCCTCAATTTTGGTGAAGCCAAGTCCGGCGAAATAGATGTATATTCGAGTGTACCAAGCACGGGGTGCTTGCTTCAACCCATATAGCTCTTTTGATTCGGCACACATGTGACTCGCTGCTGAAGATCTCAAATCCTTTAGGCTGCTCTATCTACACCTCTTCCTCAATGATCCCATTGAGAAACACAATCTTCACATCCATCTGATGAATGCGCCAGCCCATCTGCGCTGAGAGAGCAAGGATGGTCCTTATGGAAGAATACCTTGTGACATGTGCAAAGGTTTCTTCATAATAAATCCCCTCGATCTATGAGCAGGGATAATTTTAAGAACCCCCCTAAATTTATATATATATAAAATAGGCGAATCCCCATGATACATAGGAAAAATGGAAGGCGATTTTATTAATAATATAATATGTATATATAATTTTTTGGCGAATCTCTCACGAGATTATATTATCCTATAAAATAATGGCGAATCACCAGTACAAATGGCGAATCACTACTACAAAATGGTGAATCGTTGTCTAGTGGAGTTCGGGGTGTTGGTTGCAATGAAGATATGGTAATTGAACTAGGAGTAGAAGGAAGAGAACCATCGAGACCAAGCATGGCACATGGTGACTCGTGAGGGAAGTAGTTCTCGTGTAGTTTGGAAAACGCGTTCTTCTAGTTCTGCTAAGCGTAGTGTTGTTTGTCATGCTACTACTAGCACTGATATTGAGGTTGGAGAGGAGTTTGAGGAAAGGTAGCAGTGGTGGAGAATTACAAAGAGTACCCCATGATGGGCTCCATTTTTGCCTTTGGTATTTGTGCCTGCAAGACCTTCTGTCCATTCAATCAACAATTAGCCATTCAACCAACAATCAACTTGACTGAGTTGATTAGGTACGAGTCAACTTAGACTAATCTTCAAAACTATGATTTGCACTATCCCATATTTATCACACTAATGATACACAACATTGTGCATTTGCACCTAACTCTCAATAATTCTTTTCCAAGAAAAATCTATAATAAGAAAAATATTTTACTATATTCTAAAAGGTGAAGATGTCGAAATCATGCCACAAAGTGAAAGGAAATAAAATATATTTCCTCAAACCACCAAATATATAAAGAAAACAATAATGATTATAATAATAGAACTAGATCTATCGATCTATCGATATATGCATGATATGAGAACCATAAGCATTCAAGAGACTAATTTCAAACTCAACAAAATCCTCTAAACAAGCAACAAACAAACCACTAAAATTTTCAAAGATATCAAGGCTAGACATTAACGCAATTTCATGTACTTGAATAAGCCCATTGTTGCTTAGCGTTAGACTTCTTAAATTAGTTCTTTATCACTTAATACTATGACACTATCTATGTGAAAAGAAATAGGTCCCAACTTCATCAAATCTGATTTCATTTCCAATCAAAGATCAAAACTAGCTTCGTTTCCAATACCAATATAAAATCACATTTTCCAAATATCAATAATTATTTTCCAAGAAAATATAAAACTCGAAACTCAGCAAAATTCCCCAAACACAAGCAACATATATACCATTAAAATTTTCTAAGATGTCAAAGCTAGACATCAAGGTAGTTTCATGTATTTTAATGAGCCCATTGATGCTTTGCATTAGTCTTGTTAAATTAGTTATTTATCATTTAATACTAGTCAAATGCTATCTATGTGAAAATAGGTCCCAAAATCATCAAATCCAGCTTCATTTCCTGTCACAAATAAGAAGAAAACAATGTAAGGATTGAATATGAAACATCAATCTTAAAATAACACACATGAAAGAAATGTAGCTACAATGTTACAATGAAAAATACAAAATATAGAACCCATTTTTACCTGAATTTGACATGTAGTAATCTTGCATGATCAACGGAACATGTATACCAAAACAAGAGTCTAAGGGTATTTCAATTTCCCAATTCTCATCTTGGTCATCATTTTCTATATTATGAACATGATCTTCTCCAGATGTACTGTCATTATGAGCCTCCAAAACATTATGTTTTGTATCAAGTTCATTAGATAAATTTTTTATATTGTTTTCTCCCCTTCTATCACAATTTGATCGCCAAAGCGCTAGTGCTCTTTCATATGGAAAATTGTCAACGTCATACTTTGTTACATATAATATTAAACATGTATCCACATGTTTATCAAGCTTGTTCCTCAAATTTGACTTCAAAAATGATAGTGCACTAAACATTCTCTCATCCTCCACTGAACCCAAAATCATGGTTTGACACAAATCTGCTAATTTAAAATATTCTGATATGTTTTCTTATAACTGTTGTAGAAAAGAATAAAAAATGTGGAAAGTAGAATATATGCCGGGGGTGTGTGTGTGTGTGTGTGTTAAAGACATGGAGGAGGCTGAATTATATTTGAAACAGAATTGCAGCCATTGAGAAGACAAAATATAGTCTTGGAAGAAAGCAGAAGATCAAAGCAGCAGTAGAAACTGAACATGAACTAGCCCCAGCAAGATGTATCAGCAAAGCTAGTCAGTTTGCTCAATAATAAGAAACGTTCAGTGAAGATGGGTCAAATATTTAGGGGTAAAGACAAGGAGGAGGCTGAATTATAATTGAAACAGAATTACAGCCATTGAGAAGACAAAAAATAGTCTTGGAAGAAAGCAGAAGATCAAAGTAGCAGCAGAAACTGAACATGAACTAGCCCCGGCAAGCGTATCAGCAGATCTAGTCAGTTTTCTCAACAATAAGAAACGTGCAGTGAATATGAGGAAAATATTTCATCAATTCAATAAGCAACCTAAAAAATAATTTCGAGTAAAAAATTTCATAACCGCAAATTAGTGAAATTTTCTTGCACAAAATTGGAAAGACAACCTATTATTTGGAGGAATAATTGCAGTAATAGGTTTGAAATTGAGATGAATCAAACATGGAGCTGGTTACACTGCTCAAGAACAAGAAAGTTGCAATGGATATAGATGTTTGGACTGAGACTGATTGATTAGATAAACAAGCTAGAAACGTACTAAATAATGAAAAGATTGAAGACCCCAAAGAGAGTAAAACTGCTTGCACAAAATTGTAAGGAATATTTGTAGAAGCAGCAAATTAGAAAAAAAAAAATTCAATTAAGGAGTAAAATGGCATTCAAACTGAAAGACAAATTTCTACCTTCAGATTATAACAGAAGTACACTCTAATAGTTGCAGAATCTAAAATAAAAAGAAAAAAACATTTAGGAGTACACCGAAGAAAGCCATCCATTCTAGTTGGGCAACAAGAATTTATAAGGTAGGCAAACAGGTGGTTGTTTCACAGAGGCAGGGGTGTTGGTGCAACAAATCAATGCAAGACAAGAGTTTCTGCATCCAAGAAAGAAAATGCAAAAGAGCAGAAGACTGGGAATCTGGGACGAAATAGATTCATTATCTCTAGATTGCAAGAATATTTATGCAATTATATATTAGAATATATTTAATACTGATTAAACAATAAGAATGATAATTTTACAATGAGCATCGTGGCAGCTTAATTTTATGCATTGAATGGTCATGAAGTAAATGGGTATGTGCCCTTTGACATTTCATTAGCTAATTGTTATTATTATTATTATGTTATCATATTACCACCCCCTCAAGTAATGTTTTTATCTTGTGTTAGGGGTTTGACTCTCTGCGTGATTTGAGTGTTGGCAATTTCCTTTGTATTCTTTGCATCCATATCTTGAAGTCTATTGACCTGGTTGCTTAACATAAAACATTGATGCTACTTGATAAGATATTTTCCTTGCTTCCACTATTGTATGTTCATATGTGCTTGTGCTTTTTTCATTAGTTATAATTCACCTTCCTTGAAAGCAAAACCCTCATCAGTGATCACCATAGAATTTATAATGTTGATATTACCAGTTAAACTCTGTGAACTATTCTTTTGGGTTGGTGTTATAAGTACACAACTACAGCAACAACTCCACACCTAGCACCATTCTATCTCATCAAGTAGTAGAGCATATAATCCTGTTTGCAACCTTACTTCTTGTATTTGAACTGATATTTGATGAGATCTTCCCACTCCCTTGACCTTTTTTCCATCAATGACCATAACGGTGAGGTCCTTGGTTGGGTACACATAGGTATAGCTGTTTAGAAACATTGAACTCTACACTACACAATGATCATTACTGTCAGAAGCTACAAGTATCATCGCATTTCTATTTTTCACAATTCCTTTGAGCTTTAGTGTCTTAGGTTGTGATTTTCTTGAGCAAGTTATAGACGAAGTTGTAGGTTCTTTCGTCTTTGCTTAGAACCTAGATCTTATCAACCCTGCTGAGATGAAGTAGGATATATTTGGCATTCAATTCTTGTATTTGGTCCTTTTCGTAATTTCCTTTTTAGGCACGTCTTCATTTATTTTGTTGGGAACATGAAATGGAAGCTAATGACATTGTTGATGGTGCTTCATTATCAATCATCAATATTTTAATTTTCAATCAGGTTAACTTGTTCTACCCTGACCTCTTTTACGAACTGTGTGATGGTACTTCATTATCAACCATCGATATTTCAATTCTAAATATATTGAATTGACCTATATTACCATGACCTCTTTCGTGAACTGTGGTCAATGAATTCAGACTTACTAACAGAATTTTGTGAGTTTTGGATTCTGCTTTGATCTCATGTTTTAGTTAGACAATCAATCCCTTCTCTACACTCATTAATTATCTTTGATACTTCATCCTTGCCGGACTCTTAATTGCACCCAACAATAGAAGAGCTCATAGAAGTCGAACTTTTATTTATAAATATAGAGCTCATATGAAACCATCTTTTTATTTATAAATATATTCTAACAAAACATTCTTAGGATGGACTTCTATGAGCTCTTAATTTGTAAGTCCACCTTCTTGTCTAGGAAGATTGTTAACACCTTCTTGTCTAGGAAGAATTGAAATTTAATCACCTGGGATGCTTGGATCATTAAATATAATCTCCAAGCCAAGTATGTTAGTTTATTTTGAGTCAAATTCCCCTACTCTGGTATAGAGTTTGTATGCAAAATAGCATACAAGTATTATGTTTCTCTCAAGCTCCCAATGCCCAGTCTAGGTTACAGATAATTTCATCAATGTTGTATTAGTCCTAACATACCTAAATGATCATGGTAATAAGATTTCACTGTTGTATGTTGAGGACCATTTCACATGCCATTGAAGACATTGTAACCCATAACGAGCAAGACACCCATGGCAGGAGTCCCAGTAGTAAGAGCTCACTAGAATCAAAAACTCAGAGTCCTACTCAGCAGTTTAATGGCTTGTGCTGCGTGCATTTCAACTCAACACAATGACTCTTCTGCTCTTGTGTATAGTAAACCATTCTAGCAAAAAGGTCATTGGTACAACCTTTTACATCACAAAAATTCTCAAGATGTCCAACTTATACCAGCAAGGAAAAAGATGGGGAGAAGCTTCCATTTACCTAAGTTACATTTAATTCAATCGAACAGAGTTTTTTCTAATTAAGTCCCTACATCTACCCTTTTCTCAATGTATTTTCAATCTAGGCATGATAAATTCATAGCTGGAAGATTTAGCAGAAAGACTCTTTTTCCCGATCGATATATCCCAATGCATGCAAAAATTGGAAACATGGATAGGGAAATGCACATTGTTGATGAAACATTTAGAGGAATGACAGATACATACACTAGTATACCTGATGAGTGAAACAAATTATATCTGTAACAAAGTGTGAGCTATTGTTGTCAATCATCCGTTTCCCTTCACCTCCTCGGCTACGCCTGAAAATCTTGTACTGTCTTCCACTGTAATTTCTTCTTCAATTGATGTTACATTTAGAATTAATTAGATGAGATCATTCAAACCAGTCTTTGCATACTGTATTTTGTGATATATAATGACTCTGTAACTCCAGTAAGGAATTGATGACTTGACTACAGGGGAAGTGCACAAGCACCTATGGAGTCAATAATGTTGATTTTAGCTTTAAATATAAATTGACACGCACAGTGTGCCACTGTATTTTGTGATATCCAATGACCCTGTAACTCCAGTAAGGAATTGATGACTTGACTATAGGGGAAGTGCACAAGCACCTGTAGTGTCAATAATGTTGATTTTAGGCTTTAAATATAAATTAACACGCACAGTGTGCCACTGTATTTTGTGATATCCAATGACTTTGTAACTCAGTAAGGAATTGATGACTTACAGGGAAGACATTTGTCCTGTTACATGACATTTAGTTGGTGACACATATAATCAAAACTAGAACCAATCCACTCAGCCCATAGTATCATTAAATACTAGACATAGATGCAACTCTAAATCCATCGAGCATTCACAAGGACATAAATGCACAATAGACCCTAGCATCTGTGAATAATTTGATATGTGGCCATTTAAGATTACTTCTTCTGTTATGTTGTCATATCGAGCAAGGCTGCCAAGTCTTAACTAAACAGTTACTCTTCACAACCTGAAATAATGCCTGCATAGTCCTCATAGTTCAACATATTCAAGCTTCTTCAAAACTGAAAATAGAGAACAAGAGGATCAGCATGAGGCCAAATCATGCTAAGTTGGGGGATGGGTTGGTTATGATCCATTTGTGGTATTATTATGTATTATGTTCCATGTAAAATGCGAGCTAAATTAAAGGGTGAGGTACTAGTCTTGATGTTATTTAGGACTAGCATTATGTACCCGTGGATGTGCTCTCAAGGGTGTGGGGTTTGCTCCTCATGCTCCTAGCACTCTCAGGATTTCATAAATTCCATCTGAAATGTTTCCCCAAGCTCCCTTTTGGGGGAACACAAGGAAACACACGGAATTTTTTTGCTGAAAATTTGGATCATTCTCGTTCTAAATTTGCACTTTTGGGATACTTCAGTGTTCTCGTTGAAAAAAGAAAAACCTTGATACATCCCTCAAAAATATGTGTTGGCCTTTGAAGAAGGGTAAATCCCCCCCCTAACCTTAAGTCGTCCACCTCCCTACAAGCTATTTACACCTTATATAATCACATAAGATCAACCCATATGAATTTCTCATTTGCATTTTTTATTGATGTATTATTGATTAGTGGCTTTTGAATATTATAAAGTCTAGGAAAATTACCATGGTGTTTGATGGATCTCACAAGTTCATGAACTTTAGGAATAAAACATTAAACATGAAAAAGCTATGCTAGCTAGATTTCATACACATGATTTCATATTGGTCACCAAAAGGTGTCAATTTGATCTTCATTACATGGAGGCGTAGAATGAACTATGATCTTCATTACATAAAGGTGTAGAAAGAACAAAGTTATAAACAAATAGAAGTCAACATTGTTAAGGATCTGAGGGAAAATGAAAAATCACACTTTTTACAATGTCTTTGCACCACTTGAAGTTTAACTACTGTAGGGCATGGGTATTCAATTAGTACAATAACATAGTGCTGCTCAAAACTAATTCTGAATGGATGGAAGAAAGAATATAGAAGGAAGGAGATCTTGATGATCGAGCTTTCTTGCTTGCATTCTTTATAGCCAAAGGAAATCTGAAACTTGAGGAAGACTGAGAATAAACTGTGACTAATTTTTAATAGAAGAAAATCATCCAACATGCATGAAGTTTATCTCAAAAATGCAACCACAGGCCCCACTTGCTGTAACAAGTCAAACTTATGTAACAACTTGTACCAAGGGGCCACAAGAAAATCCTTAAGGGACCATTTCACATGCCATTGAAGACATTGTAACCCATAACGAGCAAGACACCCATGGCAGGAGTCCTAGTAGTAAGAGCTCACTAGAATCAAAAACTCAGAGTCCTACTCAGCAGTTTAATGGCTTGTGCTGCGTGCATTTCAACTCAACACAATGAATCTTCTGCTCTTGTGTATAGTAAACCGTTCTAGCAAAAAGGTCATTGGTACAACCTTTTACATCACAAAAATTCTCAAGATGTCCAACTTATACCAGCAAGGAAAAAGATGGGGAGAAGCTTCAATTTACCTAAGTTACATTTAATTCAATTGAACAGAGTTCTTGCTAATTAAGTCCCTACATCTACCCTTTTCTCAATGTATTTTCAATCTAGGCATGATAAATTCATAGCTGGAAGATCTAGCAGAAAGACTCTTTTTCCCGATCGATATATCCCAATGCATGCAAAAATTGGAAACATGGATAGGGAAATGCACATTGCTGATGAAACATTTAGAGGAATGACTGATACATACACTGGTATACCTGATGAGTGAAACAAAGTATATATGTAACAAAGTATGAGCTATTGTTGTCAATCATCCGTTGCCCTTCACCTCCTCGGCTACGTCTGAAAATCCTGTACTGTCTTCCACTGTAATTTCTTCTTCAATTGATGTTAGATTTAGAATTAATTAGATGAGATCATTCAAACCAGTCTTTGCATACTGTATTTTGTGATATCCAATGACCCTGTAACTCCAGTAAGGAATTTATGACTTGACTACAGGGGAAGAGCACAAGCACCTGTGGAGTCAATCATGTTGATTTTAGGATTTAAATATAAATTGACACGCACAGTGTGCCACTGTATTTTGTGATATCCAATGACCCTGTAACTCCAGTAAGGAATTGATGACTTGACTAGAGGGGAAGTGCACAAGCACCTGTAGTGTCAATAATGTTGATTTTAGGCTTTAAATATAAATTAACACGCACAGTGTGCCACTGTATTTTGTGATATCCAATGACTCTGTAACTCAGTAAGGAATTGATGACTTACAGGGGAAGTGCACAAGCACCTGTGGAGTTAATAATGTTGATTTTAGGCTTTAAATGTAATTGAACAAATTGTTAAAACAACCACACAAACACATTCACCATTAACTTCTCTTCCATGAGGAAATTTGATATACACATCAACCTCACTCACTTTACAAGTGAGTACTTACAATAATTAAGTGAGTTCTTACAATAATTAATTGAAGGAGAAAAACATCTTCCTTGGGAATAAAATCTTCAACAAGATCAATATTCCACTACTCTATCATACTAGTAGCAGGCTTACCTCCTGCCACTTGCATCAACATTCATATTATTGCAAGGCATCCATGCCCTCCATCATACAAGTTACTTATGATACCTTTAGGTATGCCTTGCATACCCTTCCATGCACATACAAACCCATGTGCATCAATCTTATACATGATCTGTGACTTAAAACTTCAAGAAAAATCTTATTTGTGGGGATCCACCTTCCTACTTATTCAACAATCCTCAAGGATATATTTCCAACATTGTGTCTCTATCTCTACCATTAGAGCTTTCCCTTGGACACTTTATTTTATGAGCACTATGTGCCACATGGCTTCCCCCTGGAGCAATCCAGGTAGTACCATCTCTACACAAAGCATAACACCTCATGCTTTCTCCTCAGTTCGATTGAATCATGATTCTATCCTCATATAATTCAGCCAACATGAACAAGACCATTTCTTTCTAGGTATAAACTTCATCATCAGCTTACCTCAAGGCAAAATGCCTTGCCATCCCAACCAGGTGTCCAACATACACATATCTACATGTATACAATTTCATCCACTGCATTTTTCCTATTTACTTATACCTTGCTGTTTACCATAACAGCTTTCCCAGAGGTCCATACTTCTTGAAACAACCTTCCTCAAAGCACAATTTTTCCATGCATGACTCTTTTTTCTCAAGAGAACATTTTTTCATTTACACAACAGGTCCAATCCAAGCAACATGACCCTTTGACCCGAGTGGAATCTAGGCAATGCTACTGATACAAAACATAACCAGTGAGCTCTCTATCTCACTCCAAATGCATTTCTGTGGTGTATCTTTGGGGCTCCAAGCCTAGTGTTTGAACCACAACTCTGATATCACTGCGTAACATACCCAATCCCCCAAGTCATATTTAAGCAGGTGTGTGTTGGATAGGTGTTATATTCTTTACACAATTATCCCCACATATTGCATAATGTACGATGTGCAAGAGGGAAGTCACATGGGGGGGAAGTAGCCCTTCCTGTTCAAGGGGTTCGGGGGCAGCACCCCCAAAAAAATATTTTGGGGTGGTTTTTTTAGTGTTTGCTGATGCAAACTATGTTGGAGATATGGATCGCATAAGATTAACATGTGGTTATGTATTTAACATATTTGGAGGAGAAATCAATAGGATGAGCAAAGGACAATCTGTAGTGGCACTCTCAACTAGAGAAGTTGAATACATGGCAATAATTCTTGCAACAAGGAAGCAGTATGGTTATAGAGATTGTGTTTAGGTATTGAGTTAATACAAGCTGTAAGGACAAATTGTGATAGACAGAGTGCAATCTTCCTGGGAATGAACCCAACTCATCATTTGAAGCCAAAGCATATTGATGTTCAATATCACTTCGTGAAAAATATGATTGAAGTCAAAAAGGTGTTGCTGGAAATTGAAAATCAGTTATGATCATTGGAAATCACATAGCATGGAAGGTCAGACTTGGCTCTATGGCCAGAATATGAGTCAATACAATAATGGGATGTCATAATACAATTTTTCTTCCTCGTGATCTGATTCAGCATTACAGAGATGAGGGCTTTTCACTTTCAATCAACGAGCTGATTAAGAGCATATAGACATCTGGCAGCAGGATTGGTTGACTGCAGAAAAACTAGATTTAGATGATGAACTTGTTGAAGTATGGACTAATTTCATCTCAGAACTAAGGAACGGGCACATCAGATTGAAAGAGGAACAGGATGAGATCATGTGTAGTAGGAACCAGAGAAGGCACCTTATCAGCTAAATTATGCTATGAAGCATTACTATCTACCGAAAAGAAGGAGAGAATCTGGACGTGGTCCAAGGTTTGGAAGGTACAGTCCCCAAAGAAGACACAAGTGTTTATGTGGTTTTAACTAACGGATACAGTCCCTACTTGGGACCTGCTTTAGAAAAAGAACAAGCGTAGCCATGATATATGTATCTTATACAGGAAAGAGGAGGAAAATGTATCTCATTTCTGTGTCCTTTCGCTCTACAAATTTTGAAAGAGGTAAATCAGTGGATTGGGACAAATGATGTTTGGCAATGAGGAACAGTTGAGTAAGGTCTTAAGTTATGGTTTCAAAGGCAGGACTTAAATAATTTCAGAGTTAGCCCTTGTATTACTGTGTGGGGCATATAGTTGGTGTGCAATGGATGCTTGTCTGAAGATAGGACTATACAAACTTTCCAGGTTTTTCCAGAGATACGTGCCATCTCTCAGTTTTTCATATCAAAATAAAAGGCTTCAAAGTCTAGAGTGGTTGGGGAACTAGTAGTTCGCCAAATCCTCCCTTGGGCCTTCTTCAATGGAGCCCGTCAGGAGGCTGACAATGACTCGGTATTGGAGGAGTTTTATTCTTGTAGGACCAGCATTATATTCAGCTCAAAGCAAACATGGGAAGAGGCACGAACAATAATATTGAGCTTTTGGCTCTTCATGTGCTCATGAAACTAGCATTATCAAAGGGAATTTCACAATTACAGCTCTATGGAGAATGGGGATTCTACATTGGCCATTAAATGGATGTAAAGTGAGCAGTCTATTCTGTGAATATCACTTTCAGACACTAGCAACTCAACTCAAGCAAGTCTCTTAACAGTTTATTAAAACCTCCATCATTCACGTTTTCAGGGAATTTAAAACTGGTGGATTCACTTTCTAAGGAAGCATTTTCCCTGGCTCCAGGTTTAGTACCTCTAAACGACCCCATGGATACCCATGGATTGAGCACAAGGCATATAAGTAATTTAAGGTGCTATAGTTAAATTCTACATCAACTCATTTCACTACTAGAGGTTCCCAGAAGCTGTGTTTTGATGTAGTGGCTAACAAACCATATCTGGCAAGCATCAGTCAAAATTTCAATTGGTAAAGAATTAACATATGAAAAGAATATAAAACTGAATCCCAACAAGTTGAAACTAGAATTCACAAAACATATGCTTCAATCACCTGCAGAGTTAAGCTTAACATGGTTGTTGCTTTCCACAACGTATGTCACACTGTTAATTTATCTCAAAAAATCATCAACAGGTTTACAGCATTTTCAAATTCTCGTGTAATTTGAAATATGGTCTTTATTCAATTGCATAAGACAACTCTTTCCTCATACTTGTCAAAAGTCTGTTTCAGAACTATGAAATGAATCAGAATTGTGAAACCATCTCATGAAAACTTCTTGTGGATGTTGTCCAATTTTTAAGTAGGAAAATTACATATCCAAATGAAAAATAAATCTATGATAACTGGTTTCAGAAAAAAATATCCACCACACTAAAAGTGGATAGGCTTGTCAAATGTTGCCATGGCAGCTTCTTTAACAGCTTCACTGAGTGTTGGGTGTCCATGACAGGTTCTAGCAATATCTTCACTAGATGCACCATATTGTAAAGCAATAACAGCTTCATGAATTATCTCACCAACGTTTGGACCCATAATGTGCACGCCAAGGATCTTGTTATGTTGTATCATCATAGAAAGCTGTAATGTCTCCTTGCAATTCAAATGTTATCCTTTGAGCCTGCATTGGTTGTGGAAAATCAAAATACAATGCCGTTCCCGCTGGGGCTTACTGTTAACATTTAACATTTACTGTTAACATACCTGAAAATGAGATGAATGGGCAGAGGACACAAGGATCTGGTCCACAACTCCTCCAAGCTTGAAGATGGGTTGTAGCCTCCTCATTCATATGCCAAATCGACCTTAAAGAACCCAACAAACCAGCTCCCAACAGGCATTGCTGATCTGAATACCGGCCTGGCCAATGTGGAACGAAATGCACTCCCACATTTTCGCCGGTTGAAACTCTTGAAACCCCGAAAATACCCCTCGAAAAAATTGAAATAATCGCGGTTAAGTGCAGAAAAAAATCACGCAGTCAAGCTAAAATGATAGAAACAGAAGAGAGATTCATGAAGACATATGCGAAGACATCTGCACTAAAGCAGAGAAGGGAGAAATAGAAACCTAAATCGAAAGACCGAATCACACTGCACAATGTTGAAGGAGATGAAACGGGCCACCTACGCTAGGTTGCAGAGGAGTCAATACCCACACATTGAAATCCCAACCAGTAAATCCCCAAAGCCCCAACCAGTAAAAAATTGGGCGAATGTAAATCCAATGCCTGTCTTACCCAGTAAATCGTGGCGAAGGCGAATCAAATCCGCTCCAAACCTGAAAATCGGGGGGCGAATCCATATTTTTAATGTTTATCTGCATTTATTTATTTGGGCTAACATGGAATAATTAATTATTTTTAAAATAAATATAGGGCTAATTATATAAAACTATATAAAATGGGTTTTTTATAAAAAATTCGCCCCTTCAAAATCTAAAACCCCTTAAAATTCGCCTTTGGGCTAAAATTCGCCCCTAAAATTATCCCTGTCTATGAGAAACCCCAAGCCACAAATCTGGCCTTGTATTTCTCAACACTCCCATCAGCATCTTTCTTTACCTTGTAGATCCATCTTGAACGTACCACTAATTTATCAACCGGCCTTAGAACAATTTCCCAAGCACTTTTTTTCACAATGGAGTCATACTCCTCCACCATTGCATCTACCCGTGTGGGCTCCTGCACTTCTTCTTGAAAGGAAGATGGCTTAGTCACAATAAATTTTCTCATGAGAGCCATGTATCCAGTAAATTGGTTAGGAGATTGTCTTTTTCTACGCTGTGAAGTAGGGGCTCCTACATTCAGCGCGGCATCAAGTCTCAGCCTATCAGCTTCTGTGGTACACCTTCTGCCAGTTCTGATGTTTGGCTATGCATGGGTGGACTCCTCCACTCCATGAACCTCCTCCTGTGGCTGATCCACATCTAGAGACTCATCTTTGAGAACCAACAGTTCCTCCTCTGCATGCAAGTCTAGCTCCCTCTCAAGTGATAACTGCATGGCTTTCCCCTCATCGAATTTTATATCTTGTCGCATAACAGTCATCTTACTGTTAGGAAAATACATATGATAATTATGGTGTGTTTCTGTGTACCCCACAAATATCCAAACTTTAGTAGTCAGCTCCAGCTTCTTCCTGGCGTTTTGGTCACATGCACATAAACAGATGAGCCAAAAATCTTAAAGTGTGAAACATCCAGTTTCTTACCATTGAAATCTTCTTCAGGTGTACTCATGTGAATTACTCTATGAGGACAACAGTTTTTCACATAAACCATAGTGTTTCATGCTTTTGCCCACAAATTCATTGGTAGGCCCCGATCATGCAACATCGCTCATGCTACACCCACGATCGTTATGTTCTTCCTCTCCACGACCCCATTTTGCTGTGGGTTATGAGGCACTATGAGTTACCTTTTAATTCCTTCTTTGCTGCAGAAGTCTTTGAATTCATTAGAGATGTATTCTCCACCATTATCGCTCATCAGAGCCTTCACTTGCTTCCCCGACTCTTTCTCCACCAATGCCTTAAACTCACAGAACTTTGAGAATGTTTTATCCTTCTTCTGCATGAAGAATATCCAGCATTTATGAGAAAATTCATCAACAAAAATAACATAATACTTGTGTTTTTTTTTAGGCAACCGAGAATGGTCTATGCATGTTTTTTTGAACTCTCTCTAGGATCACTCAAGCACGGTTCTCCTTTTCATGAAAGGTGGACTTTACATACTTCTCCATGGTTCAACCCTTGAACTGATTTAACCGAGAAAGTGTTCCCATTAGAAGTCCAGTAGATATTTGTTGCGTGACTTTCAAGGCTCCATGATGAAGATGGCTCAATCGCTTGTGCCATAATTTTCCCTCATCCTGGCGCACCACTTTTTCTGCCTTGCCCATCATGGCAGGACATCCATTCACCGCCAACTTGTAGAGATTCTTAACTCGAATCCCTATCCTCTTGGCTTGACCCATTTTTTTATGTTGCAGGAAATATTTTCCATCGCTGAAAACAACGTCATAGCCTCTGTCCTCCAACATTGTGACTAAGACCAAGTTTTTCTTCAGACCTGAAACATGCATAACATATTTTAATTGAAATGGTTTACCTAAATCCATATGAAAGGTAATGGTACCAATGCCAGTCACATTGTATCATCCATCATCGCCCATCTCTATATGCATTTGGAGATCTGTCTCCTCCAAGTCACTGAAAATATCCTTATCTCCCATCATGTGGAAGGAAGCGCCACTATCCAAATACTACACCGATCCCAAGGTACTTGAAACCATGCATGCGATCAAGGAAAATTCAAGTTCAAATTGTGAGGTAGGGGCCTCACCAGTTGCAGCTCTAGCAGCCTTCTTGTTCTTCTTCTTCTGCGGACAGTTAGTAGCGAGATTCCCATGTTCGTGACAGTGAAAACACTTCACCTTGGACAAATCTAGCTTCTTGCCTTTAGACACATATTTTGAATGGAATTTATTCCCCTTCCCTTTCCTTACCTTGGCATATAAAGCACAATCCTCTTCATAATCATGCTTTGATGAAAATCCATCTCTAGTGTCCCGCCTGAACTCCTCCTGCACTAGATCCGACCACAGTCGTTCCCAATCCGGTAGTTTTTCCCATCCGTTGACAGAGTCTTCATAATTGTTCCAACTCTTAGGAATTCCCAAGATAGCCAAGCTCACCAAATCATCATCAGCAACAGTTATTCCCACACTCCCCAGTTCATCTCGACATTGGACAAACTTTGTGAGATACTTTGGAATGTTGTCTCCCTTTTCCATCTTGATCTTCCCAATTTTATCTTTGAGCACCAATTTTCGATGGTCATTGTTTCTTTGGAAAATATCTGTCAAATCCTTCCACATAGAATATGGTGTGGCTTTCCCATGAAGGCTAGAGACAATGTGGTCTCGTACACCTTCCAACAGAATCCTCCTCACCTTTGCCACTTTCTTTTTCCATGCATCAAGTAATGCAGCATATGTCGAAGTGGGCTTAGGAACATCACTGTCGATGAATTCCTTCAAGCCATTATCTTCGAACACCACCTCCATCCTGTCCTTTTAGGAAATTTAGTTCGAGTTGTCCTCAAGTGCATACTCTAGCCGCAAGCCATTGAAATCCATTTCGATGTTTACTCAACTGTAGCATGAAGAAAATATTTTTGCAAATTTGAATTATTTCCACCAACAAACTCAACTCCTACTTCAAAATTGCAATCTTCTGTGCTCTGATACCATGTAGAAATTTTAATACAAATTATGTATTGCCTAGATTCTCTTGATCTAACAATTATATGCCACTGTTAAATACAGAATCGCTTCTAAAAAAATATTTGCGGAATTTAAAACACGGTTGCCAATTTTTGTATAAATTATACAATATGCATGTATATTACTAGATTCTCCTGATCTAACAATTTAATCCTTATGTTAAATGCAGAATCCTTCTACTTAATTCTTTGTGGAAATTGAATCGCCAATTGCAAACATATGAAGAAAAACCAATCGCACATAACAAGATGTTTTACCGGGAAAGCTTAAAGCTAAAAACCCCAACTATCATATATTATGTATATCATGGAATCATGAAACAATCTCATATATCTCATACAAAGCTCAGCTCATAGAGCTCTCAGTACAATATACAATCGTCTCACACTGTCTTGCAGAAATTTGCACCTCCATGCACTAATTTCGTGCCTCCTGACAGCCTGCCTCCACTACGCAATCCTTGTTGAAGAAGAACCATGAATGAATTCAACCTTACCTTGCCTTGACTGTGAAATAATCATAAGAATCTCCAATGTGTGTGTAAATGCATTGAATGCATCACTATAGTCACAAAAGATAGTCCATCTCACCCTTTCACCTATCTCTCCACTGGGTCTCCACTAGATCTGACATGCAAGTAGTTAACTGTTGTATTTATTCAATTGCAAGCAAGACACTACTTGTGAATTAATTAACTAATTAATTCACTCATATTTCACTAGTGTATTTTCAGTTACAACTTGCACAACTAAATTTAACTCACTGAACTGAGTTAAACTAAATAACAACTCACATAACTACTCTTCCAACTCTATTACAACTTGCCACAATCAATTATAACTAAGTCCTCCATGCATGAGTCACCAACCACCCTAAGAATTGTGTGATTTCTTCAGCCCACTAATGTGCCACATCTGTTCATTGAAATAAAGTGCTCCAAGAGAATAAGTTACTATTTATTGTCTGATTATTATTAAGGGCTAATAATAATCGACATGCATTCTATTTTTAGATAGGCGATATATAAATAGACTTTGCTCATACATATAAAAATATAAACTCATCTAAAACATGTTTTTCTCAATCATCTAGAATCAGCCTCCTGCTAATTTTAGAATTTTCTCATCATGTCTATTTTTAGACATACACCTAAAAATAGCATGTGTGGGCCCCACCTAGTTTAGGTGATTATTTTTCACTAGGATCAAGGAATGATGTTTCCGGATGCAAATTTCATTGTTTCTTGTTGCAATCTTCAACACTCCCTCTCAACAAGAAAGGACATTCTTTGCATGTGGCCTGCAACTCCATGCTTCTGCCTTGCAATACTTGCATGCAACACTTCCGAAACTGAATAGCCTCCAAACAACTCAATTTGTTTAATGCATATGTCATCAAAGTCTTCTAACCTCTTCTTATCTACTTCACATGTCTTCAAGAACCACTGCGATGTTGAACTCTGCACCCATGCACTCTGCACTTGCTGTCAACTCTAATTCGCGCTCCAGTATCCAACACTGTCACTTTGATCTGACTGCATCAATCTAACTGATCATGTTACTGTTGCTCTGTGGGCACCTCGTAGCCAGGTTTGATTCATGAGATCCACACCATCTCAATGAATCCTACCCAGAAATATCCTCTTGGGATTACTCATGCATGTCGCCCCACCTTTCACCTGGTGGTATAGCTACATGCACTCCCTCTACCCATCTGGCACGAAATTTCTCTGCATGAGTGGTTTCTCCCACTCCATGATCCTGATCTTGAGGTGTAGAAATTTATTAATACTAATTTATTACCAAATTATCCTGATCTAACAATATTTATCTTCTTGCTAAATACAGAATCCTTCCACTGTTAATCTTGTGGAAATTAAAACTAAATTGCAAACACATGTGAAGAAAATCAATCGCTCATAAACACAGTCGTTTAACGGGAAAGATTAAAGCTAAAAACCCCAACTATAATATATTATGTATATCAATGGAATCATGTAATAATATCATACAAATCTTAGTACATCAAGCTCTCAGTACAATCAACAATCATTACACATTGTCATGCAGAAATTTGCATATCTATGCACCAATTTCTTTCCTCCTAACAGCCTGCCTCCATTGTGCAATCCCTGCTGAAGAAGACCCTTAAATGAATTCAAATTTTCCTTTCCTTGACTGTACAATCATCATTGGCATCTCCAATGTGTGTCAGATGCATTGAATGCATCACTATAGTCACAACAGATAGTCCATCTCACCCTTTCACCTATCTCTCCACTGGGTCTCCACTGGAACTGACATGCAAGTAGTTAACTGTTGTATTTGTTCATTTGTTAGTGAGTTATTAGTTGTGAATTAATTAACTAATTAATTCACTAAACTCTCACTAATTTATCTTTCAGTTAGACTAGATACAACTAGCTCAACTGAGTTTAACTCACTTAACTGAGTTAAACTAAATAACAACTCCCATAACTACTCTTCCAACTCTGCCACAACTATGCCACTTCAGTTCTAACTGAGTCCTCCATGCATGAGCCACCAATAACCCTAGGAATTGTGTAATTCCTTCAGCCCACTTATTTTCCAAATCTTTTCACTGAAATAAACTATTCCAAGAGAATAAGTTGATATTTATTGTCAGATTATTATTAAGGGCTAATAATAATCTACATGCATCTATTTTTATATTGACGATCTATAAATAGACTTTGCCTAGTATTCTAAAAATATAATTTCATACATTTTTCACATTTGACCAACCATCTACAAATATCATCCTGCAACTTATAAAATATGTTGGACATTGGATAAACCAACGCTCCCTATGTGTTTCGCGACATGGACTAATCGCCTCTCGTGGATCCTTATCTCTGGCGATACGATCGTTGACTAACAACCTACAGATTTTGGTCTAACGGCAATCGTGATTCCCAACAAGTGGTATCAGAGCGTAGGTCACGAGTTCGATCCACACCCGTCTCGCGTTGGGGGGGAGATTGTTGGACATTGGATAAACCAACGCTCCCCGTGTGTTTCGCGACATGGACTAACCGCCTCTCGTGGATCCTTATCTCCGACGATACGATCGTTGACTAACAACCTACGGGTTTTGGTCTAACGGCAATCGTGATTCCCAACAGAATATACTCACCATGTTTAAAAATAGACATACACCTAAAAATATCTTGTGGGCCCCACTTAGTGAAGGTGCTTAATTTTCACTAAGCTCATCATCTTGTTGAATATCAGCACTCCCTCTCAACAAGATAGGGATTATCCTTCACCCCAATCCTGCCTCTATGGTATTCGAATTTTCTCCTACCAATCACCTTCGTCAAAATATCTGCATCCTGATCTTCCATAGGAATGTACTGAAGCAACATGATCTTCCATTGCACACAATCTCTAATATGATGATACCGGATATCAATATGTTTAGATATATCATGAAACACAGGATTAATCGAGAGTTTAATGCAACTCTCATAATCACAATGTATCACTGTAGGATCTAAATGAGAACCGAACAAACTGACCAGGATCTTCCTCATCCAGATAGCCTCACATGCAGCTTGACTTGCTGCCATGTATTCTGCTTCCGTTGAACTGGGTGCCACAGATCTTTGTTTCCTGCTGTACCAAGAAACTGTTGTAGATCTGATACTGAAAACCACTCCTGACATGCTCTTTCTGTCTGTTGGGCTACCTGCCCAATCTGCATCCATGAAGCCATGCAACTTCACCTCATCCGTCTGTCTATACCATAATCCATACTCAGATGTGCCTCTGAGATACCTCAGGACATGCTTGCCTGCCTTCCAAAAGAGCTTGGTAGGCTTAACCATCGCTTGAGAAATTTGGTTCACCACATAGCATATGTTCGGTCTTGTATTAACTAAATACATGAGTGAACCCACCAAATATCGATAAACAGTGGCATCCACTACCTCTGCCGATGTAGCATCCTCTTTCCTCCAATTTCCTGGAAGAGGAGTATCCACTGGCTTGCAGTCCTCCATTTGAAACTTACCAAATATCTCCCTAGCATACTTTCCTTGAGACACAAACAGTTCACCTTCTCGTTGCCATATTTCCAATCCAAGGAAATAATGAAGGAGGCCCAAACCCTTCATCTCAAACTCCTTTGCAAGATCTGCCTTGCATGAGTGTATCAACTGCTCATCACCCATTAGTATTAAATCATCAGCATAAAGAAAAATGATTAAAATCTTACCCTCCACCACAATTTGGTACAGGTTTGCATCCGCCTCATTCTTGTTGAAGCCAAGTCTGGTGAAATAGCTGTTGATCCATGTGTACCAAGCACGTGGTGCTTGCTTCAGCCCATACAGTGCTCTTTTGATTCTGCAAACATGCGACTCGCTGCTAAAGATCTTAAATACTTTAGGCTACTTAATGTACACCTCTTACTCAATTATCTCATTAAATAACACAGTCTTCACATTCATCTGATGAATGTGCCAACCCATCTGCACTGAGAGAGCAAGGATGGTCCTTATGGAAGAATACTGTGTGATATGTGCAAAGGTTTCTTCATAATCAATCCCCTCAATCTATGAGAAGCCTCGGGAAACAAATCTTGTCTTATACTTCACGACGCTCCCATCAGCAGCTTGCTTTACCTTATAGATCCATCTTGATCCTACAGCTGATTTACCCACCAGCCTTGGAACAATCTCCCAAGCATTGTTTCTAACAATGGATTCATACTCCTCCACCATGGCATCTACCCATGTGGGCTCCTATACTGCTTCTTCAAAAGAAGATGGCTCTGTTACAATACACTTGCTCATAAGAGCCATGTATCTAGTAAATCGTTCAGGTGATTTTCTCTGTCTATGTTGTGATGTAGAGACTCCTACATTCTGTGCCGCATCAAGCTTCAGTCTCTCAGCTTCTGTGGTACGCTTTCTGCCAAATCTGATGTTTGGTTCTACATGAGTGGACTCCTCCACTCCATGAATCTCCTCCTCTGGTTGATCCACATCTAGAGGCTCATGTTTGGGAACAAGTAGCTCCTCCTCTGCACGCAAGTGTAGCTCCCTCTCAAGTGACAACTTCATGGCTTTCACCTCATTGATTTTTATATCCCTTCGCACCACATTCATTCGACTGTTTGGAAAATACACACGATAATTATGGGGTGTTTCTGCATACCGTACAAATATCCCAACTACTACAGTCGGCTCCAACTTCTTCCTGGCGTCCTTTTTCATATGAATGTAAACAGATGAGCCAAAAATATTCAAATGAGAAATGTTGTGAAACCAGCTCCAAAAAGAGAAGAAAAGAGATATCAAAGTCATGTGAAAGGAAGCACCACTATCATATATTATGTATATCATGGAATCATGAAACAATCTCATATATCTCATACAAATCTCAGCTCATAGAGCTTTCAGTATAATATACAATCATCTCACACTGTGTTGCAAAAATTTTCACCTCGATGCATCAATTTCCTACCTCCTGACAGCCTGCCTCCATTGCGCAATCCATGTTGAAGAAGAACCCTGAATGAATTCGACTTACCTTGTCTTAACTGTGCAATACTCATAAGCATCTCCAATTTGTGTGTAGATTCATTGAATGCATCACTATAGTCACAACAGATAGTCCATCTCACCCTTTCACCTATCTCTCCACTGGGTCTCCACTAGATCTGGCATGCAAGTAGTTAACTATTGTATTTCTTCAGTTGCAAGTAAGACACTACTTGTGAATTAACTAACTATTTAATTCACTCATCTTTCACTAGTGTATTTTCAGTTACAACTAGCACAACTGAGTTTAACTCACTGAATTGAGTTAAACTAAATAACAACTCACATAACTACTCTTCCAACTATGTTACAACTTGCCACAATCAGTTATAATTAAGTCCTCCATGCATGAGTCACCAACCACCCTAGGAATTGCGTAATTCCTTCAGCCCACTAATGTGCCACATCTATTCACTGAAATAAAGTGCTCCAAGAGAATAAGTTACTATTTATTGTCTGATTATTATTAAGGGCTAATAATAATCGACATGTATTCTTTAGATAGGCGATCTATAAATAGAATTTTCCCATACATCTAAAAATAGAAACGCATCTAAAAATAGATTTTTCTCAATCATCTGGAATCATCCTCCTGCTAATTTTATATTTTGCTCATCATGTCTATTTTTACACATACACCTAAAAATAGCCTGTGTGGGCCCCATCTAGTTTAGGTGATTATTTTTCACTAGGATCAAGGAATGATTTTTCCGAATGCCACTTTCACTGTTTCTTGTTGCAATCTTCAACAATTGCAATATCAAGAAGAAATAGCAATCACACATAACACAATTGTTTTTACTAGGAAAGCATAAATCTAAAAACCCCACTATCATATATTACTTATATATCAAGGATCATGAAACAATCTCATACAAAACTCTAATCCAAGAGTTCTTCGTACAATATACAATCGTCTCACAGTGTCATACAAAAATTGGAAAATTCATATGCCAATTTACTGCCTCCAGATAGCTTGCCTCCACTATGTAATCCTAGCTAATAAAAATCCCTGAATGAACGGAATCCTGCCTGCATTGACTGCGCAATCCTCATGGGCACATCCAATTTGTGTGTGGTTGCATGATTCCACCCACTAATGTCACAACTAATAGTCAAACTATCCATTTCATCTACATCTCAACCGTGTCTCCACTGGATCTGACATTCATGTAGTTAATAGCAGTAAATATTTAGTTGCATGTGAGACCACTTATTGTGAATTAATTAATAATTAATTCATTGATCTCTCACTAGTGTATCTTCAGCTACAACTAGCACAACTGAGCTTAACTCACTTAACTGAATTAAACTACTTTACAACTCACATAACTACACATCCAACTCTGTTACAACTTCGAATCACTCAATTACAACTAAGTCCACTTGCATGTCCCACCAACCAACCTATTAACTCGAAATTCCTATAGCTAACTCATTTTCCACTTGAGTTAACTATTTCCAAGTGCTCATTGAGAATAGATTATTGTTTATTGTCCAACTATTATTAAGGGATAATAATAGCTGACATGCATCTATAAATAGACATGCCATCTATAAATAGAACTCGCACATACATCCATAAATAGACCATCATATATAAAGAGAATTTTCTCAACCATCTATAAATATACATCATCTATAAATAGAATTTTCTCATGCATCTATAAATAGACGTCCACCTAAAATTAGCCTGAGGCTCCATCCTAGTGTAGGTGCATAATTTTCACTAGGATCTTCTTGTTGAATCTCAATATTATCACCAACCTAAATGCACATGTTGAGATGGGAAAACCAATCACAAACCTAAGGGATATTGATATTGGATGAATCTTACCACTCTGCCACATAATGTCGATGAGAACGCACCCCTAGAAGAATTGGAATTAGGTTAAAATAGGAAGGGGACCACTCTCTTGCAAAATTAAGGTTTCTCCCTAACCCTATTATGGTCAACATAAGGGGAGAAAAAAATGAAATCATGTTATCCACATGCAATGTTTCTGCTAGTTGTGATACATATTAGGCAAAATAAGTTTTGAAGTCATGGGATTCTCTAGGCTTGTCACCGAAGCGACACACCTTCGAAACCCTAATGCAGTCATAAGGTCAGCATCTGAAGCAACACATGATGTGTGGGTGAAACATGTAATAGCGTGAATGGGGACAACATCAGAGTTCAACATAAAGTGGGGGAGGAGAGTAACTGGTTAAGAGTCTGATCGAAACCCTAATGGGGTGAGCGAGCATAATGGGGGAACCCAAATTTGAATATTCCCAAAATTTTAGGTGGTGTTGTAGTAGCTACAATAATTAGGCTTAGATATTATTTTGAAATTTTAATACCGGGACATATCTAAGTTTATTGATATCTCTAATGAACATGGGTAGACACATGTATTATGTAACAACTTTTCTAACAAAATTGCTCATTTTTTCTGGTTGAAAAAAAAATGCTACATGGTCGTGCATCCCATTAACCAAAACACTAGAAACTAACCATGGGGCCTACAAATCCAACGAACTCATACGTTATTTGGGTTCATATTACACAAGTTTAGCTCAACATTGTTCTAAGAACCAATTAGTGAACAAAACATTTGCTTTATTAGCATGTGAAAAGGATATATAATCTCTAACTCTATTATACCTTGAACTTCAATTGTAACTCAAACAATGTTCATTGAACACTCTCTTTATAACTTGTTTCTCTACAACTTATCTCATTAATGTTGAACTCCATCCCTAATGGCTATGAGAAATGGATATTGATTTATTGGTTATATCATGTAGTTTGGAGCCTAAATACTTGAAGTGATTATTGAATTAAAAGACTTTCCTAAAGCAATTCAAATAGGAATTCCTCATTTGTAAGACTAAGAATGTAATCATTGTTATTTCATATATGTCTAAATGAATGATTCACTTTAGGATTGTGGTTCATAAGCCTTTATAACATTTGTTGATAAAAGGATCAATGAAGAAAATACATGAAGAATATTGGTCTATGAAGCACAAGAAGACATTATTGATTATAGTTTGAAAACTATTAGCAAGACACATTTCCACATCTAAACGAGTTGAATGAATTAATTCTAGAAATTCCACATTAGTAACACTTAACTTAAACAAGCGGTACATAGTAGCTAGTCCCCTGCTTACTTTAAATATAGCTAAGTTAAAGTAAAAAACAATAAAGATATAAAGACTTAGTTTAAATATAGCTAAATTAAATTAAAAAACAATAAAGACATAAATATTTAATCTATAGTTTATATTAATAAAAGTGACAACTAAGCTATATTATAATACTTACAACTAAAACATCTAAAACAAGCATAAGTTACAAATTACTCTTGTAGAGAAATTGAAAATTGGTATATGAAGTGGAAAATTAATTTCCTACTAAGGGGAAAGAACTTGCATGAAGTGTTGCATGGCGAGTTAGTCCTTGCCACATAAGTTACAAATTATGCATTTAGAGAAATTGGAAACTGGTGTATGAAGTGGAAAAATTAATTTCCTACTAAGGGTAAAGAACTTGCATAAGGGACGATGGCTTTTGTCACAAACCCTAGCTATGGCATCGTCATGATTCAGCAGACAGTTCAAGGTTGTTTCATCCCCGGCTAAGTTTTTCTACCGTTATGCGAACGTTTAATACTTGTTTTCTCTTATTCGTGGGCATCAATTCTATTCCGGACTGTTTGGAATCAGTATTGTTTTGATTGGGGTTTCTTCCTTGGTTTCATTGTTTATTATTTTTCGTTGCAAACCCCGTGAGTCCTAGGCTTGAACTCCCTGCTGACTGCCTCGTGTTGCTCTGGGACTTGTTATCTCATGGGCTGAGGGTTTGGCTTTCGCGGATTTGAATATCAGGATGGAGGAGATTAATTACCATTTGCATTCTACACAAGCTGAGTTTGTTCCCACTACGGCCTCTGGTTGTTTCGAGGGTATTCCTCTTACTGCGCCTCCCACGGAAGATCCCAAATATTTGAATTCTTATGAACCCATAAAGTTGCGTGGAGATTCACAAGGTTGATCTCTGTGCCGCAGCAAGAAAAAGACTCACTACAACAACAATCAGAATAGCCGCAACATTATCTTTGGTCAAGGAGTCGGCATGGCAAACATTGAACATACTGCAAAGACGGTTTTGGTGGGCAAGGTCAGGGGCAGGAATTATTCATTTTCCAGGCTCAAGATCTAGACTGAGGATATTTGGGGCAGCTCTTTGGAACAATTACCGGGAGTCTTGACCATGAACAAGGGTTGGTTCGCCCTCGTATTCTCACAACCTAGTATGGTGGATTGGGTCCTCTCCAAGTACTGGCACCTTGAGATGAATATGGTTCTGTTGAAGCACTAGACTCCATTATTCGACCCAGATAAGGAGAAATCAAGGGCGAGTCTAATTTGGGTCCGACTTCCTCGCCTTTCGTTGCAATTATGGAATGAAGAATCACTTCGTATCATTGGAAAGGATCTTGGCTTATACTTGGATCATGATTGCTCCTATGTGGAGATGGGAAAAATATATGTCGCTCGTATTCTGGTCTACTTGGATATGAGGGAAGGGCTCTATGATGGTTACAATATTTTCTTCAATGACATGTTCTGATATCAGGTGTTGGATTATTAAGGGGTTCCCTTCAGATTTCATCGTTGTCATGTTGTTGGCCATCTTTACAAAGAATGCCCTCTTATGGGCGCTACTACTCCACTCACCAAAATTGTGGTTCACATGGCTACTCAAATGAATCATGTGTGCATTATTTTTGCTCCAGAAGAGGATTGGCATGGCCCCCACACTGAACCTCCTGAGGTGTTTCAGACTTGGCCAGTCACACAAGCTCAGACACATAGCCATGCAACCTTCACCTCACTGTAGGAATCCGCACCTATTTCGAGCAGAGGAACCAAGTGGCAGACCAACTATCCAAAGAAGCATCGGAGCTAGAGTGGGTTCGGTGGCACATTGTGGAACACGATGGTGCTCAGGAGTACAAATTCTATCATTGCCCATTCATTGATGATCTACAGGCAGTGGACGCAGTCTTCCCATGACTGAATTTTTGTTTTTATATTACATTTTTTGGCAGCATCTCATTCTATCATTTGGTGATAGAACTCTATATTCATTTTTGCTTGCATTATATTATCGGCGGCTACCATATTCATTGTAAATACCATTATTAGATTATATGATACAGTGTTTAGCTGATTATCGGACATCTACTTGACTCTTTGGAGGATTGGACTTTGTCTAGGCATAACTTTTGGATATGCTATAAACTTTTTTCCGGGGAAAAAAAAATTGCATAAATTTTGGTGGTTAGTAATCACTATTAGTATTTAACATTGAAAAACAAATATTTTTTTTGAATATTATTGAATTTTTCCAACATGTGATTGGAACATAACTTGAAAGCCTTATTGTAACATTTGCCCCTATTCAAATAACTACCTCATATTTTTTTTGTCATAATTTTTTGGATGTAGTTGCAATATTTATGTGATGAATTGTATATATTTGTGGAATTATTTTTCATGTTTAAGCTTCATTGGAAAACCAACCAAAATTAAAATATTTAAAAATATCTCATAGCCACGTAATAAATAAATAATGGAATAAAAATTCCAACTGTATCCAGAAATTATGGCAGAAAAATATGAGGCAGTTATCCACATGGCATTGTATTGTGTAAAGGTTACAATTTTTTTAATATATTGAAAAATAATATTTTTTTTCAAAAGTTAAATATTATAACTTTCCTTCGTCAATAATAAATTAATAGTGATCAAAGGAAAAATCCATTAGCAATTATAATAATAAGTGCCAATACAGTGGCCACCTCTTAACTAAAACTTGGTTCGATGAAAGAGTCAATGTTACTCACTATATGGTGGTGGTTTTGGGCACATGGTTTTGGTTTCCTATGGTTTTGTGCCCCTCGAATGCATGTAATAAAGCCTTTAAAAGGATTGGGAAAATTCATTGTAATGGGCCAAGAGAGGTAAGTGGTGAAGGCTCACTTGGCAAGGTTTTGGCCAAAGTACTAATGGAATTTTGTTAGATTTTTTTTTAGGATTGAGGTTTTAGAGAATAAGATAATGTATGTATAATTTGCATTTATGATTTGTTTCTATTTAATTTATCTCTCTCATGTAATTTTAACATGGTATTAGAGCCAAGTTTTTGCTTCAGAAAGACTCTTTGTTGACAATGGCTTATTTAGGTTGCATGAAGACAAGGCTCAAATAATGAACATAAAGCTTAGGAACATGGAATTGGAAAAACAAACTAGAGGTGGGTGTGCACAGGTTAAAATTATTGAGGAGAGAGAGATTAAAATTATTGATTGGAAGCTGAGTGGTGAATTTCATGCCAGTGGTTTGATTGCAAAGTTACAGAATGGTGTGCAAGTGGTGCAGATCTTCATGAAAGCACTCTAAAATACCAGCGTTAGGAAACTGAAACCCTAAAATTAAATCGATTCGGAGTTTAACTGACATATGACTTCTTTTCTCAGGTTGAGGAGTGAAACTATAAGAGTGAAAACCCAAGGAATAATAATAGTTCCACGTGATGGAATTATTCTTTGGGTTTTTATTCGTCTTAGGTTTTCACTCCTCACCCTAAAATTCAAGTCATATGTCAGTTAATCTCCGAATCGGTTTAATTTTAGAGTTTTAGTTTCATAAGTCTAGTATTTTGAGCACTTTCATGAACATCTGCACTGGCTTCAATGGATATATATATATATATATATATATATATATATATATATATATATATATATATATATATATATATATATATATATATATATATATATATATATAATGGAGTTGAAACTTTATTTTTATATTCAGTAAATGGGTATATAGTTGTAAAATTTAGTAAAGTAAGAATATTTTGGGAAATTGACAACAAATTTTGGATTAATAATGTAATTAATAGGAAATACAATATTATTTACAATATGGATTACAAAAGTCTAATATTTAACATGTAAAATTTGGAGTTAGATTTAGATGACATGGGCATGCCAAATTAATAGATATTTTGGACATAAATTTCGAGGAGGGTAAGGCAAGGTAGGTTTGGATGGATTTGGTCAAGGGAAACCCATGTAAAGTTTTAAGAGGATGACTTAGTGGAATTTCAAAGTTACTTGATGTATATTTGGTTGTTTTGGTTGTCCATGATTTAAAAGACTTGGAAAACTTCATTGTAATGGGCCAAGGGACGTGAAAGCTCACTTCGTTCTATTTGTGAATTTTGACAAAAAAAACTAATGAAATTATATTAATTGGTTTTTCCGAAATTAGAATTTTTGAGAATAAAACATAATTTAATGTATAAATTAGGTAATTTGTTTTAGCGTAATTTATCTCTCACATAATTTTAACACCAAAAATAAATGTGATTGGTTTGGACCAAAAACATATAGGGAAGTAAAGTTACCACAATTTTACATTCTAAGGAGACAATTTTTACCATGTTTAAGTCTCTTGTGAAGAGGTAATCAATGATGAGTTGATATTATTTTTTTTATCAACCGTCTTAGGGGTTTATTGGCCATGCAAGCATATATTCCACCTTGGCTGTAGTGTTGAGGACACGTTTTGAGGCTAGCCCTATCGAAGGCGAAAGAAAGTGATTCTTAATCAGAACAACATCAATTTGTTTATAGCGTTACGTGCAAGTAGGTGATGCAATTGCGGTACATAGATGGCCTGAGTGGTTGGCAAGGCTTTCATAGAAATATTATTAATTCTTCATATATCCCTAATTGTCTCATTTATACTTGTTTCTAGTAGATTGTTTTACGTTGAATTTAGTGGAAAGACTTAAAATTTGATAGCTACGAGTAATCAATTTAGGTTATAAATTCATTTTTGGGTAGAAGGAAGTTGTTTAAGTGTTATGGTTTAGATAATGGAAAATTTATGCATTGAGTTGGTTAATTTAGTTTTTTTTTTCTCACGACAAACAAGGGTTTCGTATCCAAACAAAACAATGAAATTTGAGGTCTAACATTGCCATTAGTTACATGTTAAAAGAACCAGAAGTAAAATGCAAGAGAATAAGTTGATCTTCGGCTATCATGCATGTATGAATTCATCCAATTCAAGTTAAAATATATTTATATGCCACTTGAACTAAATAAAAAAATGCAATACTATACTTCTAACAAACAAACAACGAATTATGAAGAGACAATGAATCAACGTTTTCATCTATATTTTAAATTGAAACTGAAATTAATTAATCTAAAAAGTAGTTAAGTAATTTTGTGTTCTTGAGGGTAATGTGGAAGATTCTTTATGGTAAACATTTCCATAAAGGCATTTAATGAATAATTTTAGCTTTGTTAATCTAGAAAATTGTTAGTGATTGATATTTTAATAACCTAGTTTTATAACAATTCAAGTTCAAATGAATTCATATGCCACTTGAACCAAATGAAAAAATTCAATACTAGACTTCTAACAAACAAAGAATGAATTACTAAGAGACAATGAATCAACATTTTTATCTATATTATCAAAGAACTATTAAAATATATAAATTGAAACTAAAATTAATTGATCTAAAACATAGCTAAAGTAATTTTGTGTTTTTGAGGGCACTCTCGAAGAGCCCTTATGGTAAAAATTTCCATAAGGGCATTTGATGAATAAGTTTAGCTTTGTTAACCTAGAAATTTGTTAGTAATTGATGTTTTAATAACCTATTTTTATAACATGCATTTGGAAAATGATAAAGCACTCTCATGGCATGGCATTGAAGTAGTGAATTATATAGCAATAACCTTTGAACTAGGAAATTCTAATGATAAACATACCATTTCTAGTAAATATTCTTGAAATTGTAAGTAGGTTTGGTCTTCATAATTATGTTTTTGTAAAGAAGTCAAAAATAATTTATTTAAGACAAAAAGAAAATGTTTATATCATGTCTCATTTGGACATTTTTAAAAGGTATATGTGTGTGTGTGTGTGTGTGTGTGTGTGTGTGTGTGTGTGTGTCTTCTAGTCAAACCCCATATCCCAAGTCAACCCTCCAGAATTTAATTCGTCCTACCCAAGAGATGTGTCTTTTCTCATAAACAAACAACTATAAATAAAGCTAATTCTTAAGCATATCTTGGAGAGACTTGTGGCAGCACTCTTATGGACCAACTTTTTTCATGGCGGGATGATTTGGAATTTGAAATATTAGCTAAATCTTAAAACTCCATATATGTGTTTGGATTCATGTTCGAGCGCCCTGACATAAGGTATTTGAATTCTCTCTATGGTAAATGGCATCCAAATTAAAATTATGATATCTATATTATACCATATTGAAATTATTATATTCTAGATAAGTAAAAGAATCAAGTTGGTTCAAGACATTATCACGGTGTGAATTCTAGCCCAAAGTTCTAAGAATAATCCCTATCTATTCTAAATTATAACTTCAATGTGAAGCCATACCATAAGTCTAGTTTAATTGGTTTACAACAGTGAAAAGTCTGAAACAAATCCAAGACAATACATTGTTGTAGAAGAATGACAAAATTCAAGACCAAAAATATCTATAGAAACAAGTTTGAGTCAATCATTTCTATGGAAAATAATCTGAAGTTTACTGGTCATCACAATGAAACTAAATGAGAATTTAGTGGTCTCTAAGGTTGAGGAAACATCTGAGGGTTATGAGCATAAGTTCAAGGTATGTGATTACTATCTAAAAATTGAAGAAAGGTTCGAATATTACTTTACATACAAAATTGACCATCCTTCCTATTTTAAAGCAAGACCTTTGTGGAAAATATAAATACGAGTTCAATGATTTGAATTAAATCCAAATTTTGCGAACCGAGGATTAGGCTTGATCCATCTCTATGGCATGGTAGGAATTTTCTGTAAGGAAATTTTGAGATGATCACCCTGCAGACTTAGACCAAGTTTTGCCCCAATCTCTAATTATTCAAAGGAAGTTTCTATCCCAGATATTACATGGAGATGATTTATATCTCTTTGAAGGAACTTAAATACATTGTGATTTGGCACCATACTCGAAGGTAGAAAAAGAAGACAAGTAATATTTAAATATTACTCCTCACATTTTGCAATTTAAAAGGTATGTATAATCTTTTGTTTTATATCTCTAAAGCTAGGCTAGTAGAAATATAGAGCATAAATGTATTTCAAAGATCTCTAAATTCATCAAAATGAGTCTATTATTTGATATGTCTTGTCCTCTCTCTCTTAAGGATAAAATCACTTCTAATATGATAAGTGATTGCATCCTTTCTTGCACACAAAGACTTAGTTTTTGTGGTATAATAAAAGTTAAACAATAAAAGAACTCCATCTCTAGTATGGAAGGCACACAAATGATAATTCTAAGGTTTGTAGCTAACACTTGTAGAACCTAAAAAATATAAAATTTGGAACATTTTTGAGATTTTAGACAATGATGCATCTAAGGTTTGTAAGCCCTACGAACGAATAAGAAAATTTTGAGAATAAAACCCTAGGGCTAATAATTTTCGTTGAAAGAAGAAACCCTAGATTTTGCAAGAAGGATATGACATCATGTTGATGATGAGGATAATGAAGTTACAAGAAGTCCAAGAAGAAGAGGGAGCAGAATTTTGTCAAAATATAAGTATTCTATATATTCTCTTTGGTTACTATTGTTGTAACTGGATATTATATTGGCTATGTACCTTGAAGGTTGCACGTTCATGATAAGAGCTACCTAGGATTTGATAGTAGATGAAAAATATGAAATAAAGTAGTGAAGCAAGAGGACACTCCTGAATATAGGAAGAATATGCAATTTGAAATATGCATTTATTGAGAGGTCAAGATATAAGCATGCATTAGATGGACGAATTAAAGAAAGAAGGTTATCCTAGTAAAAGTGAGAGGATCATGTTAAGATAATTTCATCCATTAGAAGAGTTTACCCAGATTTTGAAGAAGCCTCATGATTAAATAAGACCTCATACTTTGGGAAAGAATGTTTCATGAGTGAAAGGAAGAAATATTGACTTCAAAGGGAGCTAGAAGACAAAATTGATATGAAAGATCTTATAACTTGGGACTTGACAATACATCAATTAGGTTGGAAGTATTGATGATGAATGGAGATATTACTAATGGTTGGAATCTGGTATGGTTTCTTGTAAGAGAATGAAGTAGGATTATGCAGAGGCAGATGATATTGCAGTTTTTACAATTAGTTATGAAGTATGTTGGCTCCATAAAATGTTTGATGGACTATTTTACATGTTGGATTCGATTGTGACACTCTATAAATATTTCCAGAGGAATTGGTTTTTCATGGAAGATCGAAGCACTTTATGATTCGAGAGTATGGTGCAGATAGGATCCAATAAGCTACAACATATATCCATGGATGAATAGATAGTTGATGTAAGGGAAGTATGAGTACTTTTGTGACAATATTAGGCTTATGGATTACTCCTCCCAGATTGAAATGGAGTGAGGATGGTGATCTGAATATGGGAAAACTATTTATTTCTATGCTAGCTCCCTCATCAATATTAAAAGTGTGTGATTAGGATCGGCTCAACATAACCACTTGTGAAGGGGTTTATGTGTGTAGTTTCATGTGTTTTTAATGCTCAAATTAAGAGTTAATTAAATTTTAAAATCTCATGTACAGAAAATTAAATGCAAAAACATAACTCACAGCATTCACATAACACAATGGATGATAATGGAGTTCACACCTCCTGAGCTACATCTCCATGGACCTGCTTTAACTAGCTAGGGCCTTTTGGGATTATGAGTAAAATTTCTAATTACAATAATATGTGAAGATCCAATGGATTTTTTTACTACTCCATTGGCTTCAAAAGACATGAAAACCCCAAAAATGACTTTTCAATCTCTGAATTTGGTTACAAGCTGATCTAGGCTTGACCTCTAATCCCGATGGCCATGGACTTGTTTAATTTCCAAAGTGAAAAAAACACCTTCAGATGTGATCAAACGCCTCTTAAAAATGTACCATTATGTTCATAACATCAAATACATCTAAAAATGATTGTTCATTCACTCCATTTGTCCTTCAACTGATCTGGGCATGGCCTTCCCTCCTGGTGGCCCTAGGCTTAAAAATTATTCAAGTGACCAAAAACACTTATATATTTTCTCCTATGCCTCTGCAAGTTGTTCCAGTCAATTCAAAGCATGCCAATCTGCTAGGAATGACTATTCATAAGCCAAAATTGGTCAAAAATTGCTCAAGATAGGCCTCATTAAAGTTTCCCCTAGATTTTGCCTCTAAATCTAGAAAATTGCCAGTTAGCCCCGACAAAACTGGAAGTGGCACTGGATTTTGAGATTCCGCCAAAACTTCCACTATCTTAAATTCATATTAATTAATCCTTAACTATGTATTAGGAGGTAATAAGTATGCACTAATCCACGCTTAGTGGGAAGTTGGGTCACGGTAATGAAGCGCGATCATGTGGAGGAGGGTTGGCCCGCGGGATTGGCCCCCTTTGTTCCACCATCGGAGGCTATATGCACTTTAAATGGAAGTGGGCATGCATCCTTTTCGATTCTCACATACATATCCCATTGGTAAATCTGCGGAGTGGAGTGGGGGAGGTCATTGCCCCTTGATACATTGTTTTTGGCATATAACAATACAACCCCAAAACCTTTGTTTAAACCATCGGATATGATAACAGACTTTGGTTAACAAATATGTTCTGAAATATATGTGCGCCATTCATATGTTCCAAATTTTAAACTTTGGTTAAATGTATATCACTGCTTCACCGTTTAATTATATGCCATAGCATATATGCCATAAAACCTTTGAAATGGACTTTGGTATAAACCAATGTTATATATGCATAACCCAAGGTTGTTATAATAATGCCACCGAAATTGAAATGGAAATTGGTATAAAACAATGTTATATATGCATAACCCAAGGTTGGTATAATAATGCCACCGAAATTCTCCATAGTTTAATAAATGTGCATGGATTATGGTTTAATGAAATATTTGGAATTAATAATTAAGTTTGGATTTAAATATAATATAATATATGATTAACAACCATATAGAATATTAAAAATAACTATCTGTGTGTATGTGTGTGTGTGTTAATCCAATCCTTAGTAATTAAAAATAATTTCCAGCACACGAATTCATCATGAACCCAAATTCAACCTTGGAGGACATTGGGAAAATTTCACCTTCACAAACCAAACTGGCGAATCCAGTAGTGACACTTGGCACAGTCCCATTGGACAAAAATTGAAGAATATTCTCTGCATGCTGACTGGGTTGCCGTGTCATCACCATGTACCTGTTCTGCAATTTTTTTTTAAAAAAATTGCATGTTCTGAACGGTGATTAGCAAACCATAACTTCTTCATCCAAACTCGGTTTTCGACAAAACGAGTTGCGTTGGATTCCTGGTGATGGGTTGGTCGTTGTCATTCTAGTTTGGTGCAATTGTAAGCACTTTAATTTTGAGCAGATTTTTGGCCCTGGACCATATTTTGATCACTCCTTCCCACTGACATGCTCTTGGAACCACAAAAGCTGGTTATCTCATAAGAGCTAAACACTCTTTTGTTTCCCAAGTTCTATCATATTGATTCTACTTGGAATATTTGCTATGAAAACCTCTTATTCATGAACATTCCTTGCCTTGCCTTGAAAATGGCTTGGCTCTTGAACCACTAATCTCTTGTTGTTGCTGACCCAATCCAACACTTGTTGGTTGCTTGCTGATATAACACTTTTTTTTGTACCGAATCGATTCCTCAATGGCTTCCCACTGAGAATCATGTTCCTCCTTTTCACAATGAGTGAACTACATCAATGAGTTCCAACATTAATAATAATAAGAAAATAAATGACCATTCTTTTACCTCCACAGTTCCAAATTCCACATCTGGAAGAATTCATTCGCCATCTCCTTCTCTTCTTGGCGTCAACACATAAAATGGTCTATAATGGCTGCAAAATTTCTTAACATATTGTCACAAGCATAAGATATTTAGATTCAACCATCAATATGAAAAACACATCATGCAAGAAACATAACTTGACGACATATCCTCTTGCTCCTTCAAAGCAACAAATTTCACATCATGTGAACATCGCCATGTACTCTCACATCTTGGTGTCAAAATTCATCAACCAAATTCATCGACCAAACACAACTTGGGACTTGACGATACATCAATTAGGTTGGAAGTATTGACGGTGAATAGAGATATTATTGATGGTCAGGATCTAGTATGGTTTCTTGTAAGAGAATGAAGTAGGATTATGCAGAGGAAGATGATATTGCAATTTGTACAATTAGTTATGAAGTATATTGGCTCCATAAAATGTTTGATGGACTATTTTACATGTTGTATTTGATAGTGATACTCTATAAATATATCTAGAGAACTTGGCTTTTCATGGAAGATCAAAGCACTTTATGATTTGAGAGTATGGTGCAGATAGGAGCTAATAAGCTACAACATATATCCATGGATGAATAGGTAGTTGACGTAAGGGAAGTATGAGTACTTCTGAGACAATCTTAGGCTTATGGATTACTCCTCCCAGATTAAAAGGGAGTGAGGATGGTGATCTGAATATGGGAAAACTAGTTATTTCTATGCTAGCTCCCTCATCAGTATTAAAAATGTGTGATTGGGATCGGCTCAATTTAACCACTTGTGAAGGGGTTTATGTGTGTAGTTTCATGTGTTTTTAATGATCAAATTATGAGTTAATTAATTTTTAAAAACTCATGTATAGAAAATGAAATGCAAAAATGTAACTCACAACATTCACATAACACGATGGATGATAATGGAGTTCACCCCTCCTGGGTTACATCTCCATGGACCTGCTTTAACTAGCTAGGCCCTTTTGGGATTATGAGTCAAATTTCTAATTACAAGCACCTATGATGCTCCAATGGATTTGATGACTGATCCATTGGCTTTAGAAGACATGAAAACCCCAAAAATGGCTATTCAATCTCTGAATTTGGTTACGAGCTGATCTAGGTTTGACCTCCGATCCCGGTGGCCATGGCGTTATTTAATTTCCAAAGTGACAAAATCACCTTCATATGTGCTCCAACGCCTCTGAAAATTGTACCATTGTGTTCATAAAATTAAATACATCTAAAAATAACTGTTCATTCACTCCATTTGGCCTTCAGTTAATTTGGGCATGGCCTTCCCTCCTAGTGGCCCTAGGCTTCAAAATTATTCAAGTGACCAAAAACACCTATACATTTTCTCCTCTGCCTCTGCAAGTTGTTCCAATCAATTCAGAGCATGCCATTCTGCTAGGAATGACTATTCCTTAGCCAAAATTGGTTGCAAATTTCTCAAGGTAGGCCTCATTAAATTTTCCCCTAGATTCTACCTCTAAATCAGGAAAACTACCAATTAGCCCCCAAAAATCTAGAAGTGGCGCCGGATTTGGAGATTCCACCAAAATTTCTGCTATCTTAACTGAAAATTAATTAATCCTTAACTACAGATTAGGAGGAAATAACTGCACACTAATCCACGTTTAGTGGGAATCTGGGTCACGGTTATGAAGCATGGTCATGTGGAGGAGGGTTGGCCCGTGGGGCTGTTCCCCTTCGTTCCGCCATCGGAGACTATATGCACTTTAAATGGAAGTGGGCGCGCATCCTTTTCAAGTCTCACGGACATAGCCCATTAGTAAATCCGCGGAGTGGAGTGGGAGAGGTCATTGGGTCGAACCCCAACCTCGCCCCTTGATACATTGTTTTTGGGATATAACAATATGACCCCCAACCTTTGTTAAAACCATCGGATATGATAACGAACTGTGGTTAACAAATATGCTCTAAAATATATGCGCGCAATTCATATGTTCAAAATTTAAACTTTGGTTAAATGCATATGACCACTCCACCATTTAATTATATGCCATAGCATATATGTTATAAAACCTTTGAAATGGACTTTGGTATAAACCAATGTTAAATACGCATAACCCAATGTTGTTATAATAATGCCACCGAAATTCGTTAATCCATATTTTATCAATGTGCATGGATTATCGTTTAATGAAATATCTGGAATTAATGATTAATTTTGGATTTAAATATAGTAAATATTAATATATATAATAAATATATTATAATATATGATTAATAACCATATAGAATATCCCTGGATGCGGGTGTTTAAGACGTTATATTTTGAGGGCCACCTGGCCTCACCGTGTGAGGGCATATGGCCTCACCTTGGGGATGCACCTACCTCCTATGTGAGGGCTTTAAACAAGCATCGTTGGGAAGGACATCGACACCTACAGCATTCAATCTGGCATCTTGTACCCTGGCTTATGCAATTTTCTCTTCGGCCATATATGGCCAATGGCTCCAATTCTCATTCTCATTCACTCCAGTTTTCATTCCCTTTCTGTCATGCCTCTTCCTATGCTCTGCAAGCCTCTATCTCGCCTCTACCCAGTGCATTTCTCCTTAGTCACCCTCTGAACTCCCCTTCCCGACCCTGCAAGCCCATCAGTACGTCGACACATTGTCACGCTATCACCGTATACGATGTCACCACGAAGGAGGAAGAGGCTCTCCCTCTCACCCTACAACTCCGACTATGGTGGAGTGCTCCTTGGATTTCTATGTGGCTATGAAATATCTTGAAGTCCCTGACCCCCAATTGCTCTCCTCTCATCTATCAATTCGCCTCTCAGAGGCGCAATACAGCCAGTCTGGCTCCCGCAACAGGAAACAACCTCGCAAGTTGACTCTTTCATGCTCCTCCTCCCCTCATCCAAGGAAAACAGTCGGTATTCCTGTCAAAATCATGGAGGATGCTTTAGACAATGGAGGGAGTAGCTCTGTGAAAGGTGCCCAACAAAAAGTCTCAGATGCGGACAAAGGTGCATGCTCAAATTCAACTCTAGAACTGGCTCACCAGCTCTCCAAGAAGGATGACACCTTGTCCGACTACGAATGCTTCATAATTGAAGAAAATCCTCATGAGCATCATGAAATACATTACTGGTAGCTGCAGAGCCATGGATCTCCTCTTTGTTAGTTTTTATATGCTTCTCTATTGTTTTTTTGTCTATCTTTTTACTTTTCAGCAAACTCAGTCATTCAAGTCTATGTTTACAGCTGGTTTCCCCAAGAAGGATAGCTCTCTTTTTGAATTTTTGAACGCACTTAGGGCAGGTTTCCCACTGAAGGGCAGCCCACATTTTTAATTTTTGAATTGTCTTCATCCAACATGGGTTGGCTAATTCAACAACCCATGTTCCGAAGCTTGAATGTATTTTGTGTACAATATAATATAATTTAGCATTACTTAGAAAAAAAAATAACCATATAGAATATTACAAATAACTATATATAATATATATGTGTGTGTGTGTGTGTGTTAATCCAACCCTTATTAATTAAAAATAATTTCCAGCACATGAATTCATCATTAACCCAAATTCAACCTTGGAGGACATTGGGAAAATTTCACCTTCACAAACCAAACTAGCGAATCCAACAATGACACTTGTCACAATCCCATTGGACAAAAATTGAAGAAGATTCTTTGCATGTTGATTGGGCTACCATGTCATCACCCTCTACCTGTTCTGCAATTTTTTTTTTTTAATTTCCTGTTCTGAATGGTGATCAGCAAACCATAACTTCTTCATCCAAACTCGGTTTTCAATGAAATAAGTTGTTTTGGATTCCTAGTGATGGTTCTGTTGATGTAGTTCTAGTTTGATGTAATTCTGAGCACCTTCATTTTTTAGCAAATTTTTGCCCCTGGTCCAAATTCCGATCAGATGGGCACTTTGTTCTCCATGTGTCATGTACTATAGCTAGGACTAACAATTATAATTCAAGTACAAGAGCATATATAGGGAGAATGGTAGATTGGATAAGCATCATGGACCAACATTCTTGAGACATGTATAGTGACCAGGACTAACATATGTAAGTCAAGTACATTGATCTGGTATAAGAATGGTTTGGAGGACCAACATTTCCTTGTTTCAAGTATTGTGACAATGGATTAGGAAATGTTCCTATGGAGAACATACTTTTGTGAACCTAGGTGGAGTATATTCCTTAGAGAGGTAGTTTTGTGGTGTCCTATTGAATGCCTCCAATCATTGTGCTCTGATCTAGTGGAGAGATAGATTTTACTTGTCAAAGCATTGGAAATTTTGGAAATTTTGGTCATGATGATGTTTATAATTATGCTTATCAATATGGATATTGTTGGTTTAGGGTCCGATTGGGTCAATTTTGGGTACAATTTTGGCTAAGTTTTGTTAAAATGTGTTGCGCACAGAAAATCCAAGGAACTTTGGGGTGGCTCAAAATTCCTTCATTATTGTAGCGGGTTAAAGGGAAAACATGGAGCTCAAACCATGCTTTGAGACCATGGTATTTGCGCGTATTAGTCCTATAAATGTGTATGAGTAAATTCGAGTGAGAAATCATCTTAGATCTTATGTTTTGAATGAACTATCTTATGTTATATGATTTTTGGAAAGTTGTGTTAGTCTGGGTTGGATAGGCTCGTGTTGGTTGTGTGCGCGAAGATCTAGTCCTAAGCTATGTGCAAGGACCCTGTTGTTGTGTGCGTAGTAAAATACTATTGTACTGACTGAAGATATATCAATAAAGATAATATTTTTTTATGAATTGTGATCTACTTTTTTTATGTTTATATTTATGTGTTAACGCATCGATTTACTTATATATCTCTTGCTATTAATGAATGCACATTTATCTGAAGTTACGCATATGGTGGTATATTCTTGTCTTAGCGCGAGTATTGCATGATTGATTATGATCTCTGTTAAAGGATATATCTCTATAGTTTTGAAAGAGTTATTCATGTTCTATTGAGTAGATCTGAACAAGGACAATTGTTTGTTTTACGCAAGACTATATTAAAGTTAAGGGTTTTTCTGTGTTAGAACTTATGTGGGTTAAGGAAGTCACTACACAGGACAATAACCATTAGATCTGTTAAGAAGGGATAGATTCCACATCATACACTCCCTCAAAGTGCAGAAACCTGGTTCCATCACTCCCCCATACTGTTTCAGGTGAGACTTTGGTCTGTGCAAGAAGATCACTGTCGAAAGGGCCAGTAGTTAGAGGGTTTGGTTGGTTGCACAGAACACTCTAACCCTGGGTCAGGACCCCTCAAGCCACCAAATGGTTCCATTATTGGGACTGGGATATATTTGAGAGAATTTTGATGTGGCATTCGACGAAGAACGAATTGCAAGAGTGGCTTGATACAAGGGTGCACGAGTTTGTGATCTAAGAAAATCGAAATCTGAACTTATCTGCTGAATATTGGAAACAAAAGTATATCTATACAGAATTCCATGAGATTTTATTTGCTTCATTCTCTACAAAATTACAAGAGTGGTTATCTCATATTGCTGAGTTTCAGAATTTTTGGAAGGATGACGCGATTACCAAGTGGACACCTAAATTGATCTAGCAATAATATTACCCGCGCAATATATTATTGAATCAATAGAATTTTGGGAGGTTTTGTTACTGAATTTGTTGTTGATACGGTTGTGTCATATTCTAAAGCTGAAAGGATATTTTTCAAGGGCCATAGAGGTAAGTTCTTGCACTCTTTAAAGTTGTGGATTAAGACGATATTGTGTGAAAATGGTATTTTGTGCACCCACAATGAGTGAATGTTCAGAAGAGGTCCACCCAGCTCTATGCGCAATGGAAAAACTTACAGAGAAAACCTAGAGGAATATTTTATGTGTAGCCCCCTTAAAGGTAGATCTGAGAGCAATGACGAGTCTAAAAGAAGTAGTTCTGGTGAATCAATGCAATCAGAAGAAAAGATCGAGATCGCAGTCCAAATCCCATCCACTCCACTTCCACATTCATCTCACACTATCATCTCATGCACCCCACCTCCACCTCCACCACTAGTTTTTGATATGGCTAACTCCATGAAACTGCATAACTTTAGGGGCATTGGAAATGAAAACACTGAACAATTTTGGTTTGTCGCAGAGGCTGTGTGGACAACACAACAAATCAATGATAATAATGTTAATAAAGCACAGCTAACCACTGCATTTCAGGAATGCACGCTGGAATGGTACATGAGGTATGAAGCATCAAACTCTAATTCCATGATTGATGAACTCAGAGACACATTGAAGGAACAGCTCAGAAATTCAAAATCATATGCGTAGTGTGTCACTAAATTGAAGTACATCCATCACGAAGTTAACGAGACCATATGGGAGGCAGATCAATGGTTGAAATGTACCATTAGAGAAGGAGGTTTTTCTATTTATGATCAACAACACAAAGAGTGGTTCATTGCCATGTTGCGGCCACATCTGCGCCGGCCTCTATCCCAACAGAAGATCACGATGCACGATGAAGATGTGGAAATTGCAATGAAGTTAGAAGCTTCGCTGGTGCAAAATATGCAGGTCGGGGTTTAGAAAATCTAGAGCAAGTTGGATACCTTGCATTTAGAACTACAAAGTTTACAAAATTAAAAAGAAAAGGACATACACACGAAAGTATGGTGCATATGCTACAAGGTTGAATGACACTACAAAGAGAAATTCCCTCTATTTGGTGAGTATATGGAAGTTGGAGGACCAAGTCCACTTAAGACTACGACAGGGCCAAGTGAAAACTTTGCATCGTGGTGCACAATATGTCAAGTAACTGGACAACACACACAAAAAATCTGTCACAGAATTGGGAAATATATTTTGGGTCTCAAACAACTGTATTGCACATTTTGTTGATCCATGGGACATGATGAAAAAAAAAATCACAGCTTTGATCTCATGGTTGAACAAGCTGCTTCTTATAGATTATAGGCTAAAGGTAGAGGGTCGAATTCATCTGCATCTCCATCTGGACGAGGTGGATTTCAAGGTAGGGGAAGAGGAATAGGAGGAGGAGATTGTCGTGGAAGGGGACAACTCATTTTTTATAACTGTGGAGAGGTTGGCCATTATGCGCGCGACTGTCCAAACTCGACACAAAAATCATGTAGGTATTGTCGATAGTTTGATCATGTTAATGAATATTGTCCTATGTTGTTTGAAAAAATGCAGGAAAATAAAATTCAGACACCCACTCATAACGTTCATATGATTAGGGTATAACCATGTGATGAAAAATATAGCGTGAATATTGTAACTAGAAGTGGCGCAGAAACTGGTGAAGACAAGGCAGAAGGTAAGAAACCTACACTACAAAATTTGGCGGAAATTCCGACGGCTAATTCGTCGCTATTCCGACACATAGTCGTCGCAAGAGTGACAGTTTGAGGGCGGGAAAAACGTGGTTTCTCATGCCGTTGCAGTTCCGACACAACTAAAAAGTGTCGCACTATCGACACTTCTTCCGTCGCTTCCGAACAGGCGTCGCCCTTCCGACGTCTCCCAAACTGTCGCGGTTCTGACGTTTGTAAGCTATCGCACTTCCGACGAAATGTGGTCCGACGTTTTTAACGTCGCTCTTCTGACGTTTCTAAATGGTCGCAATTTCGACGCAATGTGGTCCGACATTTTTAACGGCATTCTTCCAACGTTTTTAATCTGTCGCAATTCTGATGAAATGTGGTACGACGTTTTTAAGGTCGCGCTTCCGACGTTTGTAATTTGTTGCAATTCCGACGAAATGTGTTCCGAAGTTTTTATATTGTCGCTCTTCCGACGTTTTAAAGTTGTTGCAATTTCAACGCTTACAAGGCGTCGGTATTCCGACAGCGGGTTCAATTTTTTAAAAAAAATGAAACTTTAAAAGAGGAAAAATGTTGTTTTGAATATATTATATGAAGTAAAACAGTCCATGAAGCCATTACATTTTCACATCTAAAGATTGGAACCCAAATATCCATCCAGAAAAGTGGAAGTCCCACCCCAGACAATGATAGAAAAATACCCCATGTCACATACAGGGACATGATATAAAACCCAGTAACGGTCCACATGGAGATTATCGACAAATCTGAGAAAGCATCCAAATATGCCCGAGGCATCTATAAGAAAGTGAAATAGAGTATGTAGAATAGTAAAACAACAGATAGAGTATCGACATCCATTGTTCCAAATACAAATTAAAGTACCCAAAATCCTTGAACAGAGAAAAACGCTAATCATGTGAGGAGTGTGATATGTCCAAAATATAAAAAGACCATCAGACCATATCAATAAACCAGCAACATAGACCAGCATCGCTAGTTTTGAAGGCAGAGTGATAAACATTAATCATTTTTTTTTCACAAGAGAAAAAACGCTATTTTGAATATATTATATGAAGTAAAATAGTCCATGAAGTCATTACATTTTCACATCTGAAGAATGGAACCCAAATATCCATCCAGAAAAGTGGAAGTCCCACCCCAGACAATGATAGAAAAATACCCCATGTCACATACAGGGACATGATATAAAACCCAGTAACGGTCCACATGGAGATTATCGACAATCTGAGAAAGCATCCAAATATGCCAGAGGCATCTATAAGAAAGTGAAATAGCAGTATGTAGAATAGTAAAGCAACAGATAGAGTACTGACGTCCATTGTTCCAAATACAAATTAAAGTACCCAAAATCCTTGAACATAGAAAAACGATAATCATGTGAGGAGTGTGATATGTCCAAAATATAAAAAGACCATCAAACCATATCAATAAACCAGCATCGCTAGTTTTGAAGGCAAAGTGATAAACATTAATCATTTTTTTTCACAAGAGAAAAAAAGTTGTTTTGAATATATTATATGAAGTAAAATATTCCATGAAGTTATTACATTTTCACATCTGAAGATTGGAACCCAAATATCCATCCAGAAAAGTGGAAGTCCCGCCCCAGAAAGTGATAGAAAAATACCCCATGTCACATACAGGGACTTGATATAAAACCCAGTAACGGTCCACATGGATATTATCGACAATCTGAGAAAGCATCCAAATATGCCTGAGGCATCTATAAGAAAGTGAAATAGCAGTATGTAGAATAGTAAAGAAACAGATAGAGTACCGACGTCCATTGTTCCAAATACAAATTAAAGTACCCAAAATCCTTGAACAGAGAAAAACCCTAATCATGTGAGGAGTGTGATATGTCCAAAATATAAAAATACCATCAGACCATATCACTAAACCAGCAACATAGACCAGCATCGCTAGTTTTGAAGGCAGAGTGATAAACATTAATCATTTTTTTTTCACAAGAGAAAAAACGTTGTTTTGAATATATTATATGAAGTAAAACAGTCCATGAAGTCATTACATTTTCAAATCTGAAGATTGGAACCCAAATATCCATCCAGAAAAGTGGAAGTCCCACCCCAGACAATGATAGAAAAATACCCCATGTCACATACAGGGACATGATATAAAACCCAGTAACGGTCCACATGGAGATTATCAAAAAATCTGAGAAAGCATCCAAATATGCCCGAGGCATCTATAAGAAAGTGAAATAGCAGTATGTAGAATAGTAAAGCAACAGATAGAGTACCGACATCCATTGTTCCAAATACAAATTAAAGTACCCAAAATCCTTGAACAGATCAAGAAAAATGCTAATCATGTGATAATTCTAAGTAAAGTTAATCTATTAACATTGGGAATAAAATTACACCGAAGTCAAAAACATTTCCTGGCCAGACTCCTGGCAAATTTGTCATCAAAAAATCAAAAAATTAAGAAGACTGCCCTCATACGGGGAAACCAGTCTTGAACGTTTAATTTACAGAATTCAAAAATATTACAAAGGTCCAGCACAGTAAAATAATCTAAAAGCAGCCCAATTAAGTGGGCCTGCTAAGCAAGAAAAACAAATTAACCAAACTACTCCTCTGGTGGTTCCTCCACGATTCGGCACCATGGGTGCAGTCTCAGGCGCAGTGGGCACAAGAGGAGACGAAGAAGCAGAATTCCAAGAAAGAGAGGAAGACAGACAGAGACAGAACCGAGAGCAATGCAAATATGCAGCAAGGTCTAGGCAACAACTCAGCTGGCCACTTCTCCTAATCGTCACAGTTAGCAGGCAGTGTAATCGAGCAACCAGCTCGTCTGAAAAACCATAGCGAAACGCCATTTTGTCGACCCGACTGCAATGCAATCAAAGGACGCCCGTCAATAAATCTATGATCATTAATAATGAGAGCCGAAGGCCGGATCATATTGGAGCATGCGGAATCGCTCACAGGAGTGGAGGTCCGATCTTGAACAGTGTTAAAACTTAATTAATGCGAATTTGATGTGAAAACTTAATTGAACAGCGTTAAATGTTAATGCGATTGATATGAAATCGCCACATCCATGTCCCATCGCCTTAAATGCCATCGAATGCACCCGCAGCCGGGAGCAGGGAAAGTTTTGATTGAGGACACATGGTAGAAATTGATTAGAGCGAGTCTTTGTTTGGGCCGCTCACGCAGTGGAATTCCGGACTCGAAAAATATTAGGGCGAATTTGATAAGAAATTCGCATCACAACTCTCCCTCCGTACGCCAACCCAACTTCGGACCCGAAAAAGATTAGGGCGGAATTCATTTGGTTTTTGCGTCACAAAATTGGCCGACGTCAGCAGGCTATTTTGGAACCCGAATTTGGTTTGAATTATGGTTTATCGCCGTTTGAAGTCCGGCGGGCTCGACTTAAGAACAATTTTGTTTGATCCCATCTTATAAAATTTGTGTTGGTTTTCTTTGATAATAAACATATTTATAATAAATCATGGGAATACCACACTAAACATGTGGAAAATTTATATAAATAATTATTGAGAACAATCATTTTTATGTAAAAATATTTAAATGTGATTTTGGGAAATAAGAATTCGAGTATTTGGCTCATATTGTTTTAAAGGAAGGAGTGAAGTTGGAGCCTCAAAAGATGCAAGCTATTACAAAATGACCTATTCCTAAGAAAATCAAGGTTCTTAGAAGATTTTTTAGACTTACATGGTATTATTGATCATTTGTTAAGAATTATGCATGCATTTCAAGTCCACTCACATATCTCTTGAAGAAAATATCATTTATATGGAATGATGAGGCTACTTTAGCATTCTCTCTTTCAATGGATGCCATGTCTTCTACACCAACATCGGTTGCACCTACTTTTGGTAAAACATTCATAGTAGAGTGTGAGGCACTAGGACAAGGAATTTACGTAACATTAACACAATAAGGGATATCATTGGCTTTTAAAAGCAAGGAATTCAAAGAAAATATTTGGTAAGGAATTCAAAGAAAATATTTGGTAAGGAATTCAAAGAAAATATTTGGTGAAATCTATGTATGAAAAATAAATGGAAGCAATATTACATGCAATAAAAAATGGGGATAGTATATCATTGGGAGGCACTTTAAAGTCAAGATATACCATGATAGCATAAAGTATTTTTTGAAGCTATGGATTTCATTGGAAGATTAACAAAAATGAGGAGAAAAAAATGCAAAGTTTTAATTTTGAGATAATCTGCAAAAAGGGTAAGGAAAATTTAGTACATGATGCTCTTTCTAAAATAGAAGAGGCCTAAAATTTATATCCAATTACATTTTCTATTCCTAGGTGGCTAGAAGAAGCTTGCCATAATGGAAAAATGACAATAGTACTAAACAAAAGCTAAAATTTATAAAGGATGGGATGAACTCTATGGAGCATTGGGAGTGAAAGAGAGATATACTTTGGTGCAAATGTAGAATATTTTTATGCATGCAAGCATATTTGAATAAACAAATATTAAGGGATTCCCATGTCTCTCTGATGATAGGACGCAGGGTTCCTTAAAACATCTCAAAGGATCAAAAAATATATTTTTGTAAGGAATGAAGAAAGATATTCAAAATTTTGTAAGAGAAGGTCAGGTTTGCATAATAAATAAAAGAGAGATAGTAAAATCTCTAGGGTTACTTCAACCATTCCACATACATATTCAGAGACTAGAAGATATATCAATAGACTTTATTACAGGGTTACTGAAATATAAAGGTAAGTATTACATTTTTGTGGTCATTTATATAGACAAATTTTGTAGATTTTTTTTGTAGAGCTCAAAGTACATAAACAACAAGCCAAGTGGAAGAAGTGTCCGTGAAATAAATTCATAGTCTTCATGGTTTTCCTAAAGTAATAGTAACAAGAAACTTTTGGAAATAATTATTTAATATGAGTGGAGAAACACTAGCTGCCATGAGTTCTACATATCAAACACAATCAAATGGTCAAACAAAAATAGTTAACAAATGTTTTAAGGTTATCTACAATGTTACTCTTTAGAAAAGCAATCTTAATGGATGAAGTGGGTTCCTCAAGGAAGAATGGTAATATGATACTATCATACTACCTATCACACATCTACTAAAATTTCCCCATTTAAGGCCCTTTATGGATATCAAACTCCTAGTATCTCATACTTTTTGCAAGATAAGTCCAAAGTATAGGAAACAGAGTCACATATGGAAAATACTAAAGAAACTTTGAAAATTATTATGGAAAACCTTCAAATGACGTGAAACATGATAAAACAACAAGGGAACAACATTGAAGTGAAAGATAATTTGAGGAGGGTAATTGGGTATTTTTTAGATTATAACATTATAAGCAATCTTCATTCAAGAAAAAGAAGAATAAAGAATTAGCTCAAAAATTGAAAACTGTTATGGCCCTAAATAATTATTCATAGGATTGCACAAGTGGTATAGAAGTTATATTTTCCTTCTTCTTGCATTCATAAGGTTTTTCATGTATCTTGCCTAAAATAAACCCGAAGAAAGAAGAAGTCAATTAAGACTCAGGCTGGAGGAAAAGAATGGGGTAAACCAAGGGAAAATGCTGACAGAGCGATTGTAGACACACCAGCTCTCCTTAGGGGTCCAATTTTAGTTTTGTTGCATCACACGATGATCTCTCTTCTCTGGCATTTACTTGTATTGAAGATCACTATTCTAGGAATAAGGAGTTATTTTCTCCAAAAATAACCCTAGCCAAACATTAACAATGCATCAAGGATATCTTTCTATGCTTCATAAGTACAGATATTCTACTTCTAAATCATGTCTTGGAAGTGGTTATTTTTCTGGAAATTATTCACCAGTTGGTTTCATACCAAAGTCTTTTTCACATTTTCAGCATCCAATACATGAAAAAGATAATGGTTTAAAACAACATAAATATTTGAAATTTTGCAAGAATTGTCAGGCACACTTTGAATATGAATTTTGAAGTCAAGTGCATGATGCTGTATAGGATCAAGTGTCATTTTGAATACCAAATGTTTCACAAGAAACTTCTCAACATGCTACCCTGCAGTAAGGATTAAATGACAATATTGCATCAGCTATTTCCATAATAAAAGTGCACCTCGGCCATAAGACTAAACAACTACAAATGTTGTAGATCTAACAAGACCACACAATCAAATGTATTCCACAAGGCCAATACTGTATGAAAAATGAAAAGAGTTTGCAACCAAAAATACCTTAGGCAACTAATTCAATTAGATACACCAAACCATCAGCAAAAAGGAAAACCAGCCTACTTGGCCCCAATATTTTCAACTGGGTCCTCTAATTCAACCAATAAAAAGGCCAAAACCATAGCATTGAGATACATTTCATTACATTGTCAATAAAAATAAAATTTGACTCAGACATAACCCTTTCCTTTTATTGTTGTGAAAAGCTTTATGCATTACTCTAATGTGGCTAGTCCATAGGCCAAGTAGACCACTGGGTAACAAATATGTTTCCTTTCACCTTTGAGTTTTCAAATTATGCCTAACAAATCTAAGACATTTAAGAGGGGAACTAATACAACGTTAAAAATAAAACCAGAGCACACATCTACAAATTACCTCCTTAGCTATTGTCACACCATCATTAACTATTTTCGGAGAACCATGCTTGCTCTCCAAGACAACATTTTTCCCTTCGCCCCAAGGGTGACTCCAACAAGATCAGCAAGTTTGTTCACACCGCCTGCAAGACAAATTGACAATGCTTTCAGTAAGTGTGCAATTGAATGCCGGACCATATGCCAAAACAACCCTCCATGAAAAATTAAAATAACACATTAAAATCGAATATAAGTGGACAAGGAAAGATCCACCGCAGTGAAGTTTCACGTGCGGGTGACCTTCCTTTAAACATAATTTTTTCTCTGACCTGCAATTTTTTTGTCACTGAGCCATCCTTGTTGAAGTACAACTCCTTTTCCATAGCTCTTGTATTAACTACCTTCTCTATGTCGCGTAATCTCAGAGTCCCTCTTCTGCTTGAGCGATTAAAGGAAATGGGTGAAAAAACTGAAAGAGAAGACAATTGTCTGCCATAATTATCAAACATTTCACCCAACTTCTTCCCCTTTCCATTGTTACCCAATGAGGTAGATGTGGCAATTGTTGTCATACTACCCAAAGCAGAGGCCATCTTCTCTTATGCTGAATATGTTGGAAATGTTGTCATTGATGGCAAAGGAAAGGAGATGGCAAAGGTAAAGATAGGAGCAACACCTAAACTATCCATAAGGCAAAAGAGACAAAGGAGGCAGCAAAGAGGAAATGAATACAAAGAATTCTATGTGAAAGAGCTGTGATATATAACCATCTATGCATTAATGACTCAATTTCATATGTGTATCCCTAGTGTGTGTCGAATAAATAAACTCTGTGGTGAGGGTTTTTGCAGAGTGCTGCAGAAAAATGAAGAAAATTCATATCCTTGAGAATCTGCTTGTATGTTCAGTAATGAGAATGTGTTCCTGATGAAAGGCTTCGACTCTATCTTTAGAAATTTGTATAGAAGTCTAACTGGACGCTCCGTGCTCTGGAACAAAGGTGATAATATGGTGTAATTGAATTCTCTTAGTTATAAGCCTTTGTGTAATGACTCAATCTCTGAATTCTGGTAGCCATAAGCTTCAGTGTAAACTTGGTAGCCAATGATGCCCTGGTAGTGATTATCTTACGAGTTTCGGGGCTAACTGTTTGATAGAACCCTTGTACATAATATAGGCAACGGAACCGAGAAAAGGAGCGGAACTCTGTATCAGAGTATGGCGGAACCATAGTAAAAGGCGGAACCATAATCATAGCAAATATATATATATATATATATAATTGAAATTGTGGAGAACAGAACCATAGTCATAGTAACAAATATATATATATATATATATATATATATATATAATTGAAAGCGTTGGAGAATGGAACCCGGAGTAAAAGCGTTGGATTGGAACCTCGAGTGGAGAACGAAACCTTGCGAGAGGAACAGTGAAGTGGTTTAGCGTGAACAGTAAAGGCCGTAAGTAGATTTCATCACACCGCCTATCGACCATAAGTGGTATTTCCCGAAGGAGCAGTGATTCCATTGATTGATCAACACATGTCCTCGACCGACATTCCAAAACCGTCGTTTAACGTGCGCCATCGCGCATTAACTATCGTACCAAGACACGGAGCGAAATGGACAGGAGCCGTCGATCTGGTGGGCTGACATCTGACGGTGATCACTCGCAGGACCTGCACGAAGTTTAATGGAAGAGCCCGGGGGTTAACAAAGGTACAGTGCGTGTGTTTGATTGGTCTTTGATTGTACTGTGGGCCCGGGGCGGAGTCATATACAATGAATTTGGTTTATATTGTTTATTAAAGTCTAACGGGTTATTAATATACGGTGGAAGACTAAGGTTTCTAATTAATAAAATATTGCTGATTATCTAATAATATATGAGTGGATATATTATATATAATGACTGTATATGTGAAGGGCATCATAATATGTATATGAAATATGCATATATGGTTAAACGTGCTGAGGGTCAATTTGCATGGTTTTAATAACCAAAGTATTATGTTGATTATAATAGTTGTATATGGTTAATTGGCGCGATATGAAATATGAAATATGTGAATGGGGCCTAATACATGCACATGTAATGGACTGTCGGATTATAACTGAAGAATTGAGATATTAAAAATACCAGACTTGTTTTTATTAAGTTTGCCAGTGTGGAATAAAGAGAACATGCAAGAGTGCCCGGATTGGGAAAATGATTGGACAATGAAATTTTGGGATGCATTTACACACAGTTAAGTGAAATATTGAAAAGAACTGGGAGTATGGTTGATTTATTAACACTCCATATTTAAGCATTGAAACTGCCAGCGTAGAACAAAGCAAAGATTGTGAGATTTCCCGTACTTGGGAAATGATTGGGCATGAAACTTGAATGCAATTATGAAAAAGAAAAAGAAGAGGAGAGCATGCAGAGATCCACAGAGATTACAGGTTTGACAGGAATATGTACAGGAATGAGTTGGACAGGTGAATAAGCACAGAAAACAGGGAATATGCAGATGACAGTGAACAAAGTGTATGCAGAACAGGTTCTTAACAGCAGCAGGAAAAGACAAATCCAGTAAAGCCAAAATCCAGAAAAGGAGCTGAGTGAAATTTAAATATGTAATTAAAAATGTGAATGTAAATGTTGTAATTAATTTTTTAATTGTTTGTGATGCAAAGGCAAGTATCCTAAGGAAAAGAAAAAATCCCACTGTAGCATGGAAATTTGTACATATTGCTATAATTTTAAAATGAGTTGGTTAAAAGATATGAGAAGGTAGAAGGCAAAAAGTCAGGACTACTCACTTCAAATTCCTTGAGGAATGTAAAGAGTCATGTGATGAACTCTATATATAATATCACATTGATATGCACAAGAGAGGTCAGAGAAGGAGAGAGAGAAAATATTGAGAATGCAGAATATAGAAGAATAAGGCAGAGAAGATTAAGAGAAGAAGAGAAGAAAGAGAAGCTACAGAACAGAGTTGATATCTGAAGTAAATCAGCAAACATTTAGTTTGATAAATTGAGGAAGTTGGAGCTTCCCTATCAAGTTGCAGCTTGATAGCTGTCAGTTGTAGCTGACTGAGGTTGAAGCCTCTTGTAGGTTGGTGCCTGCAGAAAATTGAAGGGAGTTGGTGCTTCCTTGCAAGTTGTAGCTTGCAGAATTGAGGTAGGAGCCTCCTGTAGGTTGGTGCCTGCAGAAAAACAGTGGTGAGAGGGAGTTGGAGCTTGCCTTTGCATCACAACAATAATAAGATGTGGTTTTCTCCATTTATGGGTTTCCACTTATATCTGGTGTCTCTGTGCATGATATTTATGTATTGATCTGATATGTATCATCTACTTAATACCTGCTGCTCTCATATTAAGTCTACTGCTATATTATACTAATACTTGCTGCTTACATTCTAAGACTACTCACACATTAAATTAAATTAAAAGATCAAGAATGTGTTAAACTGATTCACCCCCCCCCCCTCTCAGTTTAACTAAAGGTTCAACAATTGGTATCAGAGCAGGTTCCTTAGTACTAGTCTAACAGCTGAAAGGAGATCCTAGGTTCCCAAGATGGCTAGTAAAGAAGGATGCTCAACCAACAAAGCCCCTTTCTTCACTGGTGAAAATTATGCTTTCTAGAAAATCAGAATGAGGACATACATAATGTCTCTAGAAATAGAAGTCTGAGCTGCAGTGGATTTAGGATATGCCCCAAAGGCAACTGACACAGATAAAGAAACAAAACAAGATTTTGTGGCTAATGCAAAATCCATGAATGCCATCTTGAATGGATTATGTGAAGCAGATTTTATTAAAGTAATGCACAAAGACTTTGCCAAAGAAATATGGGATACTCTTGAGAACATACATGAGGGAGACAAGAAAGTAAAGACTGCCAAACTTCAAGTCTATAGAGCCCAGTTTGAGAACTTAAGAATGAATGATGATGAAGACATTGCCAGTTTCTTCCTAAAAGCTGCAGAAATTATTAACAATATGAAATCTCTTAGAGAAAAAAATGCCAGAAAGTATAATTGTACAAAAGATTCTAAGATCTCTTCCATCCAGATTTAATCCAAAGGTGTCTTCAATAGAAGAAACAGCTAATTAGGAGACCTTGACCATGAACCAGCTACTTGGAAATCTAACAGCCTATGAAATGAGGCTCCCACAGAAGAAGCCAAGTACGAGGGAAGCAACCTTTAAAACAGAAAAGAAGAAAGAAGAAGAGGAAGAAATATGCTCTTGCTCAGATGAAGAAGAAGCAAAATTTGTCAAGAAACTGGATAGAGGCTCAGGTAATACAAAAGTAAACTTCCTTTCAAGTGCTTTAACTGTGGAAGATTTGGACACTATGCTGCTAAGTGTCCTCACAAGAAAGCAAGGAATCAGGCTCAAGAGTTAGAGAAAAATAAATCAAAGAACTGGCAGAAGGGAAAGAAGTTCAGCAGAAAATCCTTCTATGCTCAACAAGACAGAGATTGGCATGTGCCAATAGGTGAAATAGGTGAAATGTGGCACCACTCAAAGATTGACATGTGCCAATTGGTACAAGTGGTAGACAATTTGCATGCTCAAACAACGAGGTGATGCAGGAATGACATGAGGGAGAAAATATCAGAAAAGCCCCAAATCTGGAGAACTAAAGCTCATCACCAACTTGAGATTGACAACTTTACATGATGTAACCTATGAAATCATAAATGGAGAAATCATAGTAACAATAAAGTAACCTATGTAACAATAAAGTCGGATTCATCCTGGGAGTGGTAATGGGAGAAATCATAGTGAACAACAGGAAACATGCATAGTTGCTTACAATCAAATAGATGAAAAAACACATACAAAAAAACTAGATAATAATCATGAACAAGCTTAATATTGAATTATGAACTGTAAAGGAACTTACAAAATGTGACATTACGAACCTGGTCAAGCGCACAAGCAAAAATATCCTGGACATGACCCTGGTTGACAAGTTGTATTGCTCATGATGCAAGAGTATTTGTACCTGCACTGCCAAGTCAATCAAAATCCATCATTATCTATATAATAAATACAAGTAATTGATGTAGTATTTTTTACTCTAAGATGCATTCTTATGATAATGTTAGAACATATGTTGAAAATGTCAAAACATACCTGAATAAGCTCATCTTCGTTTCAAGAACAATTTATTGGAGTCGCATGAACTTGGAACAAGACTCCCACAATCTAAAAGAGTAGCAACTAAGTCAACAGTGACTTTTTTGTTGCTACGCTGGATCGAGGGAGGTTTGCTCCAAGATTAAATCGCTCCAATAAATTATTCTCTATTAAACAGAGCCAACCATGTGAAGGTGGAAGCTCTTATGGCCCCTCTCCCCCCCCCCCCTCACATCACTCTCAATTCCCCAATACCCAATCTATATTTCATTTTTTACTTTCATGAGCATAAAAAAAAAAATATTCAATAACTAATAAAAAACAATTCAACAAAAAGTACGCAAGGAAACATTGCAATTAATACTTGACATAAAAATAGTATGATAAATGAGTTTTTAATATAACGAAAAAAATGTTCCAAGTATGGTAACGTTTGTCTTATAATAATACAATATTTTACATTATCGAATTTTCTTTTTCTTCTTCCTATTTTTAAAGCTCCTAATTACATCATCAATATCATCATGCTCTTCTCCTATTTCGTGCCTTTCGACCCGCACTGCTGACCTAGTTGCGTAGTCACGATGTCTGGTCTCATCCAGTGACGGGGCATCGCCTACAAAAACAGATAATATTAAATTTTAATTGTCAGTTTTTAAATATCATTGAACTAGTTCGGTAATATTAATAAATAAAATTGCAATGAGATTATTTACCTGGTGCACCAGTTGTCGCCGCTGACCTAGTTGCGTAGTCACGATGTCTGGTCTCATCCAGTGACGGGGCATCGCCTACAAAAACAGATAATATTAAATTTTAATTGTCAGTTTTTAAATATCATTGAACTAGTTTGGTAATATTAATAAAAAAAATTGCAATGAGATTATTTACATGGTGCACCAGTTGTCGCCGTTGGGACTGTTGCCCTGTCTTCCTCTCTGGTGGTAAGATCCTCAAGGGAAACATTCTCTGTCATTTAAACAAAAAATGTTATAAGGACAACCATCAAGGTATAATTAGAAAAAATTATAAGTGGAAATTAATTACCGTCACGGCCCTCACTGATAGCAGCATTGTCGGCCCGGTCCCCACTACAATGATCAGGTTGCACGAGAGGATCATCTACATCTGGCTCTAAAACTGGGTTATTTACCTCGTCGGTAGTGTTGCTCCCCTGATTTAAACAAAGTTGTTAGACATTAAATTTATGGACGAAAACAAAAATATTGAAAGGTTAATGTTTTACCTTATCGGGCATTGTAGATCTTGGGACCTGCCCCAAGCTTCTGCGACGTTCAACTACAGCTTGATAGCCAAAACGGAAAGCAATATTTTTATCTTCCTCTGTAGTTATTGTTCCAAAGTCATCACCCTACATTATATATGATTGTGTATTTTAATCATATCTGATAGGATTACAAAAACGTTGGAAGGCGATACAATTAATTATAAGATGTTTAGCTACTTAATTACAATTCTTGCAGCTAATTTCAAGTAGTCACCCTGGCCTAGCTTGTGATGGCCCTTTTTTTCAATCCTAGCTTTGGTTGCCTTTGAGATGTCAGGCAACCTAGCATCAAAATATTGAAGTCAGATATGACGTAGCACACTTTTATTTTAGACATAGAGAAAATTAAAGCTATTGAATTAAAGTTGTAATTTACCTTGCGGATCCAGTTGGCATTTTTCCTTCTTTCTTTGCCCTTTTCTCTTTTCCGTCATGGATGAGTGCTCTCCACTCACTCTCTGAAACTGCGAGAGGACGCTCATATCTAGGGTTAAATTGCAATTGCGTCCTATAGGTGTCCCTAGTATATTTCAAATATTTGCTGGCTACCTGAGCCACCGCTTTTCTGTCAAATGTGCCGACCCCAAAAAGGGCTTCTAGATAATCTAGAAGTTCTTTTTTCAGGTTGGAATTCTGGGAATTCCACCCTGTACGTATGGTTGGGCCAAAATTACCAACGCATGGCTCTCCAGAATCCTGTAGAACTCATTGTTTCCTACACAGAATAAAACCAAAAGAAAAAGAAGATATTATCATTAATTTAAAAACAAAAATCATGATAAATATGTTTTAGATAAAGTACATGAAATAGTTAAAATATTAAAATTTACCTGGGAGTTGTACATGCTTTATAGGGACACCTTCATCATTCACCAACAACATTCCATTAATGTTCCCTGTGGATCTAACACGTGTAGCTCCAGGAAATGCAATAATGTAGTTGGCCATATCAGCCTCATCATTGCCAACACGTTCAGCGGTTGGCTGGGTGTCTGGGCGGGGTGTGTTTCTTATTTGGCACAACCTAAAAGAAGAATTAGAAGGTGTAGAGAGGGTTGTTAGTCCGACACTTGTAATCCACTACCACCAACCCGGTTAAATGATACAGAAAATGCTACATACAAAAGAACTTTTTGTTAGTTTAGTCAATGTAAAAATTAAAAATCAAACTATCACAATTCATCTCATGCAGAACAAAAAAAATATCCTTTTGACTTCTTATACCTGATATCTTGCTAGTTGTTTCATAAGATGTTTTATCCTCTCTTCTGTTTCAGGTGTTTGAGGCGCGTCTATCAAAGTATTAAATTCCAACCTTGCATGTTGTGCCCTTTTTTGCAACAAGAACACTGGAGATAGGGATGAAGAAAGCTCTTCCTCAAAGAGGGAATCATCAGGTGTACCATGGCTAGGTGTCTGCATATTTGAACAAAATTAATATTATTTCGATTATGTAAATAACTAAAATACCTGAGGATAGAGCAATGCTGGCACTTTACATGTTCTTCCGATGGCCTCTTTCCGCGATCATCCCGTCTTGGGGTTGTTCCTGAACTGCTCTGGTCAGTCTGCCACATTGCAATAAAATTATAAATGTAAAAACTTGAAAACAATATCTAACTTGAAAACACAAAATGAAAACTGAAATAATTTCTAATAAGACACCGGAAGACATAGTTAGAGTTTCAAATATTCCTTGCATTGAATTCAGTCCTGGAAACATGTCATTGCACATTAAGGCACCCAAACAAGAGACGATTTGACAATGAAGACCTTATTGAATATATTGTTGGAGCAACTTCTAGTAAACTTGTTGTGAAGACCTTGAGGATATTTTTGGAGCAACATTGTTGAAGCTGATGGTATAGCATTGTTGGAGACGATCTTGAAGGGCCTTGAAGTGAAGCTTTTGGAGCAACTATTGAAAAATCCATAGAGCATTTAAGTAAGGCACTTTCTATCTTCCATCACCTTTTTCCTTTCAATATCATTTAAACGATTTTTTTGATATTTAATGTTTGAAATCACGTTATAATTCCTTGATTATATGTGTTTGGGGACTTTCCCTTTGAAATTACCCAAAAATACCCTGGCAATTTTATCTTTAGGATGCATGTCTGACCCTATTTTTCAATATTTTGATTGATAGTAGTAAAAATAGAGAGTTAGGGGGCTCTTGACTTGGTTTGGTTGGGCCATTAGATCCCTAACATCTACTAGGGAGAACCCCCCTTGAGTTGGAGGAGAGCTAGCCCGAAGTGAAAAGAGGTTGGTGAGGTGACAATGGGGCTATTGAATTACACATGGTATCACACTTTAGCTTTAGGACTTTATCTTGAGAAGTGAGAGATTTTGCTATATCAATTCTCAAATTTTTTACAACACTATTGTTAAGAACTAATAAGAAGTGATGTTGAGGGGTTTTTGGGTATAAGAAACAATACCATTTAAAAACTAGGGTTCTCGGTCCTTGGCATTCCTTCACCTGGGCCTAGGGGCACACTAGAATAATTTCACACTAAACCATGCAAACTTAAAAGTAACTTAACAGATCCATAAATTAATAATAATCATAATTCCTAATTTCCTATTGTACGATATGATGAAAATTATTCAAACATGAAGCAATGAAGACATGCAATGTCTGAATTTCAAGATTGATGAACCAATACAAGAAGTTAGAAACTACAACTTTGATTCAATACTCTGTGTCCTAACTCCAAGAAGGAATCTAGTTTGTAGGAATGAAGAGGTTGTTATCTTTACAATCCCATCCCAACATCAAATTCAGTGATAAGTTTCTATGAGGTTATGGGTCAAGGAAACATTCACTCCACGAATGATATATTTAAGTAGGCTTCTCCTATTATGGGAAAACACCATACCTATAATGCATTCACTTGCATGTATAAAGGGAAAGGAAAACATGTTTTCATACAACGGTGACAAAGGCATCTTGGGGAAAGGTATCTTCACTTTTTATTTATGTTGTTCACCCACACCACTCTCGTGTTTTCACTAGTCCTGTTTTGTCATTTTTAGATTCAAATTAAGTTAAGGCCTTAAGTATTTTTTGACCTTTCGGTGTAGTTTTCATAAGTGGCATGTATGGATTTTCTATTAATTCTGCACTTTTTCTCTTCATGCGCATGTTTCCCTGGAAATCAAATGCATGATTTAGTCCCATACATTTAACAAGTTGTTGGATCAACTCCATTGGCAATATCATCTTTCCTATTCAATCAAAATTTATCTCAGTTAGGGTAGGTAGGAAGGTTTTCCCTTTGTATTAATAGGGCACTTCTAGCTTGCATTTTTATTATATCTTTCAAATTTAGTGTCGTTTCAATTAGGGCATGAATTTTTGCAACTTTCAAGGTGAGAATGAACAAAGAAAAATTTTTGTGATGGATGACTATATATGACTCCATGGCCAGAGGAAAAGGCACTAATCTACTTCTTCAAATATCTATAGTTCTCATTCACCTCATACAGAGATGGTCCCTGATTTTGAGCCAAATGTTGCAGCAAAAAGTTCCCCCCCTCCATAATTTGATATTCAATGGAAATTTCTTAAATTGATGATGGGGCATGATTATGGAACATTGGCACATACATATGTAATGGAATTTCAAGATCATGATATATGTTTGCATATGTTTATGGAGGTGGTGGAGCAAAAAAGAGCTCAAATAGAGCTGAAATTTTTCACATAAAAAGGACTGTGGGCTTGACTAATGGTTCCATTTAAAAAATGATATCTAGACAGAGAATAAGTGTAGCATGCAAACATGCATTGAAAATCCATATGAGTTTGCATTGTATTACTTATGATGGATTCAAATTTGGGTTTCAAAATGCCAGGTTATGGCATGATTTTGTCGATAAACCCTTAGTTGGATTCTCATGTTGGTTTAATTTATATTTTAAGTTTGTTTTGCAATCTTTGGGTGATAATAACTCATGAACTAGGTTACCAATGTGTAACAATCATATTTCAAGAATAAAGTTGTGATTTTTTTATATTATTATTATTATCTATTAGCTACGATTATTGACACCTAATGCCTGGAATTTTGACATCTTGATAGCATGGATAATTTCGAAAATGTTTCTAGTAATGTTAACATAATAACTATCATTATGTGTCTTCACTTTTGTCACCATAATAGACTTGTGATATGGACTCATCACACAACTTCATATGCTATGTCCCAACAAGTTCAAACTGGTTGAACCTACCTCATAGTGTGGTTATTAAGGACAAGTTGCTTGGTATATAACTCGATAGCATAGACTGCGTTGTAGTTCTAAAAAGAATACTCAAGTGTCAAAAAAACTTCACAATATGTTCTACTATAAAGCCTTTTGGGATACCTGAAATAATATATGTATCATTGATGAATTTTAAAGTATGACAAGATCTAGAGGGAAAGGAAATCAATGGAAGAGTGATCCACCAATGAGAACCTAGAATTTAGCATCAGATGAGATAAAGTCTAGGAAATTGAAACCCTATAATTTTAATTAGTGATGAAGGACATCACATAGGTAATTATATTTCCATGTAGAATAATCTGTTAATTCAAATTTAAACTACATAATATGAAAGGCATACCATAAATTTTTCCACGTAAGTCCAAACAACCTATAAAAAGGGAAAACCTTCTTTTTCCATGGGAAATAATTTACCTTTCCTTTTCCAAGATAATCTATTCCTTTTTCAAGATAATCTAAATCACAAAAAATATGAACTATACTGCACACATTCTTGGATAATGTGAAAGTGGAAAATGAATACCCTACACAAGTGATGCACACATGTACATTTGAACACTAATAGATTTTTGTAGTTGAAATGCAATGCTTGTTTTCATTTAAATGTAGGGTTTTTAAGGCAGGGAGAAATAATGGCTGCCAAATTAATAAGCGTTTCTTTGGGAAAAATTTAAATCTTGTATTGGGTGATGAAGATAATAGAGGGTATTTAATCTTGATTCTTGACATCTAGAGAGAACCCTACAGCCTAACACAATCCAATGGAATTGACCAAAAAACCCAAATAGATTCAACCCTACTATAGGAGGAAGGGCCTGCAGTAAGAACTTACCATTTTGCAAGAGCTGAGGGCGAATGCTATTCTGCAAGAGCTGAGGGCGAATGTTGTTCTGCAAGAGCTGAGGGCGAATGCAGGGTGAATGCTGTTCTGCAAGAGATGAGGGCGAATGCTGTTCTGCAAGAGCTCAGGGCGAATGCTGAGGGTGAATGCTGTTCTGCAAGAGCTCAAGGCGAATGCTGTTCTGCAAGAGCGGAGGGCGAATGCGCACGTGATATTAGACGTTAATGTAGCACACATGTACATTTGAACACTAATAGATTTTTGTAGTTGAAATGCAATGCTTGTTTTCATTTAAATGTAGGGTTTTTAAAGCAGGGAGAAATAATGGCTGCAAAATTAATAAGCGTTTCTTTGGGAAAAATTTAAATCTTGTATTGGGTGATGAAGATAATAGAGGGTATTGAATCTTGATTCTTGACATCTAGAGAGAACCCTACATCCTAACACAATCCAATGGAATTGACCAAAAAAAACCAAATAGAGTCAACCCTACTATAGGAGGAAGGGCCTGCAGTAAGAACTTACCATTTTGCAAGAGCTGAGGGCGAATGCTGTTCTGCAAGAGCTGAGGGTGAATACTATTCTGCAAGAGCTGAGGGCGAATTTTGTTCTGCAAGAGCTGAGGGCGAATGCTGAGGGGAAATGTTGTTCTACAAGAGCTGAGGGTGAATGCTGAGCGCGAATGTTTTTCTACAAGAGCGGAGGGTGAATGCGCGCGTGATATCAGACGTTAATGTAGCTATTGTGACGGATACGAAACAATAAAATCATTTTTATGTAGCGCGCATATAAGTTTTGTATTTTTATTTAGCGCGCATATAAGTGTCGTTATACCGATGGCGGAAAAAGAGTCGCTATTGCGACAAAGGCCTCCAGACGTCGCAGTTGCGACAATTATACATTGTGTCGCACTTACGACGTTTGCATTATCGTCGCAATAGCGACGCTTTCGGCCATAGTGTCGCAATTGTGACGTCTTCCTCCAAACGTCACAGTTGCGACACTTTTCTAAGTGTCGGTATTGCGACACTTTTCTATAAACGTCGGTATAGCGACGGTTTTGGGCGGGATGGAAAAAATCTAGGGAAATTTCCGACATTTGGTCAAAAGCGTCAGAACCAAGTGTTGGAATTTCCGCCAAATGTAGTAGTGCTACTATCAATGTTCGAATCCGGAAGGATCCTAAGAAAAAGGAGGGGTTTAGCTTACAAAGGGAGAAGGAAACCTTCGTTGAAGCAAAGAAGGAGTTCAAGGATCCTGGCGCATCGACATATTTGGCACCCAGTAAGCCTGCCATAAATACTGTCGAAGGGACTGATGTCGAGCTGAAACCATTTATATAGGCTTGTATCAAGCTTGTGCGCAATAAAAAGGCAGTTGAGAATATTCAAGCTTTGATTGATAGTTGCGTCGAGAAAGAGCAACCTCAGATGGAGAAAAAGGTTGTCATAAAATTTACAAAAACAAGAGAAGGATTGACCGAGAGATGCACTTGACTACTCAGATAGGTGAGTTTGAGATGGACCAGATCATTTTGGATTTGGGCTTTGATGAAAATGTACTATCAAAGCAGACATGGCAGAAAATGGGAGAACCTAAGATGGAATGGTCTGCAATTCAACTACGCATGGAAAATAAGAAAAATATTATCCCAATAGGTAGACTTTCTGGAGTGGATTCTAATAAAATAAATTTTATAAAATTTGTGATGAGTTTATCGATAGTCTTCAACATAAATATTATTAAAATTGTAATTAAAGGGGAATAATATGCAACTCAAATCGAAATGCCAAATATTTTTTTGATTGCTGTTATAGAAAAGAGAGATTAGACATTTAGAAATGTGCATTATAAACGATGTACATTGAATGATACTTTAATTACCCTTTGTAAATGAAAAAATTGCTCATGATTTGTGTAATTCTTATTGTTATAACATATGTTTAAAACCTCTCCCTTTAAATGCAACGGGATTTTATCCTTTGAACTTAAAGACAACACCAGCTTAGAAAAAAGTGCTCAATATTTGTATAATTCTTATTGTTATAACATATGTTTAAAGCTTCTCCCTTTAAATGCAATGGGATTTTATCCTTTAAACTTAAAGACAACACTAGCTTAAAAAATTCAAATTATGCATCTAAGCATGTACTATTGAGGAAACATTTGTCTTGTATATGTATATTTATGTCTTCAATTTATATGTTTCTCAATACACATACTGTAATCTGATTTCTCTTAAATCAATGAAGAGGCATCTACAAAAAATGGTCTAATTGATGATGATAACATTTAAATAAAAGATATCTCTTCTAAAAATAATTGCAAAAATCTTCATTTTATACTAGTGCTTTTTTTTATACCTCATTAATTTCTCAAGTTGTTGAACACCTCTTTGAATTGTCATTTTTTTTAATATTCATTCTCATGAAATAAGGATAGACAAAAATGATGACATATTGAACAAATGAATAGGCATCCACAAACAATGTTGTAATTGATGATGATAAAAAATAAAATAAAAGAAATATCTTATAAAAATATAAGCGAGAAACAGACAAGCACGTGTCTCCTTGCATGAAGAATGCAACACAAAAGAGAAGAAGATGGTTTGCAGGAAGAACACAATGCTGAAAAGAAACACATGGTGAATGCTTCTTGTATGACAGAGCAATTAAGCACTAATATTGTTAGCTATATTAATTTTTTTAGATTGCCTTAGTTTAAAAAATTTACAGAATAATCTAGAAATTCTGGTAAGATTATGAAAAATTTTGACAAATATTTATCAAAATCTTGTTTACAGTTTTTAAATTTCAGTATTTTAGGTGTGCAAAGGATTTTTGATAGTGCTAAATCTATTTCCACTATATTTTTTTCAGTAAGAAAAAAACGTTGTAGTATTACAATTCATATTCAATAAAATAAGAGTGATTACATCATATGACATTACACCCAATTTTAGTCCCGAAGAATCTAGCAATTTGAAACCCAATCCTCTAAGCATTCTCTAAGCATTTACCATAACATCCCATGAATAGAAAATCCCATAATGGCCTCTGATTTTACTGGAATTCAATGCCTCACAATACAAGAAACAGTTGAAACTCAGATACTAAGTGATCTCTGTGACTAATCTCTGAGACACCTAAATGAAGAAAAAACGAGATTCAGAATAAATCCTGTTTGATGAAGCAGTGCCAAGAACAGAGTCAATGCCAAGAAGCCACCAACAGCCTCGCTTGCAGAAGAAGGCTTGCTTGCACCCAACATCGTAGAAACAAATTAGAAAACAGGCTTGCTTTCAAAAGAAGTTCCCCATCATCTGTCAACTGTTAAGGAATAGTGAGGAGGGGAATCTTCAAAAATACATCGATTTCTAGCAATCTAGATTTCCCATATAACATAGAAAGGTGTAGTGTTTAATGGATATGCGACTCCAGCCCATGATGTAATAGATTGTATACAATCATAAGGCTGCCAATATGAATTGTGAATAACACCTGAGAAATTCATCCAAATTGAAAGGCTGAAAGGGCAAGTAAAAAGGATATGTGAGGAGCTTTCTTCCTGCAATCAATAGAAGGGGCATCTTCCAGGACCCATAAAGCCCCGCCTACATAAAACATCCCAATTCAATATTTTATTTTTCCATAATAGCTAGATAAATAATACAATCTTGTTTGGAATATTTAGGTGCCAGGCAAAGTAGAAGGGAGACAGTGCAGCAGAAGGATTTGGTTGAATGATATTTTCATAAATGCCCTTCACAATTAAGCCCGATCCAGATATTCTTCCATTCCAAGTCAGTTGGTCACCATGTTTGTTATACGATAGTCCTAGTCCTTGTATAAATTTTGTATACTCGTTCCATGCCAGTAAATCAATTCCATATATGTCCAGCCTGTCAGCAGATTTCCAAATGGGAGCATCAAGGGACCAGCAGAGGATAAGGTCCGATAAAGTAAATATGCCCGTCTGCTGTAATCTGTGTAATAAGTGTTCATCTATCTGATATTGTTTAGAGGATGAATATATCCTGTCAATCCCAATGAAAATATTACGCCCATTCCCAAATTTCCACGCAAGTCTTTGACTCAGCAAGGGCATGATCTTGCAAATACTGATCCAAATTGCAGATGCCCAACGCGCCTTGATAGATCCACCTGAATAAAGAATCTTTAATGGGTCACTCTGTATGTATTTAATTTTGATGATGCTCGACCATTTTCCATCACAATTAAGAGCGTTCCAAAGGAATTTTATCAATAAAGCATTGGCGGAAGATCTAATGTTTAGTAATCCCCAGCCTCCATTCCTTTTCGGAACCGATATTTCGCTCAATTTTCAAAGATGTATGTTGGTGTGATCAGGAGATGAACCCCATAGGAAGTTTTCAATCATAGAATTGATTTTTTTTACTATGTATGCCGAGAGGAAATAAAGGTGCGACCAGTAGAAAACATATTGTGACAGAACAGCCATTATCAATATGTATCTACCTCCCATCGAAAGTGATCTATTTTGCCACTTGTTTATCTTGTTGCTGAACTTTTCGACAAGCCAGATCCAGTCAGCAATAGTATAAGAACATGCCTTCAGTCTAAATCCTAGGTAGGTGAGTCCCTTAGAAATATGGCGACTGTTTGTTCCCATAAAAGCTGCTATGAATTTTATTTCCTCCATGTCACCCTCGTTGTATATAAGAAGATATTTGTAATTGTTGATGCAAAGCCCAAACGCATGCCGAAATTGGATGCGGATATAGTGCAAGTAAAACCACTGATTGCTGTTGAGCATATTGAATACTAATAAATCATTAGCAAATAGTGAGTGCGTGACAGTTACCAAAGGGGAGAAAGGTAGACCTTTAAATTAGCTTCGTTCCTCTGCCATCTTCATAACATTGTTGAAGCAATCCATGATTAGAATAAAAATGAGGGGGGATAATGAACATCCCTACCTCAGACCCCTTTCAGCTCCAAAGAATGTAGTCAGAATACCATTTATGAGGATTGCATATTGCACAGAGGTGATATAGGCCATAACCCACCTGAGAGACCTCATTGAGAAACCGATCTTGAGGAGAATAAGTCGAATAAAAGACCAATCAGCAGAGTCGAATTCCTTCTTAATATCAATCTTCATGATGATTGCCTCAGATTTGTTTGCGTGAATCTAATGAAGAGCCTCCTGAGCAATCGCGATTGTTTCATGTATGGACCTTCCACCCAGAAATCTGAATTGCTCTTTTGAAATCCTAGACGATCAGGTTGCTCGAATTCTGTTTGCGATTATTTTAGAAATTATCTTGTATATTACATTACAAAGTGCAATAGGCCTATAGTCTGAGAACTGTTCAGGGGAATATGATTTTGCAATGATATTTAGAAAATTTGAATTCATATCAGCAAGAACAAGACCCATTACTCTAATCTGTTCGACCACCGTGAGGATCTCATCCACCATTAAATCATAGAAGTGTGAGTAAAATTCGGTCGGCCAGCCGTCCGGGCCAGGACTTTTGTCCTGGGCGAAATCCTTTAGAGCTGATTCAATCTCTTTCTTGGTTATCTCTGCTTCCAAGATTTCATTTGCTGCCTGGTCAAACATAATTGGTAAGTGCTGTAAAAACCATGTTCCACTATCAAAAATGCAATTTTTATCTGATTGTGGCAAAAAATTGTAGTCCAAACTATTATGTTATATCCATAAAATCAGACAAAAAAAAAAAAAAAAAAACATAGTTTTAAATTTATAATATATATTCATTCTAATTTTTATCATTAAAATATTTATAAATATAAATAAAAAAGATGCTCGTTAATAGGAGGAGCGACTAGAAAAAATCAAACAACAAAAAAAAACCAAAGTTTTAAGGATAAATATCTTTTAATCTCTAATGTTTATTATAATGCTCACATATCAGATGAATTATTCATTCACTTCACTCTTGTATTTTGGAAAGTTTCTGACTGTTAACATAAATTTTATAAGCTTCATTGTTTATTGATTCACATGTGTTGATGTTGATTCAAAAAAATTCGAGAATAAGTTTGTTAAAGTACTGTATTTAGAATTATTCATAATCTTTAAAAGCAATGAATAAGTTCTTAAATATTTTTTTAATTAAATAAATAACAAGTAAATATAGACATGGTATAATATGAATACTAACTTATTAGTATGATAGATGTTTGATTTAATGTGAAACCAGTTAAAAATATAAAAAATTACACATTATAATATATAATTCACTTGATTTGCAAATATAATTGTATAGGTCTCTTTTATGTAAATCACATAATTGCTAATATCTAGGACACACAAGTAAATATAAAAATGAATTAAGATTTATTTAATAAAATTTATTATTCATTTTACAAATAATAATTTATTGATTTACAAAATATGCATATACATGATTTTTTAAAAATAAATCTATGATAACTATATTTTAGAATTATCTAAAACTAAACTATATATATTACAATTGTAAAATTAATTATTTTAAGTATTTACAATAATCCAACACTCCATTTTAATATAATTATTACATATCTTAAAATTAATCATTGCAATTTTACATTCAATAATGTCTTTATGAACTTACAATTTTTACAAATTTTATAACAAGATGATGTGCTCATGAAGTCTGCTATAGAATTAGAATACTCGATATTAAATTAAAAAAATGTTTTACCTCTTCTACTTGTGTATGTTGGTGCAACTTGTACGGTATCCTTTACACTTGTTTTCTTTCTTTTGTTGATACTTTTATTCTACAATCTATCTTTTTCTTTAGCTCTATCTTTATATTAGTCTTCTTACTCAACTTCCTCTCATCTTCTTTGTGAAACTTATCTTCATTGATGCAAGAATCTCCTTGTTTTCTCCTTATTTTATGTTTTTCTTTTGATGAAATTATAGAAACATTTCCATACCAAATTTCATGTCCATCATACTTTGGCTTTGACTCCCTAACAAATGCTAATTCAAAATCATGATCAAATTCAATATTCATTGAAGCTTCATTCATGTTTGAACAACTTCCATTTTTAGTTTGACCTCACAATTTTCCATTGCTATTAAGAAAGTTCCATTTTCATCTTCAAATTAAATTTCATGATCCATATGTGTATCTACCAATGTTGTTCACACTCTTCATCGTGCTCATTGTATGTATATTATGTAGAGTCACATTTTTCTTCCATGATTTCCGGAACAACCTTTTTTGCAACATTCAAAGCAATTATAGTCTTTATGTTTTCCTCATCATCCTCTACTTCAATCTTCCACAACTTCTCCAAATATTTCTAAAATAACAATTTTTTCTACTTATTTTGTTATCAATGTTGTTCCTTATTTCTCTATAAGTCATCTCCACAATATGTCAAATTTGACTTTGCTTCTATTAAAAATTTGGGAAGAATTATCTCATTCAAGCCCTGTTGAACGATAGAAAATGTTATTGCATCATCTTTTTAGTTTACTATAAGCTAATGCTATTGATATCATTCAAACCTTGTTCAATGATACACAATGCTCTTGCATCATCCTTCTTATTTACTATGAGATAATCCTTTTTCTATCAAATTATGACCTCATAGGTTAACTTATTTAAGATTGTTTAAATATATTTAACATGATATACCAAAAATATTATACATATAATAGTATACGTATTGTCCTTTCCATTTATGTACATGCAATAAGTACATGTATTTTTAATGTTCGCAGATGTTGCGTGTAAAGAACCTGTTGATGATTATCCATTTTTTTTCAAATAATATAATTTTTTTTTTATTAATTAGATGTTATAACTATTTTTCGAACTCAGTTAGAAATGATGGTTGAATTTATGTCTACAAAATTTTGAATCAATAATATTTTAATCAAAAATACCTTAACGAAATATATACTACCCTTTTTTCTTTTAAAAAAAGAAAACAAACAAAAAACATATTTTTGATATTTCTAAAATAAAAATAAAAAGTAGAAGTTCTTGTGTACATAACAACTCACTTAAATTGTTAACAAGCATTTTTTTTGAGATTGCAACAAGATGATGAGCTTAGTGAAAAGAGTCGCCTTCACTAAGTGGGCCCGCATGCTATTTTTGGTGCAAGTCTATTTTTAGACATGTCAATCATATTCTATGAGTTGCAGGATGATATTTGTGGATGGTTGGTCAAATTGGAAAAATAGATGGACTTCTATTTTTAGACATATTGGGCGGAATCTATTTTTAGATTGCCAGTCTAAAAATAGATATGTCGAATATTATTAGCTCTTAATAATATTTGGACTCTAAACATTATCTTATTCTCTTGGAGCACTTCAATCAAGTGCACAGATGTGGCATAGGAGCTAACAGAAGGAATTATGTTATTCCTGAGGGTCTAGTGGAGCTATTGCATGGAGGACTTCAGTTAGAACTCATGTGACAGAGTTTGGTGGAGTTGTAGAAGTAGTTGGTGGAGTTGTGTTCAGTTTAACTCAGTTAGACACAGTTGAGCTAGTTGTATCTAGTCTAACTGATTGATACACTAGTGAGAGTGGTGTGAATTATTTATTAATTAATTCACTAAATATTAACTCATTAATCAACTGAAGAATACATCAGTTAACTACAATGCATGGACAGTTTCAATGGAGACCAGTGGAGAGATAGGTGAAAGGGAAAGATGACTATCAGCTGTGACTATAGTGATGCATTGATTGCATCCAACACTCAGTAGAGATGCCAATGAGGATTGTGCAGTGCAAGCCAGGTAGATTTGAGTTCATTCAAAGCCATTCTTTAGCAGGTATTGCACAGTAGAGGCAGGCTAGCAGGTGGCAGAGATCGGTGCATGGATTTGTCAGATCAGGACCTGATTAGTGTGTAGCGATTGTATTGTACTGAGAACTTAATATGATCAATTTTGTATGAGGATTGTTACATGATCTCTATGACATATATTATATACATATAGTTGGGGTTTTTAGCTTCAGGCTTTCCCGTTAAAACATTGTGTTAATTTTTGTGAATTTTTATGGTTTCAATGTGTGCATGCAATTGATTTAATTTCTGCATGTGATGATCAATAATGGAATAGATTTTATATTGTGCATGAAGTTAAAATAGTGTGTGATCAGGAGAATCTTGGATATATAACACATTATTTATATAATTTCTACATGGTATCAGAGTGATATTGATCATAGAAATTGCAATTATTGAAGCGGTTGAGTTTTGTGTTGTTGGAATTCGAATTTGCTACAGTGTTTTCTTAGTGTCGAAGTTGAGATGTCTTTCAATGGATTGCGATTGGATTATTCCCTTGAGGGTAGCTCGAATTATATTTCATGGAAGGACAGGATGGAGGCGGTGCTAGAGAATAATGGGTTCAAGGAGTTCATAGATGCAGAAATTCCAAAACATGCTTCTAGCGATGCTGCCTCACTTGACGCATGACAAAAGAAGACAGAAAAATGTCGAAGGATTCTATTGGAAGGTGTGAAGGATCACATAGCGTCCAGCCTTCATGGTAAATCTTCTCCATTCCTGATGTGGAAAGCTTTGACAGACTTTTTCCAAAGCAAAAGCGACCAGAGGAAGTTGGCACTTAAAGACAAGCTCAGGAAAATAAAAATGGACAAGGGCGAAAGTATACCCAAGTACCTCACGAAGTTTGTCTAGTGCAGGGATGAGCTGAGAAGTGTGGGGGTTACTGTATATGAAGAGGAATTGGTGAGCTTGGATCTCCTTGGGCTTCTAAAGAGTTGGCATCCCTACAAGGAATATGTCAATGGTCGGGAGAAACTGCCAGGATGGGAGCGACTTTGGTCGGATCTTGTGCAAGAGGAGATAAGGCAGAGTACCAGGTATGGATCTTCATCAAAGAATGAAGATGAATAAAATTGCTCATTGGCTTCCAAAGCAAGGAAAGGGAAGGGAAAGAAAAATCCTTCTCAATCCGGTGTGAAAGGCAAGAAGCAGGACATGTCCAAGGTGAAGTGCTTTCATTGTCACCAACACAAACATTACGCCACTAATTGTCCACAGAAGAAAAAAAATAAGCAAGCTACTAGATCTGTAGCTGGAGAGGCCTTAGCCTCGCAGTTTGAGCTGGATTTTTCATTGATCGCATGCTTATCTCAAGTGTGATGGGATCAGTGTGGTTTCTTGACAGTGGTGCGTCTTTCCATATGACCAGAGACAAATATTTGTTTACTGATCTGGATGAGAAGGATCTTGGAGTGCACATCGAGATGGGCGATGATGGTAGATATAGTGCGACTGGTATCGGGACCATTTCCTTTGAAATGGAGTCTGGAAAACCTTTCATCTTGAAGGATGTCATGCATGTTCCAGGATTGAAGAAGAATTTGATCTCTGTGGCAATGTTGGAAGACAAGGGATATGATGTTGTCTTTAGCGAGGGAAACTGGTGAAACCCGGAGGATAGGGGTTCGAGTTAAGAACCTTTATCAATTTCAGGTAGATGGCTGCGTAGAAATGGCAGGCAAAGCAGAAGGAGTGGTGAGCCGGGATGAGGGCGAATTGTGGCACAGGAGATTAGGCCATCTTCACCATGGGGCTTTGAAAATTTTGCAGTTGATTTCTACCGGGCTTCCCAAAGGTACACTTGCATAGTTAGATGAGTGCCAGGGATGTACTTTGGGAAAATTTGTGAAAGCCATCTTTCATGAGAAGGATATTCATGCCACGACGATCCTTGAGAGAATTCACACAGACCGGTGTGGACCTTTCTCAGTAGCTTTGACAGCAAAGCACAGGTATTATGTGATATTTTTTGATGAATTTTCTCGTAAGTGTTGGATCTTCTTCATGCAGAAGAAGAGCGAGACATTCTCAAAGTTCTATGAGTTTAAGGCACTGGTTGAGAAAGAGTCAGGGAAGCAGGTGAAGGCTCTTAGGAGCGATAATGGTGGTGAATTCATCTCTGGCGAATTCAAATACTTTTGCAGTGCAGAAGGGATTCGAAGAGAGCTCATAGCACCTCATAACCCACAGCAGAATGGGGTCATGGAGCGAAATAACAGAACGATTGTGGGTGCTGCACGGGCGATTTTGCATGATCAGGGCCTTCCCATACACTTGTGGGCTGAAGCATGCAACACTGTTGTTTATGTGCAAAACCGTTGTCCTCATAGAGTACTTGGCATGAGTACACCCGAAGAGGCGTTTTATGGTAAGAAGCCTAATATTTCTCATTTGAAGACTTTTGGCTCACCTGTTTACATTCATGTGACGAAGGATGCCAAGAAGAAGCTGGAGCCAACCGCAGAGGTTGGGATATTTTTTGGGTACACAAAAACACCCCACAACTATCGTGTGTATTTTCCAAATAGTCGGAAGACTGTTGTGTGACGAGATATCAAATTTCATGAGGAGAAAGCCATGAAGTTTTCGTTTAAGAGGGAGCTACACTTCCATGCAAATGAGGAGCTATTAGTTCCTAAGGATGAGCCTCAGGATGTGGATCAGCCACAAGAGGATGTTCATGGAGTGGAAGAAACCACTCATGCAGCGCCAAACATCAGAGGGCGGAAGCGCACTACAGAAGTTGAGCGACTGAATCAAGATGTAGCACAGAATGTAGGAGCCCCTACATCACAGTGCAGATAGAGACAGTCACCTGACCGATATAATAGATACATGGCTCTGATGAGCAAGTGTATCATGACAGAACCATCTTCTTTCGAGGAAGCTGTGGAGGACCGTACATGGGTAGATGCCATGGTGGAAGAGTATGATTCAATTGTTAGAAACAGTGCATGGGAGATTGTCCTAAGGCTGGAAGGGAAATTAGTGGTAGGTTCGAGATGGATCTACAAAGTTAAGCAAGCTACTAACAAGAGCGTCGAGAAGTACAAGGCAATATTTGTTGCCCAAGGCTTCTCACATATCGAGGGGATAGACTATGAAGAAACCTTTGCACCTGTCGCAAGGTATTCTTCCATACGGACCATCCTTGCTCTCTCAATGCGTATGGGTTGGCACATTCATCAGATGGATGTGAAGACTGCATTCCTCAACGGAGTCATTGAGGAGGAGGTGTACATAGAGCATCCTGAAGGTTTCAAAATCTTCGGCAACAAGTCGCATGTGTGCAGGCTCAAAAGAGCGTTGTATGGGCTGAAACAAGCACCTCGTAATTGGTAGACATGGATAGACAGTTATTTCACAGGTCTTGGATTCACCAAGAGTGAGGCGGATCCAAACCTATACCAGATTGTGGTGGAGGGTAAGTTGTTGATCATTGTAATTTATGTAGATGATTTGATACTAACGGGTGATGAACAGTTGATACTCGCATGCAAGGTTGATCTTGCAAAGGAGTTTGAGATGAAGGACTTGGGCCTCCTTCATTATTTCCTGGGATTGGAAATTTGGCAGTAGAAGGATGGACTATTTGTGTCTCAAGGAAAGTATGCCTGGGAGATACTAGAGAAGTTCAACATGCAAGGTTGCAAGCCTATCGACACTCCTCTTCCTGGTGGTTCGAGGAAAGAGGATGCTACATCGGCAGAGGTAGTGGATGCCACTGTTTACCGATAGTTGGTTGGTTCGCTCATGTATCTATTCAATACACAACCGGACATATGCTATGTTGTTAGCCAGCTTTCACAAGCTATGGTTAAGCCTACCAAGCTCTTTTGGAAGGCAGTCAAGCATGTATTGAGATATCTCAGAGGCACATCGGGATATGGATTATGGTACAGACAGTCGGATGAGGTGAAGATGCATGGCTTCACGGATGCAGATTGGGCAAGGAGCCCAACGGACAGAAAGAGCACATCTGGAGGGATTTTTAGTATCGGGTCTACAGCGGTTTATTGGTACAGTAGAAAAGAGATATTCATGGCACTCAGTTCAGCAGAGGCCGAGTACAGGGCAGCAAGTTTGGCTGCATGCGAGGCTATATGGATGAGGAAGATCCTGGTCGAGTTGTTCGGTTCACACTTAGATCCTACTATGATATATTATGATAATCAGTGTTGCATTAAACTCTCGATTAATCCAGTATTTCAAGAAAGATCAAAACATATTGACATCTGGTACCATCATATCAGAGATTGTGTGTAGCGAAAGATCATGTTACTCTCTTGCATTCCTACGGAGGATCAGGATGCTGATATTCTGACGAAGGCGCTCACTAGGAGAAAATTCGAATACCATAGAGACAGGATTGGGGTGGCAGATAATCCCTATCTTGTTGAGAGGGAGTGTTGAGATTGCAACAAGATGATGAGCTTAGTGAAAAGAGTCGCCTTCACTAAGTGGGCCCGCAGGCTATTTTTGGCGCAAGTCTATTTTTAGACTATGTCTATTTTTAGACATGTCGATCATATTCTATGAGTTGCAGGATGCTATTTGTGGATGGTTGGTCAAGTTGGAAAAATAGATGGACTTCTATTTTTAGACATATGGGGCGGAATCTATTTTTAGATTGCCAGTCTAAAAATAGATATGTCGAATATTATTAGCTCTTAATAATATTTGGACTATAAACATTATCTTATTCTCTTGGAGCAATTCAGTTAAGTGCACAGATGTGGCACAGGAGCTGACAGAAGGAATTACGCTATTCCTGAGGGTTTATTGGAGCTATTTCATGGAGGACTTCAGTTAGAACTCATGTGACAGAGTTTGGTGGAGTTGTAGAAGTAGTTGGTGGAGTTGTGTTCAGTTTAACTTAGTTAGACACAGTTGAGCTAGTTGTATCTAGTCTAACTGATTGATACACTAGTGAGAGTGGTGTGAATTAATTAGTTAATTAATTCACTAAATAATAACTCATTAATCAACTGAAGAATACATCAGTTAACTATAGTGCATAGACAGTTTCAGTGGAGACCAGTGGAGAGATAGGTGAAAGGGCAAGATAGACTATCAGTTGTGACTATAGTGATGCATTGATTGCATCCAACACTCAGTAGAGATGCCAATGAGGATTTCACAGTGCAAGCCAGGTGGATTCGAGTTCATTCAGAGCCATTATTCAGCAGGGATTGCGCAGTAGAGGAAGGCTAGCAGGTGGCAGAGATCGATGCATGGATTTACTAGATCAGGACCTGATTAGTGTGTAGCGATTGTATTATACTGAGAGCTTGATATGATCAACTTTGTATGAGGATTGTTACATGATCTCTATGACATATATTATATACAGATAGTTGGGGTTCTTAGCTTCAGGCTTTCCCGTTAAAACATTGTGTTAATGTGTGTGAATTTTTATGGTTTCAATGTGTGCATGCAATTGATTTAATTTCCGCATGTGATGATCAATAGTGGAATAGATTTTATATTGTGGATGAAGTTAAAATAGTGTGCGATCAGGAGAATCTTGGATATATAACACATTAGTTATATAATTTCTACAATTTTATCTTAACATCAAAAAATATGCTTTAGCAGTATATAAAGAAGAAAAATAAATTTTCATAGCAAAAAACAATGATTAAAAGAAAATATTTAGGATAAACCACGTTGTGAATTTATGGGCATGTACAAATGCCTACATCCACATGTAAAGCTTCCTTTGAGAATAGATCTACTAGAACATAATGGTCCTGGTAATAGTGAATGATTTGAAGATCATTGAACTGTTGTTGTCATTGTGAGTTCTTCCATTTCCATGATTCCAAGTGAAGGATTCTAAGATCCACCTTTCCATTGAGGCAATCCACTATTATTTTGGAATCGCCCAATCAGTTTAAAAACATTTTTCTGCTTCCAAAAACATAACCTCAATGCACACCACAAAAAAAAGCAACTCAACAACAAAGTTAGTACCATTTTCAATGCCCATATTACATTTTAAAACCACATTTTGAAATAAAATCATAAGACAATACAATTATATAAGAAACGACAACTCTTGGTAAACACTAAAATAAATGAAAACTTTTAGCAACTAAAAATGAAATGTGACAAATTTATTTAGATTTTTTAAAAGTTATATATATATATATATATATATATATATATAGAGAGAGAGAGAGAGAGAGAGAGAGAGAGAGAGAGAGAGAGAGAGAGCCTAATCTAATTATTTTATATATCAAAATGATGAAAATTATAATTTTGTAGATGAAAAATATAATTTTTTTTATTAAACAAAAACTTTAAAAGTACTATTTCAAAATAAATATTCTTATAAACTAAAAGAGAAATAAGACAAACTTATTTAGTTATATATATATAAGATAAAATATTTGATTAACTATCAAAATTAGGTTTAGATTTTAATATAATTGTTTTTTATATCAAAACAATGAAAATTATAATTATTTTATGGAAATTATATAATATTAGTATTACATTTGACCCACCCATCTAATTCTTTCTATTCAATAAACAAAACCAAAAAAAAACACTATTTCAAAATAAACATGCCTATCAACTAAAATAAGAAATATGACCAATTTATTTAGTTTTTTTTTAAGTGTTATATATATATATATATATATATATATATATATATATATTTATTTATTTATTTATTTATTTATTTATTTATTTATTTTGTTGGCATAACAAACTATAAAATCTTAAATCTTTCATTACATCAAACTAATAATGTGTTTCGCTTTTCTAACTATTAATTTCAATTTTCTTGTTTTTTATACTAAATTATGTAAAGATATATAATACATAATACTTTTTCACACTTTTGTAACAAATTATAAACTTAATCTTCACTATCTATACATTTTACTTTCTATTTTTAAATAAATAATTCTTATAATAAATAAATTATGATTATGTTTTTGACTACTCTATTTATCTTAAGTTCCAATAATTCTTCCCTTAACTCGAGATATGTTAAGAGCCATGAATAAAGAGTATTTTCAATGGATCACCCTTAGTATTTTCAACGTGATTTTACTTAACGACATTTAAGTTTGTAATTACGCCGATAGGTGTTCTATTGTGGGGTTCTTGGAGGCGACACTGTATAGATTCATCGTCCTCTACAGCTGTCGCTAACCAGATTTCCTATGCCATCTTCTACCTACCTGGCTATCCACCCACCATCACAGTCATTGTCATAGTCACAGATATAACAGATATACCAACCTTCATAAACTAACTCTAACTCTCAGTGTTATACTAACTCTCAGGGTTGATACTAGGTATCCATCATATTTGTAATTAACAGAAACATTACTCTGACTAGACTACTCTATCTACTCTATCTCTGTCTCTATCATCATTAACAACAAGGTCGTTACTCCCGCTACTGAAATCAATTTCATATCTCTCTACCCAATCTCTATCATTAACACTTACTCTCACCACTACTAAAATCAAATCTGTCATTACTTTCATTAAGAACATTGCTTGACTCTGCTCTCCCACAATCTCTCTCATTAAGGTTGCCTAGCTCTGCTCTTCGGCAATCAAATCAGCTACACTTCATCTTTGATCTTCCACAATCAATCAGATTTGATCAAAATATTTATGCGTTTTCTATGCGCATTAAGAGCAACAGTCTCTGTAATCTATCATTATGCTTCTATTTAGCCTCTTCATTTGGATCCTTATTTTATGCTTCCCTTCTGGTGGAATTGAAATTTGTTATTGCTCGTGGAATTGAAATTTGTTGTTATTGGACATTGTTGTTGCTGTAATTTATTGTTGTTGTTACTGCAATTTTCTTTTGTTGCTACTGCAATTTTTTGTTGTTGCTTGGTGTTTTTTATTGTTGCTACTTGTGCCTTCGCAGGATCCCTGCTTCAAATTTCCTGGTGTTGTTGGTTGTTGTTGTTTGTGCCTTCACAAGATCCCTGCTCCAGATTTCCATTGGCAAACAAGTAGGTGGTATCGCACTGTCTGCTAACCATATCACCCTGTCAAATTAAATGCCATGTACACATGTTATCCTAGTGCATATACAACTTTGTTTTACCAAAAAAAATCAAGTTTCGTTGTTTAAATACAAACTTTTGTAAATAGTCCATCTGCAAACTAAACTAAACTAAAGACATATGAAACCCCTTGACCTGGGTTGTTTAATCATTACACAATATAATAATGGCTTTGAACTCTTACCTATATTTCATCTTGCTTCATAAACCAGCAATAATGGTGAAGTATTAACAAACATGACAACCATGTAGCGGTAGTTTTGTGGTTGAACTCTTTACCTACATTTCTGGTTCAACTTTCCTACACAAACTAGATAGATAGAGCCCTAGACCTTCAATTAGTATAGTACTTAGTAAATCAGGATAACTTAAAACCAATCATGATAACTTAAAACCAGCTGAAGATAGCATGGATTGTTCTGGATATTTGGAGGGAGCTGATGTGGTACCTTACCTTATGGTCTGGATAATATATGTCAAAGAGGTTACTTTCCATGTGGTGGATATGGATATGATATCTATGAAAGCATCTAAGCGCACATCCCTTCTGGTCTCAGACCCGGTTGGAGTAGAACCAGCGGCAGTTCTTGATTGATCAGTTTCACTACTCGCCCTTTCTCATGTTTCAAAACCAAAATCATATCCATTCTCAGCAGTTGTAGCAGACACTGATTCCATTGATTCTTAATAAATGAGTAAGTAAGATGATTCCATTCCTTCATAAATCATTATCGAAACCCAATCTTTGTACATACACAATAGAACTACCTGAAAAAACCCAGTCTAGACCGGAGAATGATTTTTTTTTCTAATGCCCACCTCGTTAGGTCTTTTCTATGCTACCTTTGCCAGGATCAGAACTCTGAGAAAATTGAGGTGAGGGATCAGCACTGAGAGCGTTTTTCTGCACACAAAAAAATATATATATATATTAATAATAATATTAATTAATTAAATTAATTAATTAAATTAAATTAAATGAAAAATTAAAATAAAATAAAATAATAATAATAATTGCAGAGAGTCCATAATGAATTATGCTTCTATCTCACCAGATGAGATAGCCATACTCCATTATGCATTGATTCTCGGTGGAGGAAGAGGAACCCACCAGTAGGATAGTCTTACACATTCCCAAATCGAAAATGGTGGATTGTTAGGTGGCCTCATGCAAGCCTTGTACCTAATTGCAGATGTAGTAGTGGAGCTATGGAAACAGACTCATCGAGCACCTGGCGGGCCACGTGGTGACAGCTACGTCTACCTAGATCTAAGTGAAAATTTGTTTTTACAAACGGTATCCCTAAGTAGCTCCATATTATAATTTCCTCTTCATTCTGTTTAAACACACTTTATTAAGAAAGGATGGGCGATGGCTTCTACAGACCTCCTACATTCACCATCAGACATTAACCCTTCATCTTCGGTAAAGTGGTTATTAAACATATGTCGCATGTGTGGAGGTGAGCTTCAAACCTGAAACAATCTTCAAACTTCTATTGTTGTGCCTAGAGTCAGTTCATATATAGCATTAATAATTTATATTTCTCTTGATTTTAGTTAATTTTTAATCTTACTATGATTTCATGTTTTGAATGTTGCTTTTACTTCCATACCTTTCTTGCCTTTGTCCCTGCTCGAAATAGCACAGCTGCAGCGCAGGGTAACTCTTTCATTGATTTGACACACAGTAATTTTTCCTTATCTAAACACTATTATAAAGGACAAGTAATCCCTAACGATACATATCATCTAATCCAACTCTCTTTGTGTGCAAAGGACTGAAATGCTTGCACGCGGATTATTCCACAAAGAAAATTTACAAGGACGTTAAGACCGCTAACATTCTTCTAGACAACAATATGAATGCAAAACTGGTTTCTTTTGGTATTTCAAGGATAACAAAAGGTTACCCCATATTTTTTACTATAATTACAATCAAAATATTGATGATGTCTAATCAAAATCAGATCTTGATCTTCACAAAATTTTCTTTGTTAGTAAATTGCAGTAACTATGAAAACAAAGGCTAGATTGAGACAACTCTAATAGATAGAGACCATGTCAAGTTTAAGAAGTATAAATGGACTTTCCTTGACTAGGGATTCTATGAAGTTGAGTTATGATGTTGCTTGGTGCCCTGTGATAGAGTGACTTCTCTTTCGTTGGGGGGTTATTTCTACTAGTGTGATGAAGTACAAATCCAACATCTTCTACTTAACTTAGGTTGTCTTTGATTTTTCATAACTTTTGTTGCATGGACCTCTTCTAATTGCATCTAGTATTTTCTTTCATTTTCAACATCTCCTTGTCTTTTTGCTTGTAAACCTTTCTTGGAAATTTTAATAGGGTACAACAAGAAGTCCACTACTTCCATATATATCTAAAAAAACTCACTGGATATGTTAATAATAATTCCCGCTTCTCACTCTTTCATTTCATTTCTTAAAACTAAAAATGTATACATTATTGTGGAACATTATGTCGCATGTATCTTCTTGATTTTGGTATGGTATTGCCTCCCTCTTTTTGCTTGGCCCCATGTGGGCTCTCTCCCAGTTTCAGATTGATCTGAGACTTAATTTCCCTCTTTTTGCCTCAACTTTGGTACGTAACCTCAATCCTTTATACCTATAAACCTCCTACAACTTATGAGTTTGAACAAACCAGCAAAGAAATAAAGAAAATTTAGAGAACATAAAATATGACTTCCCCATTGTCACAGGTCGCAATAAGACTATTAACCCATCCATGAGAAACATAAAGGAGGAGGAAAACTGTACGTGAATATTGATATTCATTTACAGGTTAGGATATGGTCATATTACAGCCTTTCTTATCACTAGACTCGCTACTTCACATCTTCTTCAACCAATCTATTCAAAATGAAAATTCCTGCAATATGATAGATTAATTTTTTCAGAGGATAGGCATACATACATTGATGTTTTTTTTTATTAGTAAAATGTAGAATTACATAATATTGAAATACATAGATTACAAAAATTGTTGAGTGGACAAAGAGTGGATGGACCAAAAGTTGACGTTAGCTTTAAAAGCATAGAATTTCATTCGAAACTTCTGCACTTCCTGGAACAAACTCACATTTAAGTGACCTATGCTTCTATTACAACCATTTTAAATTCATTTCTTATCTAAAAGGAGACAACAAAAATTTCCTCTCATGTCTAAAATGAGACAACAATTCCCTGACAAGATTACAAATTTACTTTGTTGGTTTAACAAGTCTTTGTCTCTATTCTGAAATTTGTCTCTGTGTTGTGCCCTTTTCAGTTGTTTTATCTCCTCTCCTCCTCTTCCTCTTTCTCTCTTTGCTAGAAAATTCATGAACTAGTTCTAACTTCTCACCATTCAGTTCACTAGTAGTTCTTCCATCCAAAAATAGATCTTATAGAGAAACTCGCTCATTGTTTGTATAACAGTGCAAGCACTTGAAATGTTTTGGTTTCTCTTTCAAGCTTCACACTCATTTGTTTCACACTCTTTTAAAAGTTTGAATCAATATTTACATAAATAAATGCTTAGAAAAAAGTGAATAGTCTTACAAATAAAGCATAAAAATATCAAATCACATATTGCCCAGGAAATTGTCTACATCATAATGAGTCATGAGTGACAAGTTGCAATTGAGATTCTTTCCTATAGTGGTGATGGTGGTCAATACTTTGTGGATGAGAGAATGAGATATTGTCTCTAGAATGAGTTCTCTAACCCCCTCTCTGTCTCTTTAAACTACATATATAGAAAACATTTCTCCCTCAGTCAAGTTGACTTAGGATAGTTTTGGAGAAGGGAAAGAAGCCTTGTTAATTTGGTAAAATTTGCACGCTTTTCAATAGTATCCTGTATACTATTTAGTATTTCCCTGTAGCTGCATTTAGACTCTCCCTGTAGAGCTTTTACATCACAGCAGTCATATGATGCTACTAAATGGAAATAGGTTGCATGGTTTCTTTAACTCACCAAGGAATTTCCCATTAGAATAAAACCTCCAAAAATTGGAAAAGAAACCAGCTTTATGCATGTAAATCTGTAAACATCACAGGGAAACCCTAGCCACTTATCGATAAACATATCATAGCTCTCTTTTTTATTATTCCTTATTCCGCAGCCTTTAAGATTGATGAACCACTCTTCCTGGTGCAAGTGTCTACAGATGTTTGATAATTTCATCATTGTATGGGATGTGTGATCACTTGATGTCTCATGTAAATGAAAAAAAATGGGAAGTTCTATATCCAATTTTGTCTAGAATTTGGATAAACTGCTCAAATTAGTCACTGAAATTATTCACTTCACCTTGAGAGATGAATATAAATCTAGAATAACTATAAAAACTGCTTTTGTTCAACATTTGAGCCAGAATGTTCTTGTTGAAATCTATATCTTATAAAAACAATGGTCTTCCCATCTATATAAACATGGGATTTGAACTCAGTTATCTTATGTGAGATGATCCTACTCAATCACTAGTGAGAAATTCATAACATATATCATATATGTAACTCCAATGATGACTTCTCCATTCTCAGTTTCTGAACTATAGTTACAATTCAAGAACTTTATTTGCACCATATTTGAGATGTCTTAGAATTCTTGTACAGGGAATATTCATAACATATATCATATATGTAACTCCAATGATGACTTCTCATATCTCAGTTTTTGAACTATTAGTTACAAGTCAAGGACTCTATTTGCACCATCTTTGAGATGTCTTAGCATTCTTGTATAGGGCACAAAGGGAAACATTGAACATTTTTTTATGTGAACCCCCAAGAGGAATGTGCAAGTACCTAACAAACCATCTATTCTAACATGCATGCCAACTTTTCAAAAGCCTTCAAGTTCATAACAATTGTTGATAAACTGAGGAATGTTCTCAAGCTTCTAAGTACCTCCAATCAAACCTCGCAAAAGCAAATACCTCCAGATAAACTAGAGAGTTTTAGTAGCAATAATGATTCATTAACTCAACCAAACATAGACAAACAATCCATTGAAATCCATACCATGTAAAAAATTTTCCTAGTCATTGTTAAATTTTCGTAGCTGTGGTCGGTATCCTTCACTACCAGTCAAACCTACAGAAAAATGAAAAAAAAAATTGCAATTTAAACTTCAAATTCAAATTATGCCTCCAAAAGTACAAGTCGGCTCATTTTTTTTAAATCAGCCTAGCATGAAATATGTGCCCCCTGGGGCACCAAAACATCACTGTATATAGCCACTCGACATCCTTACTTATACCACAAATTAACCATCATCATCTATTATTGTTTATGTTTGCATGTGCAAAAAAAAAAAAGGAAATTTTCGAGGCAGAATTTAAAGGACGAATTTATAAAACATAAATTGAAAGATGAGTTTCATCTAAGACATAAATTAAAGGAAGGCCCGAAAAAAAAGAAACATAAATTCTCCTTTGATCTTCCAACAAGCAGACACAACTCACCCTTTCATTTCCATACCCTAATTCTAAAGTTAGTTTTTCTTTCTTTCTCCCTTGAAGTTTTCCATTTGTTCCTCACTTCCTCACCTGAATTCCACCATGCAGGTCTGTTCTTTTTTCTAAAATATGAGTTAATAAAATTCTATATGCATGAAGAGATGTGCCCCTCGGGGCACCAAAATATCACTATATATGGCCACTCGACCTCCTCACTTAGACCACAATTTGATCATAATCATCTACTATTTTTATGTTCGCATGTGCAAAAAAGTGATATTTTCGAGGCAGAATTTGAAGGGCGCATTGATAAAACAGAAATTGAAGGATGAGTTTCTTCTAAGACAGAAATTAAATAAGGGCCCAACAAATTAAAACATAAATTCTCCTTTGATGTTCCAACAAGCATACACAACTCACCCTTCCATTTGCGTACCCTAATTCTATAATTAGTTTTTCTTTCTTGCTCCCTTGAAGTTTTCCATTAGTTCCACTCACTTCCTCACCTGAATTCCACCATGTAGGTATGTTCTTTTTTCTAAAAGATTAGTTAATAAAAATATATATTTAAGGGAGTCTGAATCCAAGTTCTATTTGAAAATAAGAAACACTTACAAATATGGAAACTAACATATTATAGATTTCCCATTGTAGGATCTATCTGGACATGGATAGTCTTTGCCACCTAATATTTTGACATCTAATAGGCATGATCCAGTTTTCATCGGTATCCAAGTTTACCAATAATGCTCATATATGGAAGTTATATCTTTCCAAACTTTTTCTAATGTCAATAGGTTAACCATCCATATGTTTTAGATTCATTTCACACATTTGACTCTGCTACCACATCAGCTTCATCATGCTCACCACTATGGCACTCTACCAAGTATTTCTTTATATATAAAGTTGGAAAAAAAACGAATTAATAACACTGTATTTCGCAACAAGGATAGAGTGGATACAATGTGTATCATAGAAACATCCATCATTGCAATTCATTATTATATCCGTCGATATATAAGATATGCAACAAAGGAGGGTCACATCACCTTTGTACATAACACTTCATAGTATAATGTTGCTCCCCAAAATTTGAAACATAAATTCTCCTTTGGTATTCCAACAAGCCTATGTAGCTCACCATTTCACTTGTTCACCCAAATTCAAAAGTTAGTTTTTCTTTCTTTCTCCCCTAAATTTTTCCATTAGTTCCACTCGCTTCCTCACATGAAGTCCACCATCTAGGTTTGTGTTTTTTGTAGAAGATGAATTAATAAAATTTTAGAACCCAAAGAGTCTAAATCCATGTTCTATCTAAGAATATGAAACACCTACAAATATGGAAATTGACATATTCCATATTTCCCATTACCTGGCATCTATCTAGAGATGGAAATTCCCTGGCACCTAATAGGCACAGTGCAGGTACTTCTACATAGATGCTATGTCCTTTGCCTTCCTGAAATTATTATTGATGTATTCTAAGTTCTTGCATAAGTAACTTACAATTGATTGATCCCACCATGCTCAACTAAACAGTCATCCTTATAAATAAGGTCATTGATTTCTATATTCGCCTTGGGTGTTTTTTTTATCAGTCCAAGATGGTCTCTGCTTTTCACATTTTGGTTGTCACTCACAATTATGGTTAGCCATCCTTTTAATTCCTATCATGGAAACCATTTTATTCTTTCGTATACATCATGGAAAGGACACATCTCTATGCATTCATTCTTCTTGTTTGTTGGGCCACATTATTCATAGTTGTATTGAATGCTCATAATTGTACACAAATTTTCTATTTTTGCTTCCTACATTGCACAGACTAACCATGTTGCCTATTTAACTGTAATGTTGCTTGTCACTGCTAAATGTGTTTAGCTAAGAATGAAACCATGTTTCCTATTTAATTGTAATGATGCTCGTGACTGCTAAATGTGTTTAGCTAAGAATGAGATATCGAAAATAAATTTACTTCATAACTTACTATGCTTCAAAACATAAAATTCCATTGGAAATTTCTATAGAGCCTAGAACAAGGTCAACATTAAGTGAACTATTTTTTTATTACATCCATTTGAAATTCCTTTAAGGGCTTATTATGGCCTTCTTCTGGACACTCGTTCAATATGGAAAACCCATGACCCTGCACAAATTTGTTCATGCAATCATGCTTTTTTGTAGCAGTAGACACATACAAGGTGCTTCTACATGGATGTCACCTCCTCTGCCTTACTGAAATTATTATTCTAAATGGATGCCACCTCCTCTACCTTACTGAAATTATTAGTAGTGTATTCTAAGTTCTTTCATAAGGAACTTACAATTGATTTATCGCACCATGCTCAATTAGACTCTCATCATTATCAATAAGGCTACAAATTTCTATATTCGCCTTACACGTTCTCCTAAATGGGCCCAATATAGCCTCTATTTTTCACATGTTGGTTTTCATTCACAATTGTGGTTAGTCATTCTTTGAATTCCTCTAATGGAATCATTTTATTCTTTGTTATACATCATTACAAGGATACATGTATGTTTCCATTCTCTGTTCACATACAACGCTCAAGAAAAATTCCATTTATTTGCAATGGGATGTTGCCCATTTCATCTCAGGGAAGACTATATGTACTATCCCATCCACCCTTGAACAAGGGTTTACTAAAGAAATGTTGTAGATCACTATTGAAACTCCAACTATTGTTCATTGGCATCCATAAATAAGGAAGAAAATATCAAAGAAAAATTCAATATGTGCAAAACTTTGTTGTTTTCTTATCACTTTTTTAGATTCTATGACATCTCAAAGTATTCAATAATCTTGAAAAAAATTTGTCCTTCAAAGCATAAAATTAAATTGCAAACTTCTCTAGGACATATAACAATATCAAAATTAACTCAACTATGCTTTTATTAGAACCATTGGACTTTGAACCTCTAAGTTTCCCTTTGTAAGCTTCTTATAGACACTCATTCAATAGGTGAAATCCATCAAACTGCTTTGTAGAAATTTGAATAACTGATATGTTATCCATTGAGATTCTTCTGATCACACACTATTTTAACTTAGTGCACAATACAAAATCTCTTCTACCATTGATCATCACATGCGGAAATAAAATCAATTGCATGCACACATTAAAACCATAAAAATTCACACATATGAACACAGTATGTAATGGGAAGGCTTAAAGCTAAAAACCCCAACTATCTGTATATTATATATGTCATAGAGATCATGTAACAATAATTATACAAAGCTTCTCACAAGCTCTCAGTATAATCTCCACTTGCTACACACTAATCAGGCCCAATCTTGCAAATCCCATGCAGAATCTTTGACCTTTAGCACACTTGAACTAACAATCCTGTTGAGGAAATGCATCTTGATGAGAGTGGTCTTGTGCCCTTTCGTGATATTTATAGGCATCTCTACTAATTTTTTGATGCAAACCATGCATCACTTATAGTCACAACTGATAGTCACACTTGCCCTTTCACCTATCTTTGCACTGGTCTCCACTGAAACTGTCCATGCACTGAAGTTAACTGATGTATTCTTTAGTTGATTAATGAGTTTATAATTAGTGAATTGAGCCTAATAATTAATTCATAGTCACCTTCACTAATTGAATTAATTTAAGAAATTCTACCACCACTCTTTCATCATGTTAATAATCAAGTCAGGAATGTCAACTAGTTCAATCATGCTTTTACAGAATTAGTCAAACCTGTAACACACTCCATTAACTTCAATCTGTCCACCAAACTCACAATAAAGCCTTCAACTAAATCATCTAAGTAATAGCTCCACATAACCCCTCAGGAATAGTGTAATTCCTTTTGTCAGTTGATAAAAGCACACCAGCAGCACCTAATCATGTTCCATGGAATATATAATAGAGTCCAAATATTATTAAGAGCTAATAATATTCGACATATCTATTTTTAGACTGGAAATCTAAAAATAGATTCCGCCCAATATGTCTAAAATAGAAATCCATCTATTTTTCCAACTTGGAATGGAACCATCCATTGTAATATATCCACACACCAGAACATAATCATGTTTCAAAATAGACTTGTGACAAAGTCACCTAAAGTACTCCCACTCTAGTTTCGGTGATCATCATCCAGGGACTGGGAATTGATGTTTCATATTTTCCATTGCCTTTACAATTCTGGGTCACCCTCTCATTAGCAATGTTCTATGACATAAACCATGCATTCGCCCCGCAACCTTTGCAAGTGCCATGCAACTCCATGCATCTGCTCTGCAAATCTTCCGAAACTGAATAGGCTTCAAACAACTCAATCAATCTGATGCATCTATCATCAAAGTATTCGATTTCTGCTTAGCTACTACACATGTCTTCAGGAACCACTGCGCTATTGAACTCTTCATTTACACTCACTAAAATCACTCCACTGAGTCATATCTCAGACACTGGTCACTGGACTCACCATCAATCCAACCCATCATGCTACTACTGCGCTGTGGGCACCTCGTAGCCAGGTTCAATTCATGAGATTCACACCATCTCATGAATCCTGCCCAGAAATATCCTCTTGGGATTAATCATGCATGTCGCCCCACCTCTCACCTGGTGGTATAGCTGCATGCACTCCCTCTGCCCATCTGGCATGAAATTTCTTTGCATGAGTGGTTTCTCCCACTCCATGATCCTCATCTTGTGGCTGCTCCACATCCCAAGGTTCATCATACTCCATGATGCAAACTATCTCTTCCTGCACTTCACTCATGTTCTTTCTTTCACTTCACCAGAGGAAGCCCAGACATCCCACTCCTACTGAGTTCAGAGAGATTCTAGCTCAATCCCAACCTTCTTAACTTGTCCTTGTTCATCCACACTAACTCCTACACTCCCAAGCCTAATCCTAAAGGGAAAAACTTTTGTCAAGTATACCGGAATAGTATTCTTCTGATTTATTTTCCTAGCTTATCCTAAAACTCAACCGTCAATGCTTTGCAATTGGTTCAATGATCATATTCGCCCGATACCATGTAGAAAATATAATCACTAAGAATGATGTAGTCTGAATAATCATATGTTATCCACCGATTCTGACCACTCACTATTTTAATCTGAGCACACAATGCATAATCCTCTTCATTACTGATCATCACATGGAAATAAAATCAATTGCATGTACACATTAAAACCATAAAAATTCACACATATGAACACAGTATGTAATGGGAAAGCTTAAAGTCGAAAACCCCCAACTATCTGTATATTATATATGTCATAGATATCATGTAACAATCATCATACAAAGCTCCTCACAAGCTCTCAGTATAATCTCCACTTGCTAACATGAATTAATTAAACCCATTCCTGCAAATCAGGTGAACTATCTTTTATTGCTTCCACCTACTACTGCGTAATCTCGTCAAGAATGCCTTGATGAGAATTTAATTAATTTCAATTTCTTGCTCACATAGTATTTATAGGCATTCTACTTGCTGATGCAAACCATGCATCACTTATAGTCACAACTCTATAGTCACACTTGGTTCTTCACCATTCTTTGCATGGTCTCCACTGAAACTGTCCATGCACTGAAGTTAACTGATATATTCTTTAGTTGATTAATGAGTTTATAATTAGTGAATTAATTAATAACTAATTCACACCACTCTCACAAGTGTATCAATCAGTTAGACTAGATACAACTAGCTCAACTATGTTTAGCTTAGTTAAACTGATCACAACTCCATTAACTTCCTATATCAACTCCAAAATTTCTCACATGATTTCTAACTGAATTATCCATGCAATAGCTCCACTTAACCCTTAGGAATAGCATAATTCCTTTTTTCAGCTCCTGTGCCACATCCGTGCACTTAACTGAAGTGCTCCAAGGGATAAGATAATGTTTAGAGTCCAAATATTATTAAGAGCTAATAATATTTGACATATCTATTTTTAGACTGGCAATCTAAAAATAGATTCCGCCCAATATGTCTAAAAATAGAAATCCATCTATTTTTCCAACTTGACCAACCATCCACAAATAGCATCCTGCAACTCATATAATATGATCGACATGTCTAAAAATAGACTTTGCGACAAAAGTCACCTGTGTGGGCCCCACCTAGTTTCGGTGATCACTTTCCAACTAGGATCAAGAATGATGTTTCAGGATGCCTCCTTCACTGTTTCTTGTTGCAATCTTCAACATGCTCAAATTTCCTCAGACAATCATACCTTTATGCAACAATACTCATAACCAAAAATAAGGTACTTCTACATGCCACCTCCTTTGCCTTCCTACAATTTTTATTAAACTACTTTTTTATGAGAAAATTACAAATAACTCATCCTGAAAGAGTCAACTAGATCGTCCTCCTTATCAATAAGGCTATTCATTTCTAGATTCTCCCTTGGAATTCTTCTCTAAAAAAATGACTTTACACCCTTGTTTCTCCAATGTTTCTTTCTATATCTATTAGATACTAACAAACCTAGGTTTAGAGCATGTTTCAATATTGCAGCATGTTTATGAATCTCCGACCAAAAATCCCACACAAGCAAGTAGCAATTCTTAAATTAAATAAAAACAAATACCAGTACCATCATGTTTGCTAATCATCAAGTGCATCGTGCTTTCACACATTTCTCACAAGTGGGTTTATCCCAAACTTTATAATGAATATATGTTCCTAATGAACTTAGTCACACTCATTTCATTTATTTCCGTACTCTTGAACCTTCAAAAAAGCTACACGCATTTCTCACAAGTGGTTTTATCCCAATATTTATTATGAATATCTATTCCTAATGAACTTAGTGACACTCATTTCTTTTCTTTTTGTACTCTTGAACCATCAAAAAAAATATTTCATGAAAGGTCTAGACTTTGTCTAGCCGAGTATCAACCTATACTTCTCAAAGAGGAAGACTTGTTTGGAGGGTTCTGACCTTTAGTGGTGTTAGGTACTTTTAATTGACATATTATTATAACGCTCCAAACCACCACATTTGAAAGGAATTTGACTGGGAATTTACCTTTTCAATACAACCAACACTGTTAGTCCCATCACTTAGGCTACAAGGGTTAGCAGTTTGCCTTGCATAAAATTTATTAACAACACAAAATGGTGTTAGAATCTCTTAGCCAACCTAACCTAAACGTAATATCATCCTTAAATGAAAAACTTCTACCTCAAAACTCCTTGTTTCCCTTAATATTGTAGCACTTGCTGCCCCATTTCATACTTTTTCAATTCTATGTTTTATTTGCTCCAATTCTGCAATTTTCCCTTCCTTGCACTTGAATTACGAATATGGGCTTCCTGTCATCACTTATGTTGTTACATAAAATAAATGGCATATGATTGTCTTTGCAGCTAACATTTTCTCTAATGATCCCCTTCATTCCAACCATAGCCTTTTCATATTACATAGTTTACAAGATTCCTTAATTTAGGACATATTGCTTTCAAACTAACATCCCCTTCATTCCAACCATAGCCTTTTCTTATTACCTAGTTCCCTAAATTCCTTAAATTAAGACATATTTCTTTCACACTGACATATTTCTTTCAAACTACATGTTTTCGCCAAACGTGCAGAACCAAACACCTTGTTAACGCCTCTACAATAATTTCTCGGTGTCTTCTTCAAACTATTTCATTCATCCCTACCCCTATACCTACATTTTTCAAGTTCTCGCATTTCAAGGCATCTTTGAAACATCTGATCATGGAGCCTGATCTAACAGATAATGCGGTCGCTTAGCTACTAGTTGGATCTACATCACCCTAACCATCCCTCCAAATAGTCGAGCTCGGATTTATTCCTTCGACAAAGACATCGTCCACACGCTACGTGTTTCCCTTTATGACGGTGCTTTCCAGCACAAAACTTTGTTGTCGTCTGCATACAATGGCCATGTCACCTCTGGTGACCTCCAACTTGGGTCAATTATCATTTTCAGAAAATTTGCTTGCACGTTTTTATAGAACTATGTGTATTTTCACACTCTTCACCCCATCCTTTTTGCATTCTTTTTATTTTCCATCTCTACACCGCTTATGCTACAAATAATAACCCATTGCTTTCTTGTTTTTTTTCTTTCCTCTAAGACTATAAAATTTCTTGAGCTTGATGTTTCCCATCGTTGTGCATATCTTATTGGGGACCCAAACCTTCTTCAAATTATTTATTCGTGAACATTCCAATTTGGTTCTTCAACATATCAAAACCCCTCCTTTCATACACCCATTCTAACAGGGGGTTCCACTTCAGCATCAACTCAGGTGTCCTCTACTACACTTTCTACCATTCCATTCATGGTGCTCAGCCACTATCGTAAATATTGGTCAATCCAGGGTCGGGTGCTTGCAAAAATAGCCATTCGGCCGTACAGCAATGTTCGGGACTCTGGAAAGGTCTTCGGCTTTGACCTCGTTTATTATGCTAATGATGAGATCCATCTTTCCACCTTCAATGACCTGGCAGATTCTTTGCATTCCCTCATCCAAATTGGGCAGGTTTACATGGTCTCAAATGGCACAGTCAAACCAGCAAACCCAAGCTACAATCATCTAAATAGAAAATGGTAGGTCTTCTTATTTGCAGCTTCCACCTTCCAAGTTAACTTAGATGATGCTCCAAATATTCCTTTCCCTCGCTTCCACTTCAAATGTATCATTGAAATTGGATATGCAAACCTTGGATCACTTGTGGACATCGTTGGTGTAGTCAGATCCAACTCCCCTACGTCCACCATTCGATGAAGAGATGGGACTGAAGCAACCTAAAAAACTCTCAACTTGGAATAAATGGTTTGGTATAGCATTGAAATCACCCTTTGGGGTGAAAATTTCCACTCTATAGGCAAGGACCTTGCAACTCTTCACTCTTAAGGTACATCACCTGTGCTTGCAATCAAAGGGGGTCTCATAGCAGAATTTAATGGAAGGACTGTAGGGCCATCTCCACTAGCAACCTCCTCTTGAATCCAAACATTCCAGAGACTCACCAACTCCAAACATGGTTCCATGAACGAGGCCACTTGAGTTCTTCACCATCATTGAGTAGAAATTTCTCTGGGTCTTCCACATGAACCCACCCACAATGTACGATTTTCGACCTGCTGGCCTTACAGCCCCTTGAAAAAGTAGCATGGTTCTTCATTCATGAAACCATAACATCTATTGACATGAAATATTTATACCTCCTTGCATGCCCTCTCTCATTCGATGGCATCCAATGCATGAAAAGGTTGTGCACCACTCAAATGGAATGTGGCACTACAGTAAATGTGATGGCGACTTCCTGGAATGTGGTTACCGCTATGTGCTCAGGCTTGAAATGCATGACCACATAGGTGTGCTGCAAAATGTCACAGCTTTCGATGATGCTGCAACTGAGCTCCTGGGTATCACAGCCAAATACTTGTTCCTACTCTCCAGTGAGCCTAATGCTATCTGTGAGATATGTTCAAAGGTTTCATGATGCCATTTCCTTTTCACATTGTCCATCAAAACAAGCCACTTCAATGGTGTTGACCGCTTGAAGGTTGTCCTTGTCAATTTAGAAGAGATCAACTATGGTGTTGCATCTCGTCTTGTCCTCGAAGATATAAAGAAAATGTGCAACCCAATAGTCGCTTTATGACTTTAGACCTCCCTATTTTCCCCCCTTGTCAACTTAACATCTACCCGACATCTTCTATATGTTTCTCCATTCATTTTCATCTCTTCCCCCTACCACCCTCTTCTTCCATTCATAGATGATCTTATATGTGCACTTCATCATTGTACTTCTCTCCTCTATGTATCTACATTTCTGTTATATGTTGTTTCTTTTACCTCTAAATATAATATATATTCTCTTTTGTTGTTCCTTCTAATCAACGTACTATATTTGTGTCCATGCTCTTTCACAATTCTACATTTGTGTTACATGTTCGATATTTTACCTTTGAATATAATATATATGCTCTTTTGTTGTTCCTTCTAATCAACGTAGTATATTTCTGTCGATGCTCTTTTACAATTTTCACTCTGTGCTTCCTCATTGCTCTATAGTTCAAAGTACTCTCAAACATAGTCCTTCTTTTTTTTCTTATGGGCTTTTAAAGAAAGTATTGGGCCGAAAAAGACACAAACTAACTATACAAGGTTTTTTCTTCTTTAGCTTAAATCTAATTCATCTTTAATTAGAAAAAAACTAAATATGCAAGGTTGTTGCTTCTTTAGCTTAAATCTAATTCATCTTTAATTATGTTGTATCTTGCATATTTATAATTGTTAACTTTTACATGTCCTCTTCACCACTTTATGTTGTAGACCTAATATGTGGATGTACACACTTTCTCACAATTTACAAAAAAAATTAAAAATATAAAACAAACTTGTTCTTATTTCCTTCCCCTTTAAATATATACTTCTTCCCCCTCATTCATTAAAAATTATTCCTTCTATAGACACTCCATGAACTCTTTCTCTATGCTTAATACTATTCCCGCTCAACTATTGTATACACTAATGTTCACAACCAATATTTGTATCAGGATGGACATGCCAGAGGCTTCTGAAAGACCCCCAAAAAAAGTTCGCAGACGACTCTACGCACAAAATAAAGACACCTCCAAAAAACAAAGACGTCTCAAGTATAGCACCAGGATTGTCCCCCAAACGTGTCAAAATATACCCCCAAATCACGCTGCTCTACCCTAACATCCTCAAACTTCACTTCCAACCCCATCTCCTTCAACAAATCCTATTGCTAATCTTCCTTCCCTTTCCCTTCCTACCTTCATTGTCGCCTCTTCCTTGTCTACCTCGCACACCCCACCATCAACACATGACAATTCACCCTCCTATCCTCAAAATCTATTCAACCCCACCCTTAACCATGCACACTACCAATTTCGTGCAAGGATAGATGACTTGCCTCCCTTACATGTTTGCTCCATATGCAAGGAATCTTACCCAAGTATGAAAACAAAGTTCTTCCATGGTAACATATTTTTCTTCCGATGTGAAATTACAAATTCAACCCATCACTTCTCCCTTGCAAACAAAATGGACTGCAGAAACTAGCCATTTGTCCTTGTTTCTTTAACCCAAATAGAGGAAATTCTCATAGTGCATGTTAACCCAATCTCGCAAGTCACCCATGCATGTGGTGGAAAATTCAAATACATCGGCCATACTATTTGTTTCCCATAGGACATAGCTTCTATTTCCAACACCCTGCCCCGCCTAATTTCCGACTTAGAAATCCTAGTTGTTACCAAGCATGGCTCTAACCAAAAGGCATATGAATTCTTCGTAAGTAGAGCCCGTGTTGTTGCAGCTTTATACTATAAAATAGCGCATGATCCATACTATAGCAATGTCCATGGCGACCAAGTTTTCATGACTATCTTGCCTTCTCACCCTATGGATGTCTCTTCTCTCCTTCGTCACATCACCTCATCCTCTCCTAACCCTGAATTTTACCTTCCTAGTTTCAATCACGACCTTCCTACACCACTCTCCGAAACAAACCTCCAACCTTCCTCTTTTGTATCTACACTCCCAAATTCCCATACTGAAATTGAAGAAATATGTGACTACTTACACTCTTCCCATCCTTCTTCCACCACTTTAATTCCTTGGCCTTCTATTTCACTCTCAGTTGTCAATGAATACACCACAGAAGGCCTATTCGCTATGGCCTTCCCCACACTCTTCCCTGCGGGAGTTCCCATTCTTGCTCAACTACGCCTTTTGAAAGTTGAAATGCAAGAATTTACTTTGCACCTCATCCTATACCATGACAACCATTTTGGCCAACACCCAAGATTCTGATATTACTTGTACAATATTATGTTGTGACACTGCAACCAAGCAAAGACTATTGTCTTTGTTAAAATAAACATCGAGGACAACTTTCCAGTAACCGTTGAAGACCTTCAGACACACCTGCATGACATCCATGATTCCATACTTCCTGAAAAAATTATACGCTTTGGCCCAACCCTTAGGGGGACACGCTCTTTCTGGAACAAATGTAGATATGAACTCACTAATATGATCACACAAATAGGTAGTCCTACCTTCTTCTTCACCCTAAGTGCAGCTGACACCAAATGGCATGAATTTCATGTGATCATGTCTGGAAACCCCCCCTCTACTTTAGTTGAGCTATCTCGATGGAAATTCCATAATATAATCAAGAATCTACATCTTGCATCGCAGTACATTCATTTCCGTTTCAAAATCTTCCTCGGAGAGGTCTTGCAAAACGGCTTCCACACAAAATACTACTGGTGCATATATTCACCTAACCATCCTTATTTTCTTTGTTCTCAATTATACATATACACTCACCTCAAAAATTACCCTTCCTCATCTTTGCAGATATGAATGGAAACATAGGGGCTCTGCACACGTACATGGTTTCCTATGGTTGGAAAATGCGTCTGATGTCAGCAACCTCAACTGGAATGACCAAGTCGAAGTTGAAAAAGCAAAGTGCTATTTTGATCAACACATTTATGCTTGGAGACCTCGCCCTACACAAGAACGTGAACCTTATGTATATTGTTCTGTAGACCATGATCCATGCATCCTCCCAACACCATCAATATTTGCATCCTCTTACATTCAGGACTACTAAGAACTTTTAAATTGCATTCAAAGGCATACAAAATTCCATCCCTCTTCATGTCTTCGCAAGAAAGGCCCTACTCTTACCTGTCGATATGGAGCTCCATGGAATTTTCATCCCCCATCTTCATTGGATATTGATGGGGATGGACGAAAGGCATACATCCCAACCCGAAATGACGATAGGTTGAATTTTCACAAATCTTGCATGCTATCCATTTGGAGATAAAACATTGATTGCCAACCAGTTTTGTCTCAAAATTTGTTCTCAACTACATCTCAAAATATGAAGCGAAAGGAGAGAAAAAATCGGAAAGCTACCACCAGATGTTTTCACGTCTCTCATAGTCCAGGCACCCTGAGGCACCCATTCTCAATGTCATCCGGAAACTCTTAATAGAAACAGTTGCCAATCAGGACATAGGCACACAGGAGACATGCCACATCCTCCAAAAACTTCCCCTCTCACTTTCTAGCCGCTCATTTGTTTCAATGTTAGTTAGATTTTTTTTAGACGTGTTTCTCATGCTCGAGGTGCCTCGCCCCCAACACCACCCTTCATTGTAGAATACATGAATAGACCTAATTTGCTTGAAACACCACCTCTTCTTGAAGCCACACGTTCATGCTCCTTCTCTTCTTGCCAAAAAAATTCCCAATGGAAACACATAAACACTCCAAATATTTTTCTTGTCCTTCCCTGTTATAATTTCATCCCTTATTCTACTAATGCCTATGCTTCTTTCTGTTGGAGTGAACTACTTTTATACTTCCCTTTTCACACACTCCCAACGAATGTTGGCTCCACTGATGAAGAAATCATTTCACATTGGGAACTTAAAAAAGACACATATATTGCATGGCATGTTCATCGTGCCTTTGAAGACCCTCAATCCCCTTGCTCTGAGGATACCTCCACTTCTTTAATGCCCCCCCACCCTGACTCCGTAGACATGAATGAATGTAAATTCATTTCTCAGCTACACCCAGAGAAAAACATCGAGGTTGATGATCTTGACATGCTTGGGAATCGCAACTTCGAATCAAACCATAATTGGGCCCATACTACTATCCCTTCTACTTTGTAGGAGATAGCCATAAATTTCATAGGATTCAATCGCTCTTTCACTCAGATCCACTCTACCCCTCTCAAGTTCCACACTCCCTTGACTCACTATCGCCCACACAAAAAATTGCTCTGAACATTATCCTTGCCCACTTTAGGACCACTTACTCCATTCCTCCATTTAGAATGATCGTCCAAGGTACCGCTGGCACAGGAAAATATTTCTTAATTGATAAACTAAAAGCTTCATTCCTTGCCGAATCTACTCCCACTTCAAACCCATTGCTCCTACTTGCTCCAACTGGTGTTACACCATTTAACATAAATGCACTTACAGTCCATTATTCCCTCCACATTCCTATAGGCCCAATGCATCCTCTTGAGGGGAAACCACTTCTACATCTCCAAGAACAAATTCATCATGTTTAATACATTCTAATCGATGAAATGAGATTTATTGGGCCTAAACTAATTTCACGCATAGACGATCGCTTAAGGGAGGCATTCCCTTCACATCAGAATTTACCATTCAAAAATCGATCTATCATCCTCATTGGTGATCTTGGCCAACTACCTCCTATGAAATACATCCCCATGTATGTTGATACCTCATGTGGTAATGCCCTTTGGCGCGGCTTCAACACAGTCGTCATGCTTTCCATTATCTTCCTTAAACAAGGGACCACCCCTTCTCAGGTTGCTTTTCAGCAGCTCCGTAAAAATCTCAAAAATGCAAGACCTACTACTGAGGACTATAACCTTCTCATGTCAAGGGCTACCCCCTTTTTATCAATGGATTAAAAACAATAATTTGACAATTCAATGCACCTGTATCCAACCAACCAATTTGTTGCATTGCATAACAATAAAATGCTAAAACATTTGAAAATTATAATAGCAAAATCCTATGCAGAGAGAAAAACCCACCGTCCTACAACTACAAAGGAATAATATGAACAACTAGATGCAAAAGTTCTTTTTTGCAAGGGACAACAGGTATTTCTCACATGTAACTTATGGGTTGAAGCAAGCCTTGTCAATGGAGCCCTTGGTAAAGTTGTTTTCATTCTCTATCTGCCTAGAGCAAAACCCCCTGAGTTTCTATCATTTGTTGTTGTTAACTTCTTCCAATACAAAGGCCCACCATGGGATGCCTTCAACCCAACCTATGTTCCACTCCTCCCAATAACACGAGGTTTTCGCAAGAAAATTCCCCTTCGAATGGCATGGGGGTTTAAAATACATAAATCACAGGGCATGACATTACGGAGGGCGAAAGTGGACATTGGCAACATAGAACGCCAAGTTTTAACATTCACTGCCATCTCTAGATTCAAAACCTTGAATGACCTCTGCATCTCTCCACCGTTTCCCTTTAGTCGCTACTCCCACGTCCAAGGAAATGTTTACATGACACGTAGGCAACAAGAGCAGTCCATCTTGACTTCGAGGTCTATAAAACCACCTACAATGTGATCGCTATGTCCATTACCTTCCAATCTCCTTCCAGTAAGTGTTCTTTTGAATCAACTACCCCATGCCCTTCTCTACAACTTCATATACTTGTATCACTTTTTACATTTCATCAATATTTTAATCTTTCTTTTACTAAAAAACACTAATTACCACATATCACATTTAACTAATTCAACAACTTCTTTTACCCCCTCGTTCAGAATATCAAGATGGATCACAAGTACCTATCCCGACTATATCAATATTCTAAGGAGATAGATGGCAAGCAAATTTATCTTCTTGACATAAAGGCTCCTTCTCCATCGTCTCCACCCAACTATTGACCTTCTCAAAAATTTGAAGGCCTTATTGCAACAACTCATACATATTCATGAAAAGGATACAGTAACAATGCTTCAGTTTGCTTCGGAGTCTCGCACTTATCATAATGGTGTTATCATAGATACATACTGGTGTTGCCATTACCATCGCACCCTATCCATATATGATTACTTTCCAATTCAATACCACTAGTTCAATGGGAATGTACAAACAGAAAGTTAACTTTGCTTTGTTCCAAACACTTTTGGATTGCATTTCATGCAATGTTATGCTAATTTGTTTGTACTTTTCCTCTCACCATGGTGGATTCAACGTAGTTTGCAACTCTTCCTCTATTTCAGAACATATCGAATGAATGTATTAGAAACTAAAGCACCATTTTTATACGATGTTCAATCTTATAAATACATAATGCTTCTTCGAAGTCTATACATCCACCCACAATATGATCGCTACATCCATTGTCTTCCAATCCCCTTTCAGTAAGTGTAATTTCAACTCAGCAGCCTTGTGCTCTTCTCTATAACTTCCTATACTTGTATTACTTTTTTTCATTTCATCAATCTTTTATGCTTTCCTTTACTTAAGAACATTGATTACCACATATCAAATTCAACTAATTCAACAACTTATGTTTTCCCCCTCTTTTAGACTACTAAGATGGATAGAAAGTACATGTCCCGACTTTATAGATACTGTGATGAGATGGATGGACAGCAAGTTTATCTTCTTGACATAAAGGCAAGACACCTTTCACTGCTAGTCTTCCTGCTTCATTGTCTCCAACAAACTATCGACCTTTTAAAAAAGCTAAAGGCCTTGTTGCAACGACTTATATATCTTCATCAAAGGGAACAATAAGAAAGCTTCAGTTGGATTTCCAGTCCCGTAATTCTCATCTTGGTGTTGTCATAGATACAAACTGGTGTTGTCGTTTCCATTGCACCCTCTGCATATATGATTAGCTGATAGTTCAATACCACTTTTTCAAAAGGAAATGTAAAAAGAAAAAAATGAATGTCCTTCGTTCCAAACACTTTTGGATTACAGTGAATGCAATTTTATGCTATTTTGTTTGCACATTTTCGCTCGAAATGTGCTTGGTTCCAAACACTTTTGGATTTCAATGAATGCAATGTTATGTTACTTTGTTTTCACATTTTCACTCACCATTGTGGATGCAATGTAGTTTGCAACACTTCCTCTATTTCGGAACATGTTGAATAAATATATTAGAAATTAAAGTAGCCATTTTTATAGGTTGTTGAATCCTATAAATACATAATGTTTCATTTTGTTGATCTGAATATAAATTCATTACTTCTTCGAATTTGATCAAGACTATTGTTATTTCAAATCCTTTGAAAGAGCCTGTATACTGTCTTTCTAATATAGAATTTCAAAATTAGTTGTTGAATGTAAAGGTAGCCACCCATCATGTCTTCAAAGTTATAAATGCTATATTTCTTCCTCTATAGCTATTTTTTATTCATTTCAATTTAGTAGTATATTGTCTTTATAATATAGAAATTGAAAATTAGTTGTTGAATGTAAAGGCAACCACCCATCATGTCTTAAAAGTTATAAATGTTATATTTGTTCCTCCACAACTATTTTTTATTCATTTCAATTTAGTAGTCATTTCAGATGCCATTAATTCCCTTACATTTACCATCACCATAACAAAATATTGTTCCAATCTCCCATGAACCTTCTCTATGCCTATTTGAAGAAAAAACCATGGCTGGTTTAAAATATGGGTTGTATGGGTTGTATGTAACTCCTCTCTTATAGCATTAAATAACAATGTCGGATAGATTTCATACAACACTAAATAACAATGTAGCATATATTTCATGGTGCATGATCCCTCTCTTTAATTTCAACAACATTATCAATGTAGCATAGATTTCATACAGCACTAAATAACAATGTAGCATAGATTTCATGGTGCATGATCCCTCTCTTTAATTTCAAAAACATTCTCCTTGGAGGCGAAATTTCTCTACCATTACATGTTGTCTTTAATTTCAACAACATTCTCCTCTGTTGTCTCTAATTTCAACAAAAATCTCCTTGGAGGGGAAAATTACATGTTGTCTTTAATTTAAACAAAATTATCCTATGTTTTATTCAATTTCAACAAAAATCTCCTGGGAGGGGCAAAGTTGTCTGCCATATACTTAATAAAATGTGTATAAAGGTGACCTACCCCCAAAAAAATGCCAGCTATACAAATTTTTTTATTTTTGCCTTTCTGTCTTTTAATCATCTTTTATTGAAAAGGACACAGAAACATAGTCCCTAATGTTGTCACATACAATGCCCTTATTCATGGCTTCTGTAAGAAAGGCAAGATGGCACATGCTAGGAAATTCTTCTATGGAAATCCCAACAAGAAAATAGTCCCTAATGTTGTCATATACAATGCATTTGTTGATGGCCACATTAAGGAATGGCCACAGAACCGTTTTGGCTGAAATAGTCAAACTTTATTTTTACTTAGCAAAGACTTGAGGATCTATCAAAGCAAAAACCCAACAAACAAACAAAAATATGAAAATGCACATAATGTCCAAAGAGGAATAAACTTTTCCCATTGAAATTTAATATGAAACCTTACATGTATATACATATATGCATCATATATCTAAAACATTATGGACCATGGTATGAATCACAATGAGAAAATTGTAATCATGCCCTAGCTTCATTCAGAAGTGGTTTAACGGACCCTTTTGAAATATCTTCTTTATTCTGCTTATAAAAGAATTCGGAAAATGAGGTGAAATTATTTCTTTTGGCATGTTGTAAGGAGCGTCATGGGTGAATTGGTTGCATTTCACGAGTCTAACTGATCTCACTTAGTCTGGTCGAGTCCTATTAGACCTTGTGAGGTCTTCCTTGGTGAGATAGGGTCAGGACGAGTTGGGTATAACCTGACCCAGTTTTGATGCAGGTCGAGTCAAACCATTGAGTTCAGGTAGATAAGGACAAGCCTTGTTATTGTGGGTGGATTATATCAAATATGGTTAAATTTTGGTTCTTCGAGGTACTGAGACTAAATTTTTTGTTGTTCTTTACATTTGTAATATTGTTCTCTAATTATCTACAATTACTCATGAGTGGTAGCATCTTTAAATGTTTTTTGGATGAGAACATGTGTATTTGAGTTCTAGTTTCTCTCTTTTGGATAGAGAAGGTAGTAAGAACAACACTATTACTAGTAGACCAATCTTGGGCAGCCTAGGATGCAAGGAAGTTGTGAGACAATTGGAGGCTAGGAATGGAAAATGGTGAAGTAACAGTGGGAATATACAATTCAATTTAAAATTATATACCATTGATATGCTTAATACCATGGATTATTAATTTCTCTGTATATAATACTATATTCTACTATTTATTATTATTATTTTACCCCTATTTTCTTTTTGTGTCTCAACTTCCTTTCCTTTTTATTGTCTTACTTTCTTATTATTTTCCCTCCCTTTTCTTTTTCCTTCCAAAAATTAAAATATTTTTTTCATGTTACATTTTTAAACATAATGAAAATAGAATGAAAATGAATATTTGGGCTTTGACTTACGAGAAAAAATTGGAACTAAATGGAGGTTGTAATATATAAATGGGATGTGCATACCCCTAGCAAAATTTTAATACTATAAATTGCCTTTGATAACATTTTTCATGATCTAGATGACCATGAATCTCCTTAGATTATATTCAAAATAAATTGCCTAATAAGAAAGACATAAATGTTTTGATAATGAATTTTTTTATACTGAAGAATTGAGTGGGGAATGTTAATGGCCAAGAATACACATAAAATTTATTTCCTTGTAATAAGAGTCATGGCCAATGATCATGACCCATATTTTAATAAAATATCATTATTATTAATTAGTTATATTTCTCTTGGACCAATTATGTGTAGCTCTGACTTCCAAATTGAAATGCATCTTTACATGTTTCATGGAAATCAAGGATCTTTTATAGTTCCTTTTGTTTTAAAAGTAATTTGCACATTGTCTTCTTTATGTCGTTGCTTATTTTTAGGTAAATAATTTAAAATATATTTATAATCACCTTACACATTATGTGGAAATTTAAAATTGTGTTACCCTTTTGGCCCTATTGGCTACTCCTTTTTCTATTTCTTGGAAGCATGACCAAGTCTTTTAAATTTTCAAAACCGACCAGTAAACTCTGACGGTGGCTTGTGTATGTTTCTATTTCAATCTTCCCAAAATAAAAAAGTGAAACTTCTAAGGGGTTTTCTTAACCTCCACCTCGTCCTTTTTCACCATTTTTAGATTGAGTTAGACTATGCTTACTAATGAACAATGGAAGGGGTTTGCCTTCTAATAGTGCATGTCACCATTTTTCGCCCCTCCTTGTATGAATTTATATTTTTCCTATGATGTTACATCCACTATTGTCAACTCCAAAAATTTTTACTAAGTTTATTTTAACATCCAATTCACAGGTGTAATAACATGGGTGAAATCATTGTGCACATCTTCAAACATCAGCAATCACAATAGATGAGTCAAGTTGTTTAAGTTGTTTCATCATGTAACCACAATAGATGAGTCAAGTTTTTTAATTTATTTCATCTTGTAACCAAGGATCAGCTCATACCTAAGAAAATCCCTCTACAAATATCAAGTCTGTGGAAATGCAGATATGCGCAAAAAACCCTCAGAATACACTTCACATTTTTCATAAACATGCATTTCCCTAGCATCTTCGAGCCCTTAATATATGCCAATTTCCTAAGACTAACAATCACATTACTGTAGCACACCACACCTTATTACAAGACACATCCTTATGAAAAAACATTTTGTAACATCTTTTAGCATCCCAAACTATTCAATAAAACATACCTACAATACATACTAACTCTTCAAACTTCAATAGTAGACTCTTCAATTTTCCAAGATACATGACCTTGCTACATCACTTTTGCTTGGATTCTCTAGCAACAGACCTTTCAATCGTTCACACAAAATGCACCTCTTTCATTTGTGAAAATCTACCATTTGTAAAATCTGGCATCGCCCATGATTGTCATTGTAATGCCAATATTTAATGTCAGTTGCACTACCATGCATATATACACCTCTCTTGGATGAAAATTTATCTGCTTAACCTGCTTAAATTACTTTTTCCCATTTTACCTTCTACCTCTTTGCCCTACCTCGAAACACCTTCGAATTTGATCGACCTAACTACTTCCAGTATTTTGAAAAAAAGTCAGGTCCCACATTTCAGTCCTCTACTTTACCATTTCCATCCCTTTCTCCCCCCTCGCCAACTATTTCCCGATAACTTCCACATCCATGCCCTTGTTTCCTGTAGAACTGCCTCAGCAACACTATACATTCCCCTACAATTCTATCGACGTGTCTTTGCGCCCTCTCGGTGCAAATTCTAGTTTACTATGTTACTCTGTGTAGACGTGAATTCCCCAGAAAAGAACATCTCGTATGCCATGATTTCCCATCTAACAGGTATGGCATATCATAACAAAGCAAGCAATCCTTAAAGTTTATAACATATATAAAAGGGGAATATAGAAATATAATTTTAATATCATTTCTACATCATGTTCTGAAATTAGAATTAATGTTAATATATATCATGAATAAATACTTTTTACCTTATTTTTTTAATTTATAATTTGTGTTTTCAAATTTAACAATTTAAATTATTATTTTTGAAGCTAATTATTTTATCATTTTAAATTTAAATAATTATAATTTAAATCTATATTAATCATGTAATATATTTTATATTTAAAAAAATATATATATATATATATATATATATATATATATATATATATATATATATATATATATATATATATATATATATATATATATCTCATCAATGTTCAAAAACCATCATCTATTTATCAAATTGCAACTTTATAGGTTTAATTTAACTATATTTACACTAAATTGCAGGTACTAGCTATAATGCAACACTTTTTTTTTATTTCATTTCAATTCAACTTAGAAGATAAAAAAATATTTTCATAGATTGTAAAACTACACCGAGAGTAATAATAAGGTAGTCATATCAACGTTGAATATTGTATATGGTACATGTATGCAACAACATCATACTTTTCACTCAAGTGTAAAGTTTCAATTATAAGTCAAATTGTATATCTTGTGTTGTCGTTCCCTGTAAGTCAAACAAAAACACAAAATGAGAATTTTTAAGTAGAAATATATAATTTGATAGTAGGAAATACTAACGGCTTGATTTGATGCAAGTATTGATTTTCAGTAATTAATTGATTGGTGGCAGTGCTAATTAATTGTATAAACACTTGCTCATGTTATATATAGGAAGAGTCTTTTGTTAGACGAAATGGAGCCCGAAGACTGGCTGATGGGACAGCTTCCTCCGGCAACCCCCGCGGCTTTCCAGATAGGAGGTGGACCTCGCCCAACTCAGACGGTGGATAGCGACGGCAACAGAACCCAGTGACGGCATCCCAACTCACGAACGGTGGACCCCGCACCCCTACCTCTGCCACCTCGCTCCCTCTGCGCCGCTCCTATCCCCTCTGCTCCCCTTACACGCTTGGAAAATATTTGAATTTTGAATTTTGACTATCCGCGCCAGTAATAACAGGGAACTTCATTATTATGCCCATTATTTTGGTTCATTCACGCCGGAGAATCCAACAGCCCATCCCAAGTTCAAAATTCCAAGGAATTTCAGTCGTGCTAGAGGATTCAACAGTTGCTGGTAAATAGATTTGTAAATGTTTCAATTGCAGCTTCAATAAATAATTTTTGTTGTTCGATTAAATTTTATGATGGATATTCCCGTAGAAATTTCAAATATTTGTTGCGAATTGCATGGGAGAGATGGTGTCAGTGTTATGTGAATAATTTCGTTCCATAACTGACTGTAGAGATACAATGGTTTGATTTTGAAGTTGGTATAAGATTATCAATATCTGTTTGCTTGGTTGATGAGGGAGGTGTTGTTATTTTTCTTCGAATTTTTTTTCCCCGCTGGAGGAATGGGTCAATATCTATTTGTTTGGTTGATGAGGAGCATTGCTCTTTTTTTTTCCATGGTTTCTTATTAAAATAATTGGCATCTGGGTAGAGCTTCTCTATTATTATAATTCAACACACTGGGTTTAGCGATTGTGAATCTGACACTTACATTTATCCTACATTTTTATGTACTAGTCAAATAAACATCTCAAAGTTTAAATTTATATAAATATAATCATTTTTAATAGACTTAGATGTGGTAAAATTATTAGATATAATTGAGATTCGGTGCAGTTGTAAATTTGAAATTTTTAAATTGATCCATTAAAAAACAAAGAATTCATTATAGTGATTTATTGATTTTCTTGAAGATATTGTTTTATTGTAATCAATTATCAAAATGTTATCTATAATTTTGGTTTGGTTCAGTTATAAATTTGAAAATCCCAGATACATAAAAGCTTAAATTTTCAAAAGTTCAATATCTCATGCCAACAATGGAAAATTAACCAGTAATTACATTATACTTAAGTACTTATCTTTGATTAACCAGCGAAACCACCCAATCTGTGACAATAGTTAAAGGCTTAAGATGCTAAACAACATTTAATCAGATAAATTATTTATGTCAGCCAACTCCTGGAAAGAGACATCACTATAAAATGTTGTCTAAGCACGTCAAATGGTATCCCTGTAGCTTGCTTTGATGGTCGATCTATAGTGGAATTTTTCTTTCGCTCTCTTTTTTTTTTTCAAACAGAAAAAACTCTTACCCTTTAAAATTAAAAAATAGAATCCTTGGACTAAATCTTTGTGCAAAACAATTAAAAAAAAACTGCCACTTCTATGAGTTCACTTCAAAATGGCATACAAAAATGTGGAAATGTACCATCCAGCAAACAACAAGACCACAGGCATTGTAGAAACAAAGAACCCTAGAAGTAGAGATAAGAATGACATCCAACAATCAAAACAAACCGAAAGCTAGGAAACAGAGAGCCCAACGTACATAGATTGTTAGGAAGATGACAGATCTTTATATCGGTACATAGATTTCAGAAATTGTGTAGATCATAAGATGTTTTTGCTCGTTCTTATATATTGTTAAGAGTATAGTTAGACTGTTATAGAAATTCCAAACCATTCAAGAAATTACACAAAATTTTCTCATCAAAGATAATTGTATACAAATGTCAATCACATGGAATATTTCATCTATTTTTTGTTTCACTAATTGGATGCCTACTTGTCTCATTGATTTGACATTATTGGGATGCTTACCTATCACCTGGCATATATCATCTCTACATGGCATATATCATCTGTTTTTTTTTCTCTTTAGTAATTAGATTTTGGTAACTGGATATTTGATATGTATATAAATTTTTTTCCTGTAGGTGCAAGAAAATCATTTTCTAGCACATTTTCTAGCACCTACAGGAAAAAAATTTAATGCTTCCATTAAAGTATTTTTTGTGGATTCTTTGAGGATCATAATCATGGACATTTGAGGCGATTTATGATGGAACTTTGAGGAGATTTATCCTTTTTAAATGACATTACAGACATGCAAGTTGTATGAATTCATTTTTTTCTTGTAGGCGTTGGAAAATCATTCCTCAAAAAACCCACAGAAAATACTTTAATGCATGCATTAAAAAAAATTCCTGTAGGCGCTGGAAAATGATTTTTTTTCTCTCTGGCTGGCATTTATCAAGATTTTTTTTAGCATATATTGGCCTATTTCTGTTGCTTATCAACATACCTGAGGGGTTACAAGATGTTGTGTTGTGAAAAATTGCTAGAAGAAAAAATTCCATTGTAGCATATTTTTCTTAATGGATTAGATAGCTTCTCTTTGTATAAATGTTGGATTTATTTGTGTGTGATCACCTTTATAGAATAGGGGATGGTATTATAAATCTAGTCAGAGATTGTTCCAGTGACACTACCCTTGCTTTGTATTCTCTGAAAAACTTTTAACATCAGTTTAACCTCAAGTTCAAACACCTACAGCGATTCATATGTAAGTTAAATTGTAAAACATGTGGCTTGTGGGCCTATTGTCATCTTTTTGGGCATTGGGAAAAGTCATGCCATGTTGGTTTCATACACCTCCCTGGATTGATTTAGTTTTTAGACTTTTATTTTCTCTCTTCAAATGAAATTTGATGAGTGTAGATCATTAAAAATGTAATGGTCCGAGTTTCATTTGGGTTAGTAGGTAGAATGTTGAAACTCGAGTTTTCTATTAATTTAGTTGTTTAATAAATTACCTATCAATTTTGCATCATATGAACAAGTTGCATGTACATTTATGTTTCATGCTTGCATAAATTGGTGTACACCTTAAACGTTGGAATTTCTGCAGAAATAACTGTGAAATTACTGGCATTATAAGCACACATTTATGGAAGGAGTGGGAATAGTAATCTAACCTAGACTGTCAATGTTCATAAGGCTTATCTAAGTCATAATAGATTGGCAGCTATTCAAAACATGAAACTTGCGACAAAATTACGACTCCATAAAATAAAATGTATTAATAGGTTTTAATCCTTGTATGCTGAAATATGAAAACATATGATGAGTACATTGGAACACAATGGGATAGGTTATGTGTAGGTTGCCTCAATTTCTTAATTATGTCCCTAATTTATAATGGGTTAATAATTGTATCTCAACAGTAAACTGGAACAGAAATCTTGTCTTTATTAGGCTAGAACCCAGATTAGGTGTTTGACTTATCATTTAATATTGATCACTTCTAATTCTTATGACACACATATAGAATTTATCGAAACTAGAACTATACTGCAACTCGGGAAAAACAATCATATAAACAATGCATAAAATGCTCAAATTTTAGTAAATAGATTATACATTTATGTACATCATTGTGTAAAACAAAATCATTGGACATCTAATATGAAAATTTTGTTGATGTATATATCATGTAAGGGTGATAGAAGAAATTCACACCAAATTAAGCTCAAAGAAGGGTTTGGGAGAGAGGTCTGTTAATTTTTTTTCTTTCTAGTTTTTAGGCAAAAACTGTTGTTGGCTGGTCAGGTTTAGGAAAATAACAATTCTAGTTTGGTTAAGACAAAACCAATTCCAGTTCGGTGAATGTTCAGGCTAAAAATTTATATGAATTCATCTATTCTACTCGAAAATCTCCAAGTTTTCCTCTGTTCTATTCTTAGAACTAGTCATAACCAAGGAAAAGAGTGCAATTTTGCTTGTTGCTCCTTCTCTAGCATTGCTTGTTATCTTTTTTCTCACAAAATTTGAATATTACCATGTTTGAATTACATGTTGGGGAGAATGTTAGTTGGATTATGTAACATCTATGTGCCTTGTCTTTGATTTCATAGGATTTATCAACGGTAGTGACTTTCTAACGCATTACTTGATGTAGAATGGAACAGTCTTTATGATTACAATATGGTAGAATGGGAAGGGATATAGGAGGCATGTCATAGGTGATTTGGGGATTGGAGAAGGTTTCTTTGATAAAATATATAACTAGATTTAAATTTTTTAAATATAAATTGGAGACAAAAATACCGAGATTATGGTAGAGAGTTTACTTGTCCAATAGGGAAAGAGCTTCTGACTTAGTTCAGACTAAGTTGGATAGGATTTATGCTCATAACCAATTATTTCTTATTTCTTTAATATTAGACATGCATTGTACACATTATCACAATATATATGTTTAGGTCATTTACATCCAGTGTCTACTTTGAAGATTAGACATTATGCAACCTTCCCATCTCCCTTTCCTTCAAGTTGAAAATGCCTCTCATTGATTCAAGGAACATTGTCAAATGATTGCATGATATAGGTGTAGAATAGGGGGAAAGAAAAATTCTTACAGAGATAGAAACATTCTTAGAAGAAGACTTGCACGATGTTTAGCTAAAAAAGGGGGTTGTTAAGGAGGAAAATTGCACACGAATTGAACAGAACATAAAATAGAACATCTCATCTCAGTTCTAAGAAAGGAACAGAGGAACACCTAAAATGAATGGTTGGAACAGCTAGAATGAAAATGTTTGAATGGCTAGAAATAAAAGGAAGAACAGATGAAATGATAGAAGCAATCCTCTGCTCAAACTTTTGATCTCATCTGCTCTAAATTTTGATTGTGCATCATTCCAAGTATCTCACACTTTTCTTTTCCGAACAAACCTGTCTTTTCCAAACCCTGATTGGACATTTTAACAAATCTAATTTTGATTGTATTCAAGGAATTGAGGTGCTCTGCAACTTTTTTAAAGTTGGGGAGTTCATGTGTGCAAGGTGCCTTGATTTTATAGATTGAATCTAATATAAATTCCTACCTTGTTGTTTTATGTTCTAGGTTTTTTAAGTGTGGACAATGGTGGAAAAGTGGACATTGTGTATCAAAGTTTCCTGTCGTCCAAATCTTGGACAAGCCACATTTAAATATATGCTTTATAATCTAGCGCGAAATCATGTCGTGCACATAAACATAGATCTACATGGGAGGAAAACTAATAATGAAGCCTACTATATTGCACTTATTGAGGGCTTAAAAGAGGAAAAAAACAATGTTGTCAATGATATTGCAGTTTACATGAACTCACAACTCATCTGCAATTAGCTCAATGGCATCTATGAAGTTCGAAAAGCTAATTTAAAACCCCTATACAAGGAAGGAACAATGTGGAGCTCCCAGTTTAAATCTTTCAGCATACAATGGCTTGCAAACATTCATAGGATGTCCACTGATACACTGGTGGCAGGAATGTCAAGTGTAGATGCAGGTGTCAGAGATGACACTAGATCATGGGTTATTGCAAGTGAAGTCATCAATGAGCATCATGATAAGTCTCAAATATGTGAGTGTGTTATTCTTATCATTTTCCTTGGGGCTATGATGGCATGGTTCTTTCACTAGAGAAGAACCCATTGTAATTTTTGGATGGCTCACGATATAATAGATGAATCTTTTTAAGGGTATAATTATTTACTGTTGTGTTATTTTGCCATGTATCATGAACCTTTTCAACCCCCAATTGATTATTGTTGTTAAAAGGAAAAATATTTTCCACTAGGATTTATATTATGCATTGTTGTCATAATCATTGTGCAGGTAGTACACCATTATTTCTGTGCATGAATATTTATTTTTGTTTTTACTTCCTTAGGATCTAATACATGATAGATTTACATGGATATTTTTCAAAATAGTAAAAATAAAACTTAAAAACAAATTTGTCACACCATTATTTTTTTGCATGAATATTTGGTTTTGTCTTTACTTCCCCGGGATCTAATACATGATATATTAATGTGGATATTTTTCAAAGTAGTAAAAAGAAAACTTAAAAACAAATTTGACACTCTATAGTAGGAATGATTGTACACCCTACTACTGAATTGGGAAATAATACACCATAGTGACAATATAAGTTTTATGCATTAATAAAAATCACATTACTCAAGTACTCAATTATTTGACTGAAATCTCCAAGTACTCAATTATTGGACTGTTGAAACACTTCATTTATATAGAAAAGATGAATTACATGTACATACTTGCAGCTTATCAGAAGATGGAATAATTTTAAGCTCTCCTAACCCTAGCTAGGGAAACCAATATAACCCTAACAACAAAGTCCTTCACGCTAGGAATCACATGTAACCAAAGTCGGTCGTTCCACCAGGAATCCTCACCAACATAGCATCACAACTGGAATGGCATTCATCGCATGAATGTCAGTTTGTCGGACAATAAACAAAAAGCTGCAGTTTCTATCACAACTTGTTTCTGAAGCCAATTTGTGCGTTGTCTCCAAGTTTTGTGATGTTAGTGACCCAAACATCTTCGGATTAAGGGGGACCCATTGAAGATATTGTTGTGTCTATAACATGAAAATGCATTTTTCATCAGAGAAAATAATAAGATGTGAAGTAATACATGCATCAGAATATAGAGTGGATCAATTAGAAGTCTTGTATTAAGCACCTTGACTCATCTAATAAAAATATTTATAGTGTGTCTCTATACATCCTTCATCTGAAATCACATTAATTGGATGTTGCAGCCCTGCAAACATTCCAGCACTACATTAACAACATGAACAAAAACCAATGCTAAAATTTAAGAGCAAAGACAATACAACAAACATGGAAATTCACCAATTTCCGTGATGTCAGTGGCCCAATATTGTTCTAGTCTAGGGGGGCCCATTGATGAACCAGTTGTGTTTGTAAGATGACAACACAGTTTCCATTAGAGAAAAAAAATAAAATTGCAAGTAATAGATGCATCAGAATACATAGTAGATCAATCAGGAATCTCGTCGAATGTACCTTGACTCATGTGATCAAAAGGTTAATGGTGGGTCTGTGTACATCCTTCATCTGTAAACACATTAATTGGATGTCGCAACCCTACAAACATTCTAGTGCTACATTAAAAACATTAACAACATGAACAACAACCAGTGCTAAATGTTAGGAGTGAAGACTATGCAAAAAACATGGAAATTCACCAATTTCCATGATGTCAATGGCCCAATCTTGTTCTGGTTGAGGGGGACCCATTGACGAACTAGTTGTGTTTGTAAGATGACAACATAGTTTCCATCAGAGAAAAAAATAATATTTCAAGTAATAGATGCATCATAATACATAGTAGATCAATCAGGAATCTCGTAAAATGTACCTTGACTCATGTGATCGAAAGGTTGATGGTGGGTCTGTGTACATCCTTCATCTGTAATCACATTAATTGGATTTCGCAACCCTGCAAAAATTCTAGCACTACATTAAGCTAAAAGAAATATCAAAGATCAAAGACATTGCAACAAACTTGGAAAATCGAAAAAGTGATCTAAACATAGCAACAAACTTGGAAGATCACCAATTTGATCTAAACATAATTATATCGTCTCCCTATAGAACTTACTTGGAACAGTAGAGGATGCATTGTTGGAGTGAGGACAACCATGCTTGTTGGGGTGTGGAAACTGAAGTGGTTCGTCTTCGGATGTAGAGACATTTAAATCAATATTCGAGGTGACATTCCTTTTCCTTGTATTTTTTTTTTGGACTAAGGAAACTCTTCTTCCTCTTCAAGGATGACTCATAAGCACCCAAACCAAGGGTGAAGTCATAATCCATAATATTAATATTATTACCATCATCCACAAAATTTTTAGCCAAATCAATCAAATTTTTTGTCTTGCTCACAGTAGAAGGAGGACTACTCCGAAACAGGTCTAGATAGCCAAACAACTCCTCTCTCAACACACTAAGTTCTTCAACATTGTCACCTTCAATATTGGTTGTGATATTATATGCATGAAGGTTTGGTGCCTCTATACTTATCTCAAAATGGGCATTCAATGCATTGGTTGTGGTATGAATATCTAATAAAGGGTCTAAATCCATTAAGGAGGAATGAAACCAATCTACCTTTATAGCAAGCTTGCAAATGTTCCCTCGAATAGACCATGGGAAATCGCAAGTGATAAAAATTTTGCGCTAAAAAGTGATAATATATTCCTTATCGGGTTTGCTTTGACTCCTTACCCAATAAGCATGAGATATGCTCTCATGAGGCCTGCAGTCACTATCTGGAATTCTTCTAACCTTTTCCATTGATGATTTAAGCTGCATCTCTTTCTTGTGGTTGTTAAAATATCCTTCTTTTTTCAAAATTGTCTTGAATCGATAACATGGCTCAACATTTTTTAGGAGAGTGTATAATAGCCAATCCATTCTACGATAACATTTCTTTTGTTTATCACATATAAATTTTGTCTTCAGATAACCGTGGTATGATTCCACAACATTATTTGTCTCCTAGTTTGCATGAGGAAAATCTCTGCAACCTTTAACCCACATGCCTACATGGAAAGAATCAATTAGTAAATATAATTTTTCCAACATAAAGAAAAGACATACAACACAGAAGGAATATTATGCAAACTTACGAATCTTGTCACCAACAACCCAAGTCTTGTAGAAATAGTCCAAAAACTTCTGCTCAGTGTAGAAATTTCCTTGTTTTCCCACCCCGGTTTTCAGTTTCACCTTATTTCTCCAAATAGTTAAATGCCCTTTCCCATATCCTTACATTCAACAAATTGGAAAATAAATTTTTGTTGAAAACACAAATTCTAGAAAATTTACAGAATGCTGGAAAATGCAGAAATAAATATCAGCAGATACAAACAGCCATTCAACACATTATAACACAGAGATTTTTGGTCAAGGTGACCCTGGAAAAACCCCCTAAAACTCTTGGGGAAAACCAGTTCGAAAGCTCCTTCTTATTTCTGGAAAATTCTTTTTACAGTGAGAGAAATATTCAGAAAATTCAGCAAGTACAGATTACAACTTATCTCGTTTTTCGTGCTTTACCACCACCTTGAAAAACGTGTAAAAATAAAACAGACCAGCAATAAATTTTGTACGGCCTCCTTGGTTTTTGTGCCAAAATTTTCAGCCTTAAATGTTGCTGTACAGACTGTCTAGAAAAGCGTGCAAGCTGCCATAAATGTTGTTGTACTATTTTTCTCGATTTCTGTGCAGAAAAAATAGCAAGACTGCTATAAGTATTTCTACCTCGAAATATGTGCAAGGGTATAGCCACTTGTTGTACGGCCTCCCTCAAAAAATGTGCCAGCGAAACAGCGTCTCTGCTCCTTGATTTTCGTGCCAACTTGTTGTACGGCCCTCTTGGAAACTGAGCCAAAACTGTTGTACGGATTTTCTAGAAAATCGTGCCCAAATGCCTTTCAGTATGTGCTAACTCTGTTGTACGGACTTGCTGAAACACTGCCTTGGAATGTGTGCCAAGCTGCTGCCTCTTTCTCCTCACTGCCCAGAAATCTCCCTTGCTCTCTTTCTCTCCTTCTCACAATCTGCTCATGAAAGAATTAATGACCTTTTCCTTCTTTCCCTCCTTTAACCTAACCCTAAGTGACTTTTGGGGAATCCCTAAATCCAATGGCTGAAATAGAATTAGATCTAGGGCTGAGATTAAATGTTCATTTAAATCTCACTTTCTATTTTTTAATTCACCCCACTTTAATAAAGACCCACTTAGTCATTTATTTCCAAAGTCACTTTTCCTTTCTAATTTTACATTGACTTTATTAATGTCACTTTAAAATTAGACTTTAGTAACTTTATCACTTAAAGTCACTATTAAATTAGATTTGACTTTATAACTTTATAAAGTCACTTTAGGAGAAAAATTAAATTCTTTTGGACACTTTTCCCTAGGCCAAAGATCAAAGCCTTAGGGAACCACCTGTCCTCCGGTAACCAAATTTCAACACTCAGTTGCATATTTGGTGAAAAAGCATTGATTGCATCATCCACTTCATCAATACAACAATATTTCATGATATGGCCAAGTTCATTGAACATCTCTTTTGATTTCTTTGAGTTGCTAACCAACCGATTAACATTCTTGAGCCATGCCCTCCTTATGTGTCAAATACACAAGATCACTTCACATTTTGTGATTCTCTTGCGACATTTACTTCATTTTAAGTGAAAAAATGTTAAAACAAATGCAATTCGAAATGTCAAATAAGAATATTGATGTTACACCAAAGCAATGATTTCAGCCATAGCATCATCAACCATGAAGACATTGACCCTCCAATCAGCACGAAGCTAAAAACACCTAAGCATGAGGCTCTCCAGCCATACTGCTATATCTTGTGATGTATCACCACCCAGGAAACTGGTACCTCACTTTGTTGCTCATCAAACACCTCAAGTGTGTACAAATGATATTGTCATATTAAATGAAATGAATTTAATTTTAACATAAATGATTTTATTAAATCAATCATTGGAAAAAAAACTCACCCCATATTTTTTTGTACTGAATTTTGAGTCCATGGCTATCAATATATTGTGGGTTAACTTGACCATAGTTTCCAAAATCCATTTTATTTGTATTCCAGCTATAAAATGGATGTTTGCACCATTGGGCTTTTGGTAGAAGAAGAAATAATTCTAGTTTTTTTTATACCAAAGATTCACACTCAATTCATATTTTCTATGAAATTGATAAATTTCTTTCATCAGATGATTATAGACATTTATAATTTCTTTTCTGCATAAGAAAAAATTCCTATCTCTGGATGTAGCATCTATGTCAAGATATTTCTTTATATGTATTTTACAAACAGAGTTAATTGGCAGTTGAAGAAAATAACATCTTTCTAAATAAGAAATCATGTCCTTCGAAAGTCTTGTCTTTCTCTAAGTAACATCATCACTTCACTAGTACATTTGGTGGAAATTCTGACACTTTTGACCAAATGTCAAAAATTTCCCCAAATTTTTTCAATCCCGCCCGAAACCGTCGCTATACCGACGTCTAGAGAAAAGTGTTGCAATACCGACACTTAGACAAAGTGTCGCAATTGCGAAATTTGGAGGAAGACGTCGCAATTGCGACACTATGCCCCAAAGCGTCACTATTGCGATGGTTGCTTCCAAACGTCGCAATTGTGACACAATTTCTAAGTGTCACAATTGCGACGTTTGGAGGCATCCGTCGCAATAGCGATGCTTTGTTTGCAACACAATGTCTAAGTGTCGCAATTGCAACATTTGGAGGCATCAGTCCCAATAGCGACGCTCTGGCCGCCGTTGGTATAACAACACTTATATGCAATAAACAATTATATGCCTTTGCAAAAATAGTCAGCTTACAGAGCAGGACGAGGAGTAGTTCATGGAGGCACCTTTGCGATTGCGCATAATTTGGAGAGAAAATAGTAATAATGAGAGAGGCTCCTTTAATTGCGTATTTGATTTGTGAAGGTATGGATTGTCCAGCCTACAATTATATGCTGTCGAGAAAGACTCGCAATCCTCTGGAAACAAGACTGTTGTGAAGATTCCTAGCGAAGAAACGAACATCGGGTTCACAACTATTGATGAACACATCGTAGTCCGGCAAAGAAGGCACCAAGGAGGGTATTCTCAGTGAATGAGGGATGTTGAAATATTAATTTCAACTACCCTATCCTCTGGCCGCTTTCTAAATCTATTTGAATGGCTCTATCAAACAGCCGCTTTCTAAAACTGATGAACAGTCAATTTTGGTTTTGAAGTCACAGTCCCTGCACACTTAAAAACATAGCGCTGTATTGTTTTGGAAACAGAGCAATTTAATAGTAAATGGGGGAGATTTTAATTCAGAAGAACATGGTCCCACAGACCACAGACCAAATCAGCTATCCACGTGGAAGCAGGTGATTCGATCACGTTATTTTTTGGCCCGTCTGCATTGTGGAATTCCGGACCCGAAACATTATAGGGCAGAATTAATTTTATTTTCACGTCACAGTTTTCCTCCATACGCAAAGCCAAAAAACGGACCTGAATTTTTATATGGCGTATTCTATGAAGTTTTCACGTCACAAATTAGGGTGACATCATTAGGCTATTTTGGAACGCGAATTTGTGATTGAAATCGGGTTTATTTTTTTTGAAGTCCGAACATATGATATAGTTTTATTAATATTTTGTTATAAGTTTTGTTTCACTGCCTGATAGTTATTTAAACCATTGGCTCATATATAACACATGCGCAAATATATCACTTTGGGCATTTGTAATGTGGGCCCCGAATACTTTAAATAGGTACATATACATTAGACAGTTTAAAAGTTATGAGGATTGCACCCCCGGTGCAATTGTTTGTTTATAAGATTATATGATACATGTGAGATAAAGGTTTATTATTTATCATATATAAATAAATTTTATCAATATTGTACATTTACACTTTTATGAGGTGATGTTATAAGTAAATTCATAAATATCTCTTTTTAATCCTCATTTTACTCCATGAATATGTTTGGAAATAAAATTTCAATAGATTAATTTTCTCCTAACCTATGTATCATCAATATTGTACATTTACATTCTTAATTATGAGGTGATGTTATAGGTAAATCCATGAATATCTCCTTTTAATCTTCATTTTACTCCATGAATATGTTTGGAAATGAAATTTCAATAGATTAATTTTCTTGCTATTATATGTTTTACGAAGATATGGTAAGGAATTCTCTCTCGTTCTTCTTAGAAATAATTATATATAATTTTTTTTTTTTCAAAATAGATTAAAAAAATTATATGAGAAAAATTATTAATTCATAAATATGTGTGTGTGTGTTGTGAGGAATAATTTCATAGTTCAACTTAATGGTTCATTATATAATCATGTGATCATCACCAATGATATATCTTAAAAAGAAACTGAAAAGCCATGTGTACAAAATCGATGTATACTCTAGAGAGTGGTTCTCATATCACTATGTAAATTGTTGTATGCTACTTCAACAAAATTATAAGATAAACTGTAATACACATCATATATGAACCATAACAATTGGTGCAGGGTAAAACCCACCTGCCACACCTTTGTACTCGATCCAATTTTCTCTGTCAACTCTTCTAGCTGTGGGAGTTTCCTCCAAGGATCATAATACCCCCAAGGCCTGTTATCACCCTAGTAATTCTCAAGTTGTGGGATAGGGATTTTTGTAGTTAAGAACACCAAGGGTAACCAAGAACCACTTTGGGAATTCAAGATCTAGCCTTCTTGAACTCTAGAGAGGGATCTCTCAGTATGATTTAGCTTTGTTTTAGTAACATATATTAGGCTAGCTATGATTGTGTATTTGGTTTTTATTTTAAAATATTGGTGGGAATAAAGAGATTTCAAGGTAAACGAGAAGGATCTACCAGAATATTGGGCAATGGAGTCAACTCTCTAGGCAAGCAGAACTAAGAAATAAGGCTCAAAGATGCAAATGTGCTAAGGGCAAGATAGGTGACCTTCTAAGGCTATGTATAGGCTTGATTTGATGGAGTGGATGGAATCTGAGCAAAAGAGCACTTAAGAATCCTTAAGCTACAGATAAGAAGATTGAAGAAGGGGATCTAACTGGGAACCGTAGAACTGCCCATAAGGTTTTACGAACAGGCTATTACTGGCCTACCATCTTTAAGGATGCCAAAAAATTCGTGCAGGCCTGTGATAGCTGCCAAAGGGCAGGACGCCCTGGGCAGTCTGATGAAATGCCTTTGAACCCTCAGCTAGTGATTGAACCATTTGAACGTTGGGCACTTGATTTTGTTGGCCCTATTATTCCTCCCTCAAACCAAAAAACATACATCCTAGTTGCAACCGAATATGTCACTAAGTGGGTCGAAGCAGAGGCAGTTTCAAAAGCTACAGAGGACTCTGTAGTACAGTTTCTTTTCCAAATATTTGTGCGCTATGGTCTCCCAAGGGACATAATCACGGATGGAGGACCACAATTTGTAGGTAATAAATTAGCTGAAACATTGCAAAACTACCACATTCAGCACAAAATTACAACTCCATATCACCCACAGGCCAATGGCCAAGTAGAGAGCACGAACAAAGTAGAAAACATTAAAATGCCAACAAGTTTCGAAACAGGGAGCTTATTATCACTAATCCTGTTTAATTTTTCCTTAGTTGATCATTATAGACTAGAAAAACATAATATGAATGAATGTAAACTTTAAAGAAATACACTGAAAACAAGGAAAGAAATGAGACTTATCTTGTCACCACGAGAATCCTTAGCTATGATGTCTTTGATCTCTTTCCAGTCTGCTGCTTTCAATAATTGACTCACCAACTTCAATATAACCAGCAAATGAGACTATAGTTGTCTTGAGAAATTTTATTCAGACTGAATACTTCGAATTGTGAAGTATTTATACAAAAAATGTTTACAAAATATCTCAGGAATTGAGATAATGTTTTAATAAAAAATAGGAAAGAAAACTTAAAAAGAGGGACAGTTGCAAAACAGTTTGCAAGTTGTTACCTTTTTGCAAGCAAAAATAGAACTGATTATTCTAATTTGAACTGATTGTTGTTGTGCACTTTAACCCTGTATTTTTACCATTTGAGGTAACAGTAAAAAATGAATTTCCAAGTGAATTTCTTGTTTTTTATCCATTAAATTCATAGCAGATCTGTGAATTCTTGCCACTTTTCTGCAGAGGGGATCTTCATAGTCTTCAATTTTCTGTAACTTTCATCTGCCTCTGTATACTTGGAAAATTTAGGCTTGATAGTGAACATATGCCTGATCTCATTATCTAAAAAGAATAGATTTTCAAAATACTGAAGAAGTATTCTGCCTGTTGGTGATCCTTGAGGCAGTTGTTGTCTGGCTTGCTCTTTTGCATGATTTCTGATTTTTAGATCATACTCTTTGTGAGGCATTAACTTGTCATTCAATGCGTGAATATCAGGCAAACCTGCTTCTGACAATGTTTTGTATTTGGCTAAAAATCTTGAGATGGATACATTCATGTCTTTACATCGGTCCTCTAGATTACTCATTATGTTTCTTTTGTTCAGGACCTTTTTGGTTTGAAGAATGGTTTCTGTTCTCTCAACAATTTTCAGTTCTTCCAACTCTTCCCTAGTTTTACTATTTAAAAAATCTATGAGTTGGATTTCTTGGGCTGGTTTATTGTCAATTTCCCTCTTAGTCTTGTCAATCTCTGCACTAGCAACTTGAAGTAACTCCCTCTGTCCATAAATTATCTGAATTGAAGGCCATTGAGAATGAATGCCATCAATAATTTTGGTCCATAAATGATTTTTTATATAAGCCACTTGATCTGTAAGATTTACTTGTGCTTGCAGAATCTTTACATGTTCTTGTAGTCGATTGGCCCTTTGCTCATGTCCTTTAGAAGTAATCAAGGCATCATTTTTGGAATTTTCTAAATTTTTAATAATGCCTTTCAAACTAAGAATTTATTTATCTTGGTCTTGTAGTGTGCTCCTCTGTGAGGATGAAGAAGAAGAGGCAGATATTAGAGAAGTAATTGGCACTGCAGTTTCCAGTACTCCTTTCAGTGCCAAGTGTTCTGTCAAAGTAGATGGTATAGCAGTGTTTACAGTGGGGATCACTGTAGGAATGACCATTGGTTTTTCTTTTCTTAGTTCTTCATTCTCTTTCATTGGAGCTTCTATTTGACTTTCCATTGTTTTTATCTGATCTGTCATTTGATGTACAAGCTGCTTTAAATCATCATTCTTTGTTTTTTGCTGTAGAATTTATTTTTCTTGAGAGTTTTCACTCTAAGGCAACTTCAAATATTTTCTAAGAGCAGTTATATCCTCATTTTTCTGTTTAATTAAGACTTTTTCCCCTTCAATGTTGGCTGGGTCACCCCCTGCTTCAATCACTATATCTTCTAGTGCTTTTATTCTTAAATTATTAGCATACAGTGAGGCTTTGTCCAACCTCATTTGATTTTGGAGGTTGAGCACTGTTTTCTCAAGCCTAATTGATTTCATAGTTTTACTGACAATTTTGGAATATAGCATTTCGGTATTGCTCCTATGAAATTCAATTTGATCTAATTCATGAATGGCATCTGCATCCAGTTCAAGATCTGTTTTGGAATAATCTGCCACTGATTTTGGCTCAGCCACTGTAGGCTTCAAGAATGACATTACCAATTTATTGGATGAATAATCAAATGCTAAAAGAAGCTTGTCTTTGTTTCCAGGCTTTTCCTTAAGAAATCTAGAATGAGCTTGATTCTTGATCTCTTCATTCTTCTCTTTAATCTGTCTGAATCTTATCTGAATCTCTGACTCTGTATTGTCAGTTTCCTGAGAAGAAGGAGGCAAATCGACAGTAGCCTGGTTTTCCTTCATGACTGTATCTTTTTGTTGTGTTCCAATTTTTACATTTTGAAGCTCTTTTAATGTTTGAGTGACTATTCTTGTTGCTTCATCATCTATATCAATATTTACAGCCTTATCCTTTTCTTCTTCTGTTGACTTGCTTCTTTTACTATAAGGAGTTCTAAATTTTATGTCCTCAACAGTCTCAGCTATGAAACTATCTCCTTCTATGTCTCTTTTATGTACATTATCAGTATCTTTTATTGTAGAAGCCACCTGTGTCTGTTCAATCTGTTTTCCTTTGCCACTGTCTACCTATATTACCTGTACTGCCTGTGAATCATCATCAGATAGGGTGTTTGGCTTCCATTCAATTTTATTTACATATCTTTCAATATGGGGCTTAGGATCATACAAGTAAACAGGCAACTTACATTTTACCCTTATTGCACTCAAAATACCTTGTGGGTCATACTTCCATGTAAAACTACACGGGAACTTATAATCTTTAAGTTTGACATTTATCTCATTGGCAGCTTCTCTGTTATTCACAATGAATGGCCCAATTTGATTTTTCAGCTTAAATTGCGTCTTTTTCTTGGAAGCTATGAAGTTGATTTCATCTACATTCAATAGTTGTCTCAGATATTCTAAAGAAAATATTCTTGTAGTAATAAATATGGGTAACTTATATGGGGCCAGGGATGAGCCATACACTCTAATTTCTGTATGATTTTTATATAAATACCAATCTGCAGTTTTGTAGCTCTCTGATAACTGCAGAATTCTTCTTTTCTCATCATTGATCCTAGGGATCTCCTCTTTTTCCAAGATATACATAGCAGAGGCTATAAATGAGTCATTGAAATCTGTAAAAATATACTCTCTGTTCCATTTCCTTAGAATAGATGACCAAAATACTACTGATAGAAACTTTCCTTCTGCATCCACTTTCTGACATTCAATTGGAAACTTATTTGTTTGATAATATAGGAAGAGGTGGAGTAGATAAGAGGAGCATCTGAAAACTCCTTCTTCTGATAATCTAGATAACTAATAATGCATACTTTCAGCAATAAATCTAGCAAAATTTAACTGAATGGATGGCGATTGACCAGGGCTTAGAGTTGAAAGAAAACCTAGGATAGCCACATCAGTGAATTCATCACTGGTGTATCCTTGTATGAAGGAGAGCATTGAGACAATCTGTCTAGTTTCATCTGGGAAATCAACGGTGTCGAAAGGATGATTTAACTTAGGAATATCAACTTGATTTGGACAAAAATTCTTTTATATTTTGAATCTAGTACTGAAATCCAATTCAAGATATAGTTGGGTTAAATCTTCTATTGATAGGGAAGCAGAATTGGGGTCATGATTCATTTGCAGCATGGAATTTATCGACTCTTCAGTGATGTAAAACAGGATATCTTTTTCTTTGTTTACAATACATCTTTGTTCTGGTATATAATAGGCTTGGCATAATCTGATAAAGTCATGAACAGAATGAGTGAGAGGGACAATATATCTAGGCAGATTGGATTCCCAAATTGGAATATCTTTGTCACCCTTTTCCACTGATTTTTCATAGCACCAATTATATACATCAAGCAGGTTAAATTATACATTAGGGTCTATTTTTCTATAGTCCAGATCAACTAAAGGGTTTTTCTCTGGAGAAATGACTGGAGGTTGAACTGGTCTGACCACATCTGTAGAATCAGTCATGAGTGCAGGAGTTGGTTTGTCGATTTTGAAGGAAAGAGGCTGAGGAATCTTTACAGAAGACTTATTTTAAGATTTTGGGCCTCCATTCTTGGGGTTTACCTGTTTCTTGGTCATTTTTAATATGAACGAAGCAATCTTAAATGGTTTGGTAAGTTCCTTTACGAGAAACAGGGGTTTCTTGGTGAATTTCTACTGAAAATGGGGCTTTTGAGTAGGGTTTTTAGGAAATGAAATGAATTTAAAGCTCAGAATGTGTATTTAAAATCAATTTCAACAGCAAAACGAACCAGGGTATGGAAAAAACTGCGAGAAAGGGAAATTAGGGATTCCAGGGAAATTTTGACAGAGTTTCCCCTGAAAAATGGACACTTTTTTGCAGTAACTTTGGTAATTATTTGAAATCAACAGGAATTTTGAAATCTCAGAGGGAAATTTCGAATAAAAGTACCTGGAGAACCAGCGAAATTCGGTTGAAGACGTTGCAGAGGTGCTCAGTCTTCAATTTTTTGAAAATGGCTTCACAGAGGACAATGCAGTACTTTGTAATGGAAATTCAAGGCAATGGGCATCGAAAAATGGTATTGGTAGGTTGAAAATGGCTCTGCAAAGTTTCTCAGGGTTCAAACGGCGTGATTTTGAGGAAAAACGGTTCTGCAATGTTTTTACAGGTTTAAAGCGAAAAGGTGAAAATTTGAATGAAAAATATAATTTTAATGTATTAAACAATGGTATAACCATAGTTAAATGACATTAAACTCGGGTTAAACGGTTGAGGTTTAGGGAATACTACCAGTGGTATTCGCGAGGGTAAAAGGTGGTAAGTGGAAACTAGCTTTTTGAATGCGATCCAACGTGATGGCGACACGTAAGCGCGGGTGGTTTGGAAAAACCACCCATTTCGCGCGGCTTTGCCAAAACATCAAATGATTACTTTATGAGCGCGAAAATGTATTAGCGCCGTCGGATCTGGATTCAATGAGCGAACAGCCACGATCAAAAGGAAAGGTGCGGGGAAAAGGTAAGTTATCGGGTTCACTTTTGGCCATTGATCTTGGGAAACCGTCGCTATACCGACATTTAGAGAAAAGTGTCGCAATACCGACACTTAGACAAAGTGTCGCAATTGCGACGTTTGGAGGAAGACGTCGCAATTGAGACACTATGCCCCAAAGCATCGCTATTGCGACGGCTGCCTCCAAACATCGCTATTATATGTTTTACGAAGATATGGTAAGGAACTCTCTCTTGTTCTTCTTATAAATAATTATATATAATTTTGTTATTTTTTTTCAAAATAGATTAAAAAAATTATATGAGAAAAATTATTAATTCATCAATATGTGTGTGTGTGTTGTGAGGAATAATTTCATAGTTCAACTTAATGGTTCATTATATAATCATGTGAGCATCACCAATGATATATCTTAAAAAGAAACCGAAAATCCATGTGTACAAATTCGATGTATACTCTAGAGAGTGTTTCTCATATCACTATGTAAATTGTTGTATGCTACTTCAACAAAATTATAAGATAAATTGTAATACACATCATATGTGCACCATAACAATTGCCATACAACTAATTTGTTTTAGGATACATGTGGCATTCTAGGGGTAAATTCTATATGATGTGTATATCAATATATTAGGTGTTGGTAAGTTGTGAGTATCTAAGAAATGATAAGGAATATCCATACATCATGATCTTGTAATGTGATTATAAATTGTGTCTATAATTTCCATAAAATGTATAAATTATTTGTTTAAAAAAAATCAACACAATCAACCCTAAACAATGCTCATGATATGGAATGTCATTGGCGAAACCAAAATGATGGTCACATGTCCCATTTATATGGTAATGGTGATCATATATATGTTGTAGCGACACTTGATGAGTAATTAAATAAATCTCAGAGTGTGACTGATTGTGCCATATTTTTTTAAAGCATGATTTGTTTTCCTAGTTTTTACTAATTTGTTAACATATTTTATTCATTTGGAAAGCTAATTAATGATGCTTTAAGTAATTAGGACCTAATGATAGATCATCTTCACATCTTCACTAAAATATATTTGGTAATTGTAATCACTATATGGACCGCACATGCATGCTACTTAAGAAAAATTGAAATATAAACTATAATACACATCTTATATCTGCCATAACAATTGTCATACAACTTATTTACTTCTAGATACATATGAAATACTTCAGGTGAATGCCATATTATGTGTATACCAATATAGTAGGTGTTGGTAAGTTATGAGGATCTAAGAAATGATAGGGTATCCACACATTAGTAGTGCCCTGGTGAATTTTTCGCATAATTTTCTATTTGTTGTAATTTTGTTGCCTGGATTTGTTATAGATTTCAAATAATATATACAATTATCTACCAATTGTTCTTTATAAAGAAGAAGTACAATACGTAGTCACCTAAAAGTGAGCCATGTGAAAATATTGGTAACATGAGTAACCTGGTAAGCTGTAAATGAAAAGTGACTAACCTCCACTCACCAACAAGTGGCAGGCAGGGTTGGAATTTGGATTTCTCTTTACCTGTCACACAATTTTTTTTGACGTTTTGGTCATTATTTTTCTAGTCAATAAATGTTACGTTTAAAATTTTTCACTTCATTAATGACGTTCTCGTAATAAATTAACCCTTCACCAATAAAAGTTTGATTAAAAAAATTGAACGCTCTTCCATTTTCTTTGGATTTTGGAGTGTGATATATTTGTGTCATGGAATTTTAATACCTAAAGTTTCAAGAGAAATAATTGATTCTTGTCAAACTAATATTTCCTCAATATATGCTATGATCTACTAAAAATTACTTCAAAAATCAAGTAACCTTCCAATATAAAGAAAAAAACATGAACGAGCTTTCCCTAAATTGCAATAAATTTATGTTTATTATTAATATTGCATAATCGGACTAAGAAAAAATCCTTAGTGCATTTTTTTATTTTTGTTGTGATTAAAAAAATGAGCCAAAGAACGCTAAGGCACTCAGAGAAATCAATCTATGTATTATTTCTCACAAAATCATGTTGAGTAGTGGAGACTACGCGCTAGATTTTTTTCTGTCCTCAATCTCTCTATTAATTATGTCTATGTAGTTATAAGAATAACAAGCCAAAGAAATCTTAGGCTTCCAGAGAAATTAGTCTCTGTGTGCAGAAATTAATGATTATTGTTGACTAAATGTTATACCATTTGAAATTGCTGAGCGAAATTAATCAGGCCATGATGTACCATTTGTCAGTATCTATTTTCCCATGTATGAAAGTTGATGTACCTTTGAAAGTTTAATAATTCTATTGAAAGTACATACATACATACATACATACATACATACATACATACATACATATATAGATAGATAGATATATATATATATATATATATATATATATATATATATGTATGTATGTATGTATGTATGTATGTATGTATGTATGTATGTATGTATGTATTTTTTTTAATTTAATGATTAATAATAATTAAATTAAAATTTTTAAAAGACAAAATAAAAGCCTAATAATCACGAACTATTATGATAATTTAAAAATATAGAACTCAGGCTGAACATAGTTACAAATATACCAAGAAAAGAAGAGTGCATGTGCATGATAACCTCTTTCTTGACAACCTATGAATGCCATTCTCAATGAAGACTCAAGACTCAACTGGATTGGATTGTGTATCAAAACAGTAGGAATGAATCAAAGTTCAATGAATGAATAACTTGACCGAGAAAATTTATAGGGAAAGGTAACTTGACTATCAATCTACTAAACCTCACTCCCATGATTAAAAAAACACCCCCACCTTCTCAGTGGTCCCATCATGGTCCACCTATTGAAAAACAACCAACAAATATTATTTTTTATACATTTTTGCATGGCCATTGGACAATGATTTACTATGGTTTTCCTACTAAATTCCAATGGATGATTATTCAAAAATATATAGAATTAGTTTAGTCTCAAGGCATAGCCAAGAGTCTTACTGGATAATTATAGATTACCTCTCCATTGGATGATTGTACATTTTTCATCTACTTTTTCACGTGAGTTTCAGTTGATGCTAGATATTTGCCTTCTATTTCTTTAGTGAAGCTAAGAGTTAACTTTTATCTTACATTAATAACTATACTTGCATGAATATCCATGCTTTTATACTTCCCCACTGTGGTCAATGTTGATGTATGGCCTTGGCCCATTGATCTTACAATTAACTCACTATTCATATTCAATTTTCTCCAGTTCAACCCAATAAAATAAGGAAAACAGAAAATGAAGTCCTGATTTTTCTTTCCAGTGCTCCTACATAATACAAATACTCTTAAAAACCAATTAATATATAAATTGTCATCATTCATGCTAAAATTAGTTTGAATTTTTTTAATGAATCTGCTTATAATTAATAGATTACATTAATCACAGAATAAGAGATAATTTAGAACTATGATTTCACAATAGTAAATTATCAGGCTCCCATAGGGCGGTGAACTTGGTCGGATGTGACCGATCTGCAATAGCTCCTGAATCTGCCTCTTGATTTCATCGTTCTCCAGAACAGAGCGCCGATAGATCGGTTCGTTGGGTAGCGGCGCACCTGGGGTCAGATCAATCGGGTGCTTGACCTGACAGTGTAGAGGAACCCCTGTGGGTGAGGTGAAAATGTCCCCGTACTCCTCCACAACCTTATCCATTTGTTGTTGTCGTGCAGAGGAGCCTTGTCTAGAGGTCGTGGCCACAGTCTTTTTCTTTCCCTGGGAGCGGATCATTAGGAAAACAAATTTCCTGGTTTGGGAAATGAGATTACTGCATTGTTTTGCAGTAACCAAAGAGATAGTGGCAGGAGGTGGTACCTCTGGTATCCTATACAACTTATTTCCCAAAGTAACAATAACAGCACGAGGCTGAGACTCATACACCGCATGATGCTTCCACAAGTATGGTTGTCCTAATAATACATCAGAAACATCAATAGGAGCAATGTCGCATAATACCTCATCCGTGAAGGGCTTGATGCTATAGGGAAGGCGGCACTGCTGGCTGACGCGAAGATCTTGTCCTTGGTGAAGCCACCTGATGGTGTATGGATGTGGGTGAGTTGTGGTCGGCAAGCCCAACCTCTTCACGGCATCTGCCGAAATGAGGCTCTTTTGGCTCCCATTATCAACAGTGAACTGTACCAGGGAGCCCTTTACCCACATCTGGGAGTGGATCGAAGAGACGTTCCTCCTCCTCCGGATCTTCTGGTTCCTCCTTCTGTATCTTTGTAGTGGCAACAGTGGCATTGGGCTCTGCATCAATAATCTATTTCCCTTTGTCATTCCACTTGTCAGGTTCTGATTCAAATTCGGAGCATGCATTTGACTCAGAAGCCCGCATCTCGGCCACCAACGACTGCTTGGCCCGATACTCACATGTGTTGTGAGTGGAGCTCTTATGGAACTCACACCACTTTCCCGTGTCCTTCTTTGGCTTTGCGGTGTTTTTCTTTGCTTGTGGCTTCGACAGGTTGTCTTGAGTCACCGTGCCTTGGCTCTGTCCTTTGTTCTGTGGTTTGGGAGCACCTTTCCCTTGCTTTTGATTCGCAGATCCAAAGTCTCGCTTCTTCTGTTTGAATTTCTGCTCAATCTTGGCAGCATACCGGTATGTCGTACCAAACGAGGAGATGTCGAGGAACTCCATTTCCTCCTGAATGTATCTGTGCAGACAGTTGCGATACTTTAGCACCAAATGTTTCTCTGAATCTTTGATACCCAACTTTGTGCGCAGGGTATGGAACAGATTCGTTAGCTCATGCACATCTTGATCCCTTTGTTGTCGCAGCATGGTCCATTGTATGTACTTGTCCTCTTAGCTCCCCATAGGATAGTATTGTTCCTTGACGGCGTCTCGGGAAGAATTCCAAGTTGGTACGGCCGAGAACAGAGAGGGTTCTGTCTGGTCCTTGTTCTCACAGTAGGTTTCCCACCAGTCCTTAACATGGGGGGTAGCTTTGAGGAGTGCAAAAATAATCTTCTCCCGGTCTGAAAAGTCATGAACTGAGAAATATCCTTCTAACAGATTCAACCATATATCTACGGCATCTGCGTCTATTTGACCCTCAAATATGGGAATGTCAAAATTTACTTGTACCTTAAAAGGAGTCGCGCCTCCAGAGTGGCTGCTGAATGCAGATGCGCCGTCGATGGGTAGCCGTTGAAGGATCTGAGCAAAGTTATCCATCATCGCGTTCCTTTGTTTTTCGAGGGCCTCCTCGAGCAATATTTTGATAGGATCTCCTGCTCCCTCATCTTTCTTTTCGTCCCCATGGGCGTCCGTCGAGGTTTGCGAGGCTGATCTTGCAAAGGTTCCACCAGATCAAGCCCTAGCTCCTTATACCCCGACCTCGTTGGGGACATGTAAAGAAGGATCGAGAAAAAGCAGACCGCTCTGATACCACTGATCCGGATTTATGCAGGAACGCAACAGAATAAACACATAACCATAAATACAGAGATGCGGCGGAAATAACACTTCATTTCATTAATATCAAAGAACTGAAATTTGCTTACAGACAATGGAAATAAAACTAGCTAGGGTACTGGTAGCTATCTCTGAGAAGAGATGTGGTGGCTACAGACCTCTGAACTGCTTTACAATGAGGCGCGAGAGCCTATTTATTATTGAGAAACAATGGAGAACCCTAAACATCCCAAAAACCTAACCCTAGGAGATGAAGCGCCAAAACTATGGGCCCCGTTTGGGTAAATTGGTGTTTCAACTTCCCAGGGACGTAACTTTGGCATACTATCTCCATTTGATGCACATGATACATCATTAGAAAGATCTATCCGAGGAATACAACTTTCGCCACAAATATCATTCTAGAATGGAATGATACGGAATGATATTCGCTGGAGGCGTAATGCCCAAAAAACGTCGTTTAGGGCCTCAAAACGGCTCCAGAAGTTCAGGACCCGAAAAAACTGCTAAAAATAGTAAGTTGTGCCGAAACTGAAAAACTGAAAGATACGATGGTGGGGCCCCAAGTGGAATAGGCAGGTGGCCACCAGTATCCACCTGGATCATTGAGTGAGCCAAAAAAGCAACTTTCCTTACTTTTTGAGTACAGCCTTGCAATTATGAAGAGGACTAGTGTTGCAAAATTATTGGTAAGTGGAAATTAAAGGGCGTAAGAACGTTTTTGAAAAAATTTCAAACGTCAAAATTAAGTCTTCTATCCTTCCTAGCACCTCACGGAAAACGGGAATCCGCAAATTCTAGTCGTCAAATATGTGCAAAATGCCTTATGACGGGCAAAATGGAGGACTGGTCCTATGCTGCTACATGAGTTAGGGTTTCATGTGGCAACGGGGAACCTTGTATAGTTTTTCAAGGATAGGAAAGGAGAATATTGTCAGTTAATCATCACTTGAAACTTCATCACCATTTGAAAATTGTGTCCTAATTTGAAACAATAAGACTACCCAACTATTTCATTATTTAATTTTGATTGTGTAATACAAAAAAATATCCTAGATAACTTAAATAATGTAAGCACTTTTGCAAAAATTTAGTGGAGAGAACCTTCAATTACATTTATTTTGAAGTTCCACTTGCATTTTAAGCCATTTTAATTAGTCTTTCGACATGGCTATTCTAGTAAAAACTTCAACCTCTTGTAGAAATTTGTTTGTCACTTGTATTAGAAATGCAAAAATAAAATGTAAATAAAAATGATTTGAAATGCTAAAAATCAAATGCGCGCTACATAAAAATGATTTTTTTAAAAACTACATTAACGTCTGATATCACGCGCACATTCGCCCTCAATTCTTGCAGAACAGCATTCGCCCTCAGCTCTTGCAGAACAGCATTCGCCCTCAGCTCTTGCAGAACAGCATTTGCCCTCAGTTCTTGCAAAATCATAAGTTCTTACTGCAGGCCCTTCCTCCTATAGTAGGGTTGACCCTATTTGGGTTTTTTTGGAGCCTCTGAGAATACAAAGGTTGTGATTGATTACGGGGCACTGCCTATATTTGTGGAACTTCTTACCTCTGGGAATGATAATGTTCGAGAACAGGTAGCACGTTTATTTTAGAGGCATAAAATTATTCTTCCCAACTATCTTTATATGTCTATAATTTTGGAATTTGATTTAAAAAACTAGTACCCAACTTTGAGTTCAACTGGTGTTCGTGTAAGGTTGTTTGGGCTTTGGGAAATATTGTTGGAGACTTTGCAACATTTAGGGATCTTGCCCTCAGTCATGGAGCTCTGAGGCAGGTGCTTGCCCAGTTGAATGATACTGCCAGAATTTCAATGATAAGAAATGCTACATGGGCTCTGTCAAATTTTTGCCATGGTAAACCCCAACCACTATTCGAACAGGTAAGCAGAATACATTTTCTGCCTCTTCTTCTTAGTTCGTAGATACTGTGGATTTTTTTTATAGATCTTGGTGCTTGGTAGATTTGGACGTAATGTGGACCTAGGCGCTTGTTCATTACAATGACTCCGTCATCAGGTTTTAGAAAATGCTCAAAAATTTGGGTTTCACAAGGGGATTACCCTTGCTTGCAATTATCGATTATCAATCACATTCAAAAAAAGGCTTTCGTAGCATTGCTGAGCTCTTTGTAGGTGAATTTCCGAGGCAATTTCACAGTATCTGAACTAAATTTGTCTGTCCTTTTCAATACTCTGCACTTGTAACAGAACCAGACAAACAATCTAGTGGCCAATGCAACAACAACAACACCTCTTGTTGCAAGGCCTGCAATTCACCCTCTCTGCACGCATGAATGACTATGGCACCCTCTTTTGTGAACAGGTACTGGAGCTGAAGGTACTGGTTTCCATTAGGATCGTGGAATTCAACATCCAAAATAGTATCAAATTCCACTGCAATAGTATTCCCCGGCGAGGGCAACAGTTCATTGAGACCTATTGGACTCATCACCCCCAAATAGCCTCCAGGGCTACCCAGAGTGTGATCATCTGGAGCAATAACAAATGCTCATCCATCCCCAATTGAAACAAGAACATGACCCACATTGGTTACAGAAAAAGAGAAACATGTTTTGAAAGAAGAAGAAACTTTTGTATTAGGGTCCAGAAATCTAACTGGTCTATTGTAAAATGCCCTACCTACACTTCAAATTGGTACTCCCAACTCCATGCTAAGGCTCACTGTGCCATTCTTCAGATGAGCATCTTAACCTGAAGTTTGATTCCAAAAAACCCAAGTCCCTTGTTCTATGCCCAAGACCTCTGTTACAACGAGTAGAGTTCTAAGAAAAATACTTCACAATAGGAAGCAAAAGAAACATCGCAAAATTGCTTCGCTTTAGACTGATAATTTTCTGTGTGAAAATACAACTGCAGACAATAAAAACATAATATCAAACACAACCAATCCACAATGGAATTTGAACATGAGGATTTATAACCACAAAAAACCCTCTCCAGGTTAAAAGAATTCCAGAATGGCTTTAAGATTCTACTAATGAGCGCTTACAACACCATAGAAATTACTGTCACAATGAAATCTGCTTGAAGTAAAGCCCTTGTACAGTTTCCACATTTCCACAGTGGAAGCAAGAATCGTGCTATCTCTCATGATCTGGTTCTGTGGTCAAATCCTTTGATATGGCTATATTTTTCTGCTAAACGTGGATCTGTCTTAGCTTTGGCTCTGGTTCTCATTTAGGATCGTGGCTATCTTCTCTTGATGTGGCTTTGACTATACAAACTTGTTCAATAGGAAAATGTTGACTCTGGTATATATAGGAGCTTCAATGGGTGCTCTCAAACACTTTTCTGGGCAGCTTTGTTTTGTCTCTGATTCAAGGCAGAACTATGTTGGCCTTGGTTTTTTAGTCCTTGGAACTTAGTTCTCTCATATTTTCCATCCTATCCCCAGTTTGCTACCGAGAAATACATAACTTCACGATATCAAAATTGACTATTTTTGGCCATTTATCTTTAGTAATGGTACAGCTTTAATTTGGTGCATTCGTACAGTATTTGAAGAGCACTCTCAAGTTGTTATTCAGTATTTTATCATAACTACTAAATTTAACTGCCATGCTCTAATATTTATATCAACCATAAGCATTCTTAAGGTAGTTCCACGTTTGTGAAGCAGAAGGAATGCATCTGACAACTTCTTATCATAGTGGTACAATTCTGTTCGCAGTTTATCTTTTATAAACCTCCAATTTTCCAAACGTAGTAGAGACTACAGTTTGCATCTCAAATTTTGGACAAATCTGTTTAGTATTCTACAGAAAATGCATTAAGAATAAAAAAAGCCCACAATTTGTAAAAAGCCCACAATTTTGTAAAAAGCTCACAATTTTGTAAAAAGCTCACAATTTTGTAAAAAGCCCACAATTTGTAAAAAGCCCACAATTTTGTAAAAAGCCCACATTTTATTAAAAATATAAACAGTTTGTAAAAAGCCCACAATTTTGTAAAAAGCCCACAAATTGTAAAAAGCCCACAATTTGTAAAAAGCCCACAATTTTGTAAAAAGCCCACATTTTGTAAAAAGCTCACAATTTGTAAAATGCCCACTTTTATTTTCTTTTTGCTTATATATTGAGCTCCCATTGAGTTCAAAAAGTCTTTGGTTTTCTACACCATTGAGAGAGATTTATTGTTTTCTTTATAGCATAATTTGCATCAATTGAAGAAAAAATTGGAGTTGGAATAAAAATTCAAAAGGGTGAAAGGGGTGATGGCAGAGTCTATTGCCCTTGTAAAAAATGTTGTATGAGAAATAATGTTAGAGTTTTAATAGCAACAGCAACAGTGCATTGTAGGAAATATGGGCACATTGATGGTGGATTGAATGACTATCGTCCCGTGGTAATTAATTATCTATCTTCATTTTGATTATATCGTAAAATTTTATATTATTTTAATATTTTTTATATGCACACTAATGTTTAATTATTAATGTTTGTAATTTTCATAAATGCACAGTTGCCCCCCAACTTTTTGCAGATGATCAACCAGCTTCCACAGCTAAATAGTAGTAGATTAGATGATGTTGCACCATTACAAGAGAATATTGCAGCAAATATTAGTATTGGAAATGATGTTGTACAAGGTGAAGAACATGAAGCGAATGATGAAGGTAATTTTAATGATCCCATGGAGGTAGATCATGATGACAGTAATGAGACAGTTCACATTAATGATGGGACAAATCAAATGCTCCAAGACTTGTATGGTGAGTCAGATGATGATAGTGGAGATAGCAGTGACGGTATTTATGATGTACCTCTGATTGAAAGGTCAAGTGAACGACTTTTTGAACACTCAAATGCAACTCTTCTCTCTGCTACATTGTTGCTGGTGAACTTAAAGGTTATGAATAATTTGGCAAACAGATGTATGACACAACTCCTAAGGTATGCAATATGTATATATAATCACATATATGTAAATGTTGATTATTTTCCCTTTTTTTAGTTGTAATAAATGTTTAAAATAATAACTTATATATATATATATATATATATATATATATATCTATATCTATATCTATATCTATATCTATATATATCATAGTTATCAAAACCGGCCGGTCAGGACGGCTGCTGGTTGGAACCGGCCTTGCAACCCGGTCAATAGCCTATTCTCACCTATTTTGGCCGGTTAACCAGACCTAACCGGTCGGTTAAGTAAGGAACTGGCCAGTTTATGCATAAACCGGCCAGTTCTGTACTTAACCGGCCAGTTAGGTGCTCCTCCATGAGTTGCAAATTCCTTAGTGTCTCCTCCATGAGCTGCAAATTCCTCTATTATACTAGCAACAAACTTGTCTAATAACTCATACTCAACACCTTATAGTAGCAACAATACACATGATGACTGATAAATACAAGGCTGGCTAGCATAAAATCCCTGGCAGCATGCAACTCATCAAGTGTACTTGATGACAATTTTTGTTCTCAAAACAATCAGCAACAACCTTATTTCACACTCAGCTAGGAACTGTCAGACCTTCTTTCTCTGCTCACACATAGCAGCAACATAAATACAAAACCTTTCACACAGCATACAAGCAATTTGATCATGGCATCAAGACTGATGCAAATGGTCTGACGCCACTCAAGGGACAACAACATACAACCTAATGAAAATGTGACTAGCAATAATAAATTGACCACTAGAAAATTCCCGCTTGGAAATGCACTAAACTGGCCACTGAGTTTTCTAGGTTTTAATGAATCTTTTCAGTGATAAATTTTTTCAAACACATTGTGAGCAGACTGCTGAAGTTGTAATGCTCTCTCAACTTGTTACAAATAACACTAATAGTGGGTTTCATAAACCAATTCAATACCTCTAAGTGTTGTAGATGTTTTTCTAGAAATTTATTGGCAAGCAAACATAGATAATGAAGAATACAAGATCTTCAAAATGCTGGTCTAATATATATATATATATATATATATATATATACTGAACCCAGAATTGTCTTTAAGGCTAATACAATGAATTGACAACAGATCTGAGCAGGGACAGATTGTATATTATAATATTAACTCAGCAATAAAACACAGTGAATAATATAAGAGAAACCTGATACATTACTTCAACAAGTTTTCTTATGTATTTTTCGATGATATGTATTGCATTTGGTGCCATTTTTATATATTCACCTTTGCATGGTATATAAATGAGCAAAATTTTCATATTTTGTCTCTATTGGCTTGGAATCATGGTTGCAAATCTTAAAAATAGTTCTTTGTCTCTGTTGGCTTGGAATTATTTAATGTATTTTTTTTTAAACCGGTTCATTGAGATCTGACCGCTACCGGTTAGACCGGTTCCGGTTCGAAACCCAGTTCATTAGCTCCACCAGTCCGGTCACCAGTTCCGGTTTTAATAACTATGATATATATATATATATATATATATATATATATATATATGATTAATAATCTTTACAAGACACTACTTTTTGTTTATGTTGTAGATTGTTGGGTGAATATTTGTTACCATCGCCAAATACTTTACCTCAAACATATCGAGATCTACGTGCTATTATGAAACACTTTGGAATGGAATATAACACTATAGATGCATGTCCTAAAGATCATATTATATATTATGGAGAACATGCGTTGAAAACAGAATGTCCGAAATGTGGTACCAGTAGATATCGAACGGATCAACTAACCAAAAAGGTGCCTCAAAAGGTTCTTCGTCATATTCCCATAATTCCACGTTTGCAACGAATGTTCAGGTGTAACAGCATAGCACAGTTTATGGATTACCATTCAAATAATAGAAGTGGAGATGGTGTTCTTCGAATGCCTGCAGATGGTTCTACATTTAGAGAAATCGAGGAAAAATATGTAGATTTTAAAAATGAACCTCGTAATGTCAGGCTTTCATTGGCAGCTGATGGTGTTAATCCATTCGAAGAGCTTAGATCTACTTACTCAGTGTGGCCTATTTTCGTTATCAACAATAACACTCCTCCTTGGATGTCAATAAAGAGGGAGCACATAATGTTGACTATGATTATTCCAAGTATTTGATACATTATTTCGTTGAATGTAACATTTTCATTTCTCTCATTGTTTGCATAAATATATATTTTATTTATTTACTTACTTATATATACATATATCATGGTAGTAATTATTATGTACCATAATTTTGAACAATTAGGTAAGTACCAGGTCAAAGATATGAATGTATATATTGAGCCTCTTATCGATCAGCTAATACAGTTATGGCATGGCATCACTATGTATGACATCACTAAACCAATCAAGCAGAAGAGATTTCAATGTCGTGGAATGCTTGTATGGACAATTCATGATGCCCCAGGACTAACACATGTTTGTGGCATGTAATATTTCGTTGCACTGTAATATAATAAATAATTATCTAAATTAGATATACCATATTGCATGTTTTAAAAATGATCTCATAGTATATTAATTGTTATTGATCCATCTATTGCAAGTCTTCAAACAAAGGGTAGATTTGCATGTCCAGTTTGTGGCCCTAAGATGAACTATCGTCATTCATCAGAGTTAAGAAAGATGGTGTTTGATGAGTTTAGGCACTTCCTCCCTAGGAACCATAAGTATCGTACTACTGAAAAACATATTTTCATTGATAAAGAAGAAATTGGATTAAAACCACGAAGAATGACACCTCAGTTGTGGATGTTGGAATATAACAGAATTAATAATCGTCAAGCAGCTGGTACGTAATTTGTGTGTGTATATATATATATATATTATTTGTTTATGTAATGTTTGGAATTTTTGTTTTAAATAATGAATTTATTTTATTGTATTTTATAATTAATATTTTTCTGATTTATTTTATTCAATAATATCAAGGTCATCGTCGCGGTGAAGGTACTAATATTGCACTTCCACTTGGAATGAAATGTTATCCTTCTCAATTCGCGAGGTTGCCCTACTATGAGGACCTAAAAATAGCTCATTTGTTTGATACAATGCATTTCGGGAAGAATGTGAGAGAAATGTTATGGCGAACCATAGATGGTGCACATGATAGAGATAAAATTGACAAAATTTGTGTTGACATTGAAAAATCGAATCATGCAATGAAAAGTGTGATCGACAGATCAAATAACAATGGAGGTCGAAATTATAATAATATTCCATGGTTTTTAACAGAACAAAAAAGCAATGATGTAAAAGAGGTCATTAGAAGAATTAAATTTCCAACAGGTTTTTCTTCAAACATAAATAATATCTTAACGAAGAAAGGTGACTTCAGTGGGGTGAAAACACATGATTGGCATACCTTTTTTAAGGTAATTTTTTTGGTATACGTTTTTGTATGTTATTGCTTGAATACATATTTTAAATTTTCCTTTTTTCTGTTTAATTTGGAAACCAATAACGATTCATTTTTTATTGTTATAGTATGTTCTACCTGTATCTCTCCCAAATGAATTCGACAACAATGTCAAACAAGTTATATATGGTCTTAGTAAATACATGAGGTAAGTAGTTTTGATTTATACGCAAAATCTAATTGCTACAATTTATTTTCGTACTTGATGAAATTATGTATTAATTTACTTGTAATGAAATATATATTATGTTTCATTGAAATAACCTTGCGTAATGATTTGTAGATGGTTGTCATTGAAAGAAATCCATCAATATGAAATAAAGTATTGGAAGAGAGAAATTCCTCGGCTAATGTGTGAAATGCAAAATTATCTACCTCCAATATTTTTCAATGCACGAGAACACTACTTGATACACCAAGTTGAGGAGATTGAAATGTGTGGACCAGTACACACAAGGTTAATGTGGATGGTCGAGAGGCACCTGAAATCCTTCAAGGCTTTGGTTAGACAAAGAGCATGACCTGAGGGTTCTATGGTGGAGGGATATGTGGTATATGAATCCATGGTGTATATTAGTCATTATCTTCCTATATTAGTTGTGCCAGCCATGAAGGTAGTGGATTTCATTTGGGATGTGAACTCCATCAAAAAATTTGAAGTGGAGCACCTGTTGGGAAAAGGTAGAATGAAGAAAGTGAGAGGTAAAAGATTTATTATGTATAATACATATAATGTTTCATTTTTTTACATCATGTATATGATCATTATATTCATTTAGGTCTTATTATTTCATAGTTTATTAATTAATATAATCTACCATGGTTATAAGTAATATTTATTAATATTGGTGAATTATTGTTTTTTTATTCAGGTGCTCAAGATTATGAGGCACTACTTTTATACATTGCAAACAATCTTGAGTGGATAAGTGAATGGATTGAAACATGTAAAGCACGTAACAACGGTAGGTTATCATGGCAACTACTGTCTAAATTGATTAGAGAAGCGTATCGTAGTGGAGATGGAAACGTTACGGACAGGGAAATCGATTTAGCATATGGTTTGAAAGATAGAAAGGTAAGCAATTAATTCACCTATTTTATTCATTACTTATTTTATACTATATTTATAATGTGACAACAAGTTTGATTTTTTAGTTAATTTTCATGCTGTGTAAATTATATGATTAATTATTAATTGAGAATGCATCTTTTTCATGTTTGGCATATTGCAGTTGAAACACCACAAGGCTATGTGGTGAAATGGTCGTAAATTTCGCATTAAACAGTAGGATGATAACAGGAAAACTTCTGATAGTGGGATAATTGCAGTATTCCAGGTCACTAATGTTTCCTCCAGGAGTGACAGACATCCTCGAGAATCTGAAAATAGATATTATGGGTTCTTATATGATATAGTTGAGTGTGACTTTAATTCCTTCAAAATAGTTTTTTTCGACGTCAAATGGTATAGGCTACGAATGAATGTACATGATGATGATAGAACACTTATTCAACATGAAAATGGATTTCCAATGGTTAAAACATCGCAGTTTGAAGCAGGAAAATATCACTATGTTTTTCCAAGCCAATGCGAACAAGTCTTTTACTCAGAGGTTCCAGGTGAGAACGAATGGTCATTTGCTATTAGATATGATCCAAGAGGAAGGCTAGTAGAGTATACTGTAGAGGAAGAAGATGATATTGATCAAGAAGAATATGATGCAGTGGCAGATGAGCAGGAAGATGCATTGACAGACGAAGAAGATATCTTAGAAGATGAACCAGGCATAGGAGATGAGGCAACAATTATTGATGATGATGTCGATGAGGATATTATTGAAAATGACATAATTGATGATGATGATGACATGGTCGATCATTTCAACACTGTTTCTGAATCAGATTTTGATATAGATGTCGATCAGTTGGATAAAGATCAAGAATATACAGAAGAAGAATATTGATACAGATGTTATGTTCAAGTATGAGCTGGTATGTTATAACTTTATATTTTAATATGTAGGAATTATTGTCTTTAAATAATTTACTAATTATGTGGGTTTGTTGCATGTTGTTTATTATTTCAAACCAATAAATAATGGCCTTACTATTGTTTATTATTTCGCAGGATTCATTTGATTCTATGGTCAGGTCTCTGAAAAAACCAATTAAACACTTAAATAGTCAAGATCTGGAAGATAGGATTTACCCCCACCATAAATTGCTGAAAAAACGGCCTTCAGTTCAACTTGTTGTGTTGAAGACGAGGGTGGATTTGCATGATCAGTTGAAGGAAAATGAATCAGATATTCAGGATGTTTTTGAGGGCAAATCCATAAGCCCCATAGATGAAGATCCCATTGATGTAGAATTTTTGTTTGCGTTGAAGCACAAGTATAGTGTTGTATCGGAATAAAAATCAAAGGACAACTATACCAAGTCTAAATCAACTAAATCCAGTTCTAGTTCTCTTGAACTTACCAAATTAAAGCCAGAAGTAGGATTTACAATCTCTAATGGGAATGGGTATGGCAGTTCCAATATTGGATTGGATGTCTGGAGCTCTGCAATAGGAACTGGACCTGATCATAATGAACCCCAACTAATTCAATGTGATGAAAATATGGACTTTGATGATGATCAGGAAAACAAGCCAGAGCATTTTGGCAATATTGAAGAAACTGAAGACGTTTCCTATGATCGATTGAATCAACTCAGCCATAAGACATCTACTGTAGGCTGGTTTGTATCAGAAGGAGAATCGGTTTTGCTTTCCCATGATGATGGATGTTGCTCTTTTCACGATATAGCAAATTCAGAGGTGTGGAGGTTTTAATTATTGTACTTAATTTTGGGGTTTATGGGTGTTATAATTTATACATTTTGGGATTTTCTATTAGAAATAGGGAAAATCCTAGGGTTTAGATTATTCTCATGGTTTAAATTTATATATTTGAAATAAAATTCACCAATTTCTATTTAAAAAATGATTTTCCTAAATATTTGATGTAGTTTAAATAGGATGTAGTTCATTTCAAAAACTGTTGAAATTTTCTAGAAACTATGATTGGGATTTCAAGAATATTTATGCACTCTTTAAATTTTCCCTTAACATAAAGGGAAGTTGATGTATGAGTAATACTCAGTATTGTTTTTTTCCAATCTCCAGGAGAAGGCTAAATATAAAGCTCCATATGGGCTTACCCCAAACATGTGGGGTGATTGCTAGTTGATCAGAGCAGCTGGTTCAGATGGTCGCTCTGGTAAATATGTTGTGGCATCATCTGCAGGTTGTACATTGGACTCAAGTTTCTGTTCATGGGACTTTTATAATAAATAAATTATGTCATTCCATATTGAATCAAATGCCTTCACTTCAACGTCCAGTACCATCTCTCCAGTTTTGGCAGAGAGGGATGTCTCGGGGAGAAATTTTGGCTTTGCAAAAGTTGTGCCAGAGAATCAACATTGGTGGTACAGGCCATGTGGGCCTCTTATGGTATCTACTGCCAGTGCCCCAAAGACAGTTAATATTTATGATATTCATGATGGAGATCCTGTGATTTCAATGTGTTTGTTTTGAAAGTTTAGGTTTCATAGTAAATCATCAATGGGCTCTGAAATAAGGCTCATTGAAATCTTGGATACATGTTTCATGCCAAAATCAATTGTATCTTCCATAAATACACAATCTTGGACCACTCTATATAAATCTGCTTCTCAGACAATATTACATCTCCCTCATTATACAGGTGGTGTTCTTACATGCATAGCAAAGGCATTGTTTTGGCAATCATTTCATAAGTCACTAGATATTGTGGGTACAAGGATCTAGGGTCTCCACATGAAATTGTGTTGCCCAGAGACTCACTCTGCCTGTTCTTAAATTTGTAAACATAGTAGTATGCCAATGCTTCTTTCATTTTGTATGCATAAGACAATTTTTTGTCAAAGTCCATAATTGTTTTTAAGTTTTATCCATCCCAGTTTTGTTGTGAATGCACAGGTTTTTGGCTCAACACAGATCTGTTATATCTTTGTACTTTTCCTTTACTAACTATTTGAAATTTCCAGTTATATTTAGAGGTGTCTTTTAAGGGATGAGGGGAATTACTTGGATTTAGTGCTGCCCACTCTCAATAGAGGCTTATAGTAAATTATGACACATTGTGATGTATATCAGTGGTAGTTGGGGTAGCAACAAAATCAGTTTCATGCTTCAGTAGATTTATTCTTCTTGGAAAGCTTTCAGCTGACAAAAAAAAGGGAATGAAACACACAACCAGTCCCCTTCCTTTTATTGGACCACCTGCTTTCTTTTTATGAGAGCACCTATAGGCTAAAGTTACTAGAAGTGGTCAAAAGTGAGTTTGGTTAGTTGGCAAAGTCCAACTATTCTTAGCCCTCAATAATGTTTAAATACTTCATAGCCATGTTAACCCCTCCTAGACTATGTTGCATAAGTGGGTTTTGCAGAATTTTATGCACTTAGGGTTAGACTCAATTTTTGAAATTTGATGTAATTAGGATTATATTCAAGCACTGGCCAAATTGGTAAAATTGATACTCAGCCATAGCTGAAAGGCAGTAATATGCATTGGAGTCATTCTATGAAATGATTCAATTTGGCATGTGAATCTCACATCTAAGGGCCATTAAAATCCCATGGATGGAGACTGATCAGGATTCAACATTGTTGTTACTATTAGTGGAGTTGGGTATGGCACAAGTACAATAAAAATACTGGCAACAATAGTAACATCATAGATTCAGAATCTTAATCTCTATATTAAATGAGCATTTGAATGTAACTTGATTTCAGTAAAATCTCTAACAGGTTTGTTCTAAATCAGACCTAAAATTCTCACTTGTAAAGATGTTTGAGGCTTGAGGTTGTATGACACTACAACAATTGACTTGTTGAGTACATGATGACATTAGGTCATTGTGAAACTGAATATATGCTAATTCGGTATGAAGATTGATTGCACAAACTATGTTATCTGATGCAGGGGAATTAGGCCCAAGACAAATTTTGTACATAAATAAATGTAAAGGGGGGTCTCATGTTTTATTTCCCTATGAAATTATCCATAGTTGAGCTAATTTAGTTAATTTGTAGAGAAAATGTAACTGCCCGAATGATTAATGGGCACCTGAAGAGATAGTCAGTTTCAGAAGTCAAGCTAATTCTAGGAGTTTGTCTCTGTCTGTCAGAGCGTTAGTCTCAGAGTTAGGAATTTGAATATTTTGTGAGTCATCGATAAATTCGAATCGATTCATTGTAATTGATATAAAAATAAACCTCCGTGACAAAGTTGATAGACCTGCAAAGAGAACTGCATAGAGCTGCATAGGGAAGAGGTGTATCGAAGATCTAGCCGAGGACTAGGAGACTGTAAGAAATTTAATTTATATAAGGAATCTGTTAGTATTATATGTGCGTTGATTGAGTAAGTTTTATGTGTGTGAATATATGTACGCATCATGGTGAAAGATAATTGAAATCCCGTGGTAATTAAGAAACCATGTGATGAGGTTATGTGCATATAGACTGGTTGAGTTCTCGGTGGAACACGAGCTAATGACTCAGGACTTATGAGCATTGGTGAATTCCACAGATAACTGTGTCAAACAGTTGGTAAATTTCTCTATAATCAGTTGTGTGAACAGAGGGTGAATTAGGTTAATGACATTCCCGTGCGCCTGTGGTAGAGCAAGGAGATGTTGTGCTCGAACCTCCGTGAGCTAGGTAAAACCTCATAATGAGTGTTGTGAATGTGTAGGCGATTGAATGAACCAAGGACTGGTGTATCGATTTGCAGAGTCGATACTAACCTTGTCGGAACCATAAGACATAAACCGTGGCATATGTAATGTGTCGTGTCTCCTCGAAATGGTCGTGCCCGAGTTTGTTTGGTATGGCCGCGTGAAGGATGAACAACGAGGCAGATTTCAATGGCAGTAAGGCGTTGGTAAGTGGACGGAACCTAGAGTAAGAGTAGTCGGAACCTTGAGGACCGCACAGTAAATACGAGTTTCCGGCATATCGCACCGCCTTTGTACGGTAAGCAATATTCCCCATTTGGACACGATCAATGTCATAGGCTGACACATGGCCTTGAGCGGTTTTGAAAACCCACTCTCATCACGAGTTAATGATCATGCAACTAACTCACGCGATATCCAATTGGATCGTTGGATCGTCAAGGCCAGAGCGACGTATTATCCACCGTTGGATGTGGAAAGGTCGCTAGCGCTAGGCCCCACGCGTATATACGTCGAATGTTTTTTTCCTAACTAAGGTTCAATGGAGGTATTAATATTTCATGGTCGAATTATGTTCATAACAATTGGAACGCCTACAATTCATAACAAATATTGGAGATTTATTGTCCTATTTTAAAGTTTCATTTTTTTTTTTTAAATTGAACCCACCGTCGGTATATCGACGCTTCGTAAGCGTCGGTCTTCCAACATTTTGATGGATTTCCACTTTCGTCGGTCTTGCGACGTCCGTCGATATTGCGACAGTTCTTCTTGGCGTCGGTATTGCGACGCATTTGGAATGCGTGGACGCTTCTGGAAACCGTCGGTCTTGAGACACTTTTGTACGGCGTCAGAATTGTGACAGTTTAGAAACGTCGGAAGAGAGACAGTATAAAGACGTCAGAAGAAAAACATTCAAAACGTCGAACCACATTTCGTCGGAATTGCGACAGTTCTTCCTGGCGTCGGTATTGCGACGTTTCTGGAAAGTGTCGGTCTTTCAACACTTTTGCAATGCGTCGGTAGACTTGTGACACTTTTGTAGGGCGTCGGAATCACGACAGTTTGGAAATGTCGGAGGAACAACAGTATAAAGACGTCGGAAGAGCGACGTTCAAAACTTCGAACCACATTTTGTCGGAATTGTGACACTATACAATCGTCGAAAGAGCAACGGTTTGGTAAATGTCGGAAGAGCGACGCTTGTTTGGAAGTGACGGAAAAGGTGTCGGTATTGCAACACTTTTTCAAGGCGTCGAAATTGTGACGTTATGACGAACCACGTTTTTTCTGTCCTCAAACTTTCGCTCTTGCGACAACTATGTGTCAGAATAGCGACGAAGTTGCCGTCGAAAATTGGGCCAAATTTTCTAGTGCTTAAAGTGTTGTGTTTTCCATGACAAGGCCATCCTTGCCCATATTCATGATCATACTGATTATATGTTATTACTGCTATGTTTGGATCATGAACCATAATCTTTACAATAAAATGGCATTGACATCCCTTCTTTTTGGAAAATGACTGCATTGGTTTGCTTTTCCATTCTTCTCTCCTGTCAACTGGACCATATGAGAAATCATAACTACAAAATAAATTATGAAATGTCACCAAAGTTGATAAATATAAAGCATATTTAATATCAACATCTAAAAACTGTAGTTCTAAAATATTTACAACTCATATTGTAAGGCAACACTAGCTCTTGCGCTCTAGGGTTTTCTTTTTAGATGCATGAAGGAACATGGATCATATGGATTCGATTCCTCTCCTTTTTTAAAATCATCAACTCTTTCTTTGGGAATTTTTGCAACACGGTCAATATTTATGTCTTTTTTGTAGACTTCATACCAAACTAAATCTTTACTAAAAAAATGACTTTGTCTTTAGGGTCTTTCACCTCAAGAGCCATGATTGACTTCCATTTCTTTTCCATGCTAGCTGACTGTCTGCAAAAAAATGTTGAAACATATTAGGGAGTTGGAAATCATGACACATTCAGCAGTATAATTAGATGAACTTGAATAGTAGAGGTTGACACATTGGCTAGGTAGCAAGGATAGTAGAGTATGCATTAGTGTTGTGTTATGTAGTTTGTGTTGTGTTGTGCAGTTTGTGATGTGTTGTGCAGTTAGTGCACAAAGATATAATTATACCTATGTCTTAAGATGCTTTATATCATGCATAAGGTCTTCATAAGGGCTGAATACTGTATATTTTTTACAACAAAAGAAATCTAGAGTATAACCTTAAATAATAAAAACTCTGAATAGAACTAACTCATGAGTAAAAGGTGTTAATAGAAATATTTCTTCTGTTATTCCTAAATTATGAAATAAGAAATTTGGCCCGGAAGGTGATTTCTACATATACAACAAGCATTTTGATCCAACTATGCTGAATTTGGGAAGGCAGATGGCTACTCTGGTTTATTCTAGACTGATTTCTAGATATACAACAGGAATTTTAATCCAACTGTGCTAAATTTGGGAAGGAAAATGGCTGCTCTGGTTTGTTCTAGAACTAATTTATACATATACAACAGGCATTTTAATCCAATTGTGTTGAATATGGGAAGGCAAATGGCTGCTCTAGTTTATTCTAGAACTGATTTCTACATATACAACATGCATTTTAATCCAACTGTGCTGACTTTGGGAAGGAAAATGGTTGCTCTGGTTTATTCTGGAACTAATTTCTACATATAAAATAGGCATTTTAATCCAAATGTGCTGAATTTGGGAAGGTAGATGGCTGCTCTGGTTTATTCTAGAACTAATATAAAATCGATCAAACATCTATAGTATCCGCATTTTATATACAATAATGATCTTAAATGTTCACTGCAAATAAATTTTTGATTTGGTCTTCAAAACTAGACCAGTATCTTACAAATTTGTGTTCTTGTAAGCTAAACAGTATGCTCATTTGTGAGATAGTTCATAGATTATATTCAGGTAGACTATGACATGTTTTCCACTAATTTGTATTTTAACATCTGGAACTATCAAACATGTAGAAATAAATAAATGTAAATAATAGTAACACACTTAACTTTGCATCAGAGAAAAAAATATTCAATGGCCCCTATATTTTCCAAAAAGATGACTCGACGATAATGCTTAGAGAATTTTCTAGAAAATTTAGAACCCCTTCTAAGCTCTCATGAGTTCCTTCAAATAATATTACAAAATAAAAAACCTAATGTTTTCCAAGTTTTGTTTCAATACAAATGATTCAAAATACAACAAAATGCTAAGAAAATCTAAGATGATTATGATCTTGGTGGAATTGTTTTAATTTATATTGATTTTTGTTCACCTGATGGTCTAGTTTGTTGAGAAGCTTCCAGATATGCTTTCCACTGGGGGGGGGGGGGATTTCTAAGATGTTTGATACTAAAATAGGCAGGTCTAAATAGATATTGAGTTTGCAGTGAAATATCTTGCCTTCTATGGTTTGAAGCTCCTATAATAGATTTGAAGTAGCTTGTTTGGTAATTAAATTAAAACCCTTGGGGTTTGACCAAATATTGATTGATGGCCCTGAGGTCAACTTTCTTTGAATATTTAATCTACTCTTTAGTTACTCTTTTGTGCCTGTGTACATCACTAATGTAAGTTTCTACCTTAGTTGTTTCATCTAAAAAAGATACCACGAGCATGTACATATCCTTTACAACACTAATTTCTAAATAGATCAATGTAGCAAAAACTTCTTTGTGTTCTTTTATTGATTTAAATTTTGCTTCCAAATCCCCAAGGAAATTTCTCCTTTCAAATTTTCTACCTGAGAAATTTGAGGATATTGTGAGGGATATCCTTGGTCTTGTATGCCAAAATTTCAACTTGAAAAGCCATATTGAGCTTTATCTAATTCAATTTACTTATTTATGATGTTGTCATAAAAGTTGTTAACCAAACCTAATTGATTTTTAACCAAGTTCAAGTCCCTAGAAAATTTTTGTTGAATTAGCCAGATTTTTTCATTTCCCTTAACCACTTCTTGCTTGAATTGATTGATATCTATTGCACCATATTTTAGTTAATGTATTGGAAACTATAATTGGTTTATTTTGGTATCTTTCTATTTCTTTGAGTAAATAGATATTTTTTGGATTGATATGATCTCTTCCCTTAGATATTTTTCATGGGCTTTCATCTGCTCTAAATGTTGTTTTTGTGCTTCTCATACCTTAGGCTGAGTTGTTGTTCAAACTGTGCTTGATTTTTTTCAAATGCTACTCTAATTTAGATATTCCATTATCTCACTATTTGATTATTTGCTTCGTATTACTAATTGACGATATGTTAGCTGAAGAAAATGCTCCCATGAAGTCTTCTAGCTCTCCTGCTAATTCCTCATCACTATATTTAAAAGCATCACATATTATGGTCTACTATACTAGAGGTTCAACCTATTGAAGATTCCTCCTTTTAGTTATGCCTTTGATAATGGATCTTCTTTTAACAATGAAAAAATAATCAATTGGAGGAATTCCCTCCTCTTCAATGGGAAATAAAGAATCTACATGAATGACACTTAGGGTTGAAGCACAAGGAGTAGTGGATATAGGAGTCTTAGATATGGATATAGGAGTCTTAGGAGTCTTAGATATAGTGTATCAAACATTTCAGTATAGACATTTCAGTAATTACATCTCCATGAAACTATGTAGTGGAAAATGATTTCTAGTACTCCTGTAGGTGCTGGAAAATCATTTTCCAGCACCTACATGAGCACTAGAAATCATTTTCCAGCACAATCAATAGTTATGGAAAAGGTGAAATCTATTGATTAAAAAGGGAAAAAATATTCTAAAAAAGGTAAAAGCTATGGAGGCTATTGAGTAAAAAGGTAAAATCTAGATTTATACTATATATTTTCCTATAGTCATTATATTCTACATTGAAGGACATTGCCTACATCAACGAATGGTTCATCATGATGGAAATGCACATGCAGGGCATTCACCATAAGAAAAATGTATTCTTTCTTGTCCACGGTCATCATCTTTTTGTCCACGTGGGTGGGATCAGTTCTTATTAATGTCCACGTCAATTCCTCTTTGGGAACTCCGCTCCCAACTCCCTATGTTTTTCACCGCCTCAACAAGGGATTTAAGTGTGCATATGGTATGGTATATTTCATTTCATAGTATTTTAATACTTGGAAGAGAGCTGCAAGTTCATACTCTATTTCTTTCTCTCAGTTTTCCAAAGCCTCAACAAACAACATTAGAAGTTGCTAGTTTCTATCTACTCTGTCATACTCTGTTTCCTTCTCTCAGTTTTCCAAAGCCTTAGCAAACAACATTAGAAGTTGCCAGTTTCTCTTTGCTCTGCCATACTCTTCCAGCAAACAACGGTAGGGTCAATGTTGAGATTCAACAAAATGATGATCCTAGTGAAAATTAAGCACCTACACTAGGTGGGGCCTACAGGCTATTTTTAGGTGTATTTCTAATTTTAGAATGGTGAGAAAATTATATTTATAGCACGAGTCTATTTTTATAATGGTGAGAAAATTCTATTTACAGATGAGGTTCTATTTTTATATGCATGTGCGAAGTCTATTTATAGATGGAATGTCTTAATATAAAATGCAAGTCGATTATAATTATCTCTTAATAATAATTGGACAGTAAACATTAATATATTCTCAATGAGCACTTGGAAATAGTTAACTGAAGTGGAAAATTATTTAGCTAAGTGGATTTCGAGTTGAGTGGTTGGTTCGTGGGACATGCAAGTGGACTTAGTTGTAACTGAGTGATTTGAAGTTGTAACAGAGTTGGATGTGTAGTTATGTGAGTTGTAAAGTAGTTTAACTCAGTTAAGTGAGTTAAACTCAGTTGTGCTAGTTGTAACTGAACATACAGTAGTGAGAGATCAGTGAATTAATTATTTAATTAATTCATAATCAGTGGTCTCACATGCAACTAAATATTTACTATTGTTAACTACATGCATGTCAGATCCAGTGGAGACCCAGTTGAGAGATAGGTGAAAGGGGTAGTTTGACTATCAGTTGTGACATTAGTGGGTGCACTCATGCAACCACACACACATTAGAGATTCCATTGAGGATTGCGTAGTCAAGGCAAGGCAGGATCTCATTCATTCAGGGATTTTCATCAACTGAGATTGTGCAATGGAGGTAGGATGTCAGGAGGCAGTAAATTGGCGCATGTATTTGCGAATTTTTATATGACATTGTGAGACGATTGTATATTATACTGAGAGCTCTTGGATTATAGTTTTTTATGAGTTTGTTTCATGATCCATGATATATACATAATATATGATAGTGGGGTTTTTAGCTTTATGCTTTCCCAGTAAAAACATTTGTGTTATGTGTGATTGATCTTTCTTCATGTGTTTGCAATTGGCGATCATGTTTTAAATTTCCGCAAATATTTTTTGTAGAAGTGATTATGTATTTAAAAATGGCATATAATTGTTAGATCATAAGAATCTAGGCAATATATAATTTGTATAAAAATTTCTACATGGTATCGGAGCAAATAAGATTGCAATTTTGAAGTAGTAGTTGAGTTTGTTGGTGGAAATAATTCGAATTTGCTACAAGAATTTATTGATGCAATAGTAGAGTAAACAATGAAATGGAGTTCAATGGCTTGCGGATAGAGTACGCACTCGAGGTCAGCTCAAACTACATTTCCTGGAAGGATGGTGTTGTGGATGATTTTGTCACCCTCCTAGAGACAGTCTAGAGTTGCCATAGACCAGTGCCTAGGACATCTTAATATAGCAGGGAGTCCTTTATATTTTGGGTTGTCAATCCAAGGGACTCACTTACTATCTCTTGTTCTAAACAAGGAAATTGAAACAGATTGAATTGGTCCCAATTCTCTTTCAGTGGCTGATACACAGATAGGAATAAAGTAAACACATCAGGTAAAACTTCAGTATGGTAGTATCAGACAGTTTAGAGACCGCTTTACTGTAAAGAGGGCCGATTCAAATGATGTATTACAGAAAACAGATATCAAAGAGTGCGGGCAAGAAAGAAACATGAGAAGATATTACTGACAAAAGGGCGCATTATTTTACGAATCATTAAGCCACTAATATAGCAGAAATTATGACATGAGTGAACATGGAACAGTATATCACTTCTAGGCCTATTTAAAGTGCTTGACTAATCCCAGAAAGGGCACCACTTAAGATGAATCCTTACTGCAAAATAGTGAGCCACTCGCATTCTAGAACATGATACAAGAAGAAAGTTTGCATGAAAAGGATGATATATTAACATATGAGAGGAATTACATACTGCAATATACCAAAGACCAGAATCCTCAACACAGTCATAACCCCTCCTCACTGAGACCCAACGGGCTCTGAAACTTCATACAGAAATGTCACAAGATGGATACAATAGTCTTCTCGCTGCACAGCTTGCTTACAGAAATCTGGAACCCTAACAATGTCTTGCTTTTCGGTATTTATAGATAAGACCGAAACTTCTGGAGGGAGAGGTAGGTATCTACACTTATTGATCTAATTTGAATAAGAAAGGCGGTGAGCATTCGCGCCTTCTTCATGAATGACTAGCTATAAATGAATCTACCTAACAACCTGTATACAGAAATTAATGCCGGGAGATAAAAATCTCCTTATGTACAAAACGAAAATAATAAAATATATACATCGGGATGCCTTTAGCTGAAGAAAAGTCTGATGCCGTGAGGGGCCTGAGCTGGCCTGCATCTCTGGTACTGTACTCTTGGTCTTTGAACTCTGGATCTGAATTCTGAATCTTAAATGTGGGGCGAATTTCTCTGGAGGGTTCTGAGACTCTCTGTCTGTGTTTTCTTTAATAGCAGTCATTTCATGTACCGGCCTCAGCTTTTTCCTTTAATTTCGCCCACAGGAAATCATCTTCTGATATGTTCTTGATCTTCTGAAATGGAGGCGACAGATTGATATGCCCCCTTATGCTTGATTTGAAAACCTGCAAAAACCCTGAAAATGTTAGAAAAACCCGACTAGGGTGTAGGTGGAGGGTGATGGAGGCGGAAATGGATGAGACGACGCAACCGCGAGTCAAAAACGGGAACATACAGGGAGGCGGGAGCAGACAATGGAGGTTTTTGCAAAAAGAACGAAATGTCGCACAGGAGGGTCGAGAGGAAAAACTAACGGCAAATGCGAATAAAACCCGTATACATATATATATATATATATAAGCGTGGAGGGATGTACGGAGGGGAGGCACGTAGGTTAACAGGGGGCAAATGGGAGGCGACGTGGCGAGTGGACTAATGGGCGGAGGGACGCAATAGTGACACGGTGACGTGTCATGCAATACGGTGGGGTCAAAATAGCGAGCGAGCAACTTATGAGGAAGTCCACCGTCAGATCGGGTTTGACAGATCCAACGGCCCCAACAAATTTCGCTACCCGGCCACGGAATGATCTTTATCGCGCGGGAGGAAAGTGGTTTCCCCGCCGTACTGAGGACACGCGGCACCACACCTGTGGAATCGCTAGCCCCGCGGTAAATACCGCCAGCCGACAAAAGTGGTGCGGGGGGGAAAACCACCGGTTTTGTTGTGTGCCAGGGCCGTATGTGGGGTCCTCGCTCCTGACGATCTGCGCCGTTGATTAAACATTGATCGGACGGCTGTGACGGCGCCCGGGCTTTGAATGATAGGCCCTCTTTTCTCCTAGCCCGTGGTCCTGTAGCTCGGGTCACATGAACATCAAAGCGGGAGGAGCTAAGGTTTAAGGGGGCTTCGGCCCGATATATAAAATATGCATTTTAAACGTTATAGAGCAGATTTTCTGGCGGAGATGACAGAATTAAATGGGGCCCAGGGGTTTTTGCTCTCAAGAACATTAGAAATGGATTTTGGAGAAGGTGGTGGCCAAATTTTAAATGGGAAAAGGGGATATGTACAACACTGGCTCCAGCTGGGGACGACGTGCTTGTCCTCGGGCATGTCGAGAACACGCAGACCATTCAAAACTTTCATTCCGTTGTTCAATTTCTGCTGTGCTTTCTCTCCAGGTAACTATCAACATTCCCCCTTTTTCCCTGATAGAAAATAGAAAACCAAAACAGCTTATGTACAGTATACACAGTGGGGCATTTCCAACCTGGGTCATAATTGAAAATATGGCTTGAGGAATTGGCCGTTCACGGGGGCATCCAACAATTCGCCCTGTAGATTTTCTAAATAGAAAGTGTTATTTCCTCCCAGCGTGACTATTTTGAACGGCCCGAACCATAATGGATCGAATTTAGCATGCTTGCCCTTTTCTGCTCTGCGAACATCCCACCTAAGGACCAGGTCTCCAATTTGGAAATTTCTATCCTTTGAGTGCTGATCAAAGACCTTTTTCATTTTTTCCTGGTATTCTATTAGTCTCTGGTTTACCTGGTTCCTCGTCTCCTCCAATTCTACCAACTGATAAATTCTCCTAATCATCTCGTCTGGTTCTTCTTGATTTTCCTGCATAAAACGTGCCACTGGCAGTGCTAATTGCACAGGAAACACTGCGGCCCGCCCATACACCAGCTCATATGGAGACTTGCCTGTTGCTCTTTTGCTGGTTATCCTATTTTCCCATAGAGCAAACTTCAACTGAGAGTCCCAGTTTCTCTGATTTTCAGCTATTGTTTTCTTGAGGGCCCTCACCAGGGTTTTATTGGATGATTCTGCTAAACCATTCCCCTGGGGATAATATGCTGTGGAATGAGTTAATACAATATTATACCTTTGGCAGAAATTTACAAATCTGGCAGACTTAAAAGCTTGAGCATTATCAGTTACAATTCTTGCAGGACAGCCAAACCTAGATATGATATTGTCTTCTAAAAAATTCATGATTACAGCATCTGTAGCCCTTCTTGTAGGTATGGCTTCCACCCATTTAGTAAAATAATCTGTAGCTGTCAATATCCATTTATGTTGGCCACTTGATGGGGGGTGTATTTCTCCTATAAAGTCTAATCCCCATTTCTGGAAGGGTTCATTTACATGAACAGGGATCAAGGGCAAAGATGCTAACTTCTGTCTTTCTGCAAATCTTTGGCATTTGTCACATGTTCTGACCCAAGCAAATGTATCTGAATATAATTTTGGCCAGTAAAAACCAGCCTTCAAGATTTTATTGGTAGTAGCCCTCCAGCTGTAGTGTCCTCCACAAATTCCTTCATGAAATTCTGTCATTATGTTCTGCACTTCGTTTTCTGTGAGGCGCAACAGCAATATACCCAGAGGATCTCTCCAATAGAGTTGTCCATTAGCAATGACATACTTCTGAGATCTCATCCTTACAGCTCTGTAATTTGCCTTGTCACATCCTGGAGGACAGCTAAGTGTCAACAGGTATTCAACTATTTTCTTATACCATGGACTAGTCAGATACTTCACATGCACCTTTTGTGTGGCCATTTCTAGTCCATGTTGCTCCTCTTCTTTTTCTGGTCCTTCATTTGCCATTATGGATAAATTAATGCCCAGAGCTTGATGATTAGATTCAGATAACATCTTGGCAAGTCCCTGTCCCTTGATCAACTTAGTAGGCTTTATGTCTAGATCATACTCCTGGATTTTTGCAATCCATCTTCCCCTTCTGCCCTCACTGTCTCCCTGAACTAGAATATCTTTTACAGCTGCTGTGGGAACATAAGCAGTAATATGGGATTGCAAAATATAAACTCTAAAAGCTTTAAGAGACTTTACCAGGGCATATGCTTGCTTCTCCAATATGTTATACTTTAGTTCAGCATCATACAACAACTGACTGAAGAATGCTATGGGTTGTTCATATCCTTCTCCATTTTTCTGCAATAACACTCCAGCAATTGTGTGTGGTGAAGCAAATGAAAATACCATAAATGGCTTGCTATAATCCGGTCCTGCTAGCACGGGAGCTTCGGCAAACGCTTGTTTAATTCTTGTAAATGCATCCCTAGACTCCTGGGACCACTTAACTTCATTGTCCTTTTTCAACATATTGGTAATGTGCCTAACTATCTCTGCATAGTTAGGAATGAATCTCCTTAAAAAGTTTATTCGACCCAAGAACACATGTACTTATTTCTTATTTCTTGGCAGAGAAATGCTATTTATTACTTCAACTCTCTTAGGATCAATTTTTACACCATCCTTAGTCACAATATGTCCTAAGAGTTTCCCTTCGTCTAAAGCAAACAGGGATTTTTGAGGATTAAGAGAAAGGCCGTACCTTCTGCATTTTTCAAAAGTTCTTCTTAGATGCGTAATATGCTCATCATCATTCTTTGAGAACACCGTGATGTCATCGAGGTACACCACCAGAAACTTGTCTTGTTCTCCCACAAAGGCTATATCCATTGCCCTTTGAAAAGTAGCACCTGCATTGATCAGCCCAAATGGCATCCTTGCATACATAAAGGTTCCCCATGGCGTGGTGAACGCAGTCTTCTTCTGATCGTCTGGGAAAACAGCTACCTGATTGTAGCCTGAAAATCCATCCATCATTGACATTCTGGATGCTCCCACCACTTTCTGCAAGATGTGGTCCATTTTAGGTAGTGGGTAATTATCTTTGAGAGATGCTCTATTCAAATTTCTGAAGTCTACACATAGCCTGATTTCTCCGTTCTTCTTTCTGACAGGAACAAGATTCGCTATCCATTCTGAGTACCTCAAGGGTACAATTATTTTGGCCTTCAAAAATTTTTTAATTTCTTTCTCAATCGAGGGAAGAAGCAGAGGATTAATCTGTCTGAGCTTCTGTTTATATGGATTTGCATCTTCCCTGAGTGGGATCTTATGCTGCATGATATTTACATCAAAAGTTTTTAGGTCCTCATAGGACCAGGCAAAAACATCTTTATAAGACTGAAATAACTTCAAATACTTTTCTTTATATTCTTCTGAGATTCTTTTAGACAATTTAACAATATTGGGATCAGTAGCAGTACCCAGATTTAAATCTCTCATTTGATCTTCTTCTACTGCTTTATTCGGCTGCATGGGAACATCATTCTTATTGAATAGTCTTTCTAGAGGTACTAGTCCTCTAGGGATGACATTTCCTTTTAACTGCAATACTCTGTTTCCTGCTATATTCTCTTCCCATTTACCTTCAGCAATATTTTCAGCTTCTTCCTCCTCATCATCATCAATTTCCATGCTTGTGAATTCTCCCACTGTCTCCATGAATCTCTTCATTTGTTCGTCATCTTCAAAGACCTGCCAGTGCTTTATATTGTCTGGAATAGATGGTCTGTAACGTACCTCTACTTCATATCTTAACAGTGGGTTCTGAGGAGGTCGGAACGTACTAGCAGCCACAGCAAGAGAGTCTGCTATCCTGTTATGCTCCCGTGGCATGAACTGTATATTAAATGCTAAGAAGAAATTTTCTATCATGTCCCATACTTCATTTCTATATGCTCTGAGCCGAGGATGCTTAGTTTGGCATTCATTCTTAATCTGTCTCACTACTAGCTCAGAGTCTCCCAACACCTTCAGACATTGGATGCCCATGTTTCTAGCTGTCTGTAGGCCCAACAACAAAGCTTCGTACTCGACTACATTGTTTGTAGCTTCATACTCTAGTTTGAAAGACAGCGGCACCCATTTTCCTGTGGGAGAGATTAACAATACCCCAGCTCCGTTACCTTCCCTAGAATTTGCTCCATCAAAATGCAAAGTCCATACTTCTGATTCCTGGCCTTTCTTGGATTGCTCGGCTTGGAATTGACCAGAGGGAGATTCATGTGCATAGTCTTGACTCTCTTCTAACACAAAACATGAGAAGTCCCCTTCTTTATTATAAACGGGAGCATTATCTGAGCAATCAACCGTGGTCACCATTTTGACAAATCTGGTCTCCCTATAAAGCCTCCTCTCCTGACCACCAAAGACTGGGACAGTGGCATATGTCAGGTCTAGTTTAATTGATCCTCCAATCTTAGTCCCCCAGGACCTTGACAACAGCATGCCAAAGCGGGCTGGGATATCTGCGACCACAATGTCCATGACCATGCTTTTTGCTGGGATTTGAGCTAGGTTGACCACTAAATCTTTAATCATTCCCAAGCATTTGACCCTTTTCGAATCAAATGAGTATAAATCTTTATAAGGCCTTGTAATCTGCAGCCCTAATTGCTCCATGACAGACAAAGGCATAAGATTATGGGAAGCCCCAGAATCTAACATACAGTTGTGAAGCAGCAGATCATGAATGACTAGGGACACATAAAAGGGAGGAGTAGAAGGGTCTATCTCCTCGACGTGTGGGCCAAAGACTACCATGGGTCTTTCTTCTTGAAGATTTAGACTATCAGGTGCAATTTGTGGCTCAGGAAGAGGCATAAAAGATGTGACCTGAGACTGATAAACAGGCTGTTTTAACAATTCAGTCAGAGGAACAGGAATCTTGATCTTTTCAAGCTCTCTTTGCAAATTAAAAGCAGATGCGGACTTTTCTATCATTACCTCTATTGACTCCTTATTCTCAACTGAGGACTTGACTTCTTGGGACACTGGCTCAGCATTAGATGGGCTGGCTATTTTAGAAGAAGAAGGAATTTGATCATTTGACTGCAAGGGGGTATTTAGAAAGTTCTTACCTTTTTCCGCATTCTTCTTTGTTGCTGACTCCTTTTGAGCAGATGCTTCTTTCTGAGGTATTTCTTCCTCCTGCTCCTGAGTTCTGGTCCTCTTCCTTGAGGATCGGAGATCATATCTGACATTGAACTGGGCTTCCATGAAATCAGCAAATTGCTTGCAGTAATGGTCAATCTCAGCTTCTTCATCTTCTGCTTGCACTGGGCACTCCATATCATCACTGTTTGAAAAGGCTAGATTGGAATCTTCTAACCGATAAGCTGCCCCTTCAGTGGAGTCATCTACTGGTCCTTCCAGGTACAAGGGATGAGGTACCTGATCTTGCTGCTCCCTTGTCTCTCTCGGCAATATTTGGAGAGGTGGCCTTTTGTACTGGGGATTATATCCTCTGTTGGGAGCATTATAATAGTTCTTGGGAGCTGCGTTCTTAGCTTCCAGTTCCATCTTGACCATCTTCTTTATCATTTTACCTATTTCATCCATTTTATCTGCATCTTTATCCTGGTTAGAGGTAGAAATCTCTTCTTTGCCTTTCCTCCTGGCATCTGGTTCGATTTTCCCTTTTAGCTTTCCTATAGAGGCAAAGTTTGCTTCTAGTTCCAGAGCATCTGATTGTGCATCATCAAGTGTGGCAGGTTTTCTTTCCCTTAAGGAGAATCCAAAGTCAAAATCAAAGGCTGCTATGAAGATTATCTTAGCAGCAGCCTCATTTGGCTTCATTTCCGGAGGCAAGCTTAGATACAACTTGTTGAATCTTTTGATGAATTCTGATACCCCTTCATTCTGTTTCTTCTTGATAGTATTAAACTCAGTAAGGCACATTCCATAATCCTTCTTTTCTCCCCACTTCCTGAGAAAAACGTTTTCCATCTGATCCCAGGTTGTCACAGAACGATTACCCAATGTCTTAAACCATTTTCTAGCTTCACCCTCTAGAGACTGCACAAATAATCTCAAAACCACATCCAGGTGTTCAACATTCAAATTTTCTGCAAAAGAGCAGAAGGTCTCGAGATGTTTCTGAGCATCTATGTCATTTTCGCCATTAAACCGTGGCAGAATCTTCAGATAATCCTGCGGCATATCATTCAAAACTTGGGGTAAGGCCAGAGGAGCATATTTGTTCAGGAGAAAATCAGGAACATTGGCCATTGGAGGCGGTGGGGGTTGTACAACAATCTGAGAGACGAAAGAAGGGAGAGGGGTAGGGGGAAGCGGAGTGTGAATAACAACGGGAATATATTGGACCGAGGTCTGAGGTGTAGATGGGAATAGTTCTCGGTTAACGGGAGCTACTTCAGTGACCTCTTTAATTTCCTCAGCCTCGAAAATAGGATAAGGTTCTTCCCTAAATAAGGCATTTCCCCTAAGTGGGGTTTCGAGATAAACTTCGGGATTTTCTGCTCTAACTTCTTGAGAAGAAGAGGGCGAATAATCTTCAACAAAACACTCAGGATTTTCAGCACGGGCTCACTTCCTCTCCTTCCAGACTTTTTTATGAATAATTTTCTCTGGGTCAGACACGTAGGGTGTTTTCAGTTGAGCTGTATCTGACCTCAAATGTGGCCTACGAGGAGCCAGGACTACCAATAAGATTTATCCAATAAAGACCAGTGGAGTCGCCAAGGTGAGAAATCTGCAACTCTTCACCTCTCTGTGCTCACCTGATTAGAGAGTGAAATAAGATGTCGAAAACCCAGGGAAACTGATATTCTTGAATTCGTGTCCCCGGCAACGGCGCCAGAAAGATATTGTGGATGATTTAGTCACCCTCCTAGAGACAGCCTAGAGTTGCCATAGACCAGTGCCTAGGACATCTTAATATAGCAAGGAGTCCTTTATAGTTTGGGTTGTCAGTCCAAGGGACTCACCTACTATCTCTTGTTCTAAACAAGGAAATTGAATTAGATTGAACTGGTCCAAATTCTCTCTCAGAGGCTGATACAAGGATAGGAGTAATGTACAGACATCAAGTAAGACTTCAGCACGAAAGTATCAGACAGTTAAAAGACCGCTTTACTGTAAAGAGGGTCGATTCAATAATATATCACAGAGATCAAGTATTTAAGATATGCAAGCAGTGAGGAAACATAAGAAGATATTACTGACAGAAGGGCGCATCAATTTATGAATCCTTAAGCCACTAATATAGCAGAAATTATGAGAAAGAGTGAACATGGAACAATATACCACTTCCAGGCCTATTTAAAGTGCTTGACTAATTCCAGAAAGGGAACCACTTAAGATGAATCCTTACTGCAAACTAGTGAGCCACTCGCATTCTAGAACATGATACGAGAAGAAAGTTTACATGAAAAAGGATGATATATTAACACATGAGAAAAGTTACATACTGTGACATACCAAAGACCATAATCCTCAATACAGTCATAACTCCTCCTCACTGAGACCCTACGGGCTCTGAAACTTCATACAGAAATGTTACAAGATGAATACAGTAGTCTTCTCACTGCACAGCTTACTCACAGAAATCTGGAACCCTAACAATGTCTTCTTTTTTGATATTTATAGAGAAGACTGAAACAGGGAGGAGAGGTGGGTATCTACGCAATGATCCTAATTTGAATAAGAAAGGCGGTGCCGCACGAGCATTGTTACATGGACAGCGTGACAGAATCTACCTAACAACGTATTATCAGAAAATTAATACAGGAAGATAAAATCTCATACCGCTGACAATATCCAATATATACATCGGGATGCCTTTAAGTGAAGAAAAGTCGATGCGGGACAAGGGGCACAAAGACGCTGCAAGAACGGTACTGTACTCTTGGTCTTTGAACTCTGGATCTGAATTCTGAATCTTAAATGTGGGGCGAATTTCTCTGGAGGGTTCTGAGACTCTCTGTCTGTGTTTTCTTTAATAGCAGTCATTTCATGTACCGGCCTCAGCTTTTTCCTTTAATTTCGCCCACAGGAAATCATCTTCTGATATGTTCTTGATCTTCTGAAATGGAGGCGACAGATTGATATGCCCCCTTATGCTTGATTTGAAAACCTGCAAAAACCCTGAAAATGTTAGAAAAACCCGACTAGGGTGTAGGTGGAGGGTGACGGAGGCGGAAATGGATGAGACGACGCAACCGCGAGTCAAAAACGGGAACATACAGGGAGGCGGGAGCAGACAATGGAGGTTTTTGCAAAAATAACAAAATGTCGCACAGGAGGGTCGAGAGGAAAAACTAACGGCAAATGCGAATAAAACCCGTATACATATATATATATATATATAAGCGTGGAGGGATGTACGGAGGGGAGGCACGTAGGTTAACAGGGGGCAAATGGGAGGTGACGTGGCGAGTGGACTAATGGGCGGAGGGACGCAATAGTGACACGGTGACGTGTCATGCAATACGGTGGGGTCAAAATAGCGAGCGAGCAACTTATGAGGAAGTCCACCGTCAGATCGGGTTTGACAGATCCAACGGCCCCAACAAATTCCGCTACCCGGCCACGGAATGATCTTTATCGCGCGGGAGGAAAGTGGTTTCCCCGCCGTACTGAGGACACGCGGCACCACACCTGTGGAATCGCTAGCCCCGCGGTAAATACCGCCGGCCGACAAAAGTGGTGCGGGGGGGAAAACCACCGGTTTTGTTGTGTGCCAGGGCCGTATGTGGGGTCCTCGCTCCTGACGATCTGCGCCGTTGATTGAACATTGATCGGACGGCTGTGACGGCGCCCGGGCTTTGAATGATAGGCCCTCTTTTCTCCTAGCCCGTGGTCCTGTAGCTCGGGTCACATGAACATCAAAGCGGGAGGAGCTAAGGTTTAAGGGGGCTTCGGCCCGATATATAAAATATGCATTTTAAACGTTATAGAGCAGATTTTTTGGCGGAGATGACAGAATTAAACGGGGCCCAGGGGTTTTTGCTCTCAAGAACATTAGAAATGGATTTTGGAGAAGGTGGTGGCCAAATTTTAAATGGGAAAAGGGGATATGTACAACAGATGGGATGGAGGCGGTGCTTGAAGATAATGTCTTGAAGGAATTCATCGACAGTGATGTTCCTAAGCCCACTTTGACGGATGTTGCATTACTTGACGCATGGAAAAAGAAAGTAGCGAGGACGAGAAGGATTATGTTGGAAGGTGTACGAGACCACATTGTCTCAAGCCTTCATGGGAAAGCCACTCCATATGTTATGTGGAAGGCTTTGACGGACCTTTTCCAAAGCAGCAGCGACCATAGGAAATTGGCGCTGAAGGATAAACTTAGAAAGATCAAGATGGAGAAGGGCGAAAATATTCCTAAGTATCTCACAAATTTTGTCTAATGTCGAGATGAATTAGGGAGTGTGGGAATCATGGTTGCTGATGATGATTTAGTGAGCTTGGCTCTCTTGGGAATTCCTAAGGGTTGGCACAGTTATCAAGGCTCTATCAACGAACGGGAAAAACTGTCGGATTGGGAACGATTGTGGTCAGATCTAGTGCAGGAGGAGTTCAAGAAAAACACAAGAGATGGCTCTTCATCAAAGCATGATAATGAAGAGGACTGTGCTTTGGCTGTCAAGGGAAGGAAAGGAATGGGGAGAAATTCCATTCAAAATCTGAGTCTAAATGCAAGAAGCTGGATTTGTCCAAGGTGAAGTGTTTTCATTGTCACAAACTTGGGCATCTCACCACTAACTGCCCACAGAAAAAGAAGAACAAGAAGGTTGTTGGAGTTGCAGCTGGTGAGGCCATTGCCTCGCAATTTGAACTTGATTTCTCTTTGATCGCATGCTTGGTTTCAAGTGCAATGGGATCGGTGTGGTATTTTGATAATGGTGCTTCCTTCCACATGATGGGAGATAAGGAGCTTTTCAATGACTTGGAGGAGAAAGATCTCAAATGCCTATAGAGATGGGCGACGATGGAAAATATAATCCGATCAGCATTGGTACCATTACCTTTGAGAGGGAGTCAGGTAAACCATTTCTATTGAAATATGTTATGCATGTTCTAGGTCTGAAGAAAAACTTGGTCTCAATCGCGATGTTGGAGGACAGAGGCTATGACGTTGTTTTCAACGATGGAAAATCTTTCCTGCGACATAAAACAATGGGTCAAGCCAAGAGGATAGGGATTTGACTTAAGAATCTCTACAAGCTAGAGGTAGAAGGGTGCACTGTAATGATGGGAAAGGTGAAAAAAGTGGTGAGCCAAGATGAGGGCGTACTATGGCACAGGCGATTGGGCCATCTTCATCATGGAGCCTTGAAATTCATGCAGCAAATATCTACTGGACTTCCAATGGGAACACTTGCTCAGTTAGATCAGTGCAAGGGTTGCACCATGGGGAAGTATGTAAATTCCACCTTTCGTAAAAAGGAGAACCGTGCTTCGGTGATCCTGGAGAGAGTTCACATGGACATGTGTGGGCCATTCACGATTACTTCAACAGAAAAAAATAGGTATTATGTTATTTTTGTTGATGGATTTTCTCGTAAATGTTGGATCTTCTTCATGTGAAAGAAGGATCAAACATTCTCAAAGTTCTGTGAGTTTAAGGAATTGGTTGAGAAAGATTTGAGGAATCAAGTGAAGGCTCTATGGAGCAATAATGGTGGAGAATACCTCTGTAACAAATTCAAAGACTTCTGTATCAAAGAAGGAATTCAAAGAGAACTCATATCGCCTCATAACCCACAAAAAAATGGGGTCACGGAGAGGAAGAGCAGAACGACCGTGGGTGTTGTAGGAGCGATGTTGCGGGCCTACCAATGCATTTGTGGGAGGAAGCATGTAACACTGCGGTTTATGTGAAAAATCATTGTCATCGTAGAGTACTTGGCATGAGTACACCTGAAGAACCTTTTTACTGGTAAGAGACCAAATGTTTCTCACTTTAATATTTTTGGCTCATTTATTTATGTGCATGTGACCAAGAATGCCAGGAAGAAGCTGGAGTCGAATGCCGAAGTTAGGATATTTGTGAGGTACACAAAAACACCCCATAATTATCGTGTGTATTTTCCAAATAGTCAAATGACTATGGTGCGACAGGATATAAAATTCAATGAGGAGAAAGCCATGAATTTGTCGCTTGAGAGGGAGTTAGACTTACATGCAGAGGAGGAACTTTTGGTTCCCAAAGATGAGTCACTAGATGTGGATCAGCCACAGGAGGAGGTCCATGGAGTGGAGGAGTCCACTCACGCAGAGCCAAACATCAGAACTGGAAGAAGGCATACAGAAGCTGAGAGGTTGAAGCTTGATGCGACTTAGAATGTAGGAGTCCCTACTTCACAGTGCAGACAAAGACAGTCTCCTAGCCAATTCACTGGATACATGGCTCTCATGAGAAAATTTATTATGACTTAGCCATATTCCTTTCAGGAAGCAGTGCAAGAGCCCACATGGGTAGATGCAATGGTGGAGGAGTATGACTCCATTGTCAGAAACAGTGCTTAGGAAATTGTTCCAAGGCCAGTTGATAAATAAGTGGTAGGTTTAAGATGGATCTACAAGATAAAGCAAGCTGCTGATGGGAGTGTTGATAAATACAAGGCCAGATTTGTGGTTTGGGGATTCTCACGGATCAAGGGGATTGATTATGAAGAAACCTTTGCACCTGTCGCACAATATTCTTCCATAAGGACCATCCTTGCTCTCTTAGTGCAGATGGGTTGGCACATTCATTAGATGGATGTGAAGACTGTGTTCCTTAATGGGATCATTGAGGAAGAAGTTTACATTGAGCATCCTGAAGGATTTGAGATATTTAGCAGCGAGTCGCATGTGTGCAGACTCAAAAGAGCGTTGTATGGGATGAAAAAAGAACCCCATGCTTGGTACACTCGGATTGACAGCTATTTCACCAGACTTGGCTTCACTAAGAGTGAGGTGGATGTAAACCTATACCAAATTGTGGTGGAGGGTAAGATTTTAATCATTGTTCTTTATGTTTATGATTTAATACTAGCTGGCTATGAGAAGTTGATACACTCATGCAAGGAGGACCTTGCAAAGGAGTTTTAGATGAAGGATATGGGCCTCCTTCATTATTTCCTTGGATGGGAAATATGGCAGCGAGATGGTGAAATTTTTGTGTCTCAAGGCAAGTATGCAAGGGAGATACTGGGTAAGTTTCACATGGAGGGTTGCAAACCCATGGATACTCCTCTTCCAAGAAACTAGAGGAAAGAGGACACTACATCTGGAGAGGTAGTGGATGCTATTGTCTATCAATAGTTAGTGAGTTCGCTAATGTATTTAGTAAATACAAGACCAGACATATGATATGCAGTGAACAGCTTATTCAAGCTATGTTTAAGCCTATCAAGCTCTTTTGGAAGGCAGGAAAGCATGTCCTGAGATATCTTAGGGGCACATCTGAGTATGGATTATGGTACAGATAGACAGATGAGGTGAAGTTGCATGGCTTCACGAATGCAGATTGAGTGGGCAGCCCAACAGACAGAAAGAGCACATCAGGAGGGGTCTTCAGTATCGGATCTATAGTTGTTTCTTGGTGCAACAGGAAACAGAGATCCGTGGCACTCAGTTCAGCGGAAGCAGAATACATGGCAGCAAGTCAAGTTGCATGTGAAGCTATCTAGATGAGAAAGATCATGGTTGGTTTGTTTGGTTCTTTTGAAGCCTGGAAAATCTCTGCTTCAAACATTGGGGAAAACCACCCGGTCGGGAACTTAAGACAGCTCCTTATCCGTTTGGTATGGTGGCTCCGACTGGATTGAAAGGACCAGTTTCCTTATAACTAATGGGTTGGTGATGGGTTGATTTGAAATGAGTGAAAATGGGACTAAATGACTGAAATAAAACTATCTAATTTAATCTAAATACTGATAAAGAAATTCTAAAACTAACCCAAGTATCATATGTGAATACAACTTAAAATTATTCCAATTGAACAATAACCATAAAAATGTATTAAAGTTTAATTGAAATTGTGCAGTAACAAATAAAGATAACTCTGTTTAAGAATTTAAACAGAGTTATATTAGCTTATTGTATTCATCATTGTATATCAGTTTACATATATTTATGAAAGGTGAATATTTCTAATATAATCAAAAATGATATATAAAGAAATATTGTGAAAACGAAATATACATAAATGATAGAAATTTTAAAAGAGAATATCATATAACAAAAGAAATTAACAGTGAATAGATAAAAATACCTTATCCATCTTGAAAGTTTCAAATGAAATCTGATACTCTGATCCAGTAATTCCAATGCAAAATCAAATCCAAGGTACAGAAATGCAACTCTTTAAAAATAATTCCGCATAAAATCACCAGATGTGATCCTTTATAAAATATAAGAGCCAGTGGAGTACAGAAATGTAATCTCCAAGTCAAAAATATTACAACTCAAGACCCCTTCTCCAATGCATGAGAGGGGTTTAAATATGAAATTACATGAAAACAGAATCCTACTATTATTGCTATAATCTATCAATTTGAAAACAAAAACACTATATTAAAATGGAACTGATTCATTGCTTTTCCTTCTCGCTCAATGTAGCCAGGTGGAAAATTTTCAACATTTCCTGTACCTCTGACAGATGATTCATCTTGGAATGTAACTGTCCAGCGTATGTGGCATCGGAGAATTTTGGAATCAAACAATCAACAGCATTTGATAGGCATTTAATAGCTGATTGTTGATTGAGTGGCTTAATCAGATAGGTCCACATATTATCCCAAGATATTGTTTGAAGCTTATTGATCTGTTGATTTTTATTCATTATTTCTTCTTTCCATCTGCAATCTGTTTCTTTGACTTTAAGTAAACTACCTGGAACACAATCTGAAATGAGATTACATGCATACAAGCTGTCATTGATAAATTGTGTTATATTACCCATCATGCTTCTAGCCCTTGATATAGCTCTCTCGGCTTTCATTAACTGCTGTTCCCACTCTGTAAACAGGATTTCCTTATGTTTTTCTTCTATTTTAGGAAGATTATCTTTTCTTATTTTTTCTGTATCTTGCCAAGTAAGAAATTCAGAAATCCTTTCATCGGCATCATCAATCTCTTGCCTGAGAGTAACTATGTCCTGTATCAAAGATGATGTGAGATCAATAAATGGCTCTGTTTGAGTTAATTTTGTACAAAAATTATTTAACTGCTGAGACAGCAGTTTATTGGCTTCAAGAGCTTCTGCTTTGAATTCATTTAATTTGGGAAAATCCTTGAATTTGTCTAAAGCTGCTTGAAATTCTTTTTCTTGTACAATCTTTGTATTTTGCTCATTTTGCAACAAATTTTGTAACTTTGAAATTTCTTGATTCATCTGTTGTTGTTTGTTTAGAGCTTTTTCATCAACTTTCTTCATTTCTGTGACCAACCACTCTCCTAGCTCTTTAATTCTGAGCTCTTGATTTTGAAATTGTTGTTCAAATTGAGCAATCTTCTGTTGATTTTCATTAGCTTGTTCTTCAAGTAAAGCTAGATGTAGATCTTTTTGAGTCATCAACTGAGAAACCTCTGCAGCTTTATCTATTGTCGCAGCACTGTATGCTCCTGCATATTGGGATAACTTAGTGAGATCCTCAGATGGATTCACTTCAGCATTCTTATAAACAATACTCATGAATTCCTCCTCTGAAGCAAAAATTGTGTCTTGATCCATTTTCCTTCTTTTTCTCTGTTTTTTAACAACAGCCTTATGTTTAGGGCTGTAGAATACATCCATAGGAGGGATTTCCTCAATTTTAAACACAATTTGTCCTGTAGGATGTTCAGGAATGATTTCAACATCCTGATCTTCTGGATTTTTCTCTTTAGGATCATCTTGCAATCCTAGTTGGTGAACGAATTGATTATACTGCTTCAACAATTGGGAGGAAACATTAAGATCAGTAGAGTCTACAATTTTATCAGTAGTTTCGTTTCCTCCAAGTTGTGTATCCGATTTCTCTGTATTTCTTTCTTGTTTATCAGTTTTTTTGTCTGAACCTTCCTTTTGATTATGCACATTAGTATCAGTACTTGTGCATTCCTTCTCTGTTTGAGCTGTGGACTGCTGATCAGTACTTTCATCGGGTTTGCCATCAGTGATTTTTTTCTGAATATGTACAATCGGATCATTTCCTGTTGCTTCTTTTTGTGTCTGTATAATGGGCTGGCCAATAGATGACTGTGTAATGGGCTTACTAGAAGATGTTTCTTCTACTATTTTGCCAAATTTATCTTCTATCTCTGCATCTTGCATAGGAACTCTTAGTTGATCTAGAGGAACTTTCAACAATCTTTTCTTTCTGAATAACATAAATTTATTCATTTCTTCTTTCTGAAATTTTGACTTGGCCAAATTATAGACTTGAGAAAAGTCATTTAATGAAACAAACAAATCATCAAATTCATCCAGTTCATGCTCGAATCGAGCAATCGAGACTGAAGAAGTAACATTAAAAGCTATTTTTTGTGGATCATACTGTCTCCCTGGGATTGTTGCGAATTTAAAACCCTTTATTTTGGCGACTTCCTTTTCTGCATGCTTGAAGTCATTCAAAGTAAAATGTCCACAATTGAATGGAAACGAAGGCCACATTCTTTTCTTAATATTGCTCAAAGATCTGGACATTCCTTCAACTGTCAATTGATAGGATATTTCCTGGGCTAGAAGTTTATCTGGGACAATAAGAGGGAGAATGTGGGGTTCCACAATACTCCCAAAAATCCTGTCATATGTGAATTTTTCTTCTCCAAACCAATCTCCTATTGCGGATAAGTCAGCTTTAGCTTTGTCGGAGAATCTAGGGGGAAAGCGATTGAAAATGGTTTGAAAGACTGGAATAAGGAAACCATGACATATTCTATACACATGATCTTTGAAATGAATTTTCCAAAGGAGTTTATGATATATATGAATCGGAGTGGGATCTTTAGCAGTCCATTTCCATCCTAACAAGGGAAACTCAGAATTAAAACAAAGAGCGTCTAGAATATAAGCACAGAAGAAAAAGGGGGTGGCATTTCCAGCGTTTTTATCTTTTCTATACTCGAGAATCCTGTTAGCTATCCTATCAGAGAGAATAACAGCCCAGTCCATAATTTCGGAATTGACAGCAGCTAGGATTAAAGGAACCATTTGTATAGAAAACCTAGCAGAATTGTCATTACCAAATAATCTACACATCATGGCAGTGGCATAGCAGTATGGGGGTGAAACGGAATCTACTGAATACATACCGGATGATTCATTTTTGTGCTTTTCAGGATTTTTCCTCCATTCTTTGATAGGTTCATATTGAACCTTATTGTTATCAGCAAACTCTTTGACAAATTCTTTGTTATAAACCTTCTGCGGATCAGGAAGATGATACATTGCCTTAATGTCTTCTGCTTTAAATTATCCAAAAGATGCTCCAGAAGCTTAAATAAACATTTTTTCCTTTATTTCCACACTATCGATGACCCATCGAATCACATCATAATAAGGAATGATGTTTTCTCTGGCTGCAATTCGATGTAGAAATGAATTTGCAAGTGTTATGTCAATAATCTCAGAGTCGGAATCTGAGGTATCTTCATCAGGAACTGATACCTTTGCTATTGTGACTTTAGGGTTTTCACTCTCCAATAGATTATAAACTCCTTCCCATGTCATTCTACCGAGCCCTTAACATGATGTATCCGTAACTAGTCTCAGCTTTGCTGGTTTTTCCTTTGAGACTGTAGGAATCTCAACAAACTTAGCGGCAACAACAGTCTTGGTTCTCCTCATTCTCTTCGACATTTCTGTGTCTGATATTATTTCCCTCTGTCTAAGAATGAAAGGATTTGGTGTTATTTGATTCTGCAAGGAAATAAGCTCTCAGTCGTGATAAACAAGCAATTGAAAAGAACGATTATAAAAATTATGGGTTCATGATTCATTATTTATTGAATCCGTGTAACACTTAAATATTTTGTTTGGGTCACACTCACGTATTCAAAACAGAATCGTAAACCAGTATTGTTTGATTTGCTATTCAATGTTAATCGTACTATTAGAGTTTTAGCGCTTGTGAAAATAATATTAAATTACCCATTATGAACTCTTCCAATGTGACAAGTATATAGTATATGAATATCAATCGCATCGGAAGTATTCAAATGGTGTATAAATATCACAATGAATATTTCTCCGATTTCCGATTATGTTTACAAAACTTCTCCGATTTCCGATTTGCAATTACGAACTTCTCCGATTTCCGATTGTGATGTGGTATATCGCATCGGGGAGCTTCAATCGAAAAGAATTATCAATGACTTTTCTCCGATTTCCAATTGTGATATGGTGGGGTCCATCATATAAGGATTCTTCTTATTTAAGTGAAACAAATATTTATTTCCTTTTGAAATGTATCTTATAATAAAGCGCATCGCATCAGGGAATTTTCAATTGACCACAAAGAGTTTATTAAAAGTGTTCTGATCATGCGATTGCGATTGATCGCATCGCATTGAAAATATGTAAATGTAATAACTTAAATCCTTTGCGATTGGAGATTTTCAATTGGACTAATCGCATCGGAGATTTTTGAACATGGATGTAAAACTTCTCTCAAAGATTTTTCCGATTTCCGATTTCCGATTACTGTTCATAAGACTTTTGTAATTGATTTATTTTTTATAATAAAGTCTTTTATTCTTGATCGGATCAGAATTTTTTTGAATGTTGTATCTATTTGTACATAATTGGTAACAAAGATATGCAATGAGTCATTCAAAACAATAAATCTTTATTTCTAAATCTTTTATTTCTACATAAGAAGAAAAAAGGACCCTATTTCTAAATGAATTTTATAAAAAAAAAATTGAAAAAGGGAGGATTGTTGTACAGTATAATAGGTTCTCATTTAGATTCTACAATGATTCATTGTGATAATCATAGTTACATTAAACTCTCGATTAATCCTATGTTTCATGATAGATCTAAGCATATAGATATTTGGTATCCTCGTATCAGATATTGTGTGCAGCAAAAGATCATGTTGCTTCAGTACATTCCTACAGAAGATCAAGATGCAGATATTCTGACGAAGGCGCTCACCTGCAGCAAATTAGAATACCATAGAGACAGGATTGGGGTGAAGGATAATCCCTTTCTTGTTGAGAGGGAGTGTTGATATTCAACAAGATGATGTTCCTAGTGAAAATTAAGCACCTACACTAGGTGGGGCCCGCAAGCTATTTTTAGGTGTATGTCTATTTTTAGAATGGTGAACAAATTCTATTTTATAGCGGGAGTATATTTTTAGAATGGTGAGAAAATTATATTTATAGATGAGGTTTTATTTTTAGATGCATGTGCGAAGTCTATTTATAGATCGCATGTCTAAATATAGAATGCGTGTCTATTATTATTATCTCTTAATAATAATTGGACAATAAACATTAATCTATTCTTAATGAGCACTTGGAAATAGTTAATTGAAGTGGAAAATTAGTTAGCTAAGTTGATTTTGAGAGTGGTGGTTGGTTGGTGGGACATGCAAGTGGACTTATTTGTAACTGAATGATTCGAAGTTGTAACAGTTGGATGTGACGTAGTTATGTGAGTTGTAAAGTATTTTAACTCAGTTAAGTGAGTTAAACGCAGTTGTGCTAGTTGTAACTGAACATACACTAGTGAGAGATCAGTGAATTAATTATTTAATTAATTCACAAGCAATGGTCTCAAATGAAACTGAATATTTACCATTGTTAACTACATGCATGTCAGATCCAGTGGAGACCCAGTTGAGAGATAGGTGAAAGGGACAGTTTGACTATCAGTTGTGAAATTAGTCAGTGAACTCATGCAACCACACACACATTGGAGATGCCAATGAGGATTTTTCAGTCAAGGAAAGGCAGTATCTCATTCATTCAGGGATTTTCATCAACAAAGATTGTGTCGTGGAGGCAGGTTGTCAGGAGGCAGTATGATTGGCACATGTATTTTCCAATTTTTGTATGACAGTGTGAGACGATTATATATTGTACTGAGAGCTCTTGGATTAGATTTTTGTATGATATTGTTTCATGATCCATGATATATACATAATATATGACAGTGGGGTTTTTATCTTTATGCTTTCCTGGTAAAAACATCTATGTTATGTGTGATTGATATTTCTTCATGTGTTTGCAATTGGTGATCGTTTTTTAAATTTCTGCAAATATTTTTGTAGAAACGATTATGTATTTAATAGTGGCATATAATTGTTAGATCAGGAGAATCCAGGCAATACATAATTTGTATTAAAATTTCAACAATCAGTTTCTATCTACTCTATCATACTCTGTTTGTTTCTCTCAGTTTTCCAAAGCCTCAGCAAACAACATTAGAAGTTGCCAGTTAACATCACATTAATTTTCATGTATATTGAGCTCATTCAGATTACTTTGGTGTGTATATGAGCTGTATATAAACATAACCACAAGATTTGAACTGCAACACATATGATTTCACAGTGAAGTAATGAATAGAGATATAGATCCAACCACGGAGAATTTAGTTTAGAAAGTATGAACAGATTTATTTCAATGCAAGAATGTGGAGCCTTAAAATTTCTTCAATGATTTCATTCAATGAAAAAATTACACATTAGTAAATTAGTAGTAGTTTCAATAAATTAAATCTACTATATTAGTTCTAGAAGTCGCACTAGATTTTGTCTTCTATGAAACCTAAGTTTAGGTTCCAAAACTAGACTAGATTAGTCTTAAGGTAATTGGCTGGACTCTACTTCTCAAACCCATCTACTTTGGAAGGATCAATCATTGATTCATTCTTTCTCGATAAAGGATAGAAGGACAATCCCTAGTTTAATAAGTTTTGTATCCTTTATAACCTATCGGAAGAGGGTTTTATTTCTTATTCCATTAGGAATAAAATTTCAAGCCCATGTCGACCATAAGAATTTAGCACCAACTTGTCTCTGTGACAGAGAGATTTGGTGTTTGGGCTTGCAATTTTTTTATAACCTTTGAACCAGCAATCATTTGTCTCTGCAACCAACAATTTTTTTCTATAGCTCTACGATCATAGTCCTTGGAGATTTTATGCAGACATGCTACAACCATGATTTTGTGTCTATAAACTAATAAGCTGATTTAATCATCAATTCTAATCAACAACAATTATTACAGAGACTTCATCCTCAGTAAAAATTGTATATGCTCATTGGATACTAATTTCTACTCTTGTTTTCACTGAATCTAGTCGATATGCATCAATTTTGAACTCAATTTTAAATGAATGATGTGTTCAAACAGAGGCTTGAGCATTCACTAGTACAAAATGGCTAATTAGTTACTAAAAAAACGACTAAAATTTTCATATAAATGACTATTTTTCAGTCGGTGACCAATAGTAGCTAATTTACAGTATCTTATAATGCGACCAACTTTTGGTCGTTTCTAGCTTAGTCATTAATTGGTTATCTCAATTCTGTTGTCTAGTTGTATATTTGGTCATTAATTTGGTCAATTATTTGGTCATTGATTTGGTTATTGATTTATTCACTAATTCAGTCGTTGATTCAGTGACTGATTTAGTCATTAATTTACTAATTGATTTGGTCATTTATTTGTTCATTTGTTTGGTCATTTATTGTCACAATTGATGATTAAATATACAACAAAATATATTACTATATGATCACCAGAGAAAACCAATTAATGACCAAAATGTTGGTCATGTTATAAGATACTCTAAATTAGCTACTAATAATCATATATATGAAAATTTTAGTCATTGTTTGAAACCAATTAACGATTGAAGAAATATGACTAAATTTTAGTTGTGTTATAAGATACTGTAAATTAGCTACTAATAGTCGTATATATGCAAAATTTAGTCGTCATTTGTAGTCACAAAATTATCATTTGCAGTAGCCATTTGTTCATTATATAAACGACTAATTTAGTAGTTTATAGTCATTTCATTTACTTTCATTAACAATAATTATAAATGACTAATTTAGTCGTATATTCATTTTATTTGTGTTCATCATTAATCAATATAAACTACTAATTTAGTAGGTTTAAATTGATTTTGTGTTCATTATTAATCAACATAAATTAATTTGTATGATTTAAAAAATGTCATACAATGTGCATGTTCATCTAATATGAAAACACAAAGTTGCATATTTTAATTACAATACTAAACAACATCAAGTGCAACTATAAATAATTTCAACCATTTAAATTATATTATATGAAATGTTAAAGTATTACACTATGAATTTCCAACTTAATATTAGTTGGACTACAAATATTTACACATGAAATGATGTTTCATCACTTCAAAACATTATCATTGTGTTGTCAAGGCATTACAGGTGAATTCACCAACTATGAATACTTGATCATCAGTCTTTATATGTGTGTATTATACGAGATATTGGCTCTAAGGGTATCACCAGACTAGTTCTCCTCTCTCTTTTTGCATTTGTCTCTCCAATTTTATTGCTCTCCTCTTTTTTCAATTCATGCTTCTTACCATCAATACTGATTTCATTTTCTGAAAACAAAATAAAATACAATGCAGTGTAAGACATGAAAGAGAATGAACATTAGAATATAACCTAAATTAGGTTATAAATATTTTATCCAACATATACCTTAACATAAACAATGTCAAAGAAATTTTCCTTCAGCATCAATTTCTGCAAAATAATTGTCTCGTTATTCTTTTCCATTTCTCAACATGCTACAGGCGATAAATTGAAAATCACATAAAACCAAGGGAAAACCCTTTTCTAACCGAAACAAACAAACAAACAGTGTCTCTAATAAAACTTCATTATAATATTAGCAAGTGAAAAGAGAGCTAGTGGACCATTTGTGTTGTTTGACTTTGCCTATTTTTTTTATGAAAGTGCTCGAACTTCAGGAACCAACAAATGTGAGCACGAGCTAAAAAATAACCAACCATTCACTTTTCAACATGAGAGATCAGAGATAAACCACAAAATTGATCAGGCATTAAAATTGTGAGGAGATTACCTTGAAATTTTATTCTGGAGAAATACCTCAAAATCCCCTCATTTCTCATAAGCTTCCTAGCTATGTACCTCCATCCTTGATTTCCCTTGCAATATCTTGAATAAAGAATATCCCTTCAACAACCAGTTTTGTGAGAATCCTACCAAGTAACTCAAGAACCTTGGGTGCATCAATAGTAGCATACTACAATGAAAATAGTACAGTCTCCAACCTAGAAACATCAAAATTATATAAAGTTATAATTCATAATCGCACATGACCATAGACTGTAGCAGTCTTGAAATAAACTCAAACTTGAATAAGAACAAACACAAAATTTCAAACTACCCTTCAATAATTTGTCCCTGATTTAGCAAGAAAGGCTCAAAATTGCATAAATTTGTATGTAGATTCCCCAAAGATCAATTTCAACATATTTCTTGACAAAATAATCTAATATCCAAAGCGAAATATCCTATATGAAGCCACATAGCAGAAGATGTATGATATCCAATAGAGGAAGCATGAGAATTCTACCTACTTTAGCCAGCATTCTTGATGCTTGTGCTGATATACATCTGGAGAATAGCAACCAGGTTCAAATTGATAGTAAACCCAAATGTTACACTTCTTTTCACCTTCTTTAACATTTTTTTCTTGGTCTAAGAAATCCTGACAACAATCTGCAGCACTTTCTTAATGGTGCATCAAACCCCATTTAATTACAGCTCCGTCATAGTTTGTATGTGGTTCTGCATGGCATTCAGAAGGAAGTGGCTTGGAAGGTATGATTCCATATTCTGCATAAATAATATCAAACTATGCATCAGGCTTTAATTGCACCATTTTAAGCTAGGATTCTCCAAACCCTTGCTACCCTTGGACAAATTGAAGTAACAAAGAAACAAAATAACTCATTCAAAAATAACACACTTGGGGAAAGGTGGAAAATAAAATAGATGTTAAAACAAAATACTTCGAATTTTAATAGTTCTTCAATGCAAAATGCTAAATTCCATTCTCCAGCATGTAAGTAATCCAATTGTTAAATTTAGCAGCATAATAATAACCTTAAATATGCTGAAAAAAAAAAGAACCTAGAGAAATTGTCAGGAAACCATAATCCTCAGGTCATAAACTTAAAAATAGATAAACTGTTATATGAATACTTTGTAAAACATGCTCAGTTCAAGACATAATGTAGTGAAGAGGAAAAAATAATTTGGTGATGCTAACCTAGTAGTCAAAATCCCAAGAAATCAAAAGTGAAAACACCAAACCAAGATTGCTCATATATTCATTACCGATCTCGAGTCCATCCTCCAGCATCTTTCCACTATCCTCACATGAAGCTTTGGAAGGTAATGAAAATCTACCTTCCTCCAACACAAGGCCCTAGTGAGTCTCCAATACTTTTTCCACCATCTCTATTCATGGGAACCCCAATACATAATGTATAAACACATGCCCAAATTTGGGAGCTATGGACCAAAAGGAGCAGGGAGGAAAAGAACCTGATGTCACAAAAAAATAGTATGCCACTACAACTAACGTAGAAGCCATCAGTTGAAGTCACACATAAGCTGAATAGAAAAAATGCATACCAGTATCTTTGGATGGTGTGGAGGAATTCACATTGGCTTTCATTGTTTCATTGTTTCATGTTTCCTAGCTTCTTCAAGATTTTTCGTCTGCCATTATTCAATGGTTATCACTTAAAAAAATGTAAGCATTAATGACATATTGATGTAACTGCCAAATTCCAAAACAATCAATATTTAACTGTCAATAGTTTGCATTGTTACTGAACTAGGTAACACTTTAATTTTACATTATTACTGAACTAGTGGGTTAACAGTTTATAGCTTTTGAGGAATCCAGAGCTAAAAAGTTCATGAGTTTTATATAATGAGAAAATGTATGAGCTCCCGCATGTCAATTGTTAAAAGCTATGTGAATGCTAGAATATATGCTAGAGCACTCAATATAGCATATGGCAGAGGTTGAGCCCTCCCTCCTCTTCCCTTGCCAAGACCTCCCTGAGGCCCAAGAGTCATCAGACCCCTGAATACACTTTTGTTTGTAATCTCATAGTCAATTAACTATATAATAGAGTTCTTTCCATGCAACCTAGTGAGATCATCCATCTCCTAACAGAAACTGTATGCAGTAGAATAGTCATGGCCTTTTAGATTGATTGCATAATTTTTACAGCTCGATGATATAAATTTAAGTACTTCGTTGCTACCACCACTGCCTATCTTACCTAGTTTTGATAGATTTTATTATTAACCCGAAAGAATGCATCTAGATCATAGTGTTTTTTACGACTACTAGATGTTTCTCTGCTGGTACCAACTGTTAATAAAATGTGCGCATTTACTTGCTAGAATCTGAGCACAATAAGATCTTGAAGGCTCGCGAATAGACATGGCGCCTCCGAAGTAGGGCCATCTAGATGAAATCTGGGGATGAGAACACTAACCAACCATTCACTTGTCAACATGAGAGATCACAAATAAACAAAAAAATTTATCAGGCATTAAAATTGTGAGCATACTACCTTGAAATTTTCTTCTTGAGAAATACCTCAAAACCCCCTTGTTTCTAATAATCTTCCTGGCTATCTACCTCCATCCTTGATTTCCCTTGCTATATCTTGAATAAAGAATATTCGTACAACAACTAGTTTTGCGAGAATCCTACCAAGTAACTCAAGAGCCTTGGGCACATCAATAGTAGCATCCTCCGATGAAAATAGTACAGTCTCCAACCTAGAAACATAAAAATAATATAAAGTTATAATTCATAATCGCACATGACCATAAACTGTAACAGTCTTAAAATAAACTCAAACTTGAATAAGAACAAACACAAAATTTCAAACTACCCTTCAGTAAGTTGTCCCTGATTTAGCAAGAAAGGCTCGAACTTGCATAAATGTGTGTGTAGGTTCCCCAAAGATCAGTTTTAACGTCTTTATTGACAAAAGAATCTAATATCCAAAGAGAAATATCCTCTATGAAGCCACATAAGAGAAGATGAAGGATATCCAATAGAGGAAGCATGAGAATTCTACCTACTTTAGCCAGCATTCTTGATGCTTCTGCTGATATATATCTGGAGAATAGCAACCAGGTTCAAATGGACAGTAAACCCAAATGCTACACTTCTTTTCACCTTATTTAGAATTTTTTTCTTGGTCTAAGCAACCCTGACAACAATCTACAACACTTTCTTTATGGTGCATCAGACCCCATTTAACTGCAGCTCCGTCATAGTTTGTATGTGGTTCTGCATGGCATTCAGAAGGCAGTGGTCTACCAGGTATGATTTCATCTTCTGTAGAAATAATATCAAATTATGCATCAGGCTTTAATTGCACCATTTTAAGCTAGGATTCTCCAAACCCTTGCTACCCTTGGGCAAATTGAAGTAAAAAAGAAACAAAATAACTCATTCAAAAATAAAACACCTAGGGAAAGATGGAAAAGAAAACAGATGTTAAAACAACATACTTTGAATTTTAACATTTCTTCACTGCAAAATGCTAAATTCCATTATCCAGCACATAAGTAATCAAATTGTTAAATTTAGCAACATAACAATAACCTTAAATATGTTGGAAAAAGGAACCTAGAGAAATTGTTAGGAAACCATAATCCTCAAGTCATAAACTTAAAAATAGATAAATTTTTGTATGAATACTTTGTAAAACATGCTCAGTTCAAGAAATAATGTAGTGAAGAGGACAAAATAATTTGGTGATGCTAACCTAGTAGTCAAAATCCCAACAAATCAAAAGAAAAAAACACCAAACTAAGATTTCTCATATATTCATTACCGATCTCAGGTCCATCCTCCAACATCTTTCCACTCGGTTGAAGCTTTGGGAGGTAATGAGAATCTAGCTTCCTCCAACACAGGGCCCTAGTGAGTCTCCAATATTTTTTCCACCATCTCTACTCATGGGAACCCCAATACATAATGTATAAACACATACCCAAATTTGGGAGCTATGTACCAAAAGGAGAAAGGAGGAAAAGAATCTGATGTCACAAAAAAATAGTATGCCACCACAACTAACGGAAAATCCATCAGTTGAAGTCACACATAAGCTGAATAGAAAAAATGCATACCCGTATCTTTGGCTTGTGTGGAGGAATTCACACTGGCTTTCATTGCTTCACGTTTCTTAGCTTCTTCAAGCTTTTTCATCCGCCTTTCTTTAAGGGCTATCACTGAAAAAAATGTAAGTATTAACAACATATTGATCTAACTACCAAATTCCAAAACAGTCAATATTTAACCGTCAATAGTTTGCATTGTTACTGAACTGGGTAACACTTTAATTTTACATTATTACTCAACTAGTGGGTTAAAAATTTATAAATTTTGAGGAATCCAGAGCTAAAAATTTCCTAAGTTTTATATAATAAGCACATGTATGAGCTCCCACATGTCAATTTTTAGAAGCTATGTGAATGGTGGAATATATGCTAGAGCACTCATAGCATATGACAGAGGTTGAGCCCTCCCTCCTATTCCCTTTCCAAGGCATCCCTGAGGACCAAGAGTCATCACACCCCTGAATATACTTTTTTTTGTAATATCAAAGACAATTAACTATATAATAGATTTTTTTCCACACAACTTGGTGAGATCATCCATCTCCTAACAAAAATTGTATGCAGTAGAATAGTCATCACCTTTTAGATTGATTGCATAATTGGTACAGTCTGATGATATAAATTTGTGTACTTCGTTGCTGCCTATCTTACCTAGTTTTGATAGAGTTTATTATTAACCCAAAAGAATGCATCTGGATCATAGTGTTTTTTGCGACTGCTAGATGTTTCTCTGCTTGTTCCAGTTGTTAATCAAAGGCGCGCATCTACTTGTTGGAAGCTGAGCACACTAATATCATGAAGGCTCACGAAGAGACATGGTGCCTCCGAAGTAGGACCATCTAGCTGAAATCTGGGGATGAGAACACTAACCAACCATTCACTTGTCAACATGAGAGATCATAGATAAACCAAAAAATTGATAAGGCATTAAAATTGTGAGCAGACTACCTTGAAATTTTCTTCTTGAGAAATAGCTCAAAATCCCCTCATTTCTAATAAGCTTCCCGGCTATGTACCTCCATCCTTGATTTCCCTTGCTATATCGTGAATAAAGAATATCCCTTCAAGAACCAGTTTTGCGAGAATCCTACCAAGTAACTCAAGAGCCTTGGGCACATCAATAGTAGCATCCTCCAACGAAAATAGTACAGTCTCCAACCTAGAAACATCAAATTTATATATATTTATAATTCATAATCGCACATGACCATAAATTGTAGCAGTCTTGAAATAAACTCAAACTTGAATAAGAACAAACACAAAATTTCAAACTACCCTTCAATAAGTTGTCTGATTTAGCAAGAAAGGCTCGAACTTGCATAAATGTGTATGTAGATTCCCCAAAGATCAATTTAAACATCTTTCTTGACAAAATAATCTAATATCCAAAGCGAAATATCCTCTATGAAGCCACATAGCAGAAGATGTAGGATATCCAATAGAGGAAGCATGAGAATTCTACTTGCTTTAGCCAGCATTCTTGATGCTTGTGCTGATATATATATATATCTGTAGAATAGAAAATAGGTTCAAATGGACATTAAACCCAAATTTTACACCTCTTTTCACCTTCTTTAGCATTTTTTTCTTGGTCTAAGAAAGCTTGACAACGATCTACAACACTTTCTTTATGGTGCATCAAACCCCATTTAACTGCAACTCTGTCATAGTCTGTATGTGGTTTTGCATGGAATTCATAAGGAAGTGGCCTGCCATGTATGATTCCATCTTCTACAGAAATAATATAAAACTATGAATCTGACTTTAATTGCACCATTTTAAGCTAAGATTCTCCAAACCCTTGCTGCCCTTGGACAAATTGAAGTAACAAAGAAACAAAATAACTCATTCAAAAATAACACACCTGGGGAAAGGTGGAAAATAAAATAGATGTTAAAACAAAATACTTTGAATTTTAACAGTGCTCCATTGCAAAATGCTAAATTCCATTCTCCAACAGGTAAGTAATCAAATTGTTAAATTTAGCAACATAACAATAACCTTAAATATGTTGAAAAAAGGAACATAGAGAAATTGTCAAGAAACCATAATCCTCAAGTCATAAACTTAAAAATAGATAAACTGCTATATGAATACTTTGTAAAACATGCTCAATTAAAGACATAATGCAGTGAAGAGGACAAAATAATTTGGTGATGCTAACCTAGTAGTCAAAATCCCAACAAATCAAAAGCGAAAACACCAAACTAAGATTGCTCATATATTCATTACTGATCTCAGGTCCATCCTCCAGCATCTTTCCACTATCCTCAATTGAAGCTTCGGGAGGTAATGAGAATCCAAATTCCTCCAACACAGGACCCCAGTGAGCCTCCAATACTTTTGCCACCATATCTGTTCATGGGAACCCCAATACATAATGTATAAACACATGCCCAAATTTGGGAGCTATGGACCAATAAGAGCAGGGAGGAAAAGAACCTGGTGTCACAAAAAAATAGTATGCCACCACAACTAATGGACGAGCCATCAGTTGAAGTCACACATAAGCTAAATAGAAAAAATTCATATTAGTATCTTTGGCTTGTGTGGAGGAATTCACACTAGCTTTCATTTCTTCACGTTTCTTAGCTTCTTCAAGCTTTTTCTTCTATCATTATTCAAGGGCTATCACTTAAAAAAATGTAAGCGTTAACAACATATTGATGTAACTGCCAAATTCCAAAATAGTTAATATTTAACAGTCAATAGTTTGCATTGTTACTGAACTGGGTAACACTTTAATTTTACATTATTACTCAACTAGTGGGTTAACAATTTATAACTTTTGAGGAATCGAGAGCTAAAAAGTTCCTGAGTTTTATATAATGAGAAAATGTATGAGCTCCCACATGTGAATTGCTAGAAGCTATGTGAATGTTGGAATATATGCTAGAGCACTCATAGCATATGGCAGAGGTTGAGCCCTCCCTCCTATTCCCTTGCCAAGACCTCCCTGAGGACCAAGAGTCATCACACCCCTTAATACACTTTTGTTCATAATCTCATAGTCAATTAATTGTATAATAGAGTTCTTTCCACACAACCTAGTGAGATCATCCATCTCCTGATAGAAACTGTATGCAGTAGAATAGTCATGGCCTTTTAGATTGATTGCATAATTGGTACAGTCCGATGATATAACTTTGTGTACTTCGTTGCTACCACCACTGCCTATCTTACCTAGTTCTGATAGAGTTTATTATTAACCTGAAAGAATGCATCTAGATCATAGTGTTTTTTGCGACTGCTAGATGTTTCTCTACTGGTACTAGCCTTCTCAAACTTAATTTGAAAAGAAGACACTCGGACAAATTTTTTTAATCCACTTGCTAGTTCAGGATCTCAACCTCTCTCTTCATTTTCTTTGGGCACTACATGAGGCTCTTGAGAAAATCCTTGTTCTATTAAATTTGTTTCAACGAGGGGCTCTTGAGACACTCTTTATTCTGCTGACTTGGTCTCAACTTGAGGCTATTGAAACCTTGCATTTCTTGGTTCTTCAATTAAACATCTACCATTGTTTTCTTCCGTAGAGGCAATCTGTCCTCTGGACATACAGAGGCCTTGATCTATAGGTAATGATGCCAAAGGTCCAAATGTGCATTGGATTGATGCCATGCTCTGGCTTGCAAATGTTGAAGTTGTGGATGGAAAAATAGATGTGCACAGACCTGAAGAGTTGCATGCATCAATATGTAAATTCCTTGAAGAATTGCCCAAAACAGAATGAGGATCTGGAAGCTTCAAATTTCCACTTGATTCTTGTAGTGCTCCTCCCTTACTAGCTGAGCTTGGATCCTAACATAGACCGTGATTTTGGATAGAGAATGACATTGTGGGTGCAAACATGCCCTAGACTAAATTTGGATTCGTAGAAACAAATGATGACGTTATGCATGATGAAAATTAAGGTACAGACAGAATTGAAGTGTTAAAGAGCACCTGAAATAAAATTCATATCTAGAAAACAACATTAACACAAATATGATCACAAAAGACACCTTCTGTGAAAATATTACCCATATTTTTCTAAATAAAGATCTGATTAGAAACACCACAAGTTGACTTTAAACCCTAAGGATGGTGCAAAAGCATCACTCTCACCTAGTTAGAAAACTTGAAGGCATGCCTGAAATGGGTCTGAGTATCAACTAGTGTTCTCTTCTCCACCGTAAGACTCAGCAACTCATGAATTACTGCACAGGCATGCTTCTCAGCCTCCATCGAAGCTGGTTGCAAGCTAATACAGTTTGAATAAGGCGAAATGAATGGAATTTCATGGAACATAGGAATACGCGGTGTATCTTTCCTGGACAAGATTTACCCATTTGGAATATTTAACTTCTTGAACTTTTATGTCGTATCTTCCTTAGCTTAAACACCTTCTTATTATCTAGTTTCTTTACAACCTTGCTCCTTAATGTCTTCGTACAATCTCATCATTACGTTCAGTGCTTCCTTAATCCAACCATTACCATGTGCGTGCCATTCTTGCTTTTATGGAGGACCTGGGATGGGAAAGTTGCATTTATGAAATGGAAGTTTGATAGTACTAGTTTTTTATTTGAATCTGTGGAACTACCTTTGGAAACGATTCCTAGAACTTCTTAGATCGAATGGGGAGGGGATTTGCACTTTGAAATTTTCACTATTTACCTGTGCCTACTTACATTACTTTCTCTTGCACAGCTACCCATGGCATGGTTGGTCTTTTATTAGTTGAACTTACTGCCCAATTATATGCATTAAATACAACCAGATGATATTTACAAGGCTTTCTTGGGTTGACGTAACATCACCATTCACCTTTATCCTACTGCCATTTCAAAACCCACCTTACCAACCTTTCACTACCTACCTCACTTACCACACTTACTCTGTTTAATGCCCCAACCTAGTGCTTCAAGCAGAAATACAGTACCAAGTACTATATTATCCTTTTCGGGACAGCCTTAACTTAAACCCTAGAGACCTTTGATTCATTTCAACTCCATAAGAACCTTAGATGCATACTCTATAATTTTAGTCCCACTTAATTACCATCTTTACTATTTACCTTCCATAGGCTCACTTACCTTAACAACCACTTGCTTAATTAATGGTGGGTATAGCACTTAGAACTGAATGAGATTTAACTTCTTGAACTTTTAAGGCCTATCAAGTATAAGATCATTGTCCATATTATTAGCTTCTTCCAAGGCCTTTTCTGCAAAAGAGACTGCAAGAGCAGGATCCCATGAAGTTAACTCCAATGCAAGCCCATAATCTATATCAACAACCTCAAAAAATTCAGGATACTTGTTGCATAAATTAGTTATGAAATCCATGGGGAGACCCATATCAGTAGCTAAGTGGGCAATCTTCTCCAGCAATACCCTCTTTCTCATAGACATCATTAAAATCTTCCTGATATTCTCAATAAAGAGGCCCTTCATTTGAGATTTAATCTGCACTTCTTCCCAGTGCGGCTGCTGTGCCTAGGGGTTCAATGTGAAATAGAATCAGTACGCCTCTTCTTCAGTTACTTGAAATGCTGATGGGTATCTTATCAATATGGGGATAAGTCTACATCCCCTCTGGAAGCTGAGGTGCTTTCTGTGCTTGGCAAGCTCTGCCACAGACATTTTGTGGTTGGGTTGTTTAAGGAGGATGTGCTTGATCTGGTTGACTAACTTGAGCTTCTTCTGGCTCTCTATGACCTTTTCCAGAGGTTGTTCTTTGCATATCTTGATCACAGCAATGACTAAAACTAGGAAGGATGAAGAATTTGAGATGCAGTGAGTGACTTCAAGTAATGGGTGGTGTCTCCCAGAAATGATTTTTTTGTGCGAGTAAGCAAGAGGGGTCCAATTTGTGGAGTGTGGTCGTTGCTTAGTCTCATGGGGATGAGGCGAGCAATTGTAGAGTGGAATATGGTGGGTTTCAAAGCCGGAGATGATGAGGGTAGTGGTAAGTTTGTGAAACCCTGAAGGGATAGTCCAACACTCATCTCCATCTCATATCATGCGTATAGCAGTCATATATATCCTTTCGCTCGAATACCCTAAAATAACACTCTTTGAGTAATAAAAATACTTTTCAAACCTCTTTCGCTTGAATACCCTAAAATAACACTGTGAGTAATAAAAAGACTTGTCAAACCGCCACATCATTTTTAAATATGGGTGAATAGAGTTAACAGGCACTAAAATCTTGAGCGTTGAAGGGCACTGAAATCTTGGACCTTGCATAATTTGGATTGGTTATTTCTGTCTATGGAATGGAAATATCTATCTTGGATTTTCCAATGTGCTATTCAAGGTTTATTTTATTCTGAGAAACTGAAATCTAGAGGTTTAAAAATAAGAAAGACAACTCCATATGATCAAGAAGGGTAACTTTTATTGAAGTTATCTGAAACAAGAAGATCCTGGACTTGTTCATTGCATATTTCAATCATTTGAACAGCAACCTCATATATAAAGGTATCCTTTATTTGTTTTTATATCTGGAATAAGTCATTCAAGGCTCGATATTTCACACCCCAAATCTCCTCTGTAATCACCTTAGGACTAGTCTAGACAAGAAAGGCACAAAAATTAGAGCAAAGTATTTCTAGGCAATAATTTCTTCAGCAGTGAACTCATTCCCTAATTAGTTTTTTAAGACAGTGCTTCAAACCGAAATTGACTAACTACAAGATGGTTGTTATTACCATTGTGTATGTCTTTCCATAACCTATTTTCCCATGTGCAAAAATGCAAACATTGTAACCATCCAGAACAGATTTGATCAATGGCCTGGTATCCAAAAACACTTCCTCTACAATTCAAAATGAATAATGTTATGATTTAAGAGATTGCACCTTACAATCATGTAAAAGGTTTTCAACACTCTAAAAAGAGAGCCAACCTTGAGTAGCAGATGCTCCAAATAATTTTTTGAATGTGAATGATTTATGTATATCCTTTCCTTGCTTTGCAGGATTTGCAATCATAATTTTACCATCCTCCCCAATATAATCTATTGTACTCTGACAATTGGATTGGCTAGGCAAGAATGGTCTGACTAGAAAATACACCCTTGTGCTTCCTAAGAAGAATAAGAAACATAGACTTAGCATGAAGTTCGATATTCAAAACAGCGTAAATTTAATCCTATCAAATGGCATCTACTATGCTTTCACAATATATTGTTGTCTGTGAAATATTACCCATATTTTTCTAACTAAATATCCGATTAGAAAGTCTAATTAGAAACAGAAAACAATATATTCAAAGTCTTTTGTGAAACCCAAGTTGTTTTAATCAATACCAAAAAAGAGGCGTAGAGGTCCCTAAAGATATCCATGTTGTAGTGAGGTTGAAGAGGAAATGAACCACCTGCTGATAATCTGTCTATGAACCAAGAATATATCTTTTACTGCACTAGGTAGACATGCCTGCTTCGATTTATGCTGATGAATGGTAAATGACTGCCCTAAATTACTTAAATTTTCACTTCCTTGATTTTTTGTCAATGCAAGTGAATTTAAATGAGATGACAAGTTCTCCACACCAGTATCAGTGGCCACCTTTTCATAAGCCTCTGTAGACATAGAAACTATAGGAGTAGATGACATATTTGGACTAACTTCAACATCATAAATATAATAATCACTCTTTAGTGTATCACTACAACCCAAGGCAAGATCATAACTTAAAAATTGGCCCCTTCTAACAAAATTTTATTTGTTACGTTCACTTATGAGTGAAGGGTAGGGCTTACTGTGAATGGAGTCATCTTTAGAAAAATATCTTGAGAATGTCTTTTTACCATCAGAAACATGCTTCAACAAGCTGCTTGACTTCAACTACACTTGTTGGTCATCACATGATGGATAGAGTTTCTTATTTTGTGTCTGTAATGCATGAATTTGGATGCTCAATACTTTCGCCTTTAATTGAATAGACAAGGTTCACAAAATGCATCATTTTTGGCCCATCAGATATCATTGGTTTTAAAGGCTTATACCTACCAAACACATCATGAGACTCTTATTGTTTCAGTTGATGTTTTGGAGCTGATGCTGCTTCAATATTTGAATGCACAGAGTAAGGCTTAACTTCTTCATTGTATACATTATAGCTATTCATGGATAGATTGTGTTGAGTCATTAATTTCTACAAGCTTGCCCCTGAATCAAATCCACCTGTGCCAAAATAATCACCCCCCTTTTCACCTAACCTTTTAAATATCCAATCATTTTGGCTTGGGCTTCCAATGTTCTCATTATTGACAGTTAAAGAGATAAACATATCTTCAGCTAAGGATTTTCTCTTTCGATGTTCTGGGACATCAAAGTTTCCTGCAGTAACTTTTCCAGATGAACTAATTTAGCCTAAATTCTCCTTATAAGAACATTTTTGTTATCAAACTTCATATCTTATGCTGCTTTCTTTACTACTCCAGAATCCTTTGTAGAAAACTCTGTAACTAGCCCAGAAGTTTTTGTTTTTCCTTGATATCCCTCACCAAAGCTTCCAAAAGATGAAGACATATCAGAAAAAATCATTTCACTCATAGATTCTGAATCTTGTAAAGGTTCCAGGTTTCTCCTGGAAATATCCCTTTCAGTGATCTCATCTACAGATGTTGAAACTCTTGATATCCTTAACAAGGATAGTGTCCACAATAGTAGCTTTTCACATTTTGTGGGATTGCTAAATGAACCACAACGATGGGCTGCAGAATCAGGCTCTGGCAGTGAAGAATACAAAATTGTTTCTATAACTAGCTCAAAATTATCCCCTCCATCAATAGCTTTAACTATCTTCTGTAGGGTTGCCATCAACAACTTTAACAATTTAGATGAAAATTTTTCCTATGCATTTCATGTTAGAGAAAAAAATGGCCCTACTAGTATCTAAGCATAATTATGAAATGCATTTTTCACATATTAGTTGATATAACTACATATAAATATCATGAACAAAGCCTTTTTAATCTTTAATTGGAATTCTCGGTCCATCTCCTTACTAGGATATCGCAAGGCATGTCACATTCTCTAACCACTGTAAGAACTGAATAAAAATAAAATAGCACATAATAGAACAATGTGTACATATTCTTTAAGAAGTAAAACAAAAATTCTTCCCTATGTCATTACTATATAATTACCTTAATATCATAAATAATTTATGTAAGATCTTCAATGGAATATATATCATGATGTGGAGGAGGATTGATAAACCCCACACCGATATTTGAATCTCTTGTAACAACAATATCACCAATGACTTTATGGACAGGAAGTCCACCACACTAGACAAGTTTTGCAACCTTTAGATGAACATTTAAAATAAATGATAATAGCAAATATCCAGTCTAATGTAGGAAGGAGCCTTCACACGCATGCCTGCAAGTTACCATGCACAAAACATAATAAGCCTAACAATATGTCTTGGAAATAAGTGAAAATCATGATGCTAGCTCAGACGATGTACTCTCCCCAAATTCCACCAGTATCATCAATTAATTACCTTCTGTAGACTCCTTGAATTAACAATGATCAAAGCCTGCTTTGGCTATTAGAATAACCATAATATACAAGTTAGGGAAGTAAAGGCATTTATATTAGCCACCTCTTTCTAACAGTACTAGTAATTTGTAACCTTCACAAATTACAAGACAATCCTCCAAGCATATCCTATCCAAGGTCTCTTCCAATCCTGTAGAGCCACATTCTTTTGGAGATGTGATATCAAGCACTTTGCTATACCAACCTCAATGATTAATTTTTTTAATTAGTTATGTTTCCTCAATGGAAAGAATAGGAGCTTTAAGAGAAATTCTATGGCACTACTTCTCACTAATTTTTGTAAGATCCCCTTCTAGACCAATCATGCATTCCATTAAGGTGAAAATTTCTTCACGAATTGGATCAATAGGATGGTTTGTCAATTGAGAAAACATCTTCTTTAAGTACTCATATATTATTTTTAGTCTATTTGACATCATAGCTAAAGGTGTATCATTCCCCATGGAACCAAGAGATTTTTTTCCATATTTTTCCATAGGAAGCAACAACATTTCCAAAGCCTTAATTGTTTTCCTGAACAATGAAATGCATATTTAAACAAATAGCTCATAAATGCAAACATACATTCAAAAATACCTAATATCATATTTACATACAAATCACTTACCCATAATCCTTCATTAGTGACAACAAGCCATGTATTCCCATGTTTTCCATTGAATCATCCAAACTATCAACTTGTAAACCAATACAATCAACAAGCTATGGAAAATTTATAGCTGACATCCAGGGTGACCAAGTCCTTCCATACAATATGTGTGATCATTTAGTCAACATTTTATTTGCTATAAAATCCAAATGAGGAGTTTCAGAACTTAGTCCGAATATTAAGAAAAAAAATGTTATGTTGTGTATCTGAGTTATCACAAAAGAGTGGTTGGAATTGAGAAGTTATATATGAACAACAACAACAAGACCATCTAGATCGATGACTTTTCCAAATACTTCTTTGGCCACCAAGTGAAACTATTTTCCTTCTCCTTCAAACGAACACATCCATCTATTTTATCTTCATATGGAAGGGGTATGTTACTTGTGACATTAATGACATTTACATTTGCGTCTTCTGGACCAAATGGCACTCCATGGATGACAGAAATTGACTGAATTCGTCCAATGCCAGCAATAGCACTGTTATATTGATCTAATATATTCATTTGTCACCTACCTGGAGTAGGTCATGCCCTACCAGAGTTAATAAGCACTGTCAAAAACAAAAAATTATACATAGATATTAGGAAAATAATAATTACAATTAAATTGCAAAAACATACATAGATGTTTAATTAACTGAATAATATGCACTCACTGAGTTAATATATGAAATACCAGCAAGATTTGGCACCTGTTGGGAATGCTCAGGTGCATCAATTTCATCATATTTTATAACTCTTGAGGTAACCATTTTTCCTTTAACATCCTATATGTGATTTCATTATGCACAAATCAAATATTACATTAAAACACAATAAGTTATAACATAGCAGAAAATAGTAAATATAATATTAAAACATTAAAATCTTAATAACACTAAAATAGAAGCATATAGGTCTTGTATATATCTACAAAAACATACCTTCACATGTTCATGGCCCTTTTTTGATTCATTTAGCATTATTGCACCAGCCAAATTTACATTTTCTTCCTGTGATTGAAAGAAATTTCCAATAAAAGAAGGCTTCATGAGTGAAAGGAAATCGAACCAAAACATTAACATATTACAAATTCAAGTGAAGCACTGGTTGAAAGGGAATTATAATTTTCTTACCTCATCTAAATCAATGTTAAATTCCTATTTTTCCATGCAACAAGAAGAGGTTCAATGGAGGAGACAGAGCAATCGCTATTGCGTTGCATGGCCTAGCAGCCCAAGCAGCAATAGCTCTTTGGAGAAGGGCCTCCGCCCTCATGGCCTCCCCGGAGCCAGATCCGGGAATGCCTTCCCCCAAGGTAGGCGCCTCACCATTGAATAACGCTCAGCCTGATGCAACAGTGGTTTCTTTTGCATCTCTGATTGATTCTTTGGGTCCACAACGGGCCAGATGGGAAATTTCTAAGTTTGTTAAAAAATTGGACTCAATCCCTGAGATCTCCTTGCCCCCTAATTTGCCCAGGAAAGTTGTGATTTCTCTTGCCAAGAAAGGTCTAGTTGGCTAGTTCACAGGCCTATGGCCTTCCCCTAAAACTGTTTAGAAATGGGTTGAAAGAAATTGGGCTCAGTTCACCCAAGGAAACATCTCCATCTGCTTCTATGGAAGAGGTTACTATTCCTTTCACTTTGAATCCAAGAGTAATAGGGATCTCATTTTTCGCAGTGGACCATACTTCATGGACACCAAAAGACTATATTTAAACCACTAGACTCCCGACTTTGATCCAAAACTAGATGTCCCAAATGTTGTTCCAGTTTGGATCAGGCTGCCACACCTCCCTCTGCTCTGCTGGGGAGATGAATCAGTACGTGAAATAGGAAATGCAGTAGGAAAATATATAGACAAAAGTGAACCAAAAGACAACATGCTGGCTTGTGCAAGGATCTGCGTCGAGGTGGATCTTGGAAGAGGCCTCCAAGAAGCCATCAAGCTCAAGGTTGATAACTGGACACACATACTACAGTTGGATTACAAGAAAATCCCTTTCAAATGCAAGGTATGTCACAAGTACAGTCATTTTTCAAATAGATGTAGTAAGAAAGAAGAAATTGAAAAAACTATAGAAGAAAACTCAGATCCGAAATGGGAACAAATCAAAAAAAATACAGCCACAAAATCTCAGCCTGCCCCCCCCCCTCCCCCCCGCCTCTGCGCTCGCCTAGTCCCCCCTCTCTGACTTCCAAACCCTCTTCTCAACTCTCCTTCTCAATCCCAGAATCCTCCCCTTTCTTGGGGACCAATCCTTTGGATATCCTATCCAATGTTCTCATCCCTTCTAAACCTCATGTTTCCTTTATCTCCCCAAACCCCATCCCTCTGACCTCTCACTCCCCTCCCCCTCCAGGCTCCCCCCCCCCCGGTCCCCCCTCAAGGTTTCTTCTCCCAATAGGAGGATCCTCTCTCCCTCTCCAATCCCCTCCCCCACATCTTAGATCGAGTCCTCACTCGTAACCAATCAAAATAAACTCCTCTTTTTAATGAAAACACAAAGAAAGTTGGAAGGAAATCTAACCAGGAAATAAGAGATGAGGAAGTAGTCAAAAATCTAACCTTGGGAACACAAAAGGCTCTAGAAAACTTCCTTGAAAAAGACTCAAAGAATAAATAGAAAGCATAACAGGCTCACAAAGGGAAGGGTCCCTTAGCCACCACCAACAGTAAATAATGATAATTGTCTCTTGGGATTATATAGGGTTGGGTCATCCCTCCAAAGTAAACTTCCTAAGAGACCTCATAAAAACTGCAAAACTGGACATCCTCTTAATCCAAGAGACAAAAATCAGTAGTCAAGAAGTGGACATTATAATAGAAAAATCAAAAAACTATGAAGGGCAAGCAATTTCAACAAATGGAGCCTCAGGAGGAATTTGCACTATATGGAAAAAAGGAAAATGGCACATGCAGCATACAATAAAAAAAGAGTATTGGATAAACACCACTCTAGAAAATGAAGAAAATGGAGGGAAACCCAGCATCTACAATATTTATTCTCCAAATCATTACAGGGACAAAGAGACATGCTGGCAGGCCTTAAGAGAAAACACAATGGAGGATATCGAAGAAAATCTTATTGTAGGAGGAGATCTCAACCTTATTCCCAAGGCAGAGGAAAAGAGAGGGGGCACCTTTCTGTCTAACCCAAACAGAGAGACTTTAGAAGAAATTATGGAACAATGCAACCTTCTGGATATCCCTCCAAAAAACGGAAAATACACATGGGACAACAGAAGAATAAGGAAGGAAAATGTCAAAGAAAGGCTGGACAGGATTCTCATCCGAGAGAGAATGGTAGCCAACTACAGCAGAGTATCTTCAAGAATCATTCCTTCGAAAGCTTCAGACCATAAACATGTTCTAATTGAACTTGGAATGGCTGAAAATTATGGTCCCCTCACTTTCAAATATAACCAGCTTTGGGGAAGCCATGAAGAAGTCAAACAAGAGGTGGAAGAAGTTTGGAAAAATAATATCAGCAGTTCACCAACATACATACGGGAATCAAATTTAAAATCCACCAAAGCTAAATTGAAAGATTGGGCTAAGGCCAAATACAAGGAGCCACACAAAGAGAAAGAGGCCTTAAAGCATGAACTAACAAAAATCCAAGAGGAAATGAAAAACACTAATAGCACAGTTGAGAAGCAGGCAAAGGAAAAAGAAATTCAATGGAAAATTTACAGTAATAATCGACAGGAAGAAGAAACATGGAGGATAAAATCCATGCAACTTTGGATACAAGCTGTAGATAAGAACACTACCTTTTTTCATAACTCATCCAAAACAAGAATGATAAATAACAACATAGAAAAAATAGTGGGAGAAGGAGAAAAAGAAATAAAGGGTCAAGAAGAAATTAAAAATGAGGTCTTTAGGCACTTCAAAGCCCTCTTAACAGCTATAGATAGCCAAGAAAACTCAGAGGAATTTTTAAAGCACATCCCAAGGTTAATTGATGTGGAAACAAACAATTCCCTCTCCAAAGAAGTCACAGAAGAAGAAGTCAAGGTAGTTGTTTGGGATTTGCAGCCGGACAAGGCACCGGGTCTAGATGGCTTTCCCATTGCTTTCTATCGCACCTTATGGCATCTCATCAAAAAGGATTTAATAAATATGATAAGATATGTTATCAGGAAGAAAAATATTGGGGGATTCACCAACTCCACATTTCTAGCCCTCATCCCAAAAGACCCCTGCCCCTCCACCCTTAACCGATTTCAACCAATTTCCCTCTGCAATTCCTCTTATAAGATCATCTCTAAAATTCTTACTAGTAGGCTCAAACCCCTTCTTCACTCCCTCATTTCAAAAAACCAAGTTGGTTTTGTCCCCAACCGGCAGATAGTTGACAACATTATCCTTGTGCAAGAAGCTCTCCACACAAACCTTTCTAGAAATGAAAAAGGGTTCATCCTCAAAATGGATATGGCTAATGCTTTTGACAGAGTAAACCTCACTTTCCTTGCAGTTATTTTAGATAGATATGGTTTTTCTGATGATTTCATCAATATAATCAAGGCCTGCACTACAGTCCCATGAATAGCCCCCTTCATTAATGGTAGACCTTGCGAATTTTTTCAAAGCTCAAGGGGCCTTAGGCAGGGCTGCCCCCTGTCCCCTTTTATTTGCATCCTTATGGCTGATTCCCTTAGCAGAAAATTGGAGCACAACAGAAGAAATGCCACCTTAACAGGCCTCACTATCAACAATGGAACCAAAAGAATAAATCATTCCTTGTTTGTTGATGACACTCTCCTTTTTGGTGGAGCATATTGCATAGTTGCTAGAAGATTCCAAAACCATCCTTGAAAACTTCATGGATGTCTCTAGTGGACTGGTTAATAACGGAAAAAAGTTGTATTTATAGCTGGAATACATCCATCAGAACTCTTCAGCGGATGTCCCAAATTTTAGAAATTCCTTATCAGAACAATTAGGATCACTTTCAATACCTTGGGTTTCCCATCACTAATAAAAACATGAAGACTAAAATCTGGAGTAAATATGCTGAGAAGATGAAAACCAAAATTCAAGCATGGCGCATGCTCTGGCTAAATCAAGCAGGGCGAATCATCCTCATCATATCCATTCTAGCAACCTTGTCTTTATACCAATTTGCTCTAATTGCAGCTGCTGCAAGCATCCACAAGAAAATTAAAATTATTATCAGGAGCTTCTTATGGCAAGGTGGAAAAAGAGAAAAAACAAATCAGCCTCGTAAACTGGAAACAAGTCACAGCTCCTTACAAAAATGGAGGACTCTCCATAAAAACCCCTGGAATAATGAATCTGGCCTTCGGAAGTAAGATTTCATGGAAGTTCCTAACAAGAGAAAAACTCTGGTGAAAAGTAGCATTAGAGGCAAAATACCTTAATGCATCAAGAACCTATATTCTGGAAAAAAGCCCTCCAATAAGACCCTGCACTCAAATATGGAAAATAATCTCCTGATAAATTCAGTTAATTAAGGATCACATCTCAATGAGACCTGGAAATGGGGAACAGATAAATTTATGGAAGGACAGCATAATGGGAAATCCTCCCTTAGACAGTAATCCGGACATCAAGGATATAAAGAGGTGGATGATAAGGGAAGGATACAAAAAATTGGAGGATATTTCCAATTGGGAGTTAGATGGTGTATGGAAACAATGGGCCAAGCCCAATCTGCCCAATGATCTAACAAACCAATGGAATCTCATGATTTCCCTTCTCGCTGGTGCAGCACCAATCGACAAAAACATCAAAGATGCCTACTACTAGAAACCAATAGGAGGAGAGTATTCAATCAAGATTGGATATTAAAAAATCCAAGAGCAACAGAGGCAACAGGAATGGCAATACTGGAGGTAGGCCTGGAAGGTGGAAGCCCTCCCAAAGATAAAAATTTTCTTATGGATATTGCTTCATAGCAAATCATTAACAACATAAAACTTAAAAAAGAGAGTAATATGTGGACCATCGCAATGCCCTCTCTATATGAAGGCAAAGGAAACAATCCAGCACCTTTTCCTAGAGTGTCCTTTTTCTAAAAATTATTGGGAGGCTATGATGTCACCTATTGAAGAAAATTTGAATTATAGAATTCCTCTAAGTTAGTTCATTAGTAAATAGAAAGGCAGCTATCCACACTCATTCAAAAACAAATCCACAATTCAGAGTTTCTGGAGCAGCCTCCCATCCTTTCTTTGTTGGCAAATATGGTTAGCCAGAAATGGGAAAATTTTCAAAAATAAAATCCCCACTGTAAATACAATAACCTCAAAAGCCTGGGGATTGATGACTGAGTTTCTGTTAGCCAAAGGGCTCTATGGAATAGATATGGCCCAACTTCATAATGATGAGAGAATTTTTATTGGCTTTTCCTTCAATAAGATCAGCTTCAGTCTCCATAAAAAGAATACAAGGGTCCAACAAATCTGGAAAATAAGAAAGACAGAGACAGAGTTTCAGATTTGGATTCCCTCTCTCAACATAGCCTACCTTTTCTTTGACGGAGCATCAAAGAAAAATCTGGGTAAAGCAGGATCAGGAGGCCTCATTATCCTCTAAGACAAATCAAGACATATATCTTACAACTGGGGATTAGGACAAATATCAAATAATAAAGCCGAGTCTTATGGTTTACTTTTAGGCCTCAAAATCCTAAGGGACTAGAAAATCAATAATGCAATTATTTTTGGAGATTCTTCACTTATCATTCAAGAAATGGTGAGAAATACTCCAAAAAACGTAGCCCTCAATCAAATTTTTCATAGAGCCAAAAATTCAACAAATCACATAGGAATGATTGTTTATTATCACATTCTTAGAACAAATAACAAGCAAGCATACTCTCAAGCTAATGAGGGAGTACATAGAAATATTGGTCAAGTCACAATTAATGGAATAACATCTCATATTCCTATTCCAAGATGTCTTCTCCTACTTCATTGTTTTTAAAGCATCTCCATCCTTTCACAGATCAGAAGAACAACAGTCATATCATGATTATATTCTCTGAAATATCTCAGCTCAATCCCAAAATATCTGTCAAGCTTGAATTCCTAAATATCTATTGCATCTCAACAATCATTGCTCTCATCCTGAATCCCTTTCTAACTCTCGTGACTCCCCTCTACAGAGATGCCTTACTGTTCTGCTATAAAATTTGTGCTCATGTATGGTCTAACTCGGCATCCCCCTTAATTCCAATTTCACAACGCCCTCTCCTCACCCCTCCCGGTCTCATTACGCCCCTTCTTCCCTTCGTGTATCCCCTCCCAATCCATTGTTCAAGTGTGTGTGGTGTTGGCCATCCTTGTGCTCTCATAGTGCCTCCCATTCTCACCCCTCCCTCCTCACTCTGCCCTCCATCCCCCCCCTTTCCCCTCATCCGAAGCCCCAAATCACCCACCATTCGGCCTTTGTTTTTGAGCTCTTTCCATCTTGTAAAATTTGGGCTTTCCTCATCAAATAAGGCAGAAGATAAGTATAAAAAAAACAAAGGAGCATCTACACAGAAGGTGGAAAATCGCGCAACAACAAAAAAAGCAACAGAAACAGCCAACAGAGAAGATTTCAACGAAAGTGTATACGTTCTCCTTCAGCAAATGGATCCATTAGAAGACAGGCAACATCCTTGTGAATTCTGTAAATCCCACAGAGTGGTGATAGAAAGCTTGAGAAGCCAAATTTAGCAAGACAAGGCTCAAACTAAAGCAGAGATGGCCATCCTACGCTCACAATGGGATACCTGCACTAAATATGTGATGACAGTCAAGAACCAATGAAATCATTTGGAAGAGTCTCTCAAATTCATGAGGGAGGCTCTAGACAAAAGGCCAGAACAAGGATCCACCTCTCAGGATCAAGGAAGCAGATACAGAGGCAATGAGAATACTGTGAACAAATGATCCTCCACATCACTAGGATTTTCATGCTTTTGTCTAGGATTATAGCAGTCAATCTAGCTTAAAATCCAAAAAATGAAAGTTAAATTTATTTTTCTTTTAGAACAGTTTGTCTGGAAGTATAGCACAAATGTAATAGCCTCTACTTCAAAAAGGAGGGAAAAAATAGCATCTCTAGCAGCACTCATGAAGCAATGCTTCCCTAGCATACAAAATCATTTTGCATCAAGAACGTGGAAATTTTGTAATGAGGAATTTCTTCTCCTCCTTGTTTTCAAAAAAAAAAAAGAGGTTCAATGGAGGAGGCTATGGCTGACATTGTCTTTGCCAAACCAGTTATACATTGCATTGCACAATTATAATCCTTACTATGGTTTTCAACAGTAGATAAAGCTCCTATTTGTCTACTCTTGACGTCAATAGATGGAAAATAACTTTCTATTGGATTTTCTTAAGTATAACTATGTTTGGAATTTTTCAAGTCTACCATATAATGAGCCATTTCACTCACCATTGGTTCTCTATTAGCTCCTTCAACCTACAAATAATTTTCAACGCACAATTAGTTGGATATTAAGAAAAATCAAAACACATACCACAATGTACAATATTCAACAAAAAAATTGTATACTTATAAATATTTGTTGTTTGGCTCGCAACCCACCCCGACCCAAAAAATATCGAGCCTTCACATGCTCTCTTGCTTTCTTAACCATGGAAAATTTTAAGAACCCCCCTAAATTTATATGTATAATAAATGGGTGAATCCCCATGATACATAGGAGAAATGGAAGGTGATTTTATTAATAATATAATATGTATATATAATTTTTTTGGCGAATATCGACTCACGAGATTATATTATCTTGTAAAATCATGGCGAATCACTAGTACAAAATGGCAAATCGTTGTCTAGTGGATTTCGGGGTGTTGGTTCCAATGAAGATATGGTAGTTGAACCAGGAGTTGAAGGAAGCGAACCACCAAAACCAAGCATGGCACATGGTGACTCGTGAGGGAAGTAGTTCTCGTGCAGTTTGGAAAACACGTTCTAGTTCTACTAAGCGTAGTGTTGTTGCTCATGCTACTACTAGCACTGATATTGAGTTTGGAGAGGAGTTTGAGGAATCATGGAAGGTAGAAGTGGTGGAGAATTACAAAGAGAACCCCATGATGGGCTCCATTTTTCCCTTTGGTAGTTGGGCCTGCAAGATCTTTTGTCCATTGAACCAACAATTAACCGTTCAACCAACAATCAACTTGACTGAGTTGATTAGGTACGAGTCAACTTAGACTAATCTTCAAAACTATGCTTTGCACTATCCCATATTTATCACACTAATGCTACACAACATTGAGCATTTGCACCCAACTCTCATGCATGCACACAAAATTTTCATTAACATCTATAACCCTAACCAAGTGAGAATTGATCAATAATTTGCACCAAAGTTTGTTATAGTGTTGAACGTTCATAATAAATTTAGATCCATGGTACCTTAAATAAATTTTGAGATAACATTCACAAATTCGACCACAATAGAGAAAATTTGTGATAAATTTTAAACCTACAAAAATTAGGATTCATGTTCCTAGGAACGATCATAAGAAGTAGTTGACATATAGGTTGATTTTTTAGCCTTGACACGTTGATAATGCAATGTCTTAGGTCAAAACTCACACATTGAAAAGTTGTCAATGAAGAGAAGAAAATATCATTATGAATTACACATACTCCAAACTTCCTACCAAATTCTACTTAGTTGTCTGCAACTCAGCTATACATAATCTTATAGTAAATACAAATTCCACAAATCCTTCTTCACATAGCTAATAAATGGCCATTGGAAGAGAAATCAATAGATTATTTCATATTGAACTTCATAGCCATAGCTCTCCTATGTTTTGTATGATGTATTGTATCATGTTGACTGCTATAACTTGTACTTTCTCTCTCTGCTGAATTTGAAGAATAATAAGAAGATTTGATCAAAGGGTTTTTCTCACATTGGATTTTTTCCCTGGCATCCGCCAAAATATTGTGTCCTCTTGTCTTGGCTTGTCTTCTAGTTATTTTCTTATGTTATATCAACATTTACCGTCAATGTTAATGTGATTGCTAAATAGGAAATTGAATTGGGCTAAAAGATTGAAGTAAATTACTCCAAGCATAGAAAATACCATTGCTAACTAAAAATTAACACATTTTTTTATTAATATGTTTCGACATTAATTACAATTCGTTTTAGATCCAAAAATATAGCATCCAATCTACCCAAAATAGGAACATAAATTATCATGACAATAGTTATCTCATGATCCTCCAGATGATCTCGAGCTCCACCTGGAAATAAAGCCATTTATTGGACACACATCACCGTTCAATCTAACAAACTAAATTCTCTAGAAATTACCAAGGTAAAATCAGAAAATTAAATTATACCCCTACATCAAGACATGACAATCTAAAAATTAAATTACCATCTAACAAGTGGAGCAGAAAATGTTTTTTGCAAATGCGAGTTCTCTGAGTGCTTTCGATATGGCATCCTTCAGATTCCACAACTACTGATATGGCAAATCATCATATATGAACAAGGTCTTTATGATTATATCAACTAATAGTGATGCACACTAAATATTGACTTCTCCTACACATTCATAATTAGTTCATTGCAAAAAATAACAATAAAAATATAATTCAACAAGAAATGAGGAATTACAATATGAAAAAATTATCCAAATGATCAAACAATGATGTTAGTGTGAAAAAATAATCCAAATGGAAAAATTTTATCCACATCAATGCCAACTTTAATATATAATAGGTTAAATCTGAGATGGAACAAGAAAAAATATTAGAACAAAGAAAGGGTTTCCAAGTCCATGTGTGAAGGTTCACTGCTACCCTAAAAGGCTGGAAATATGGGTTTTTTGGGACTTAGAGTGATTTCCAAGTCTCATCAAGGATATCTAGTAGGTCATTGAGCCTTTAGAAAAAGTGGGAATGATAGGAGACTTAGAATAGAAAATGGAATAAAGTTGTGAAGTGGCCAACCAGGATTGGTTGGAAGGTGGCATGGGTCATAAAAACCAAGAAGCACCTACCAAGTCATATAGTTTTCTAATTCAAGTAAAGAATATGAGGAAACTAAACACAATGATATGTTTTGCATTTCCATTTTCTAATCAAGCAAATACTTTTCCTTTCAATGAAATTCAAAGAATATTTAATTGTTCTTATTGTACAAATTGTCATCATAAATTTATTCTACTTAAATAACATGTGTTAGATATATACACAAAAAATTATTAGTAGCACAACTATGTTAGTATTTTTAAAATAATTGTATAGCTTCCTCAAGAATATTGTTACAAAAAATTATTCCATGAACTCACCTTCCAACCTTCTCGCTGGGATGCTTCACAATCTCTTAATAGTCGTAGTCTAACAACAACATCAGAGATTATGTGAACCAAAAAGAAAGAAACACCTACATTTGGCCAAGTCTTGTTTCTGTGTGAATCAGTATATGTTTCGATATTAATTAAGGCTTGAGGATACAAGACATCAAGTGAAAACAACCTCAAATATTACACATTGACCTTCACCAATAACTGCAAGCATATATATATATATATATATATATTTTATGAAAGGGGGCTTGTGCTAACCTGTAGTTGATGTTGACTAGTGCCATTGATTACAAGCTGCTAATAAGGTGGATTTGGAACTAAAAAGTATGATGAAATAATTTTATTAATTATGAAAATATGGAATAATATTATAACATTGAGATAAAATATTATTTATAGGTTTCAGGCGTGGATGGAAGTGAATGAAAAATTTAGGAATTTTTGTTTTGAAACTTTCATATACCTATGGTGGTAGAATACTCATGCCACAATTGGCAGAATTTTAGAAATTTGAACATTTGTAGAACTTCATATGTAGTATATATTAAACAAGATGGCGACAAACGTATGCATCATGGGTATGTAAACCCAAACCCAAAGCACATCAAGCAAGTACTGGTATATTTCATACTTTGTACCTAGTAGTACAAGAATACAACACCACATATTGGTGTGTATTGTGACCATCCGGGTATGATAAGGCACTCCTTAAAAGGAAATTTAGTGTGGATTTCCTATAAAAAGTGATTTTTCTTTTAGAAAGAATGCATAAAAATAAAAGGAGAAGGTGGGTTGAAGATCTAAAACTCTAGCCTATCATTTTCTAGGTGCAAGGAAAAAGTGTATAAATCATGCTTGGGGGCTCTTCATCTGATGTGGGGTGTATGATATGTTAATAACCCTTGGTTGTGCCATGATGGATATTCACACTCAAGATAGCTTTCTTATGGGAATTTCTAGATCTTGTCTTGATGCTTATGTGGTACACTTCCTTAGATCATTGGAGATGTTGATTGCACAAATATTTTCATGGAATGTTTTGACACCTACAATGAGCCTTGGGTGCATGTTTCATAGAAAAAGAACTATCACCTCTTGAAATCCTCTCACTTTTGGTTTTTTGTTCCCAACAAAAAAGGGGTAACTGTATCACCTGCCTATGATCTACAAATAAATCACTGAGAATGAACTATGCGAATAAGTAAAATAAACAAGGAAAATAGTAATAATATCTGGGAAGGATCCAACAATAGGTGTTTTCCATTTGGTCTTGAAGTCAAATAAGAGATAGATAATTCCAGTGAGGCATTTATGTTAGATGAATCTCACTACGTACAACTATTTTGAACCCTACAACATATGCCTAGACACAACCCTACTGTAATTGTTTAAACCTAATTAGAGGAAAGTTCTTACCTTACCAATCTTTGTGGTCAAGGACCACTAGGAAAATTCATAATAATCTTAGTGAAACCAGGGGACAAAGGCCCACACCATGTCACAAAATCAACTTGACTAGGCTGAAAAATAGAGATGTAAGCATTCACCAACAATGGAAAATACATGAGGAAGACGACCAAGTGCCCAAGCTTTACTCATTCTAGATTTTCAGGCATTTACAAGTATTTTATATTCTAAATCTGTAATGGCAGAGATCAAAACTCCTAGAATTCATCCTCATTGCAATGATTTTTTCTTATTTTAAAAAGTTATTCCTTTTTGAAACCTGCACATTAGTCCCAAAATTCCTGCGCATGTCGCCAAGAATAGAATTAGGGAGGTGTACCCTTCAGTTCAGTATGCATGCATCTGAGAATGCATACCATCCATCTTAGTGATATTCCTCTCTCCTTGTGTGCATCAATATGTTAATCCATCAAATTTAAAAATTTACCCTGTTGCACCAGTCCAAAACCATCCATTGAAATGAATATCACAGGTGAAAAATCATGCCATATGACATGTAGCAAGCATATTTTAGAGTTTTTCAGTAGATATTTTGAATCAATTTCATCCCACCTTGTTAGCATTAGCACATAGAAGTGTTGGAAGCCAATGAATTTCTCTTGTATTGGTCAGCAAGAAAATGACATCATGGATTTCAATCAAATATTTAAGCTACATACAGTCCTTCATAATATTTTATAGTTCATCTATTGTCACAAAATGTCCAAGCATTGGAATGGTCATAGAAACACCCTCTTCTTCCTGCTTAGTAAGGTTTGAACCAAAACAATTTAGCAAAATATAGTCACATGCCTCTCAAAATAATTAACATAGAAATCAAGCCACTAAAGGATATAGAAACTACCACACCAAGAAAAATGTGCTTCAAATTCTATGTTGTTGCATTACCTTTTAGTTTAAATCCATTCAGAAAATCATCATGAGTATATAAACACTAGCACAGAGGATTCAACATAGCCACATGATCATGGCCAATTAACGTGATATGTCTAACACCCCAAGCCTTCATATTGAAAAAAAAACACATTAACTTCAAAGACAAGTACTGAGTGGAAGATGCATTCTCATGTAAGTTAATGGAACCTACCATAATATTACGAGCAACCTAACACCCAAGTGTACCAGCTACAAGAATAAGGATAAGGATACCCTTTGGATTTCCTATACTGTATAAAGTCAGAAGATCCAATAACATTTCATCAAGTCCATTCTTTTGAAGATTGATACCTCCCTCTGATTTTTTTTATTTTTTTTTTGGGCATATACATTTGAGGATGGATCATGGTCACTTACAATTTTGGGGAGGCCAACTCAATGAAAATAAAACAGTTGGTTTGTGATGTGTTATTATACAGTTATTTCCTTTAACATTGAGGATTATGTTATGTTATAGTATTCGCACTACTGTCATTGATATTATTATATACCGGAAACAAGTGACGGTGATAATGGTGCATTTAACAAAACATCATATCACTGTCTATCCAAATTCAAAACCCATAAATTTTAATGGTGCATTTTTAACGCATAAATTTATTAATTAAACAAATTCCAAATATTCTCAAATTCTACTATTCAAATTCTTTAACAATGATAATGCTCCATATTGTATCTTTTCCCAAATATTTCCAAGATCTATAATCCAATTACATTCATAATTGTATTACTCCATACCTTATCTACCTGGGTCAAAACATGACCTGAAAAAACATGTTATCAAAAATAAGGCCCCTCATACTTGGATATTACAACTGCTATCCCTCCACCAAATTGGTCATGAGTATATTCCAGTTGAATTAAATACTTCCATGGAAGGATTCACAATCTCAGCATGTCTGGTATCTGCACGCTCATGCAGCTACAACCTTGATCTGACATTATAAATTTATTAAGCATTTTCTTTCTATATATATGACTTATCAAGATAATCTTTTCATCTGTAGTTTTCAATTCTGACTTCTTGCTGCATATTTAATTGAAGTAGAGCAACAATGCCCATGTCTGAGAATGGTGGAAATGTTAAGGGAAGCCATGAACTAGTTGGGTTCAGGAAGGTGCAGAGAGCCGAGGGAACTGCAAGTGTTCTAACCATTGGGACTGCTAATCCTCCGGGGATATTTTTTCAGAGCTCATATCCGGATTTTTATTTTGATATTACCAACTCTAGCCATAATACTGAACTCAAAGAAAACTTCAAGCGCATGTGTAAGATCCATTACATGAACTCTGAATTTGTTCCCATTTTCATCATTGTTGTCTGTTATTCAAAATCATTTCAAAAGTTCCTCAGACTTAATGTTGTTGTTTGATTTGCCTAGTAAAGCATTCCATACATCTTATCCTTTCATTTTTCAATGAACTCCTTGGTATCCAAGACAAAGAGTAAGAATACTTCTTTGATACTTTTCCTGTGATCAGTTGCCTACCTGCTATTGTGAGCTTTAAAGCATTCCATACATCATCTTCTTTCATTTTTCAATGAACTCCTTGGTATGCCATCCAAAGTGTAAGCATTCCTCTTTGATCGTTTTCCTGTGATCAGTTGCCTACAAACTGAATTAACATAGAAATCATCTTTCTCCCAAAAAAACCTTCCTCAATAGGTTTTCCTCAGTATTATGTGGGTATTGTCAGTTCTGTCAACACTACAGAACCAGAATCTGTATTGTCAGTTATGTGAACATACTAGATTGTACAAAATTACCAATGAATTAATTTTTTTAAGCTGTAAATAATAAATGATGCATACCTGAGACCAATAAGATATCCAGACACTCCTAATTTCATCAATTACCTTCACGTCACACAGCGCATCGACGAAGCGCCTGATGAATCCGTCTTGTCTTCTCTAGAACAGAGAAACCATTATAATCAGCTAGATGAATTTCAATTTAGATATTAACAAAATTCTATACAGAGAAGGATATTTTGTCTACTCCAAAAGAGAAAAGAACATTAGATTCAGTTGGATGGATAAGAACATTAGATTCAGCTGGATGAATTTCAATTTTGATATTGAAAAAATTCCATACATAGAAATCCTTCTGAAAAGTATTAGAAAATAGGCTAAGAATGGTTATCGCTACCTATCAGGAGGCCATGAACGGAAGCATTCACCAGGATAATTAAATTTATTTTCCCTCGTAATAACTCTTTGCAACACTAAAGAAAAAAGGTTGGGTGATTTCAAAATATTGCTCGCAAGGATTCAGAATCATAGCAAAAACATTCCTCTGTTTTATACAGAAAATTTATGTATGGAGTGTGTACTTTTTTTGGATTAGAAGACCTTATTGTAGCTTTTTCTAAACACTAGCACCAGGGCTAGCAAGGCCTGAAAAATTAGCAAAGACATTACTATATGTTAAAGTAGCAACTGATAAAACCTTGATGAATGTAGCAGCCGGAGGCCCCGGAGGTTATTAAAGTCCTCTGGGAAACCAATCCCAACAGAGCAAAGAAGTCAAGGATTGATTACCTAATGGGGGGTTGTGTGTCTCAAGCGTATTAATATTTCTTGATGCTACAATCATCAGGGTTTTGATTTTGATCAAGTGCTAGTAACATCAAAGTCTAATAACAAGGGCGCAAGTTTCAAAACATGGCAAAACAAATTGCGCGATTAGCTTGTACCCCAAGATTTCCAATCTAGAGATAAAATCGGTTGTCAAGGTCAGGTATAAAGTCCTAGCTAGTTCATGTAAAGACCAAGAGTTCATCAGGGCTACACTATACATCTCAACTTAGAGCCAAAGGCAATTGTGAAGGTCAGGCGTAACTTCCTAGCTAGCTCATGTAAGAGAAAGACAGTATCTGGGCTACACTATACATGAGTATGTACAAAAAATAAGGTATAAATCCCTATCTATCTCAACGATACTGTACAAGAGTGTGTATAAAAAAGTAAGATGTAACTTTCTACCTAGCTCTGATAAGACCAGAGCCTTGGCCCTTGCTAACTTTCTACCTAGATCAGATAAGACCAGAGCCTAACTAAGGAAGGCATGACCTTATATTTTAGAGATTACTTGATTGAGTCGAGAATTTTAGAATGGGGCATTGTTCCTGAGTTATTTGACATACCTTTGACCTAGTACCACTGACAATATTTCTCGGAATAGAGAGTGTCTCTGAATGTCGAACTGGGTCAAAACGCGAAGGAAAATAATTCACCTGCAACCAGTGGTATGATCATAAAATGGAACTCATTAGACAAATGAAATCTCTCAACAACCATTATGTATAAAACCGTGCTCAGTTTCCCATTTGAAAAGGCAAAAAAATAAAATCAATAGACAAAATGAGATTTCCATTAAATCTTAGCACTCCATAAAATGTGTACTAGTAGTTGCTTATATAAGGATTTAGTACTATTAGTTGCCTTAAATCATCCTCTATATGGGGGATTTTAGAATCTAGATGGAAAGTTTTATCTTTATATTAGGGTACAAAAAGTTAATCGATATTTAAGTTGCACTAAGGTGTTATGCCAAACCAAACCACATGTGAGAAATAAAAAAGAGAGAAGATCGGTGATACTAGCAGGGAAGTAATGGCAAGCAACATACCTCCTCATCTTTGTGCATGAAATTCATAAAACCATCGTGATGATTGTTATGATGGGAACACTTTGGTGTGTTCATAGGAAGCAACAAGTAATTCATCCCAAGCCTATGCCTTTGCGTGTCAGAGTATGAGAAAACTCGAGTCTAGAACATTTCATCATCAATGTAGTAGATATCGGGCACAATAACTCCAGGGAAAAATGCCAACTGTTCATTCTCATTGAAAAAATTATCAATGTTTCTATTCAAAACCATCCTCCCAACAGGCTGCACAGGAAAAGGATCCAATTTTCAACCATGGTTCAATGCAGAAAGCTTGAAACTGAAAAGCATATAAAGTTGAATTACTACCAACACTTTAAAATTGTGAAGCAAGAAGAATTTATATTACAGATTATATGACTGATAGTTTGAGTCTTAATTATTTTATATGTACTATACCTACAAAGGAATTAGATTCTCTGGCCATATTTTAGTATCGTCAAGAGGATCAGAGTCGAACCTCTCTTCATCTATAGGATCCATAGTTTGAATGCATAGCTTCCATTCATGATAGTTACTAGAAGCTATGGCATCATATAAATATTTGGTAGCATGACTATGATTGGTACCTCCAACAATTACAGCCTCCTCATCAATATTGAGTCCACAAGTAGGCTTCCAATGAAACTTGCAGTAGGTTTCTTTACCTTCTCTGTTAATAAAATGCAAAGAAGATAAAAAAAAAATCAAGTCATCTAAAAAGTAATGAAAAAATTTTCAAGCATGGTTCATTTGACAACAAATAAGGATACTTGAAGTACCCAAATCCAGGGGTTTAAAAGAAATAGTCAAAGGGTGGGTATGAAATGAAACCAGAGGGAAATTTTATGAAATTTTCAGAGATGGTTTCAAAACCTGGGTAAATCCCCATCGCATCCAATCTGACCATCTCCTGAGCATATCAATAATCCATTTTCATATATGATAAATACGTATTAGGATTATTATCATATTGTAAACATATACATAATAAATCAAACTATCAAATGGCACAAAACCTGAAACACGTAACTGAAAATACTGTGCTATGCTAGCGTGTTTTGAATGTGACCTTGAGATTGGTTGATTACCATTTTATGCAGCAGGAAATCTTAGTGTGTTGAGAAATGAAAAAAAAAATAGTAGTAGGACTCTGTTTAACTTATGAAATTGCTTGAGCTCGTGCAGCTTAGAGCTCAAAGACTGGTTGATTACCATTTTATGCAGCAGGCAAGCTCAGTGTGTTGAGAAATGAAAAAAAAAATAGTAGTAGGACTCTGTTTAACTTATGAAATTGATTTGAGCTCGTGCAACTTAGAGCTCAAAGACTGGCTTATTACCATTTATGTAGCAGGCAAGCTCAGTGTGTTGAGAAATGAAAAAAAAATAGTAGTAGGACTCTGTTTAACTTATGAAATTGATTTGAGCTCGTGCAGCTTAGAGCTCAAAGAAATTTCAGTGTTTAAAGCTACTTATTAGGTGTGGCTTGCAATGCCAACATTGATCCAAAATGCCTATCCGCTTACAAGTTTGCTTGTAGTAATCTGGCTTCATGAGTATCATGAATTTCAATGATAGAAAGGATTCCAAAGTACAACTGGGAGGCTTGCACTAGAACAACTAATAAAAAATATTTAACACACTAACATATTTACCACAGACTTAAGAAATCCATGTATCCCATTCATGAGAGAATTGCTTGCATTAACAATTAAATATTGGTGTAGATGAGTCTAAAACTGTATAGAGAACATATTGAGAGATTATGCCTGACCTTGAAAGTGTGAACTTCAAAACCTTCAATATGTCTAAAGTCATATGGGATTCCCCAATCATCAAACAGAAATGTGAACATATGATAGCTCTCTGGTACATGAGAAAAGAAATCCATGATATGCCATGCCTCCTGAATATGGTTTTTTGGATTGGGCTTCAAAGCATGAATGACATCTAGGAACTGCATAGCCAGAAACACAAGTTTAAAAAATTAAGAGTCAATAAGTTGTGAAAAGCATGTGTTTCAGTTTTACATATACTTCAAAATGAGAGGAATGGATTTCAGTGTATGGTCCCAATAAACAAACCTTTATACCATCACGAATAAAAAACACTGCGATGTTGTTGCCAACAAGGTCAAATTTCCCTTCTCTCGTGTAAAACTTCACAGCAAAGCCTCTGGGATCCCTTAAAGCCTCCGGGCTCCCGTGTTCATGTATAATAGTAGAGAAGCGGACTATCACAGGGGAGGTGATAGTCAGCACATGTGAGGTGTGAAATAGCATGTGTGACTTCCAAAAAGCCCTTGGCTACTGCTCCTCTAGCATGGAAAACTCGCTCAAGGATTCTTTCTCTGGCAAACTAGGCAAGATTTTCTACCAGGTGATAATCCTCCAACAAAACAGGACCTATAGCATAGAAGTAAGCCCCGCTCTGAGAATCAGACCCAGTGTAACATTTGAAGCTCAAATTTTGAAATGCAATTATTCACTTAATCTATCCATGTTAGAGTCATGTAATTTAATCATGATACCATAAACAAAATGTTCTAATAAATAAAACAGTCACCTCTTTCACCAACTGTAAGAGAGGAGTTATTATTCCAAACAGGGGCACCCTGGTTGCTGGTCCAAAAAGGAGCATTGTGGGCAGTAGAAGGTCAGTGTCTATATGGATCCATTCCACCTAAAGTACCAAATGGTTAAATCTATGCTCTGCTAAATCCTGCCTGCAATGACAATTCAAAGTAATCATTAAAGTTCAGTTCTATAAAACAGTGAAGGAGCCATAGATGGGCACCTCAAAGAAGTGGGTCTTACATTTCACCTTCTCAAGTAAGGCACTAATTTAACATTAGAAACACTTCAAAACCCAGGAATTAAATAGTATTTTACATCCATCCCTTCTTAAACTATATTTAGGGTTAAGTGATTTTACCCAAATTTGACACTTAGAATGCAGATAATTTTGAAGAATATTGAGAAGATCCTCAAAGAAGCTTTTGATCAATTCGGTGTCTCAGATTGGGACGACTTGTTCTGGATTGCACATCCAGGGGGACCTGCAATTTTGGATCAAATCGAGGCCAAACTCCAGTTGGGTCCGAGAAAATTAGAGTGCACTCGCAGTGTGTTGGGTGAGTATGGCAACATGTCCAGCGCTTGCGTGCTTTTTAGTATGGATAACATGTGTCGGAAGTCTGAGGAGAGGGAGAGGAGTATCACGGGAGAGGGTGGGAGTTGCCCTCATCAATGCGTGCAGGTGAGCCTGTCATCGGTGAATGGAAAATGCATCCAGATCTCCATCGATCTCCACCTCCATCGATCTGGTAGGTTTGCACATAACTTCCAAGCCCTTCCATTGTCCAAGCCCCAACCACCTCTCTAACCCAGTAAATCCGGCAAGATTTTTGTTACACCTCCAATTTCCAAGCCCCAACTAGTGAAAAAATGGGGCGAATCACTCCAACACCTCCCTCTGACCCAGTAAATCCAGGCGAATGCCATTGAAATCTGCTCCAAGCAAAGAAAATCGGGAGCGAATGCCATTGAAATCTACTCCAAGAAAAGAAAATCGAGAGCGAATTCCATTTTTTAGTTTTATGGGCATTTATTTTGGTGGGCTAATATTTAATAACTAATTATTTTAAAAATAATTATAGGGCTAACTTTATAAAACTATAGAAAATGGGTTTTATATAAAAAATTCGCCCTATCAAAATTTAAAACCCCTTAAAATTTGCCTTTGGGCTAAAATTCACCCCTAAAATTTTCCTTGTTCTTAACTCTTATACTCTTTGAAAAATACTCTTCAGCACACATACTTTCCTTCAAATCTTCCCATTGTTTGGGAGTCAAGCTAATCTCCCTATCTTTTCCATCCAAGATTAATTTTCTGCATTTATGCCCGAAGTTATTCATCAAAATTCTCATTTTGCGCTTATAATATTTACTAGAAATCCTTCCACCAATAGTCTCAAAACATTTTCCATTTATTGGATCACCTGATCAACATTTCTTCGATCTTGATCTGCAAAGTTGGATTTGGTAACATCCAAATGAGACCTTATTCTTGTGCCCAACTCTGTGGCCCACCTTGACGCATTTGATCCAGTAGGCTCAACATCTTTTACCTCAATTAGGTAAACCTTATTCCCTTATGATTTTTGTTCTTTAGCTTCCCTTTCTGTGGACCTATAAAGGCTTTGACTAATTCTTTGTATTTTGACTAAAGCTGATACATCTTCAAAACCAAGACTAGGTGATGGAAAATCACTCATACTTGTGGATAAAGAAGGTGTGGTAGTTCCTAGCACCTTTTTTGGAGAAGATGTAATTGGTGTGCTTTCTGTGGTAGAAGACTGAATTGGTTGCTCCTTGTCCACAATAGGTGTGGCACTAGGTTGCACACAAATCTCCTCATATGTACCTTCAAACCTTTTCTTTACCTGTAAATAATTTTCTTGCAACTCTGCTTCTTCAAAATATGCCAATTTTTCGCGAAAACCTTGGACATGATCATCTGATATATCAAGAAGTTGATCATTAGTATTGTTAGCTTCATCTCCATGCATTGAATTACCATAGCATTTGCTTCTACAATTTGGCAGGGATATGTCTTTGCTTGCTTTTTGTTTCTTCTCATTGTCTATGGGATCCAAGTCTCCCCTAAAAAAAAAAAAAAAAATTCTTATCAAATTATGGCCTACATCATCAAATATATTATATACAACTTTCATTAAATATGCATAGAAATAAAAAGTGACTAAGAGTAACTACTTATTTATTCAGCAAACCAAGAGATGACAAATATTCTTCATTTTCTGTGATGCGTTCTTTACGAACACGCTTATATTCTATCATATTTTCATCACTGCTAAGATCATTTTTATGTTTCAACCCATTCTTCATAGTATTTATGTCCTACATTTCACATTTAAAGAAAAATATTAGTTCATGGACAAACAACAATTATAAAATATATCTATTATACGATCATGCATTATGATCAATGAGAATGAATTGACCTTAAATTGATAATGAGAATGAATCAACATCATGGTAACTTCAAAAACTAACAAAAATGGGAGTTGTTCATATTATATTATCAAATTCCTTCCTCAACACATTGCTACTATCATAACATCAGTGGAAACTTGTTACAATTTATTGAGGTAATTATAGCATCTCACATCTATGGTGAACCCTCTTAAACTATGGCAATTAGTATTTCCACTTAAATAACCTTGAATTTGAATATTTATAAATTAAATGTTAATCCCAACTTGGATTGTAATCCCTCAAAAAAATCTCAATCTATAGAAGTTGAAATAGAAAGACAACTAAGACATGAACCAGAGCACATTTTGTTGATTCTTACTCTGGTTATTGCCTTTGAACTGTGTTGTTAATATTTTGATAGAATGAACACTTTAATCAGTATCAGCACCTTATCTAGAATTATGGATTCTATTTTTTTAATTGCAAAAAAAATTGTAACATTTGCATAAATTTATCACATAATATTAAAAACATAGCATATTGCAATTGGGAATGCAGATTGGTTGTCCCAGCCATTGTAACATTATTGAATCTATTATATGTGTACTAGTGTCAGTACCGTACAGCTTCGATGAAGAGCTCCTGAACCATATTAAGACTTTGATCCCTTAGTAAACAGACTCCAGAGACTTACATTTAGCTTCAAGCTTTGCAAGTTGAAAATCAAATATCCCGCAATAAAAAGATAAACATCCCCCAATTTAACTAAAATAACATTAGAAGATTCTAGATTTTCCTGAGGAAAAAAAAAACAACTATATAAGTTACAGAAATAAATATTAAAGTTAGCATAACTTCATGTAGGCAATTTCATTGATGGATCTAGTAACCCTCATTAAGATAAATTGAATCACTTCATGCTACAATAGAGTTACTAGAATGAGACAAAATTCATACAAAATGAAAAATGAATGATAAATTTCACACAAAGTTTAATACAACCATCTGGCTAATCCCGTGGCCAAAACAATAAAATCCATTTGCATAGTGAAAAATTATGCCATAAAGTCAAGGTGATAAATCATCATCGTGATCATTTGCGTGGTCATCAAGATCATAATCCTGATCACTTGTGTAGAGATCTGCTTGATTTCCTTCATTTTCCTCGAACATTATATTGTCCTAGCCATGAATTATTTTTTCTATCTCGGTCTCTTCATTGGGAATCAATGCTTCATTATCAAATACTCTATCGCCATATTCAGATCCTTCCTCCAATGTTTCTTGGAAACTATTACATTTCCCATCAACCATTATATCAACATATTCCATGAATTTCCTTTTTGATCAAGGCTATATTTGAATGACATACGACCATCTTGAGCTTCTCACATCACCAATTAAAAATGCCTGGTTAATTTGAATAGAGAAAACATATGGCTCATTGGTCTTTAGTAAAATTTGGTATTTATTTGCACGTACAAATCCTTACTCATCATTTTGTATTGCATATGGCTTGATCCATTTACATTCTAATAATATAGGACTAGTTTCAACATAATCAAATTGAATAATTTCTTGTATGAATCCAACATACAAGTTCTTTTCAGTGTTGTGATGAAATTCAACACTAACAATACAATCACAATTTTCCTTTCCTGTGTCCCTTTCTTCCACTCTTAAATGAGTACCATAGGCCCATATCCCACTGAAAGAAGAAGCCCATATACTTGGAGGTTTTGAAAGTTGAATTTCCTCCTTCATCATATCTTGACCTTCTTGTCATGCATCAGTAATTGCATCAACAATCCAATCATCAAATTTTGGAAAAGAACGATCTCCAAGGTTCAAATCTTGAAGTGTACGCTTTCAAGATGGATGCATCCATTTTTTAATTTCTTCTTCATATTTTCTGCATAGCATATGAAAATTAAGAGTGATAATAATTTAACTATTAAATGAAATTAAATAAATAAATTATCATGTAAATAATATTTTACCTACGCCACTTATCGAATGATGATGTGTTTTGAAGAACATAGGCATGTATGGAAATTATTTCCCCATTTGATAACTTGAAGTGACATCCATTTCCTTCTCATACTTCACCTACAACTCTCTGTTCATCATCATCATCCCATACACGCAGATTGACATCGCTAAAATCCTTCATATATTCTGTGCAAAATCCTATGGCCTCTTGCATTAAATATCCTTCACAAATGCTACCTTCTAGTTTTGCCTTATTATGAACAAAAATTTTCAAAAAATTCATGTATCGTTCTATAGGATACATCCATCTTGTTCTTATTGGCCCACAATGCTCTAGTTCATGTTCTAGATGTATAAGAAGATGCATAGAAATATTGAATTTTTCTGGTCAAAATTCTCGTTCCACTAAGCGGAGGACTTCAACAACCTCTCCCCTCAAATTATCAAAGTTTGAAGGATCTAGCACATGCAAATTCATTCTTTTAAGATTAGGCCCAACTTTATAATTTCCAATCTTGGTCCCTTTTCCAAACTTGATATGACTGCAATATGTAAAATATTCTCAATTATGACATGATATTCATGGGTCTTGAGGCTTCTTAAGCTATTATTTTCGGTTTGGCTTCTAATGTTACCACTTACATATCCAGTAGGAAATCGAGTCTAAGACATCAACTTTAAGAATTGTGCACATTCATCCTTTCTCCACATATAAGGAGAAATACCTTTTCTATATTTTCCATTACCATATTTTTCAACCCAAATATTTCGACGAATATTTAGTTCTTTAAGGTCTAGGCATGATGACATTGTATCATATGCACCAAAAAGAGTTTCTATAATAGAAAAAACTATGTTTTTCTCAGTATGCATAAATTCAACAATATGCCTAATGGTTATATGCTTAAAGTATGGCAATTTATAGAATATGCACACTCTTTTTACACCACTATCGTAAAGTGGATCATTTTTACTACCACAAATGCCACCATTTTCAATAAATTGCATTCTTTTTTCTCCATTCTCAATAATGTAATCACTTGTTATTTCCAGTGGTGCTTCATGATCCTCTTCCTTACCATTGAAATGTGACTTTTGTTGACAATATAGGTGCTCCATTTTGAGGTAAGCACTATGTCCATAATAAAAACACTTGTGCAAACTAATTGGGTGCCTCACAAAACTCTTAAAGATGCAAGTCGGACATCCATGGTATCCATGAACATTGAGACCAGTCAAAGTGCCATATGCAGGAAGATCGTGGATTGTAAAAAATAAAGAAGCTCTTAAAGTGAATTGAATTGAATTACCATCCCTTAAAATTTGAATTGCTTCAATTCCTTTCCACAATTCCACTAGCTCATCAAATAATGGTTCTAAATAAACATCAATTGTATCTAAAGACATACTTTTTTTCCCCAGTATGATCAATGACAACATCAAGAAAAATGGCTTGGTTGTTAACCATGGAGGCAAGTTATAATTTATTAAAAACACTGGCCAAGTTGACCATTTAGTGCTTTAATCTAAGAAAGGGTTCACCCCATCTAGAGCTAAACCTAGTCTTATATTGTGAGGATCTTGGGCAAAATCAGGGGATTTATTATCAAATTCCTTCCAAATATTAGAATCGACCACAAATCATTGTTTTCCATCGGTGCTCTTATTTTGGGCATGCCATTGCATTAGCTCAGCAAAGTCTCGACATTTGTACATTCGAAGCAACTGTGGGATAAGTGGAAAGTGGCGAAGAAGTCTTCTCAGAGCTGAATTTGATTTCAACCCTAATCTATACCTCGCATATTTACATTTTGGACATTCAATCTCACTTGCAAGATTTCTGTGAAATAATACACAACCATTCACACATGTGTGGATGTTTTCATGCCCTAAGCCTAGCTTAGTGATTTTCACTTTACACGCTCTTCATTTTGTTGGAAGTGTGGAGTCGGGTGGTAACAATCGTTGTAAAAATGCCAATAACTCATCAACACTCTCATTTGTCCAACCATGCACCGCTTGCAAGTTAAGGATTAAAAGGATTGATGTTAAATGACTTAAATTGCAAGTACCATACACAAGTTTTAAAGCATCCTCCATCAACTTCTGCCATTCATCCTTGAAACCCTCATTCAGAATTCTATCAACTTAAATCCCTTCATGAAATTTTCCTACCTTTTCATCTGTGTTTTTTGCCTCTTCATCTATTTCTAGTACCTCTACATCTCTCATGCTATGCAATTCTATCGTATCTGGATATCAATTTTGAGGGAAAGGGCTTATACCGCTATGCCCATATTTTAGCATATGTTGAAAAATCACACTTCTTTTTCTCATCTTCCCACCACGACAATCATTATATGGACATGCATATTTAAGAAAGCTTTTCTCATCAGTTATTCTCTCATCATGTGCATGGTATTCATCCGTTTTCAAAATTGGGCATTGACTCATCTTCAATTTTCTGCTTTCAAAGATGAAACTAATGTGTTAAATATTTACTTTCAACTCTTTTCATAACTTTAATTGTAAAAGAGAAGTTTCAACTCCTATTTGAGCACAAATTTCAATTATGCAAACTTTTTAGAAACAACATATAGAAAGAGAAGACTACACATTTTCTACCAGTATGAACACACCCATACACAACAAACACACAGTCAAACAACAAAAGAAATTCATATTTGAGAGAAAGCTTGTGGATCAACTCTTATTTGAGGAGATTTTGTTGAATTTACACCTTTTGAATGTGGATCTATCAACATGATAGCAAAAAAAATTGGTTTTGAACACAGATCTATTAGCATGACAGCAAAAAATTTTGGTGAATATATTAGCATTCTTAAGGGCACATCCCTTGCAGTCATTTTTAAACATTCATTACAACAGCAATGGGGAGAAGAACACACCAACAGGAGTTGCCTTAGCAGCAAATAGGATGCATCACTGAGCTACAGGGGAGGCACTTGGCACTGATGAAGTGGCAGTTACCAGTAGTGAACTCTCTCCTTTAAAGCCTATTTTTTACATGTTCCCAGTGCTCTTTCCTAGACAATGAGGGCACTCCAATTGAGGGATTCACTTACCTATTCATGGCAACATGACGAGTTACAAATTATCACCTTTTTGTCACTTGAAGGGAATACATTTTGTTTTTGGCCACTTGCATGGAGAGCACATTAATGAATGATTTACACCACATTCTCTCCTTATTTTTAGCATGCAAGAGGGTACATCATTTGGAGATTTACATTACTTTTCTAAGCTTGAAGAAGTTCACCCTAGTAGAAAATATGCCTTTGGAGTCATATTTTTTATAACTATCTTCATTTATAATTATGTGACTGATCTTTGATACTCATTCAAGACCTTCACAAGTTGTAATAATATTACCTAGGATAAAATGTCTCTTAATAAACTCCAGTTGATCAAGAAAAATGGTTTAGGCTGCCATATTCTTGATTATAAGACACATTACAAAGTGTGATAGGTCGATAATTGCTCACTATGTTTATCTTGTTGTCTATCTTGAAACTTGTGTAGTTTATCTTGTTGTTGAAGTGAGACACCTTGTATGTGTCTTAAACAATTGATTTGTCACAATATACTCAAAATTATCCCACATTTCCTTCAATAGATGTGTGAATATTCAGCGGGGAAATTTTCCTCCAATTACCATTATGGCATAATCATATATGAACAAATAGTCGTATTATGTAAATGCAAAGATAGTCCCAAACCTTCCTCTCAAAGAAGCAACACATTTTTGTGGAGGATACAAGGTAGATGAGATTGGCAAGCATCCAATATTGTCAAATCCATGTTTTTCTGAAAATAATTTGATGACCAAGAAGCCACAAAAATAATGTTGATGCTAGTTGGCCCACAACAGCTTGGACTCAGAGTTGTAACATCTAGAGATTATTCATAGACACATTTAGCAAATTCAGGCATAGCTCAAGACATTGTAATACTAGACAGAGCTTTGTTGTTATAGAGAACACTCATGTATCTCAACTAGACATTTTGAAGTGGATTGGTGAACAAGGTGTAACAAAGATGGATTTGATGTTTCACTTGTTTTGGCCATGGCCTTCAAGCTTGTTAGAACATGACAGAGAAGCTCTATATAGGTTGTCAAGAATATTCTCATGTTCTGATTGCTCTTTTGCCACTAAATTTACCTCCAACATCCTTGCACAAGAAATTAATGTCCAATGTGCTAGCAATTTCTACTCTTACAGAGATGAATGGTCATAGTTGAACTATTTCTTATTTGAATGAATTTGAAACATAAACATACGATAATATAATCATTATATATCATTTGGAGAATCGAACTTCTCATAAGTAAAATTTTCTTCCAAGATCTCATAAGTATGCTAGAATATATCTCAATCGTTGCCAACTTCTTTGCAAATCCCATATTGGCAAAAATGTTCGATGTGACTAAGGATAGGTATAGCTTACAATTTATGGTTCTCTTCTAGTGTTAAATGTGATTATTAGATGAGGAAACTTATTCTAGTAGATACAGGGGCTTTGGGCCTGTCATATAACTTCAATGGAGTTATGATTATAGCACAAGACTTGATACAGATCACTAAACACTAGCCATCTTGATGCGTAAGCTATTAGGAGAGAATGAGAGCTCTATTCTGCTTTTACCGGTTTTTGCTTAACACATTAGAGGAAGATATATTTTTTAGGAGGAACTAAAGGCACACTATGCTAGAAAGAGAATTACTTTCTCAAGCAAGATCTCAAGAACTTGTGAATTAACATCTTGTATTCAGACAATTAGAAAAAATAATTGCTGACAGACTAGAGGCAGGAAACTTAGATTTAACACAATCAATGCCTAGATTTAAGGTTCAATTTCCACCACACTCCTAACTGCAAAGAACCAATGAGGATATCACTATAAATAACTTAAGAGTATATCCATGTTATGATCAGATGGGTTTGGCTAGGGCAAAACAATGAGAACGAGACAACTGACAAATCATACAACAGGAAAGGACAACCTTAAAGTAACTGACATGTTTCATGCAATATATTTAATACGCTACCATCAGTTCGGGGAATAAGTATTAGTATCAACTTCCAAGGTAAAATAAAAATAGTTTCATCATTATAAAAGTCTCTTGTGGGTGTTTCACACTTTCTTGCAGTTGTCTACAGTAGTAACATATCTGATCTTTTAATATTCAATATTCTAGAGTTTCTGATATATATTGACTACAGTAACTGCACATACTCAACTGAGACCAATGCATATCATGACATGAAATCCTCTTTGTGCATTTGAGAAGAGTTTTTTACTCTGCCAATGGCAGCCTAAGTGTTGGTTAATAGGCCAAAAGTTCGAGAACTCTCTGCTACACCTACAGTTTGCTATGAGAGCATGCTCAACCATTAATGAAGTAAAAATAAGTGAAACTTCAGTGATTATGTAGGTCATTATTTCAAAGTTTAGTATTGAAGCTTGTGACAAATGGAAAAATGTGGCAAGGTTAGGATCAGAAAACATAGCAAACAAAAATTATTAAATCACAAACAAACAAAAATGTTAAAATCCCATATGTTTGATGTAAATTAGAAAACCTAGAGAAACAACTAAGAATGAAAGCTTCATTTACTACTAGTGGACAACGGTAGCCACCAATCATCACAATCCAAAATTCCACTGGGCCATTGCACTTGCAAACACTGTCAAACAAGAAGGTGTGCTACAATGGAAAAGTATAAGACTAGTTAAGACAAACTGCACAAGTGCCCAACTTCCCATAATATGGTGAGGAAAAGTAATGTAAGCAAAAAATACGATAGATCAGCCATAATTTTTTTGACACCATGGTTCCATGACAATGTCTGATGTTCCCATATTGTGGGATTTATATGGTGGCTTATGATAATCTATTGAAACCTTAGCCACATCATATAGTTTCCATGACAATGTATGATGTGCCCAAATTGTGGGATTTATATGGTGGCTTATGATAGTGTGGTCAAACCTTAGCCCAATTGTTGAGGCAAGTGCTAACTATTATCCAAAGGCCCATGCAAAATAACCATATGAGAACATGGAAATGTTGGAAGCCTAGCCTTCTTCAACTTTGAAGTCATTATGGAAAAGAAAGTACTGAATGTAGAAGTGGTTTAAATGAACAGTTAAAATTTAGATATTACTAGAAAGGCACAATAGAGGATGCTGCAAATTGGCCTTTGTAGAGTCTCCTCACAAAACAAGCTAGATGTAAGAGTCCCTTTTCACAGAGAAGTCTTATGTTAAAGAAGCAACGGGAAACTATGATGTTTAATTCTACAATCATGAAGAACTATTTGTGAATAGTGAATGAGTTTGCACCAATGTCGTCATAATCTAGATTCCATAGTAGCAAAATGGAACTCAGTGTGATACATTGTTTTCATTTGAACCATTCAGTGTACATTGTTGATATAAGGCAATATGAAGATAGTGCCAAGTCATAAACAGTCCATTTCTTAGATCGAAATCAACATATATAGTGAGCGAATAAGTTCAATAGAACATGGTTTGGAGGCTTATAAATAAGTGAAAAATATCAGTTCTGAAGGCATAAGTGGACCAGCATTGACCCCTTGAATTATGAGCTTAATTTCTGGAGTACGACCAGCTCTTCCTCATTGTACAAACTCAGCAGAATTTATGGCTCCCTTTTTCTCCTAAATGACACCCTCTGCACACATGTAATTAAGGCATCTCCAAAACCCATGCAAAGAGATTGTGATAGCAGCCAAAAGAGGTTAAATCAACCCATAGTAATGCTACAGCTAGCAAGGAAATTTGTCTAGCAACTCGTCCTTCAACACAATGTCACTCTCAGGAGGTACGAACTTCAACAAATGAGAAAAATATCAAGCATGCCTTCTAAAAACACACCCACAAGACAAATACCAGATTCAAGCTCCCTTGTGACTAGTTATTGTACTTGCTTTGTTACAGAATTCGGTCAATTGAGTGTAAGAGTGAATACGGCCCTCTTGAGTGGTGAACTCGACCTCTTGGAAAAACTGAACTTGACCCATGGAACAGAGGATTTCAACCTCTTTCACAATACTAAACTTGTTCTTCCTTGAGATGAACTTGACTAACAATGAATAGAATGAACTAAACCCTAAATGCAATGTTCACTTCCTTTCTAAGCATTATTGAGAGGTTGGAGACTTAGAGGTTGATGTCAACAATCCCAGCTACATTGATCCACACTTTATGCTAATGCCCAAAGATATCCTTGCCAACAACAAGGAAGCTCTTTGTACATAGAACTGTCAAATCAAGCACAAACTAGCATATATGGTCATTGATAATGGAAACCAAAATAACCTTCTCTTGCTTCAAATATTGGAAAAGGAACTCAAGTTACCAAACTCAAATCATCCCAACTCATATTATCTTGGATAGGTTAAAGATTCACATTAGCTTGTGGTAATCACTTGAAAATAGATTAGATTGTTGCTAGAAAATGGCAAGATTTTTCCCAATATCTTATATGTTCTTACATACAAAGATGAGAAGACTTACAAAAATAAGATGATGATAAAAAGTGTGACTAATTGCATAAAGCAGGGGCTTCCAGGTTCAACCTTAGGCATGTGCCCTCTTTCAATCCTAATATTACTTGGAATTATTTCTGCTGTGCATGTCAAATGTTGGGTGATTATGTTGTTGGTATTGTCCTTCATTACAGTTATGATCATTAATTCTAACTCAAGATTGGAATTGGTAGTGGTATTAATATTTTTGCAAGGTCAGTAGCCCTTTGGGCCCTATTAAAATTTGTTATGGTTAAAGGTGTTCAAAATCTTCAGGTTGTTGGAGACTCGAAAGTGGTAATGAGAGTTTTAAAGGTTCTCTGCCATTGGATAGTTTGGTTCTCTCTCACTGGAAGCACTAAGTTAAGGAACTCCAGGAAGATTTTCATTCGGTTTCTATTCAGCATGTTCACAGAGAATATAATTCTCAGGCAGATCATCTTTCAAAGGATCCCATTGCAATCAGCAAAGGGATTATACATGGCAAATCAGAGGGAGGGTTTTGGTTTCAACTTTCACAGAAATATTATTTTAAAATAATTTTGCAGGCAATTTTAAGATATTATTTTGGGTTGTATGCAATGTTAGCACTATAGGTTTTAATGTCATTTTGATGTTCAACATTTATTATAAGGATGTTTTGCAAAATCTGATGATAATCAGGAAGTTTTATGAAAGGAGCTCTTATGCGTAGGCACAGTCAAATATACATTGGTTTTCTTGGAAGAAAAAAGACATAGAAATGAGGAAAATTTTATGTGGAATAAGATAAGAAATTTTTGTTGGTTTCCATTTTCAAACAGCTCTTTTTTCATTTACAAACCTGGCTCCTTTCGCCATGGTTATTTGGATGACTGTAAAGACAAAATTTTATAGGCATACTCTTTTTATTTGAGTATGGGTGGTTGAATGTGGGGAATGGTTACTACCACTTAAAACTCTATACTATAGAATAAAACTCTATCCTATAGTGGCAGCTTGTAATGGGTGGCTGAATGTGGGGAATGGGTGCTACCACCTAAAAAAAGAGATCTACAGAACTATTAACTTGATGTTTTATTTTTGATTTCTCAGACAAATCATTTCATTAGTCACTTCATTAGTCTACAGGTCCTACCACTTATTCTATATTTTTCTTTCGATGTGAGCCAGGACACTGGATATGATGAGATAAATATGGATGATCCCATCAAAGGAATCCTAGCCAGCGACATTAATAACTATTTCTCGATTATACTCCTCAGTTTTACAGGACCTACTAAAGTCATTTTTTATCCAATCTCGCTCTTGTTGAACCAACTAGAGAGGTTTCAAATGGGAAGGCCTAACCTATGAATGACGAGAAAGCTCAACCATAATTTTGGGAAGATTTAATTGAAAGATATGGTGACAATATTTCCTTATTGAACTCATTAAAAGCATCATGGGTGGAAAGGTTTATTTCTTCAATTATAGACATAGAAACACTTATATTTTCATGGGGTTTGAGATGAGAGATTTGTATAAAAATATAGTGTAACACTAGTTGCAATGTGTGTGCGGAGAACAATAAACACCCATCAGATGTCTCTCAAATCTACCACACCCACGCCTATTGTCTTGAGAAGGTAGCAAGGTTTACAACTGGAAATGAGATAAGGACTATAGAAGGCTAGACCAAGAGGGTTTGGGATTTCCTTCAGGGCCACTGCGTCCCAATACACTTTGAGGGAAAAATCCCACTTGCAACTTGGTGATATCATGGAGGTAGCAAAGAATGGTAGATAAATTCCATGTTGGGAAAGAGGACGCATAGGTTTCTAGGCCTCGTCACCAAACATATCTTTTGCACCTACAAATGCTAGAAATGATAATGATTTGCTTCCTTTAATGATGTGAATACTTAAGTCGGACTACTCGTTGGAGGAAGCGATTCGATTGAATCCATTGATTAGCTAGTGAGTATTGTAAAACCAACAACATCAAAAACAGAAATGCTAGAACCAATAGCATCATAGAACAAACGAAAAAAATCCATTGCCAGTCGATCCTTACCCAAAAAAAATCGTTTGAATCAACAATATCTTAAAACAAACAAAGCAAATACAAAGCCAGGAAATAGAAAAATATAAAATCCAACTAACCTGTGACTCTGGGTATGCAAACTTCAATTGTGAATTTGTTGTTTCCTGCCTCTTCAAAAGCCTCCAAGTGCTTTCTAATGTGTTTTTATCCATGAGAAACGTTGTAATTATATAGAAAAAATTGCCAGCCCTAAAAAAAAATTAATCACATTATTAATTTTTCTCAAATATATCAAAATCCTCCCACCAACAGCAAAAATTTGGCACCAAATAACCAGCACATCCAGTTTTTATCTAAATTTTAGAACCATCTACAAAAATTCAGCGCCAAAGACCTAGAACCTCATCTTCCTGAACCAGTGCGAGTAAGAACAACCACTTTTCCTCTGTTCTTAGGCTTTCATACCGGTGACAAGTTTGACTTTCATATATTTTTTTAATGAAATCAACCATGCCCTCTCCCTGACTTTGAATTTTGACAGAGTTTGAATGTGGCATGCCCTCAAAACATCGTCTTCCTGAACCAGTCCTAGTAAGAACAACGAGTTTTCCTTTGTTCGAGCTTTCATACCAGTGACAAGTTCGACTTTCATATATATTTTTAATGAAATCAACCCATGCCCATGTTCGACTTTTACCTTTGAAATCTCCCCGACTTTGACTTTTCGAATGTGGCATGCCATCAAACGTTTTACAAATATTCAAAAAAAAAAATTTAAATAATTAAAATATTAATATTAATATTTATTATTTTAATTATTAATTAAATATAAAATCACAATATATTTAAAATTTAATTTTATATAATATAATTAAAACGAATAAAATACAAATATTCATAATTAATATTTTAATGAATTCAATAAAATATAAATATTGATATTTATTATTTTAATAAATTAATTAAGGTTCATATCAAATAATATATATATGTTAAATTGGTGTCGCACAATATATGTATGTCAAACATATTATAAATAAATTATATATGTGTGTGTGAGTATTCACGACTTGAGTAGGCTTAATGGTTAAGAGCATGTGTTTCCTCCTAGGAGGTCATAGGTTCAAAACCAGAGGGGGTAGAGTATGTATTTCTTCATATACTTAGCAGTCAAATCGCTACGCGTAGGTGGGCCCCATGTCCCACAAACAAGGGGGTCTCATACACCAATTTGGTGTTTGGCTTGGTCGACGTGACCTTAAAATTAGCGATTATTATTATTATTATTATTATTATTATAACAAAGGTTCATACACTCTCCAATGGGAGTGAGGTTTGAGCAACACGTGGAAGGTGTCTCACATGAGTAAATACAAGTGGAGCGAGGATGAGGGAGTGTCACACCCTCGAGTTAGTGTTGCGATGACCGAGAGATGTGGGGCGCCCAACTCGGGTATGTGCGATGACGGTGTGCAATGGGTGTGCCATATTGGTGAACGCCCACCTTAGGCACGTCGTGTAGCGGTGGGCAGAGTCGTGTGTTTTGGCAGACGCGACGAGCGGCAACGTAAAACGGGTATGTGCCCCATAGCAAGCAGACGAGTCAAAGGTGTCAGGCGAAGTCATGTTTGTGAGCGCGTTCGATGTTACGGGAGCGTTGTATAGTGATTGGGCGAGCTGGGTGGGACAGGGTGCGGACGGTCAATCAATCGTCGAAGCAGATCAGGAACCCATGGTGGAAAGGGGAATCATGGTTATGATCGCTCTGAGGTAAATGAGGGGCAGCGTATCCAGCATTAATGTTTCTTGGAGAATTGTCATCCAGTATTTATAAAAAACCTAATGGAAAGAGTATTGGACACAGGTGAGAGAATTTTAACACTGCAAATGGATTCAAAGAATCTTGTAGTGAAACGTAACACTTTGATATCAAAATTGCAATTTTCCATTTATGGCGTGACACAATTAAAATTTATTGACATAAATGACTAATTCATATACTTGTTGTATTGGTCATATTTTTTTTCTTGGATAATAATAGTCATTTACATTAATGATTATTAATTTTGTCACTTATTATCTAGTCATATATTTTAATCCTAGGTTAAATTAGTTATTTAAGTTAGTCTCTTTTAGTTTAGTCACTTATTATCTAGTCATATATTTTATCCTTGGACTAAATTAGTCATTTAAGTTAGTCGTTTTTAGTTTAGTCACTTATTATCTAGTCATATATTTTATTCCTAGACTAAATTAATCATTTAAGTTAGTCATTTTTAGTTCAGTTACTTAAAATTGCTCAAATTTAGTAGTAATTCACTTGAAACAATAGCGGTGACTAAATTTTTAGTCACCTGGTCATTAATTTCATCATTTTTTACTAGTGATTAGTTCGCATATAAACGAGGTAGAATTTACAACTTCAATTTAGATGAATAGCTCGTTATAGAGAGAAAAGTAATAAATCTTATAAGTACTAATTAGCCTTCTCATGGAATATCTTAAGTACATCAACCAAATTGTTGTGATCAGCCTCTCATCATGATAGTTGCTCCTAACTGAAGGCATCCTTCTTCATATACATCTTTGAGCCAGAATTGAAGCTTATCTCTTGTTCCTGAGGTTTCTAGCTGTGCAAATTTTGATGCTTTTAATAAATCAATATCTGACATCATACCATTTGTTTGTATTTTGGATGCTCACATTAAAAATTTAAAGGGTTTATAGAGTTACATTTATTCACTATTATTAATATCTTTCTACATTAATGTAATATTGGTCACACTACCTAGATTTACTAATGGTTAATATCACTCACAGTTCAGGATAAGTGTTGATTGAAGCTTAGGATGAGTGTTGTTAGGATCTCATAATGTACCATTTTGACCATATATTTTGTTACCATTCTACTCTTTTTCAGTCCATATTTAAAGCTTACATTATCACTTTCATCCATTTTCCCGAAAGGTATATAATATTCTTCTCTTTACTATATGTTTAATTTGTTTTGCATATAATTCTACATTACTTTTATATTTAATCATTAATCGAAGATATATAGTTGCTGAGGTAGTTTGAAGACCGCAAATAATCTATTATGACTATTTGAAGATTGGTTGCTGAACAGTCAACATGATACGCAAATCCCATTGCTGAAAAAGCCCGTGATTTGCAATTTTGAAGCAACATTTCAAGTATGACGGCAACAAGAAAAGACAATTAAAGGAAGTTGTTACACAGACCACTCTGAAGCTAGTACCATTGTAACCATCATAACAACATTTTGCTATGGAAGAACAGAAAGGCCCTATTTCAGAACAGAAGATCAGATTGGGTTAAAAATAGGATTTCTATTATGAAAATCAATTGTAATAGATGTCTCCTCTTTAAAAAGAGGAGACATTAGCGTTAGAATATAGTTAGAGAATACGGGAGGTTCATTTCTAAACAGGGAGAAGGAGCGTGACTCTTTTGTAATATGTTGCTTTCGATAGATGAATAAAATTTTGTTTTGAGCACTTCAATTTAATTCCTTCTTCTGGGGAATCTTGTGAGAAGGAAAGGGCCCGCCTTCTTCACAAGATTCACCCATTTGTTCCTGTAGTTTGTTAATTGTTCATTTTATTCATGCCTTGATTAAACCCTGTTTACTAAAGTTATTTATGCAATATTGGAGTTCTGTTGTTGATTGCTAAAGCTCTGTTTTCATTACTTGCTGCATTGATTTCATACAATTCATTCTTGAGAAGTTATGAGTTATTTTAATTAGCAATCTTGTTTATGGAATGAGTGTGTGAAAGCTTGGTAATTAGAAAACAGGTGCTAAAGATTCCTACTTGGGGAATAGGGTCTTGTTCTCTGTTATAGTATAATTGATCTTCCTTTCTGCAATGATTTCCTTTCCTAGATCATTGTCTTTTTAATGTAATCCAAGATTGTTTTAATGAATGTATGCAATAGAAGGATTGTCTTTGTTGTAACTCAAGTAGACTTCACTTTTGTTAAAGCAAGGTGTGATTAGTGTGATCCTTACTACAACATTTCTTTGCTTTTGAGATTGAGCATATACAGTGTGTGATTGCCTTTGAAATAAACAGACTTCCCTGGGTTGACAATTTATGTAGCACTTGAATTGTTTAAATTAATAAACAATTAAAGTGACCAACATTTTGGCGTCGTTGCCGGGGAAGGAAATTATAGATTTCAAAAGCATTGATGTTTTTCTTCCATATGTGCAGATTGTATGAGAGGACACGGAACCCATAAGAAAACTAACCCTGCAGGTGGCAAGGGAAAAGGAAGGGGAGGAAGAAAGAATTTTATTGACGAGATTGTATCAAAAGCTGAATCTTCTTAGAGATTAAGCTCTTGAAGGCCAAAGCCTCAATGCTCCCCTCAATCGAATTATGAAACAGAAGAAGTTGTGAGCCCTGAAAACGTTGAGGAACCAACAGCAAGGGTTGAAGAACCAGTAGACAGTATTGAAGAACCAGTAGAAAGCACTGAAGAACCAGCAGAGAACGTTGAGGAATCAATAGGAAACGTTGAAAAACCAGTGGAAAACATTGAGGAACCAGTATAAAACTTTGAGGATCAAGCAAGTGCAGTAGGAGATCAAACAATGGAAGGAAACAATGAAGGATTCTTTGGTGGAGGACAAGTAGATCCTGAAGGAGAGGTAAAAGATGAGAATTCTCTCTCTACCTTGGGATTTCCTATTAGTGATATCCCTAGAGGAGCAACTCCCATGAAGAATATCCCACTTTTAGCCTTACCTAACTTCCATGGTTTATCCTCTGAAGATCCTGACGAATTTCGTTTTGAATTTGATATATTATGCAAAAGTTATGATTATGTTACTAATGCCCAGAAGTTGAAGTTGTTCCCAGCAACACTAATTAAAGGAAATGCACTAAGGTGGTTCATGAGTCTTGGAGGCCATGTAATCACAACATGGGAACAGATGAAACAGAAATTTCTGCTTAAATATAAAGACTACTTCCGAACAAGAGAAAAGAGGGAGGAAATATTCAAGAAGGTACAAAAGGAGGACGAGAATTTGGAGGAATTTGTGGAAAGACTACAGTACAATCTGCAGAGATCCAATCATCCCGATGTAAGTAAGGATATTCTTAAAACAATATTACTGAAATGTGTGAGGGATGATTGTTTAGACATGCTAAACATGCTTGGTAAAGGGGATATATCTAAAGAATCATATGATGAAATTGTTGACCTATGTAAAAGATGTTCAAGAGGAGCTGCAAGGAATAGATCAAACAGCGGAGATGCCACATATTCAAGAGTTCAAAAATCAGCCAGTGGAGGAGCAACAAGAGCTGAAATAGGTAATTTACTTGAAGAATTTAAAACTGAAATGTTAAGTTCTTTTGCTTCACAGATTGATACCTTGCAAGTTAAAAAGAAACGGGTCGAAGCAGAAGCAGCTTTGGTTGTCTTTTGCCCCAAATGCAGAGATAATTAACACCCACTAAGGGAATGCCCACTTGACAAGATACCAATTTGCACCCTTTGTGAGAAAGATCATGAAACACAACAATGCACGTATTTACCAGGAATAAAGGCAGCATTGCAACCAACTAAAGAAGAAGCTGAAGCAGTTTATCTGCTAACACAAAGAAGACAATAGCAACCACGAGGACAAGGTATGAACTCTAATATGCCATTTACATCTTCTAATCATTGGAACAATTATCCTTATTTTAGTCAAACAAATTACCCTCCCTTCAATCAAATGCAATACCCACCCTTTAATCAAATGAATTACCCACCCATGCAACAAACAAACCCTCCCTTTGTAGATCCTGCAATGTGGACTCCTTGGCCTCCACAGCAACCATCTTATTTTAATCAATGGAATTAAAATTGGAGGGGCCAACAATTCCCATTTCCAAATCAATTTCCTCAATTTCAACAACCACTTCCTCTACCATCAGGTGCTCCACCAAATAATCAAATGAGACCCTAGCTACCTGTACAACCAAATCTAACCCCAATAATAAAGTTGTGCATGTTATTGATATTCAGAACCAGCCTACATTTCCTATTTTCCCTGCACAATGTAATGACATTCATTTAAGATCTGGGAAAATAGTTGAACCCATAATTGATGATGTTACCTCTTCCGATTTTGATAAAGAAGAAACTAAGAAACATGATTCACATAAATAGGTACAACCAACCTCTAATAAGAGTGATGAAACAGCAGAACCACCATTCCTTGAGCGTTTAGTTTTAACTAGAACACCTGAGCCACCTGCTTTTAATCTTTTAGGGGAATTGCAGAATCTGTATGTTAAAATTCCACTTTTACAGGAACTAAGAGATGTACCAATTTATGCCAGAACCATGAGAGATATTTGTGTTAAGAAACCTGGTAGGAAAGCTATTTAAAGACCCCCTTACATTTCATGTTATGGGTGATCTATCTGCATTAATGTCCGGTAAAAATCCTCTAGTTAAATATGGTGATCCTAGCCATCCTACTGTGACAGTCCAAATTGGTAAAACAATAATCCCTCAAGTTCTGGTAGATTTAGGTGCTACTATAAACATTATGACTCTCGAAAATTCACAATTGTTACAACTAAAGAACACAATCAAAGATACACCAACCATTCTAGAGTTAGCTGGCCATTCTACAATCAAATCAAAAGGAGTTGTTGAAGACTTAGTCATCTCATTTGAGTCCTGGACTTACCCAGTTGACTTTGTGGTGTTACAAACTAAAACAAAGTTGGGGGGGACATCCTCTAATTCTGGGAAGGCCTTGGCTAGCCACAGTCGATGCCTTTATCAGCTGCAGATCTGGTTCAATGAAAATTTCCAATGGATATCAAACTAAATAGCTTACTCTCTACCCTCATGCTACACCCATGATTAATAATGAGAATTTTGTATGGATGGATTATGATGATAATGCTATTCAACCTATTTTAACTATCAGACAAGCTTTAAACCTTAAAGATACCACTGAGGATGAAGTAATTAATAATTTCATTTTTGAACCCTCCTCTGTGACTGCTGAAACACATAATCAACTGGCTGCACTTTTAGAATCAGATACCCAGAAAAAGCTTAAATCTGAAGATCTACCTCAAACATCAACCACCATCTCTTCTAAAAGCATAACAGTAGAAATCGAACTTGGAAAAACATTGAACATAAATCTTGATCTGACAGTTTCTGAAACACAGCAGTTAATGAAGTTACTACTCGAAAATAGGGAAGCATTCGCATGGGACTATACAGATATGAAGGGGATATCTCCTGAATTATGTACCCATTGGATCTATATTAAGGAAGGTTATCGACCAGTCTATCAACCCCAAAGATGAATGAACCCTAATTTAAGAGATATTTTTAAAGAGGAACTTCAGAAATTGCTTAACGCAGGATTTATATACCCTATATTTGACAGTGAATGGGTTTCCCCATTGGTAATAGTTCCTAAGAAAAATGGGAAATGGAGAGTGTGTGTAGATTACAGAGCCTTAAATAAAGCCACTCAAAAGGATCACTTTCCTCTATTGTTCATTGTTCAGGTGTTGGATAGTTTGTCAGGGAAGAAATTCTTCTCCTTTTTATATGGATTTAGTGGGTATAATCAAATCAGAATTGCACCCCAAGACCAAGATAAGACCACTTTTACTAGCCCTTGGGGAAATTTTGCCTATAGAGTTCTTCCATTTGGACTATGTAACGTACCAGCAACTTTTCAAAGGGTTGTGATAGGAATCTTTTCTGATATGTTGAATGACTCCATGGAAATATTTATGGATGACTTTACCCCTTATGGTGTGTATTTCGAAGATGCATTACAAAATCTTGAGAAGGTACTCAAACGTTGTATACAAGCTCACCTCTCCTTAAGTACTGAAAAATGTCATATGATGATGAGTGAAGGAGTAGTGCTTGGACATTTTATCTCATCTCAAGGAATTAAGATAGATCCATCCAAAATACAAGTCATTCAGAATCTTCCTGCTCCTAAAACACAAACTGATGTGAGAAGTTTTCTAGGACATGTTGGATATTACAGGAGATTCATTAAAAAAAATTCCAAAATAGCTTCTCCTTTATTTGTGTTACTTATGAAAAATTCTGAATTTAAGTGGAATAATCTTTGCCAGGAAGCCTTTGTAGAACTCAAGCATCAGTTATCTATAGCTCCTATTTTGAGAGGACCTGATTGGGCACTTCCCTTTCATATATCTTCTTATGCTTCAGATACTGCAATTGGAGTTGTCTTGGGACAGGAGGAAAACCATCTTCCTTATGCTATCTACTTTATCAGTAAGAATATGACCCCTGTTGAGCTTAATTATACAGTTACCGAAAAGGAATTTTTAGCAGTAATTTATGCCATTAATAAATTTTGACATTACATTACTGGTTACTCTACCTTTTTCCATACTGATCACTCAGCTATTAAGTATTTAATGAACAATTCTGTCACAAATGCTCGTGTTACTAGATGGTTATTGTTACTACAAGAATTTGATATTACAATTGTAGATCGACCAGGTAAAGAAAATATTGTTGCTGATTTCCTTTCACGGTTAAAAACTGATAATAATATTCCAGTAGATGATTCCTTTTCTGATGAGTATTTATTTGCAGTATCTGCTCACTCACCTTGGTATGCAGACATTGCCAATTATTTGGTTGCAGGAAAGTTACCATCACACCTGTCACATCGAAAGAAAAGAAAAATCATTCAACAGAGTGCTCGGTATAGCTAGATAAGCAGGTGTCTTTTCTACACAGGACTTGATCATGAAATCCGAAGATTCATTAGAGATGATGAGATGTATGATATACTAAAATCTTGTCATGATGGCCCTTATGGAGGGAATTTTGCTGATAAAATAACGGCACATAAAATTCTTAGGATGGGTTATTATGGCCCTCACTGTGTAAGGATGCAAAGAAATATGTTCGGGCTTGTGATAGCTGTCAGAGAATGGGTCAACCTAATCATAGAGATGAATTGCCATTGAACCCCTAGGTAATACTTGAACCATTTGAAAGATGGGCCTTAGATTTTATAGGACCCATTAATCCTCCATCCAACCAAATATTTTATATATTAGTCTGTACAGATTATATGACTAAATGGGTGGAGGCCAAAGCACTTCTTAGAGCTAATGAAGAAGTTGTCCTAGCTTTCCTATTTGAAGAAATATTTGTTAGATTTGAAATCCATAAAGAGCTAGTTACAGATGGAGGACCTCCTTTCAATTCTCATGGTTTCAAAGCTACCCTTCAGAAATATCATATTCATCATAGAATGACTACACCATACCACCCCTAAGCCAATGGGTAGGTGGAAAGTACAAATAAAGTAATAGAAGCCATTCTAACCAAAACAGTGAAGGATAACCAGAAGGACTGGTCTCAAAAGCTCCCTGAAGCACTACGGGCTTATATAACTACCTCGAGAAATACTACAGGATTTTCTCCCTATGAATTGGTCTATGGTAAAAGTGTTGTTTTTCTTGTGGAATTTGAAATTAAAACTTTAAGAACTGCTTTAGCTGTTAACCTTTATTTGACTGATGTGTAGACAGCTAGGTTGTAGCAGCTTCTTGAACTGGATGAAAAATGATTAGATGTTATTCATCAGACAACTATGATCCAACAACAAAGAACAAACTGGCATGATAAAATCATCAAGCACAAGCAGTTCCAAAAAGGTAATTGGGCTTTATTGTATGATTCTCGGTTTGAAAACTTTCAAGGGAAGCTACGTACAAGATGGCTGGGACCCTATGAAGTAGATGATGTTTTTCCCAATGGAACAGTAAGGCTTTTAACAATTGATGACTCTAAAACACCACTACTGGTAAATGGTCATCGGCTTCATTTGTACCAACGCCCTATTTCTAAAGAAGATTTTAAGGCCACTTGCATGGCAGATGCACATTATCTTTTTCTAGGGGAGTCTTCTGCTCCTCACTGCATTTAATTTTTTTCTGCACTGTATTTTTAGTATTAGATTAGATTTCTTAAACTAATAATCCCTGTCAAGGGTTGGCATGTTACAATTGATTATTTTGCAGATTCTTGATTAAGGAAGGACTTACCAAGGAAGGACAATTTCACCACAAGAAGATCCAAGCTTCAATTTGAGAAGTTTTGCTTCCCTCATTTAAATTCATTTCCCCATTTCCCAGTATCATTTCATCATTCATTCCCTTCATTCCTTTTTCCTTTTCATATCATTTTTCCTATTTTTCCCATTTTACCCATTGCTGAAACACCATTCTCCAGCAATAATTTTCCCTATTTTTCACTACTGAAATATCATTTCTCAGCAAATATTTCCCCCATTTTCCCACTGCTAAATCATCACTTCTTAGCAACATTCTCCCTATCTTTCCATTGCTGAAACACCACTTCCAGCAGTATGTCATTCATTTTTCCATTGCTGAAACACCATTTCTTTCTCCAAAACATGACTATGCAACTCTTTCAGTCCTTCATTTTCACTTTTCTTACTCCTGGTGTGAATATTGTCCATTCACTACCTCTTTCTTATGATCAAGCAGACTCTAATATGATCTCCCTTATGTTTCAAAGAGTTCTAAAGTTCTTCCATGATTATTGAGCTATTATAAACAAGCACTATATTTTTCGAATTACAAAGCAAAAGTAAATATAAGGTATGTGAATTTTATGTAATACAATTAAATGATAGTTTAAAGAGAATATTTTGCTCATCCTGACTACAATCTCCGCACACTCAAAAACATCATTTCACCATAGATGGGGGGGATTTCGAAATTATATGCCATCATTTCACAGCATGCCAATTACCGTCACTCTTCATACCCATTACTTCACCCCTTCACCGATACTCCATGTTCTCAATTGCAACGTTTACTCTGTTCGAAGTCCAGTAATTCTGTTCTTTGCCTCTGCATTTTACCCAAGCTAGTAACTATGGGAGGACCGGCTATTAGACATGAGCCCGGCTCAATAGCTCTGCTTGAATTGTTTCCAGACACCTATCAGATTTTCCAACAGGTAGGTTGGGTGGGATATTTTGAAAGACTTCAAGAGTTTGACCCACAGCAGGTCCTGGAATTTGCACAAAATCTTCAAGAGGACCATTCTACTATCCAGGGAGTTTTAATTCCGGTTTCAGAGGGCGATATAGCACAAGTCTCAGGTTTTCCATTCACTGGTGCTTGGTGGTTTAGTCAGAAGCACATCATTTTAAATGCACAACAGGACTTCCTTCTCCCAGGGGAACACGTCGAGATTAAAGGCCGTGGCGTGGGACTTCACTCATTGCCTCCTCCATGGCCGAAGGTTGCTGAATTTGTCAAACATTATTTAACTTGTGAAGGTCGCTATCAGGTAGTCTATCAACACGACTTTGTCTTAATGAGTCACTTACGACATGGTAGACTAGTAACACTCCTTACTATTTGCTTGGATGTATTAGAAATATGTCATATTATTGTAGATGGGTAAAATTTCCACTCCTTTCCCTCACCCATCATTGCCTTTGTTAGCTATTGATTCAGAGGGGTTTTTCTCAACCAAACCCTCCTCTAAACAATTTACCTTTACCTCCTAAACAAGCTGTCGAAATTCCCCAAGAAGCTGCTGAAAACCCCCAAGAAATCCCTGAAAGTTCCTACGAGCAGCAATCGGAGAATATCCTTGACCCTCCATCGATTCCATCCTCAGAACCAGCTAATCCAGTTAACCTATCCTCAAGCCCATCTCACTTAGCAGAGTCATCTCATCCTACCGTCCACATTCCCAGTGATGACTCTTAGGCCAAAACACCACCATCTTCCCCTATTCGTAAAAGAAAAAGGCGAATTACAACCGCCTCTGTATCAAAAAGACAAACAAGGGCTGTATCTAAAGCAGTCACCTCCTCCGATAGCCTTTCTCCTAGGGAAAAATCTTCTCATAAAAAGAAAAAGCAAACTACTGCTTTTTATGCTTTCCTACCCAAGAGACGAATGAAGACGTCTATTGAATCAGAAACCATTCCCAATACCCCTGATCCTGCAGCCATTTTGCTAAAAATCCATTCATCACTACCCTTCCAAACCCCAGAATCATTACCCGTCTCATCTTGTGGCACTGAAACACAAGAACCAAATGCCCAGGGTAATATGACATCATTTTCTACAGAACCAGTAGCTGCTCCACAAGAACAAGCTACTCAGTCAGTAGCTGCTCCACAAGAACCAGCTACTCACTCAGCAGCTGAAACACAAGAACCATCTGTTGACATGCAAATTTAGACATCCAAGAGGCTACTACAAAGGAACCAGCTCTAGCTGTCACACAAGAACCAACTACAGCTGAAAAACAGCAATCAACTTCAGAGAAAGCAACTGATACACAAGGCCCAGTCACCATGGCCTCCCTTTTACAGGAAAATGAGTTTTTAAAGTCGGAATTAGAAGCTTACAAAAGAGAATTGGTAATGGCAAGGGAATCCTTTGACAAGGAGCTAAATTTTTATACCCTGGCCCATACAACATCCATGGCAGATAAACATACAGAGAACGATCCATATAAATAATATATGTGCCATCAATGTGGAAACATCTATCAACAAGAAGGATATAAGATATTTCAAGTTCCAATGCCTGGAGCATCCACATCATCTGCAGTCAAAGAAGAATTCCCTGTTGTTACACAAGAACCAGTGGGGCCTTCAAAAATTTTGGAAAAAGAAATCAAGGTACAAGTATCCTGCCCTACTGTAACTGATTCTGCTACTCATACTATGCCTCAGCCCACCACTTACAATGCCAGAACACAAACTGAACCATGAAAATAGATGGAAATAATGAACAAGTGGAGGAAACAGTATGTTATTGCCCAAGATAAAACTTTACAGCAGCATAAATTGGTTTGGCAGAATCATATTTATTCTAATTGGGAGAACTGGGAGCAGACACTCCAGCAATTTAGAGTTTACAAGAAAGAGAATAAAGAACTAAAAGGCAAACTGCTCCTAATGTTTCAACTGGTACAAAAATTATTTGCCACCAGGAAACCATCTCTGAACTATTCTTTGTTTCTTTTAGAACGTCTTGTTTATTTTCAGTTGAAAGCAGTCAAAGATGGAAGACCTCACGAGGTGCTTACAGCTGAACAATTTGTCAAAAAAATTGTAGAATCTTCCACCAATGATCAGCACCTACTATGTGATTTGTACCTTCACAATGAAGCTATGCCTGAAAACAGACAGATTAATCTCAACCCTCTGGTTGGTGATATTCAGATCAGGGCATTTTCTTCCTTTCTTTCTAATCAAATTACATGGAAAACCGCTTTTCTTGCAACTAGGCACAATGAAGACAACCGCCTTCTCTGGATAAGGCTAGAACCTCAGAACCCTGCCATTTTCATGGCAGAATATCATCAGTTTTTGCAGAAGCCAGGGATGATTGAACATATACAGCAATTGCAGGCTTCAGTACTCCATGATTGTCATCAATTCATCAGGGCCAAAGAAACTGCTGCTCTAAGAGAAAACAACATGTTGTGGCAACAATCCTCTAAGGAGATATAGGAGTATAATCGTTTTAGCCCTACTAACCTTGAAACTGCATTTTCCAGAGTACCTAACTACATCATATGTGTTCAGCAATGTGCTGAAAATTGGATAGGGTACCATTTTCACTTTCCTATTTTATGGATGCCAGCAGAACAATATCATGCTCATTATAGGTTGGCTAACAAGGATGAAGCAGCAGCGTGGCAGAGATTGAAAAATGTCCAGGGATTCAAAGCTTTAACAGATAGCACCTTCCATAGCTATTGCCTAAGTAATTTGCATGCTAAAAGCCAGTATCCGAACTCTGACTCAGACTAAATTTGCCTGAGGACATGCAACCCTTTCAGTTGGGGGGGGATGTTAGGATCTCATAATGTACCATTTTGACCATATATTTATTACCATTCTACTCTTTTTCAGTCCATATTTAAAGCTTACATTATCACTTTCATCCATTTTTCCCAAAGGTATATAATATTCTTCTCTTTACTATATGTTTAATTTTTTTTGCATATAATTCTACATTACTTTTATATTTAATCATTAATCGAAGATATATAGTTGTAGAGACAGTTTGAAGACCGCGGATAATCTATTATGACTATTTGAAGATTGCGTTGTTGAAACAGTCAACATGGTATGCAAATCCCATTTCTGAAACAGCCCGTGATTTGTGATTTTGAAGCAACATTTCAAGTATGACGGCAACAAGAAAAGACAAGTAAAGGAAGTTGTTACACGGACCACTCTGAAGCTAGTACCATCGTAACCATCGTAACAGCATTTTGCTATGGAAGAACAGAAAGGCCCTATTTCAGAACAAAAGATCAGATTGGGTTAAAAATAGGATTTATATAATGAAAATCAATTGTAATAGATGTCTCCTCTTTAAAAAGAGGAGACATCAGCATTAGAAGATAGTTAGAGACTACGAGAGGTTCATTTCTAAACAGGGAGAAGGAGCATGACTCTTTTGTAATATGTTGCTTTCGACAAATGAATAAAATTTTGTTTTGAGCACTTCAATTTAATTCCTTCTTCTGGGGAATCTTGTGAGAAGGAAAGGGCCCTCCTTCTTCACAAGATTCACACATTTTTTCTTGTAGTTTGTTAACTATTCATTTTATTCATGCCTTGATTAAACCCTGTTTACTGAAGTTATTTATGCAATATTGGAATTCTGTTGTTGATCGCTAAAGCTCTGTTTTCATTACTTGCTACCTTGATTTCATACAATTCATTCTTGAGAAGTTATGAGTTATTTTACGTAGCAATCTTGTTTATGGAATGAGTGTGTGAAAGCTTGGTAATTAGAAAACAGGTGCTGAAGATTCCTACTTGGGGAATAGGGTCTTGTTCTCTATTATAGTATAATTGATCTTCTTTTCTGCAGATTTATTTCCTTTCCTAGATGATTGTCTTTTTAATGTAATCCAGGATTCTTTTAATGAATGTCTGCAATAGAAGGATTGTATTTGCTGTAACTCAAGTAGATTTCAGTTTTTTTAAATCAAGGTGTGATTAGTGTGATCCTTACTACAACATTTCTTTGCTTTTGAGATTGAGCATATACAGTGTGTGATTGCCTTTGAAATAAACTGACTTCCCTGGGTTGACAATTTATGTAGCACTTGAATTGTTTAAATTAATAAACAATTAAAGTGACCAACAAGTGTTGATTAGGTTGTATCCATGTTGCACCTTTTTTGAGTCACAATTAGAAATTTTAACGTCTGCGTTTAGGTAGTGGAAATCATCATGTTTTCAGTTTTTTCCAAACATATCAAAGAAAGAATTTATGTAATGGTAAATTCAGAACATGTTTGATATGTATTGGGTCTAGCAGGTGCTCTAGAGCCTTGGGGGTAAGGGTGAGGGGAACAAGGTAAAATAATTATCAAGAAAAACATGAAAATCATATATCACTATGTTTTCAAAGTTTCAAGCAAATCCCTTCTTTCAGTGAAATCTACTGAAGGAGATTGATTTGATAGTTTTACTTGAAAGTAGTAAAACTAGTTTGGCATGTAGTCAACTAAAAATGAAACATGTCCCTTTTGATTTGTAAATCCAAACAGCAGGAAAGGCTCCACACTAGACAATAGGTTCATCATACCAACTTTTAGAGAAATGCAATTTCTACCTACTAGATAATGAGGCATACAAGTACCTTCAGCTAATTCAACTTCATTTCTAATCCAAACACAATGGAAGGATGAAAGGGAAAGGGAAAATGTTTTTCAAAACAGTGACTCTGTTAGCTCGATAATAGACATTTATAAGCAATTTTTTTAACAAATTTGGAGACTAAACTAAAATATATCTTAAACTTGTTATTAAGTTTTAACTAGCTGAAAAAAACTCACCACATAAGTTCACCTAAATAAATATGATGCATAAAAATAGACAAAATAATATACCCTTGTCTCAGCATCTTTAAAGCAGGACCATACTCTTTGAAATGAAAACATCCATAATCTATTAATAATCTTGGATAGAAACCACAAAAACCAACATGACTAGAAGAAGAAACAGATGCTCATGGACACCAACAACTATTACCACTACCTTCGAGTGTATGGAAGTGATAAACAGATCTAAATGTAATGGGAAAGCAAACAGAGGAACAAGAAATTGAAGGGAATGCAAAGGAAATTTAAGAATATGCTAATTTAAGGCTCTGCTATAATTTAACTTCTTCAAACTATTTAAAAATTTTACTCACAGTACCTGATATTTTGACCATTCAGCAGTTCCAGAGCTATATGAGTCTAATGTATTTTAGTTTAACTACAAATTATTTTTATCAATTTACATTTGATTCTTGCTAGAACATATATGATTTTCATTTATGAATTTGACATAAAGTATGCCTGCAAACTGTTAATCCCCTATTATCACATCAATTCAGCCTATGCTTCACTATTTCCTTTTATTTATTTACATTATTGAATATATTGGCCTACACAAACTTCACACAAGTCAAGATTGTTAGGTTTTTATTTGTTTTAGTTTGTTTTTTTGGAATGTGACATCATTGGGTAGAGTTCATGCACATTATGACTGTATTGTTGCATTAGTTTAACTATATTTCTGATAACTCCTCATGTTTTTGTGACAGATGGGAAAGAGTGGGCACCTATATCTTTATGAGCCGGATGGAGCTTGTGCATTCAAGATTTATGGTGTTGATGAATTTCCATTTTTCAGCGAAGCGGGCTAGTTGCCCATCATTAAGTTGTTCAACAAGCATAAAATGAAACTCTCTTCTAATTTTGTTCATACTTTTGATGGTAACAACGCTAATTTTGAGGGGCTATTGTTTCCTGTAACAGAGGAAATCATTGCAGAAGCAACGAAAACACTAACTGAGGTAGAAAGGTGGTTCAAAAGGAAGCTAGTACAGAGGGTAAACCTCATTTTTTTCCTAAAAGACAATTTTCATGACCCTTCCTAGAGCGTTGAGGTCCACTCTAGAATTTTAAAACCAGAGTGGGATAAACCAATGCGACAAATTCAACTTTATTTCACATGTGATGGTTGTTTCTCTAAGATCTTTTTGTATCACATGAGATTTATGGTACACATGGTTGGGTTCAATAAGATGAATCTCCCTTATTTCTTGCATCAGAACTTATTAAAAAGGTTGCCTATGCAAGAAAAAGGAATATTGTATATCCCCATGATGTGTACCACCATGGCCTCATTCAAATCATGTAGCTACATACATTAAAGAAGCAAGCACAACAGTCGAGGAAGAGGGTATGAGACAACCACTTCCTAGAAAACATAAGAAGGAAAGGGCTTTACCTACAGAGGCTGAGAGCAGTCATCAAGTTGCTGCAAAAGCTGTATACAACCCTAACAGGAGGAAAAGCCCTAGATTAAATACCAGGAGGCGTAGAGGGCAGCAAACAAAAGTCCAAGACGACAACAAAGACGAAAAAATTGGAGAAACTTTAAATAAGGGTGAAGATCTTGGAGAAATTCACCATGCAACAGAATACTCTAAGAGGCCACGAACAAGGCCTACAAACAAACTGAGGTTGGGCTTGAAAACTAAGTTAAATCCTAAATTGAAGGATCCAATTTTAATTATTGATGAGCAAGAATAAGGGTATTCTAGAGATGAGCATGGGCTTCCAGTAGAAAATGAAAAACAATCTCAAACAGTTTAGAAAAAGGGTAAAAGAGTGAGTAGGGCAGTGGCCAACAACAACCCCCTCAAAATCCTTGCAGAAGTAGCACATCTTGCTGAAATCTGAAATATGGGAAGATTGGAGTTTTATAACATTTATTAATGTTAATGTTATGGTTATTCTAATGTTATGTTTTGGTATACCAACTTCCCAAGACGATCTAATATATTGGAAGCTTGTGTATGTTTGTCTTATATGCTCTTGGTTCATGTTTTTCATAATGTATAAAATTTCATGCCCTTGCCACTTAGATTGTTCATTACCACAAAAGTGAAACTTCCACTGACTTCAATTATTTCTTGTTTCTGTGAATTACATGCATGGGTCAATTATTTCTTGTTTATGTGAATTAAATACATGGGCCAATTTTTTCTTATTTCTGTGAATTACATGCATGGGACAATTATTTCTTGTTTCTGTGACAGAGGACCAACATTCGTGTAAGATTTTGAATGCTTACCTAAGAATAACTTGAACTTAAAAGAACAAATTCTAATCTTCACATCTCTAGATGTGCTACATATGTGCAGCCTTTTGACCAGATCATCCTCACAAAAAGAACAAGCCAAAAATTACATTTTATGCTAGAAACTTGATTGGTCCCATTGACTATTAAATGCATTTACATGAATGTTGAATTCTTAATGGATAAACCGCATCCAAATTCAACATAACAAATCGTTATCTCAACATATCTTCAATAAAATCCTCCAACCCACACTCAACCCAAAATATCACTCATTTATCCAACAAGCTTTGCATTGTGCCATTAATAGTAGGTCGGTTAGTATTTAACACTTATCCAATTTCTCATCGTGCATGACTTCACAAAATTTCATGCATGAGTTCACTAACTTCAATTATTTCTTGTTTCAGTTCATCATTCCCTCCAAAATAGGCAAGTAAAGGGTGAATAAGATTTATGTGGATGAAATATACCTGAAGCTTCATACAACCACTTCGTGTAGCATAAATAACTTCATATCACTGAAAAAGTGATATTTCGGGAAATACAAGAGAAGAGTACACATTGAAACAGGGTAGAAGAAAATCTACATAAAAGTTGAATCATACAATTGAATCATGCAACCTCATTATTGAATCATTCAATTCAGTTGAGAGGATGCAAAATTGATGATTTTGAAAGTTTCCATGGCCTGCAAGAAAAAGCAGAAGCTCGTCTATAGTTGTTATGCACCAAAAAATGTGGGTATTTGTTGTATGTATACTTCATAGCCATAATTGACAGACCATTGATGAAACAACATTCTTCTGGAAACCCTAATACAATTTGTAATAGTTCTGAAACTATAATATTTGGTTAGAACACCTAAGAGTTCGATGTATGTCATCAACAATGCTTGACTGGACCACATGACTGGAAAATATTTCACATCAACCTTTAGAAACTGGATGCAATATAGTTACAAGCTGGAGAGATATTTTGTTGTAGTTAGATAGAAGAAATACATACATGTATTTCTTATATTAACGTGATTATTATAGGAAATGGAATAAAATCCTAATTTAAAGTTAATCCCTCCAAAATAGGCAAGTAAAGGGTGAATAAGAGTTGTGTGGATGAAATATACCTAAAGCTTCATGCAACCACTTCGTGTATCATAAATAACTACATATCACTGAAAAAGTGATCTTTTGGGAAATACAATAGAAGAGTACACATTGAAACAGGGTGGCATAAAATCTACATAAAAGGATTAATAATGTTGGTTCCATGATTTATGCGTTGCATATAATTGGATAGAGCCTTTAGATCCACCTAATGTTTGTCCAAACTATATATGTTTCTAGCTGGCAACAATCTTGAGTGAAACACCCCTCACATATGTCTTCGTTGCTCATGGGATTGGTTGGATTATAGTGTTAAAAAGAATTCCTTAACGTAAATAATACAAGGGTGATTCAAAATCACAATCACCTTCATAGTTGACAAATTATCCATTAGATGTGAAATCAATGCACATCATAGGAATCAAGGTTCAATGGTCAAGGATAATGGTTACAACCAGCCATCCCTTCATCAGATAATTAAGTGGTCTGTGATATATAACCCCATCACATGAGCTGAGAACTCTCACATAATGTGATAAGTAGGTTGCAATTCATGTTTTCAATTCTTCAAAAAAAGTGATGTAGGAGCAAAGCAAGTTTTCATTTGATGTGTAACCCTTCCTAGTGGTATCTTATTACATTAATAAATCCTTAATTCTTGAAATATAAGCATTCTATTTTGGTATACCAACTTCCCAATACAATCTAATATATTGGAAGCTTGTGCCACATCAGTTTCCCCACGAGGTTTTAATTGGAAAAAAGGGGATGGCAAGAAAAGTAACAAAATCCATTAGGCACTGAAAAAAAATTCTAGTACGTACAAGAAGCGTTGGAAAAGACTTTTCCAACACCTACATGATTTGTATCATAAGTTACAGACTATTTATCTATTTTTTAAGATGTTGGGAATGTTTTGGGCAATTAAATAAACTGTAATGGGTATGTACTTCTACACTACTCCGAGAGTTTTCCAAACTCAGTTGGTATGCTTCCTAAGAACTGGTTGTATGACATATCTAAGAATGTAATATTTCTCCAAAAACGAAGATTGGCTGGTATGGATCCTTCCAAGCTATTCATTTCATGTCCAAATACAAAATCCCTGTGTTCATAGTTAGATTGTTTAGTATTGTTCCACTCAAATTTCTATTGTTGATAACCATTCTTCGTAAGGAAGGACCATGCCCAACCTCACCTGGACTGGTTCCTTCGAAAAGGTGGCCCCCAAGGTCTAACACCATCAGCCTTCCTCCTGCACAGAGATGCAGGGGTATTGTACCATTCAAATGATTCCTTGTCAAATCCAACACTCTCAATCTTCACTTCACCCCAATCTCAGCTGGAACTTCTCTGACCATATAGTTTTCTTTGTAGAAATTTATTAATACTAATGTATTATCAAATTCTCTTGATCCAAAAATATTTATCTTCTTGCTAAATACAGAATCCTTCCACTGTTAAACTTGCGGAAATTTAAGACTCAATTGCAAACATGTGAATAAATTCAATCGCACATAACACAGTTGTTTAATGGGAAAGCTTAAAGCTAAAAACCCCAACTATCATATATTATGTATATCAATGGAATCATGTAATAATCTCATACAAAGATTAGTACATCAAGCTCTCAGTACAATATAGATTCATTACACACTGTCATGCAGAAATTTGCATCTCTGTGCACCAATTTCTTGCCTCCTGACAGCCTGCCTCCATTGCGCAATCCCTGCTGAAGAAGATCCCTGAATGAATACGAATTGACCTTTCCTTGACTGTGCAATCCTCATTGGCAACTCCAATGTGTGTCATATGTATTGAATGCATCACTATATTCACAACAGATAGTCCATCTCACCCTTTCACCTATCTCTCCACTGGGTCTCCATTGGAACTGACATGCAAGTAGTTAACTATTGTATTTTTTCAGTTGTTAGTGAGTTATTAGTTGTGAATTAATTAATTCACTTAACTCTCACTAGTGTATCTTTCAGTTAAACTAGATACAACTAGTTCAACTGAGTTTAACTCACTTAACTAAGTTTAACTAAATAAAAACTCCTGTAACTACTCTTCCAACTCTGTCATAACTTTGCCACTTCAGTTCTAACTGAGTCCTCCATGCATGAGCCACCAATAACCCTAGGAATTGTGTAATTCCTTCAGCCCACTGATTTTCTAAATCTGTTCACTGAAATAAAGTGCTCCAAGAGAATAAGTTGATGTTTATTGTCGGATTATTATTAAGGGTTAATAATAATCGACATGCACCTATTTTTAGATCGACGATCTATAAATAGACTTAGCCCAATATTCTAAAAATATAATTACATCTATATTCCACATTTGACCAACCATCTACAAATATCATCCTGCAACTTATATAATATGCTCACCATGTCTAAAAATAGACATACACCTAAAAATAACCTGCGGGCCCCACTTAGTGAAGATGCTTACTTTTCACTAAGCTCATCATCTTGTTGAATCTCAACACTCTCTCTCAACAAGATAGGGATATGATCCTTCGCCCTGATCCTGCCTCTGTGGTATTAGAATTTTCTCCTACTGAGCGCCTTCCTCAGAATATCTGCATCCTGATCTTTAGTAGGAATGTACTAAAGCAACATGATCTTCCGCTGCACACAATCTCTGATATGATGATACCGGATATCAATATGTTTAGATCTATCATAAAACACGGGATTAATCGAGAGTTTAATGCAACTCTGATTATCACATTGTATCATTGTAGGATCTAAATGTGAACCAAACAAACCGACCAGGATCTTCCTCATCCAGATAGCCTCACATGCAGCTTGACTTGCTGCCAGGTATTCTACTTCCATTGAACTGAGTGCCACGGATCTTTGTTTCCTACTATACCAAGAAACTGTTGTATATTCAATACTAAAAACCCCTCCTGATGTGCTCTTTCTATCCATTGGGATACCTACCCAATGTGCATCCATGAAGCCCTGCAACTTCACCTCATCCGTCTGTCTGTACCATAAGCCATACTCAGATGTGCCCTTGAGATAACTGAGGACATGCTTGCCTACCTTCCAAAAGAGCTTGGTAGGCTTAACCATCACTTGTGAAAGGTGGTTCACCGCATAGCATATGTTCGGTCTTGTATTAACTAAATACATGAGTGAACCCACCAACTGTCAATAAATAGTGGCATCCACTACCTTTGTCGATGTAGCATCCTCTTTCCTCCAATTTTCTGGAAGAGGAGTATCCATGGGCTTGCAGTCCTCCATGTGAAACTTACCAAGTATCTCCCGAGCATACTTTCCTTGAGACACAAACAGTTCACGTTCTCCCTGCCATATTTCCAATCCAAGGAAATAATGAAGGAGGCCCAATTCCTTCATCTCGAACTCCTTTGCAAGCTCTACCTTGCATGAGTGTATCAACTGCTCATCACCCATTAGTATTAAATCATCAACATAAAGAACAATGATTAAAATCTTTGCCTCCACCACAATTTGGTATAGGTTTCAATCCACCTCACTCTTAGTGAAGCCAAGTCCAGTGAAATAGTTGTCGATCAGTGTGTACCAAGCACGGGGTGCTTGCTTCAGCCCATACAGCGCTCTTTTGAGTCTCCACACACGTGACTCGCTGCTGAAGATCTCAAATCCTTCAGGCTGATCAATGTACACCTCTTCCTCAATGATTCCATTAAGGAACGTAGTCTTCACATCAATCTGATGAATGTGCCAACCCATCTGCGCTGAGAGAGCAAGGATGGTCCTTATGGAAGAATAACGTGTGACATGTGCAAAGGTTTCTTCATAATCAATCCCCTCGATCTGTGAGAAGCCTTGGGCAACAAATCTTGCCTTATACTTATCGACTCTCCCATCAGTAGCTTGCTTTACCTTGTAGATCCATTTCGAATCTACCACTGATTTACCCACCGACCTTGGAACAATCTCCCAAGCATTGTTTCCGACAATGGAGTCATACTCCTCCACCATGGCATCTACCCATGTGGGCTCCTGTGTTGCTTCTTCAAAAGAAGATGGCTCTGTCACGACACACTTGCTCATAAGAGCCATGTATCCAGTAAATCGTTCAGGTGAATGTCTCTGTTTGCGCTGTGATGTAGGGACTCCTACATTCTCTGTCGCATCAATATTTAGTCTCTCAGCTTCTATGGTACGATTTCTTCTTGTTTTGATGTTTGGTTTTGCATGAGTGGACTCCTCCACTTGATGAATCTCCTCTTGTGGTTGATCCACATCTAGAGGCTCATGTTTGGGAACAATAAGCTCCTCCTCTACATTCAAGTGTAGCTCCCTCTCAAGTGACAAATTCATGGCTTTCACCTCATTGAATTTTATATCCCATCGCACCACAGTCATGCGACTGTCTGGAAAATACACACGATAATTATGGGGTGTTTCTGTGTACCCCACAAATATCCCAACTTCTGCAGTTGGTTCCAGCTTCTTCCTGGCGTCCTTTGTCACATGAATGTAAACAGATGAGCCAAAAATCTTCAAATGATAAATATTAGGCTTCTTACCATTAAAAGCTTCTTCAGGTGTACTCATGCCAAGTACTCTATGACGACAATGGTTTTGCACATAAACCACAGTGTTGCATGCTTCCACCCACAAGTGCATCGGTAGGCCCTGGTCATGCAGCATAGCTCGTGCAGCACCCACGATCGTTCTTTTCTTCCTCTTCGCAACCCCATTCTACGGTGGGTTATGAGGCGCTATGATTTCACTTCGAATTCCTTCTTTTCTACAAAATTCTTTGAATTCGTTCGAGATATATTCACCACCATTATCACTCTGTAGATCTTTCACTTGCTTCCCCGACTCCTTCTCCACCAATGCTTTAAACTCACAGAACTTTGAGAATTTTTCGCTCTTCTTCTGCATGAGGAAGATTCAGCATGTACGAGAATGGTCATCAACAAATATAACATAATACTTGTGTTTTGTTGTTGAAGCAACCGAGAAAGGTCCACACACGTCTGTGTGAATTCTCTCCAGGATCAACGAAGCATGATTCTCCTTCTCATGAAAGGTGGTCTTCACAAACTTACCCATAGTACATCCCTTGCACTGATCTGACTGTGCAAGAGTACCCTTGGGAAGTCTAGTAGAAATCTGCTACAAAATCTTCAAGGCGCCATGGTGAAGATGGCCCAATCTTCTGTGCCATGATTCGCCCTCATCCCAGCTCACCACTTCTTCTGCTTTGCCCATCATTGAAGCGCTGCCACCTACCTCCAACTTGTAGAGATTCTTAACTCAAATCCCTATCCTCTTGGTTTGACCCGTTGTTTTGTGTCGAAGGAAAGCTTTTTTCTCACTGAAAACAACGTCATAACCTTTGTCTTCCAACATTGTGGCCAAGACCAAGTTCTTCTTCAGACCTGGGACATGCATAACATCTTTCAATAAAAATTGTTTACCTGACTCCCTCTCAAAGTTACTGGTTCCAATGTTGGTCGCACTATATCTACCATCGTCGCCCATCTCTATATGCATTTGGAGATCCTTCTCCTCCAAGTCACTAAACAACTCCTTGTCTCCCGTCATATGGAAAGACGCACCACTATCAAGATACTACACCGATCCCATTGAGCTTGAAACCAAGCATGCGATCAAAGAGAAATCAAGTTCAAATTGCGAGGCTAAGACCTCTCCAGCTGCAGCTCCAACAGCCTTCTTGTTCTTCTTTTTTTGTAGGCAGTTATTGGCGAAATGCCCATGTTCGTGACAGTGAAAACACTTCACTTTGGACAAATCCAGCCTCGGATTTTGGATGGGATTTCTTCCCCTTCCCATTCCTTGATTAAAGCACAATTCTCTTCATCATCATTCTTCAATGAAGAGCCATCCCTGGTACTTCGCCTTATCTCCTCATGCACATGATCCAACCAAAGTCGCTCCCATCATGGCAGTTTCTCTCGTCCATTGACAGAGTCTCTGTATCTATGCAAACTCTTAGGAAGCCCAAGGAGAGCCAAGCTCACCAAGTCATCATCATCAACTTTAATCGCCACACTTCCCATTTCATCCCTACAATGGACAAACTTCGTGAGATATTTTGGAATACTGTCACCCTTCTCCATTTTTATTTTTCTGAGCTTATCTTTCAGCGCCAACTTCCTCTGGTCGCTAATTCTTTGGAAAATATCTGTCAAATCCTTCGACATTGCAAATGGAGTGGATTTCCTGTGAAGGATTTACAAATTATGGTCCTTCACACCTTACAACAGAAATATTCTTGTCTTTTCTACCTTCTTTTTCCATGCGTCAAGTCCTGCAACATCGCTAGAAGTGGGCTTAGGAACATCGCTATCAATGAACTCATTCAGTCCATTATCTTCAACCACCGCCTCCATCCTATCCTTCCAAGCTATGTAATTCGAGCTACCCTCAAGGGCATACTCCAATGAATACTCAACTGTCGCATTGAAAGACATTTCAATGAGTACTCAATTGTCGCACCAAGAAATTTCTGCAACAAATTCGAATTGTCCACCAGCACAAAACTCAACACTTATTCACAATTGCAATCTCCAATGATCAATACTGCTCTGATACCATGTAGAAATTTATTAATACTGATGTATTACCATATTCTCCTGATCTAACAATATTTATCTTCTTGCTAGATATAGAATCCTTCCATTGTTAAACTTGCGGAAATTTAAAACTCAATTGCAAACACATGTGAATAAATTCAATCGCACATAACACAATTGTTTAACGGGAAAGATTAAAGCTAAAAACCCAAACAATAATATATTATGTATATCAATGGAATCATGTAATAATCTCATACAAAGCTTAGTACATCAAGCTCTCAGTACAATATAGATTCATTACACATTGTCATGCTTAAATTTGCATCTCTATGCACCAATTTCTTGCCTCCTGACAACCTGCCTCTACTGCACAATCCCTAATGAAGAAGACCCCTAAATGAATTCGAATTGACCTTGCCTTGACGGTGCAATCCTCATTGGAAACTCTAATCATAATGTGTGTCAGATGCATTGAATGCATCACTATAGTCACAATAGATAGTCCATCTCACCCTTTCACCTATCTCTCCACTGGAACTGACATGAAAGTAGTTAACTATTGTATTTGTTTAGTTGTTAGTGAGTTATTAGTTGTGAATTAATTAATTCAATTAACTCTCACTAGTGTATCTATCAGTTAAACTAGATACAACTAGCTCAACAGAGTTTAACTCACTTAACTGAGTTAAACTAAATAACAACTCTTGTAACTACTCTTCCAACTCTATCATAACTTTGCCACTTCAGTTCTAACTGAGTCCTCTATGCATGAGCCACCAATAACCCTAGGAATTGCATAATTCCTTCATCCCAATGATTTTCCAAATCTGTTCACTGAAATAAAGTGCTCCAAGAGAATAAGTTGATGTTTATTGTCGGATTATTATTAAGGGTTAATAATAATCGACATGCACCTATTTTTAGATCGGCGATCTATAAATAGACTTAGCCCAATATTCTAAAAATATAATTTCATATGTTTTCCACATTTGACCAACCATCTACAAATAGCATCCTGCAACTTATAGAATATGCTCACCATGTCTAAAAATATACATACACCTAAAAATAGCCTGCGGGCCCCACTTAATGAAGGTGCTTACTTTTCACTAAGCTCATATCAACATTATTTTTCAACCATGTTACTTTACATGTGGATCAAATTGTGTAGATTTTACTTATGGATGGGACTTTATGATTTTTATTGATGTTGACCCTTCAATGACTGGATGGAGCAAGGCCCCAGAGGACCATGACAAGCCTCTTCCCCTGCATCTGGTTGGGTCGTAGGTTAATTGTATGTATCAAGAACAAGCCCTTTTTTATGTTTTTTTCTTTAGGATTGGCTGAGATTACATTATGAGGGTTTTTTTAGCATAAAGTAGTCCCAAATTTTTAGATTTGGACCTACTAATATGCCTGCCTTTTTCTGTGTTAAAACATTTATTTATTTTTTCCATTAAAGAAGTTTGTAATTCTTAGATCTTCCTTTGAAGTAGTACTGCACAAGTTCTAGGACTGCAGGAGATTTAAATGGATTGCCTTTGACCATTGAATATGGGAATAATGAAAGGTGTTCACTGTTTGGCACATTGGCTCCATAGGCATGCTAAACTTTTTGCATTGCCACTAAATAGAAAAAGTTGTGACAATGCAAGAGAGTGTTGTCCTGAAAAGGATTGCTTCCTGCCTCTCATGAAAAAGGCCCTGTTGCTAGGATAGCTGAAATGATACCTATACCAAAAGAAGTCTCTCATCAATTTTCAATGCCAAGACAACTCAAGCTCAAAGAGCTACACCAAAAGTAGTCTCTCATCAATTTTCAATGCCAAGACAACTCAATCTCAAAGAGCTATTATGAACTTTCTGAATGTTTCTTCTTTAAAAAACCAGGTACATTCGTCTTCTAGAGTTTTTTATGACAATAATAGCATTTGTTTGGGTGATTTATTTGATACTCTTTTCTAGAATGGATAGTTGCTTATTTCAATTCAAAAATTGAATTCATCTAAGCAAGTCTATGATAATTTTGTTTTCGGTTTTATCAAAGTTATAATCGTACTTTAAAGGTTGGATGACCAAAAATACTTTAATTGAATGAATTGGATTGTGGTTGTATAATTCTCCATTATGTTTGAAGTAGTGTACAGCATGGATATCTAAAAAATGAATAATGCAAGATATTCTTACAAGTTATACTCTGCATTTTGAGTGGGCTTAATGGTTAATAACATGTGCTTCTTTGTAAAAGGTTATAAGTCAAATTCCAAAAGGAGTAGAGTATGTACACCTCTGTAGACATTAGCAATCAAATTGTGCATAGAGACAAGTCCCTTGTTCCACAAACAAAGACTCTGATGTTTTCCAACAAAAATCCATTACAAGCTAGGTCGTGCATATCCCCTTTTCATTAATGGATGCCTAAGTGGGATGCTACACTTTTTTGATTCTTCAATTTCTCTCCTTTCAATTCTTATATTTCTCTCCTTATGACTCGATCAAAATTTGATACGTTCTACATGAACCTTCTAAACTAGAGGTTCTTCCATGGAGGTTACTTTAATTATTTGACGCTAAGACCTGCAGTTGATTCAGCTAATCGAGAAAGAGGATATACCAGTTCCTCATATAATGTCACTTATAAATTTATGATTTGTTGTTAGCTTTTAATCCCCCATGGACTATCATAGGTGAAATACAAGCATACATAAATAGGTGTGAATCTACTTTGAAATTAACCAAAAACAATAGGAGTGAACATTAAGCATATTTATATGCATCTGTGATAGCAAGAGCAGGTTTTGGATGTGTTTGACAAAATATTGAAAATGAAGAACGTTGTTAGAAAGGAAACCATTGGAGATACCACGGTGGAAATTCTTTTGAAGATTATGGGAGGAAGCATGAACAGAGGGAAGAATTAATACAGGCCAAGTTTAAAGACAATATTTTTCAACGATGGTCTCTACTCAAAAAACTAATGGAAGACTATTCAACTACACTAGTTAATTTGGGAAGGAAACCTCTCAAATATGTGTTTGAATAGTGACAAATAGGACATGGTAACATAATCCTGGGAAACATAGAGCACATGCCTTAAAGAAAAAGAAAAAGAAAAACAATTTATATACAGCATGGCAATTTAATCCTGGGAAAAATAGATTACATGCCTACGAGAAAAATACTCATAAGTAAAAAAAACAATTGAACCCTAAATAAAATGCATTACAAATCTAAAGTTGTTTATTGTTGATCTCCAATTTATAAACTACAGTTCTTGAACTACTAAACTTAAAAAAAGAGAAGATCTTAGTTAGCATAGAAAATTGGAAAGAACTTGTATCCAAGCTCAAGTTGGTGGATACCATGTGGTCTTAGATTGTTAAAAAAAAAATCTTAGTTAACATAGAAAATCAGAAATAACATGTATCCAATCTCAAGTTGGTGGATACCACATGGTTTTATATTGTTAAAAATAATCACAACTAGAAACAATCTATCGTAAATGCAATGATCAATGCCAATTTTGAAGAATAGAGAAGGATTAAAGGCCTAATGAAACAAGACAACCCACTTGTATTTGTGAAGGAATTTGTACCAAACCTAAAAGTGAGGTGATGAAGACCGACTCTAACTTCACTACGTAACTTGATACAGGACCGAACTGAGCGCTTAATATAGGAAGAACTCAAGCTGAAAACATTTGTGCACGAAAAACTCAAGTTGAGCGGGTTGGTGGACATTAAGCTGAGCGGGAGAACTCCAACATTGATTGTAGTAGGCGGCTCCTAGTCGTGGGGTGGTGGACTGAAGCGTGTGGGAGTGGTGGCTCCCAGAGCGAAGGAGCGAGGAGCGGCGCGAGGTGGCGGAGGCAAGGGCATGGGATCCACCGTTCGCGAGTTGGGATGTCGTCACCGAGTTTTGTTGCCATCATTGTCCGTCAGGCTCTGTTGCCGTCACCATCTGTCGTTCGAGTTGGGTTGGGTCCACCTCCTACCTGGAAAGCCACGGGGGTCGCTAGAGGGAGCTGTCCCATCAGCCGGTCTCTGGGCTCCATTTCGTCTAACAAAAGGCTCTTCCATATATATATATATATATATATATATAATTTTTCTAAATATATTTTTCTTGACAATTATAGTTAAAACCCTATAAAATTAGTCACTTCTTATATAGTGCCCAATAGGAAAAAAAAGTTAGATATTTTAAATATTATTTTTTTATTTTCAAAGTATTTAACTTAATATAATATTTTCAAATCCCTCGATCGGTATGTGACCTGGAGACGTGCCTCTCTCATTATAATTAATGAAGGACAACCTCATCGACCTCCACATGCGTGGCAAGGTTGGTAGGTCAGTCGCATGCATTAAGGTAGAGGGTGGCAATAGGTTTAAACATTTGATGCATTTGTTGTTATGCATGCATTTCATCGGTGGCGAGACTCTGGTTCAAGCTCGAACGAGGGTGATGAACGGTGACAACAACTGTAGAGAGTGGTCGACACAGGTGTGCCTACATCAACCCTTAACGTTGGTATTATGGTATGTATCCCACTTCTTCTTCTCTGTCTCCATGAAGAGTGTCCTCTGGGTCTCGGTTTTGAGTTGGTATGGTTTGAAGCCATGGGTTATTGTCATGGGAGGGTTGTGTCTGGCTCAGACTATTCATGCGTTAGTCTTTATAATCGTTATTGGGGCATGGTTTGGGTCTATCTTAAATCCAATATTCTTGGTTATCTCGATTTTATTTGGGGTATGGCTATCTCAAAGGGGTTTAATACATGGTTGTTTTGATTACGCTTGGGTCTGGTAAACCATTGTTCTCCGGGTCTTGCATCCGTCTTGGGTTGAGCTAGACCCACTTTGGGTTTGTTGAGATGTCACAGCAGTTGGGTTGTGGGAACTTCGGGTGGAGTTGGGAAGGGGACATAGCTTTGGACCCTCCCCCTGTGTATAGACCTGTTTCATGTGAGCTTCCTCCTATTGTTGGGTCGTGCAACTGTAAACCCCGTAGATTATTCATTCACTGGTTCATGGTGTTGTTATTCCACTGGCCACGGGATAAATTAAGGAAACCCTCGTTTGTCTTGGGGAATTCAAATACTATTTTATATGGAAAAAATAATGGTCGACTTACTCCGTATTCTAGTTTTATCTTTGCATTTCGGTCTCTGGATAGGGGGGAAGACAAGTAATGTGACTCGAGAGTTGGGTCACAGTGGCATTGGTCTTCCTTCATGCACTATTCCAGTTGGCATACCCCCTTATCGAAATATTGCAATGATGGCTCGTGCTGGTACTCCGTCCTGCGGCCATGCCTCAAGGGGCCGTGGCAAGAGGAATAAAGTCAGAAATAATGAGGATCAGTATGGTTCTCCCAGTGGCAAGCCCAGAGGCCGGAAAGCCACCATGAATATCATCAAGAAAGATGCAAAATCATACCAGGAAAGCACTGAGGAGGAAATTCATCAATTGATTGAGGAATGGGAGGCGAGTCTTAACCGCCACGCAAAGTTAATGGACATTGAGGCCGAGGACTGGAGGGACTTGGTGCCTGACCCTAGGAAAACCTGAGGATGCCTAACTCAATTTAAACCCACCCTCTTCCTGTACTTGTCCATGAAGGGAATCTGGGCAAGGCCCTGGAACATGTAGTTATGGGTATGGCCATTTTTGTACATGAATACTCGAATTACAAAAATGAATTCGAAAAACTACAGTTTAACCTCCAGAAGCAAGATGGGCGGCTACGCCACATTGAAAATCACTTACCATGCATTCTCTCTCCAATTTAACTCCCGTGGTATAATGCTCAAGACTCAGCACCGGTGGACCCTGCCTCAGCGCATAAAGCTGAGTAGTCATTATGTTGTTTCCTTTTGCAATTTTTGATGATGTTTATAAACATGTGGATAACATTTACTTTTAACTGTGCACACAGTTATGCAAATGGACAACTAGATGATAGGATTTGTATAAACATACAATCATATTTTGCGTGGCTAGAAAGACTAAAATTATATTGTTTTTGGATGGCTTACAATACTGTTAGGTGGCCAACTTGGTTTCCCACAAGGCAAGTTGCAGCCACCCAACAATCTTACTATCTGGCTATAATTTGTTGTTTTAATTAATAGAAAAAAGAGGATCTACCAAGCTTACAATATATATATATATATATATATATATATATATATATTCAAAATAATTAATAAACTTTTAAAAAATTAAAAATAGATTTTTATTTTTTATTTTTTTTTGTAAGCTTGGTAGGACTACATCTTCATCGTGTCCAATATATCACCCTGATCACGGCGGGGAATTGAATCGGTGACTTCACATCAAGGAGTGCTTTAACATAGCACCCAATAACCATCTATCCAAAACCCCGTGGACTAATTTTCAAAATATTTAATTTAATATAATATTTTCAAAAAAATTAATAAAATTTAAAATATATATATATACATTAATTTTTAATTTTCAAAATGTTTAATTTAATATAATGATTTCAGAAGAGAGGAATAACCTGTTTCTGAGTTTTTTTAATAACCCAACATTTTGGACTTCCTAAGTGAGTCCATCATTAGGGGTAGATGCCAAATATTCTTTGAAAATATTGGGAGGATTAGGGCAAAGGAATAGATATATAAATAGTAAACTAGCAATTGCACCTGTGGTGCAAAGGAACGCCGAAAGGAGACGAACGGTGTATTTTGGGTCCCACCGTCACACCATTTTGACAAACGCATCCATGGTGGTCGATGAGGTCTCTTAGTCAACATCCTTTGAGCCTGGAGCCGGTTGGTGATTCGGAGAACGAGTTGGGATTGGAATGGAGCGAAAGCTCAGAAGGGTATGAGAACTGTGTTGTGTGTAACAGTGAGTGGAGTTATTTTTGTTGTGTAATTAGCAAATGCTGAGACTCTGTCCTTTTATGTTATGAATAAATTGAATGTTGTATACATCGATGTGTGATGAGCATAAGTTGATGCGTTTGTTTCTTGGTAATTGCTGAAGCGATTTGCGGAGTTGAATTAAATTACATCTCAGTTTTGAAATGCATCGGGTCCAGAATATCGCATCGGTGCTGTAGGAATTGTCGACAGTTGTAGCATAAAAAAATATTGCGACTTGAGACTTCCGATGACTTCCATATCACACATTATAGCCATAATATCCGGACGGGAAGTATTATAAACAGGGTTAAGGGTGAATCGGGTCCGGAGAGTTCGCATCGGCATTGTGGAATCGGGCGATAGTGAAGTGACATTCAATCCTGGCGAACTGCGATCGCCGATTAATATGATATCGGTGCAGTTTGGAAGGTGTAAAAGACTTTATAGATCTCTCACAGCGGAGTTGAATTAAAATACATCTCAGTTTTGATATGCATCGGGTCCAGAATATCGCATCGGCGCTGTAGCAATTGTCGACAATTGTAGCAACTTGAGACTTTCGATGGTTATCGCATCGGAGCGGTAAGAGACTTCCATATCACACATTATAGCCATAATTTCCGGACGCGAAGTATTATAAACAGGGTTAAGGGTGAATCGGTTCCGGAGAGTTCGCATCGGCATGTTGCCACAAAGCAGATTTATTTCTAAATAGACTATGATGTCCTTTCACAACATCTCCAGGTATGCAACTCCTTGTTTCGAATGAGAACTCTATCATGTTCCCGCAATGTTTGACGAAACCTTAAAACTGTCAAGGAGAAAACCAAGATAGATTTGATGAGTAGTTATATATTCAATTGGATTTGTTTCTGAAAGTGGTTTGGACTCTTCTGGTGTAAGATGAGATCGAAATTTACAATAGTCTTCGAATTTGAAATTCATTTTATGAACGCACAATTTTTTTTGTGGACAAAATTGGGAAACACAAATTGAATTTCTGTAGAATAAGTCAAATGCAATTGTAACTCCTCTTGGTCAACAATGAACTTCTCAGATATAGAGTTTACAATTTATAGTTTTATTACAAGAGAGACGACATTTAACCTGATATTAGTAGCTCTTAGAACAAGCAGTTAAGTGAAATGTTCAGTAATTATCTATAAATAACCAGCAACAACCAACAGAGCTTCTTGATTGAATTTGACATATAAGCATAGAACATTAGAAATTTCAAAACTCATGGAATTTTTTTTCTAAAAGTTGTGTTGATGTTTTTATGAAATGTTCATTATATTTTGCACAAAATAAGTAGGTGTATACAAAAGAGATTTTTTCATTAAAATTGCCAAAAGTGATTTCAAAGTCACTAGGTGGACAGCAGAGGTTTTTTGTTAAAGTTCAGAGAAATGTATGTTAAGAAAAAACAGTTTGTACTGAAATGAGTCTTTTGCTGAAGCTTGTGAAAATGTATCTAACATGTAAGGATGTGATTTATTTTTTTATATACAGAAATTTCTGACTAGCAAGAGTTTAGAAAGTAAGATGTGTTGTATATTTTTCGAAGACAAAATAAGATGTATTGACAGGATTGCATCATGTGTAGCATAGTGGTTAGATGGTTTCCCACTAGGGGGAAATACTAGTCGTATAGACAAGGTGTTGCTCGACAACGACAGCACCATTTGACGTCCAGAGTAGGTACACGGTCAAGATAGTATGCTTGGAGTTCTCTGTGTGCATCCCTTTCATGAATATGGATGAGGATATTCATCCAATTTCTTATCCGTTGCAGTAGTTGTATTGTGGGGCACAACCGGTAAAGAGGCAGAGTAGGTGGACGCAGGAATCGCTCCTGTACATTGAGAAGTGCAGCTTCTTGTTCATTGATTTTTTTGCAAAATTGTTGGAACTGTGAGATATATCTACGATCCATTATGTTCCTGCAAGGAAATTGAAAGCATGTTAGTGAACAATGTATAGAAGATATAGTCAAATGGGAAAGCACAATAGTGAATAGCTAGTGGGATGGTAAGGTACCAATAGTAGAGGGGCTTGAAGGAGCTTGAGCAATAGATTTTGAGGCGAGCAGAGCCTCTTCTTTTTTTCTGCGTATGACGAAAGGGCTCTCCTTCATCCGGGAATAGCAAGAGAAGGAGAAAGCAGGGGAGATGAACAGTTCATTTAATGAACGGACTCTTGATACTGTTGTGAAAGTGAGACCCTGTCGATCAATGTTTCCGATGTCGATTGTTGCCTTATCTAGTGTCATGCCTTGTGATTTATGGATTGTTAAGGCCCATGCCATGTGAAGCGGTATTTGTGTTCGTGAGCCCCTTGTTATGGGGGGGATCGGAACAAATTTAGGATTTGAAGGATCCCATGGTGGACCCTTGTAGTGAAGAAATTTGACTACAACAAATAATGGCAGTTCGGGTGGCTTAGATGTTGGTGCATATACGAGTGCGCGGACGGTGCCGAGTGCACCATTGACAAGGCCAGCCTCAATCCACAAGTTGCTTGTTAGAATAACTCGTTGTCCAATGCAAAGGAGAATTTTTGCATCTAGTTGTTCATCTTCCAGTTTGTTGCCTCTAAATTCCTTCCTTTGGGTAGCATAGGAACGTGCGATTGGTTGGTTGAGTGTTTTCAACATGGTTTTATTGTGCATGTCAATAGCCTCATTTGTTGCGTATAGATGCATTGAACTTGAGAATGACTGGACCTCAGCTTCAGAAAGGTTTGTTTTTTGAGCGTGTCATAAGAAGCTTCCAATCATCAATAGTGGGTGTTGCATTGCGAAGGTTGGAGAGGAGTTTGCGGAAGGAAATCTGAGTAGATTAAAGGCTTTCCCTATGGAACATATATTTTGGAATAGGGCATGTTGAATTATTTCCATGGTAAACAAGGCATAGGCACAAAATAGGTTAGGAGAGGATGTTGGTTTGTAGGTATAAAAGGAAATGAAATAGTAATGTCAAATAACCATATTTGTAAATTAGTTTTTGAAGTATGCTACTTACAATTGTACATCTTGAATATTCCAAGTTTTTTTTTCAACTCATTGCTAATCATGTTTGACATGACACATGCACATGACAGTTTGAAATGTAAGCGTATAAGCAAATGGAATACATTGATTGGAATTGTTAATGGTACTAAGTAAACACTAAATAGTAGATACTGAAGCCTGAAACAACAAATTAAAATTGCCTAAGATTAGTAAAGAGTGACTTGCTAGTGCATATTTGTAATATTCAAAGCGTTTTTTTTTTTGAAATTATTGTTAATCATATTTGAAATGATATATGCACATCACAATTTGAAATGTAAGCGTATACAGAAATAGAAAAACATTGATTGAAGTTGTAAATAGTACTAAGTAAATACTAAATAGTAGAGAGAGTAAGATTGAAATGGCTAGTTTGACTCAAACAATTAGAAAGTAATTTATTTTATTTTAGAAAGAGTGAAGCAAATGTACTAAATGTCTTTGCGAAAATCACATTAGAATAGATTAGGTTGAACCAGCCAGTGTGAGGCATGATTAGAATAAGATGGAAAACCTGATGAAATAACCTCTTTAAATAGAAACTATAATTCCTACTAGGCGTTTGTAAAATAATGGCTAGTTTGACTCAAATAATAAAAATCATTCTATTTTATTTAAAAAAGAGTAAACCAAATGATCAAAGTTGATAAGCTTAATTTTAAATTTCAATATTTATTTTAATAAAAAGAATAATTATTAATTTAATATTAGTAAAATGTAATTAATTTTATTTTACGTTATTTGTTTGTTTATTTATTTATTGATGTATTTATTGATTTTTTTTTTTTTCTATTTATTTATGTATTTTGTTTTATTTATTTATTTTTTAAATAGTTCATATTTTTGTTTTATATATCATATTTTTATTTGTAATTCTATCTTTATTCTATTTTGTTTGTTTTATTTATTTTTATTTATCTATTCATATTTTGCTTTATTCATTTATTTGTATTTTTTTTTAAATTAATTTATTTATTTGTTTTTATATTTTTTTCTAATATTTTTTGTACGATAGCATTTAATTGTTGAAAATAAAATAAATATATAAATTCAAACTTTAAGTATGATTTAGTTATTTTTAATGTTTAATTTATTCGATAATAGGATTTAGCAGAATAGGATAGACTCACAAAAAACAGTTCGAACTGAAGCCAGCAACATCTGTCCAAAGAAAATAAAATCCCATGCTAATTATGGCCGATGGCACTAAAACCCCCATGTTAACATATAGCCAAGGCAAGCAGCTATTCCAGAAATGCAGAAATGCATTTGCAAAAGCGAGTTGCAGAAATGCATCGTCAACAGCTTTAATTCCTGGGTAAACGTGTGAACTCCCCCTCGCTTCCCCTTTGCATCGTTAAACGTTTATCAACTGCAAATATTGGTCCTAGTCTGGCCAACAGCTACTAAATGGGAAATAGTGAGCCGCTATTTAAACAATATGCAACTGTTACTTTATTAGTTGTCATAATTAATATGCTACTTAATTGATGGTATTACAACTGTTTTCAAGCAGTTATAACTAAATCACTAGCCCTTTCAACTAATCAAGTCTGAAGTATCACAAACAATGTTGCAAATATCATGTTGGGGAATATAGAGCAGAGGGTTCGGAAATAGACTTATCAGAAATATTGGGGAAAATATCGTCCAGCATAATCTTGCGGAAAATATCGTCAAGCATAAACTTGGATCTGAAAAACTTGGAACAACTTCGAAATATTGACGACTGAAAAACTTGGAAAAAAATTCAACACTAATCATAAGCAGTTGGGTTTTGAGTACTGCGATATTTTGCTAGACGAACCTTGTTTGGTACATGCTTCCATATATGTTTTGCAAGAAGCTTTGGTAGGATGACTCATTCCGGAGAAACATATGACTTGTATATGATTCAAAGGGAAGGACTTTACCCCCCTCTCATGAAAATTTTATCACAAAAGGCAACATTTTATTGTCACTTTTCAGTATTAGAACTACCTCCAGCAGTGCTGAGGACTTGCATTTCAGCTCAACTCTCACTACTCCCATCTTCAAGCCAGTCAGAGTTGAAGTTGCACTGGATATAATCCATTGTAGTAGTGAGCAGTGAGCACATCTTCTATGAGTCTTAGAGTATGTGATATTTACAGTCATAGGTTGAACATTATTTTATTCAGATTTCCATGCTTGAATTTCTAGAATTATTAGAATCAATATTTAATATGTCCTTAAAGCAACCAAATCCCCTTTCAAGAGACGAATCATCTTTGAATAGCCTGTTTTGGGTACATGTTAGCTAGAACATATTTTCCTGGTATTGTCTTCTTGTGCAAGCTTTGCTAGACACCGCAAACTTTTCTTGGGATTTTTGTTTGGGATTTTCAAAAATGCTTATTCATCATGTCTGCACTGACCTCTTACCTAGGCTGCTACATGACCCAGCAGCGATGGGAGAATAGTTGGAAAGGTTTTCATTCATAAATAAAGCAAAGCAAAGGCCAATGGATGCGATAGATAATAGCCATGCTAATTTTAGATCTAGCTATGATAGTGGACACATCCCAGTAAATCTAAATCTAGATAGAGATGTGTTTCAAATTAAGATAAATTAGTGAACCATTGGTGTCGTCTCTAGAGACATGCTATGTACAGCATGGAGACATGTTATGTTATAGCTGCACAAACATAGCATAGCAGCCTGTTTGTGAGATTTATGATGAAATAGTTGTACTGGTGCAGCTGATATTCCGAAATTACCAGAAAATAATAATAGTAATAATTGAGTCATAATCCAATAAAAATGTCAAGAAATGGGAACAGATGGAGCATACATAGATGAAAATAAAGAAAACAAAGTCTCTGAATAGAAAGCAGACCAAAATAAAAAACACAATACTGCTTGCGGGAGTGATCCAATCAGTACAACTAGATGAAAATTGCTTATGGTTGTAAATTTCAGTTATAAAAAAAAATTGCTAGTCAATTAAAATTTCAAATTAATAGGAAATATACCAATGTAATGACACTTAAAAAGTGAAATGACAGGCAATAATAGATTTTGAGAGATGAAATAGGTACCCAGAATTAAAGTTCAGGAGAAATAACAATGTCACATGCAAAAAGTTTGTAAAAAACACTAATTAAAGAGTAAAGCGAATGATATAGAAAACATAAGACAAAAAAATTGAAAAGTTATATAGTATAATTAAAACATTGGTGAAAATTATAATAATAATAAGAGAAGTCCATTTACGACATTTCAATATGGTATCGAAATAACATTAATCTTTATATGAAATACCTGAACAATGAAATAACAAATCAATGATTTTTAAATCATTGTAAAGAATTTTATTTTTGTATCATCATAAACAATGATTTTTACATCATTGTAAAGGATTTTATTTTTATATGATCATAAACAAGCGAGAAAGACTTGGTTTCATCTCATTATTCTCCCAAGTGAGTCTTTCCCACCACTCATACTCTCCATTAATTTGCTTCAACTGAGGCAGTTTCTCCATTCCTTTCGGTAATTTCTTCAACAAAGGGCAATCAACGAATTCCACAATGTGGAGTTCAGATAGTGTACTTTCATTCCACCCACTAGGAGATCCTGCTATGCTCTCTAACTTGTTTAGTTCATCCAATGTTAAAGACTCTAACAATGGATAACTTCCACTACCAATGTCCAGCTCCATCAACTGATTGCACATAGTAATTTGTAGTTCTTTTAATTTAGGTAGCTTCATTCCCCTTGGAAATCTTTCCAATAATGGACAATTGACAATCATCAATAATTGGAGTCTAGACATTGTTCCTTCATTCCACTCACTAGATGACCCTGCAATTAGGGAATTTAACCTGAGCAAGTTTCTTAAAACTAATTTTTCTAACACGGGAAAAGAGTCACCTGCACTTTCACTTCTGGTCTCCTCCAAAGCAGAGGCACCTGCACTTTCACTTTTGGTCTCGTCCAAGGCAGACTCACCTGCAGTCTCACTTTTGGTCTCCTCCAAGGTAGGAAGAGCCTCCAATTGGTAACATGAGCGCAAAAGTAACACTCTGATATTTTGTAACTTACAAATACTGTTGGGTAGAGTTGCCTGCTGATAATTAATGAGATGAAAATCCTGCAATTTCTTCATATTCCCTATGTTTTGGAGAATACCATGCTCAGGGGCTGCACCATCTCTATCTGCACCAACATCAACATCATTGTCACATTCTAATGTTAAGCTTCTCATCTCATCCATTGTGGCCAATGTAGTTTCTGATTTCACCACCGTTGTCAGCTCCATGACATTGGAGAGCCTTGAGAGATCTTCCACACTCATTGCACAAGTAGACTCCATTAATGGCAAAATGAGAGTGTTCAATGAAGTGAGCTGAGAAAGATTTTCTGGAATCTTCTCGAGACTTAAACATGCATCCAGTTTGAGATGCTTTAGATTCTGAAGATCTTCTATATTATTCGGTAGTTCATGCAACTCTAAACAAGAATTAAGATTCAAAACCTGAAGACTAGATAGATTACAAAAGTTCTCAGGCAATGATTTTATTGGAGTGTATGACAAATCCAAACCTTTAAGTGACAGGACACTACAGAGGCTGTCAGGCAGATCAACCAGCTTGGAGCAGCTAGACAAGTTGAGAAACTGAAGCTGTTGAAGTTGGTTCAAGTTTGGCAATCCTTTTATTGAAGTGGATGACAAATCCAAAACCTGAAGAGACAGGGCATTGCTGAAAATTTCTTCTGGAACCTTTTCCAAACGAACATTGGAGGCTAATACCAAGCTCCCCAATTCTGAACATCTCAAATCATTTGGTAGATCATGAATAGCATTATAGCCCACCGATATTCGTCTCCAATTCCTGGAAACTTTTTCAGTCGGAAAGTTCTGCAACTGTTGACCAGCTGCAAATAAGCAGTTTTCCTCCTTTTGGCCTATGTCAATTGCCATGTCACGGAAAATTTCATGAATCTTTAAATACTCCACATTGTGATAGTCCTCATCAACAATATACTCCACACGCTCCACCAGGCACCTTCTTACCAGTTCATCTATGCAGTGCCGCCTAGCATCCATCAAAGAAGGTGTCCCTACCTTCTTCAGCAACCCTTCGGCATCCCACATCTACACCAGGGTCTCCACAACAATTTCTTTATCTTCCAGAAATGCTACACAATTTAGAAAAAAAATCTTTAGATGGGATTTTGACAATTCATTGTAAGTCCATCTTAACACTTGATAAAGCTCTGCGTCGATGGTCCTGTGATTTGTTGGGACGGAAGCATCTTTCCTTCTCATCGAATTTAAAGCACTATCCCAATAATCTTCAATCTTTTTTAAACTCATCGCTCCAGCAACAGCATTTATGGCTAACGGCAAGCCTCTGCAATCTGAGGCAATTTCTCTGGCTCTAGCCTTTATAATATCATTCTCAGGTACAATTCCATTTTCAAAAGCTCTCAGTCTAAATAAGTCCTAGCCTTCATCCGACGACAAGGGTTTAATCTCCAGGAAGCAATCCTTTACTCCCATCTTTTCAATCACTTCTCTGCTCCGACTGGAGATTAAGAGTTTGCTACCAGTATCCTCCCCAATTCTGACGCCCACTTCACTAAGATCTATTTCCTTCCAAATGTTGTCCAATATAAGAAGCAATTTCTTTCTTTCTAGAGATGCACTCAATTTCATCTTTTTCGTCTCAGCATTATCATTTTCCTCCGGACTTAAATTCAGAGCCTCCGCAATGGAAGCCTGCAATTGTTCAATTTCAAAGCTCCCACAAACTGTAAACCAAATGACGAGATCAAAAAAATGACTGACCTCTTTCTTGTAGGTATTGTAGATGATTTTGAGCAAGGATGTCTTACCCACACCCCCTTTATCATATACACCGATTACACGAGCTTCGCGACGAGGTCCGTCCAGCCATCCCTGCAGCTTCTCCCGGGCAGATTTAATGCCCGCCCCTATGAATCCAGAGTCAGGCACATGTTGAAGAAGGCGTTGTGCTCGAGGAGCTGCTAAGGACACAGTCTGCTCTGCATTGGAGGATATCGAAAAAACCATTTCAATCTTTTGTGATAGGGCATCGAATCTTACTTTCCAATTATGATTTTCGAGGAGAGGTCGGAGTTGCAGAAAAGGAGGCCACACCCTTGCTCTTGCTGTTTCTTGGAAGCATCGAACAGTGCCTTGGAATCTGCAAGCGCATCAAAAAAACGACTGACCTCTTTCTTGTAGGTATTGTAGATGATTTTGAGCAAGGATGTCTTACCCACACCCCCTTTACCATATACACCGATTACACGAGCTTCGGGACGAGGTCCGTCCAACCATCCCTGCAGCTTCTCCCGGGCATATTTAATGCTCGCCCCTACGAATCTGGAGTCAGGCACATGTTGAAGAAGGCACTGTGCTCGAGGAGCTGCTGAGGACACAATTTGCTCTGCATTGGAGGATATCGAAAAAACCATTTCAAGCTTTTGCGATAGGGCATCGAATCTTACTTTCCAAATTCTGATTTTCGAGGGGAGGTCGGAGTTGCAAAAAAGGAGGCCACACCCTCGCTCTTGGTGTTTCTTGGAGGCATCGAACAGAGCCTTGGAATCTGCAAGCGCATCTCTGATCCTTACCAGACATCTTTCCACAGGGTCGGGGAACCTCTTTTGCCGAGATTGGAACTGGTTGTAAATAAGGGCTAACAAGCCTTTCATACATTCATTACGTGACCGCCTGTGATGAATGTCTAACCAGTCGGCGATTTCTCGAATTTTGGAACTGTGAGTTGGTAAGAGGAGGAGGTGCCAAATGGTAGATTTTCACTTGCTGGAAGGGCGATGAGAAAGTCCTCTCATTGGCTAGAGTGAACAGTGACATTCAGCCAAAGCCAACAAAGGGAATGCCTTTCGGCGTAATTATTGAAAAGTTTATTACGGTCGGTTTGATGAACGATGATTTAATTTAATTTAGTTTAATTGTAATTTAATTTAATTTATAAAATTATTTGAATTATGAATTTATTTATTAGAATTATGTATTTATTTAATTAATTTATATAATTAATTAATTAATTATTATATATATATATATATATATATATATATATATATATATATATATTTATTTATTTATTTATTTATTTAAATAAAATATAATGTGTTAAGAAATGTTAAACTTTATTGAATCAAAAATAATTAAATAAGTAAAAAATATTTATTTTTATTTTTATTTTTAAAAAGTGAATTTTTTTAATAATAAACTCATTACAATATAACTTACCTTTCAAATTACAATATAACTTACCTTTCAAATGGTATAATAATATTTTTTTAAATTATAAAACAAAATGTGTATTTCATATATATATATATATATATAGATATGAGAGGAACATGTATTGAAACATCAAGAATAAGATAAGACAACAAAAATTGATTGAATTTTTTTTTAATGATAAAACAAAATGTATCATATAAATAATTTCATATGTGTGTGTGAGAAGAACATGGATTGAAATATCAAGAATAGAATTTTTAAAAAATGATTGAAATTTTTTATTATTTTTTTGATATATTGAGTAAATATTAATTTAAGATAAATTTTATTTAAATATTGATTTAAATACGATATTTCTCTTGAATAGTTTATATTGTAAGGATTTGTAAAATAACTATAAAAATGTTGATAATTAATATATTTCTTGTGAATTTAATAATTAATGTATTTCTTTGTGATTTAAAATGTCATTTTTTTTTTTTTTTGACAAATTTCAATTAGAATGAATGTAGAGTCTGCTTTTAGATCTATATTCTTTGCACAATATAATATTGATAAATTGTTATGTTATTTTCTTTTGAAATATTGTCTTTTTGTTTAAAGTATGGCAAAAATATTACATCTTTTTTAATACTTGAAACCCTTTTGAATCTGAACTAGACACTCATGCAAACTTGCTATTTGCTTGGACTATCTTTCATGTATGCTTGCTAGTACATTGTGCATTAATTGCTATGTTCTTATTATAAAATGCTTGCAAGTTATTAGTTTTGTTTGTTTAACTATATTGTTGCGTTTTGCCTCTCTTTGATGACACGTGGACAATGTTATATTCAAATTGCCTTATAGCTTGTTCTTTGTATCCTTTGTCCCAAAAACAAGTGTTTTTGTTTGACTAAGCAATAGACAAAAATAGAAAAGAAATAAGACTTATACCTGTACAAAAAATTCCACAGTGTTCTCTAATGGTTGTTAGCAATAGACTATTTAGTGTGTTCCATGCTTTTTCCATTCTAAACCAATCTTGCATTTGACACTTCAATATTTACCCATTGGACCACATGACAATGAAAAATGCTTTTGCACAAAATGAATCAAATTGGCAAGAAATTGATCAAAAGTTATCTACATTCAACTTGTATACACTACAACATTTCTCCTACTATCCAGGGGATTGTCTTTTTTATTCTTTTGTTGTTCTTCTTCACTTCCGCTATACCTCAATTGAAATATGAGAAGGAGTTGTTAATCCCTTTGTTCATTGCTTCAGTTGCCAACATGATGCCGCTTTGCAATCGTTGCATATTGAACTGACTCCTTAATATATTGAAGACCTGGACCATGTTAGTGATGCTCATACATATTTGCGGGGATTGTCTACTTATCTTTGTGCTTCTACAATTAGCTTATGGGGAGATGCTTTTTGCATCAAATGGTTCTCAAATTGGTTGTCAGATCCAGTCAATGTTTGGCTATTCACAAATGGGAAACTTTATCTTCAGTTCAATTAGCACATTGATCGTAATCAGTATAATATTTTATTGCATGACCAAAATCCTGTGTGTGGCCATTTTGAACCACTCTTGTTGCACCGTACAATAGACATCACAACTTCGATTTCTAGATCGTTTTCTCCAAAAACTTCTCTATGTCAATGTTCCTTTAGACAATAAGACATGTTCTCAATTGAGCAAATCCTAATGTGGTAAGGGTTCTTGATCTATAGTCATATTGTAAATGTCTACCATGACTCGTTGTTTGAATATGTTTATGCACTTGCACGATGATTAAATATGGTTCCTCTCAAAAAACTTTGGCACAAACTTTTTTCAGTTGTTTTGTTCACAATGAAATTAGAGCTATTAAATGTTTTCAACAAAACTTTCATCCTAGAATCATTGAACAAGAGCAATGTATCAATAATTGGAAAGATTACATTATTAAATTATCAATGCCATATGCAAATGGACATATAGAAGGAAATTCTTTTACAATCCAACGAATATGTGAACTACTCAATGTTAACATATACATTTGTAATGTAAAAATCCAAGATATTGCTTTCAAATCCTATCAATCAAACACTTCATCCAAAGTGTTATACCTCATGTGCATTCCATTGTCAATGTCACATATGCATTATGGGGAACTTTTGAAAATAAATAGTTTTGATTATACCAGCCACACTAACAATGTGCAAATAACACTTGAATCAACATCAAAGGAAAATAATTGCAACGTTGTGTCGGCTATTGGTTCTAAGCATCTTGTTCTTAAAGAAAAAATTTCTATTACTGTTTATTTGGGGTAGCATCGAATGTGCTCTAAGTCTCAAACTTTGTGGAGAGGCCTAGACACATGTATTCCGGATAACCCATAAATTGTTTGGAAAAATTCCACCTGGAATGTATTTTATTAAGTAAATTAATTATTTTCCCTAATTCTAAAATTAGGAAAATAAAATAATTAAAGTTAATTAATAGAATATGGGTGTGAATTTTCTAGAAAAAGCAGATCAAGTCAAAATGTAATCTTAAAAGTTGATTGGAGATCTAATCTCGACTATTGAAGTATCAACAAGAAGACTGTAAATAATACTTTAGGGTCATTTGGAAAGATACATCGAGAGATCAAGAGATCAAATTTCCTGAAGTGAGAAGTGCTCATAGGAAAACTTTGATCAAGTGATTCTCACGCAGAGAGGGGCATAAGCAGTTTTGGTCGAAGGACCTTCTCCGAGGCCAAGAATACTCAACAAATACATAGAGAAAGATGTAGAGGAGGAAGCTAGTTCCCAGAGAGGGTGACGCATGGCTACAAAGGCCACACACAGAAGCAACACAACATTCCTGATTAGAAGTCTGAGATTGAGCTGGGAGATCAAGATTCTGAGATGGGAGGGTTGGAATCAAGTTTCCTGAGGGCTTATTGATCCAACGGAGGAGGCGACGCAGTCCTTCAGATGTCCCCACGTAATTATTGTGCAGAGGCAACGCAAAGGGTGCTGGGGTTGTAGAAATTATATAACTGATATGTTACACATCCGAGATTCTCCTGATCACACACTATTTGACTTCATGCACAATACAGAATCTCTTCTACCATTGATCATTAATTGCGGAAATAAAATCAATTGCATGCACACATTAAAACCATAAACATTCGCACATATGAACACAGTAATTTATGGGAAAGCTTAAAGCTGAAAACCCCCAACTATCTGTATATTATATGTCATAGATATCATGTAACAATCATCATACAAAGCTCCTCACAAGCTCTCAGTACAATCTCCAATTGCTACACACCAATCAGGTCCGATCTGGCAAATCTCATGCTCCAATCTCTTCCACCTGCTAGCCTGCCTCTACTGCGCAATCACTGTTGAAGAATGGCTCTAAATGAACTCGAATTGGTCCAGCCTTACTCACGCAATCCTCATTGGCATCTCCAACCACTGTGTGTTGCAAATCATCCAACACTATAGTCATAACTAATAGTCACACTGCTCTTTCACCTACCTCTTCACTGGTCTCCACTGAAACTGTCCATGCACTATAGTTAACTGATGTATTCTTTAGTTGATTAATGAGTTAATAATTTGTGAATTAATTAATAATTAACGCACACCACTCTCACTAGTGTATCAATCAATTAGACTAGATACAACTAGCTCAACTATGTTTAACTGAGTTAAACTGAACACAACTCCACCAACTACTTCAATAACTCCACCAAACTCTGTCACATGAGTTCTAACTGAAGTCCTCCATGCAATAGCTCCACTAAACCCTTAGGAATAGCGTAATTCCTTCTGTCAGCTCCTGTGCCACATCTATGCACTTAACTGAAGTGCTCCAAGAGAATAAGATAATGTTTATAGTCCAAATATTATTAAGAGCTAATAATATTCGACATATCTATTTTTAGATTATCTATTTTTAGACTGGAAATCTAAAAATAGATTCTGCCCAATATGTCTAAAAATAGAAGTTCATCTATTTTTCCAACTTGACCAACCATCCACAAATAGCATCCTGAAACTCATAGAATATGATCGACATGTCTAAAAATAGACTTGTGCCAAAAATAGCCTGCGGGCCCACTTAGTGAAGGCGACTCTTTTCACCAAGCTCATCATCTTGTTGCAATCTCAACACTCCCTCTCAACAAGATGGGGATTATCTGCCACCCCGATCCTTCCCTTGTGGTATTCGAATTTTCTCCTGGTGAGCGCTTTCGTCAAGATATCAGCATCCTGATCCTCTGTGGGAATGTATGAAAGTAACATGATCTTCCGCTACACACAATCTCTGATATGATGATATCGGATGTCAATGTGTTTAGATCTATCATGAAATAATGGATTAACTGAGAGTTTGATGCAACTCTGATTATCACAATATATCACAATAGGATGTAAGTGTGAACCGAACAACCCAACCAGGATATTCATCATCCATATAGCCTCGCATGCAGCCAAACTCGTTGCCATGTACTTGGCCTCTGCTGAACTGAGTGCCACGGATCTCTGCTTCCTGCTGTACCAAGAAACTGCTTTCGACCCGATACTGAAAATCCCTCTGGATGTGCTCTTTCTGTCCGTTGGACTCCCTGCCCAATCTGCATCCATGAAGCTACACAGCTTCACCTCATCCGACTGTCTGTACCATAATCCATATCCCGATGTGCCTCTAAGATATCTCAATACATGCTTGCTTGCCTTCCAAAAGAGCTTGGTAGGCTTAACCATAGCTTGTGAAAGCTGGTTAACAGCGTAGCATATGTCAGGTCGTGTATTGACTACATACATAAGTGACCCCACCAACTGTCGGTAAATAATGGCATCCACTACCTCTGTTGATGTAGCATCCTTTTTCCTCCATCCACCAGGAAGAGGAGTGTCGATAGACTTGCAGCCATGCATGTTGAACTTCTCCAGTATCTCTCGGGCATACTTGCCTTAAGACACAAACAATCCATCACTGCGCTGCCAAATTTCCAATCCCAGGAAATAATGAAGGAGGCCCAAGTCCTTCATCTCAAACTCCTTTGCAAGATCAGCCTTGCATGAGTGTATCAACAGTTCATCACCCATCGAAATCAAATCATCTACATAAAGTACAATGATCAACAACTTACCCTCTACCACAATCTGGTATAGGTTCGAATCTGCCTCACTCTTGGAGAATCCAAGTCCGGTGAAATAACTGTCTATCCGTGTGTACCAAGCATGAGGTGCTTGTTTCAACCCATACAGCGCTCTTTTGAGCCTGCACACATGTGACTCGTTGTTGAAGATATCGAAACCTTAGGGCTACTCTATGTGAACCTCCTCCTCAATCACTCCGTTGAGGAACACAGTCTTCACATCCATCTGATGAATGTGCCACCCCATCTGCGCTGAGAGAGCAAGAATCGTCCGTATGGAAGAATACCTTGTGACGGGTGCAAATGTTTCCTCATAATCGATCCCCTCAATCTGTGAGAAGCCTTGGGAAAAAAATCTTGCCTTGTACTTCTCCACACTCCCGTCAGCTGCATGCTTTACTTTGTAGATCCATCTCGAACCTACCACTGATTTCCCTTCCAGCCTTGGGACAATCTCCCATGCACTATTTCTGACAATCGAATCATACTCTTCCACCATGGCATCTACCCATGCAGGGTCCTCCACAGCTTCCTCGAAAGAGGATGGCTCTGTCACAATACACTTGCTCATCAAAGCCATGTATCCAATATACCGGTCAGGTGACTGTCTCTGTCTACGTTGTGATGTAGGTGCTCCTACAATCTTCTCTGCATCCTGAATCAGTCGCTCCGCTTCTGTAGTGCGCTTCCGCCCTCTGATGGTTGGCGTTGCATGAATGGTCTCTTCCACTCCATGAACCTCCTCTTGTGGTTGATCCACATCCTGAGGCTCATCCTTAGGAACTAATAGCTCCTTGTCTGCATTCAAGTGTGGCTCCCTCTCAAGCGAACACTTCATGGCTTTCTCCTCATGAAATTTGATATCCCGTCGCAGCACAGTCTTTCGACTGTCTGGAAAATACACACGATAGTTGTGGGGTGTATCAGTGTACCCCACAAATATCCCAACCTCTGTAGTTGGCTCCAGCTTCTTCTTGGCATCCTTCATCACATGAATGTAAACAGGTGAGCCAAAAATCCTCAAATGAGAAATATCAGGCTTCTTACCAGAAAACGCCTCCTTGGGTGTACTCATGCCAAGTATCCTATAAGAACATTGGTTTTGCACATAAACCGTAGTATTTCATGCCTCAGCCCACAAGTGTATGGGAAGGCCCTGATCATGCAACATCGCCCGTGCAACACCCACGATCATTCTGTTCTTTCGCTCCGCGACCCCATTCTATTGTGGGTTATGAGGCGCTATGAGCTCTCTTCGAATTCCTTCTGCACTACAAAAGTCCTTGAATTCACCAGAGATGAATTCACCACCATTTTTGCTCCTAAGAGCCTTCACCTGCTTCCCCGATTCTTTCTCAACCAGTGCCTTGAACTCACAGAACTTTGAGTATGTCTCGCTCTTCTTCTGCATGAATAAGATCTAGCACTTACGAGAAAAATCATCAACAAAGATCACATAATACCTGTGATTTTCTGTCGAAGCTACTGAGAAAGGTCCACACACGTCTATGTGAATTCTCTCAAGGATCGTCGTGGCATGACTATCCTTCTCATGAAAGGTAGCTTTTGTAAATTTTCCCAAAGTACATCCCTTGCACTGATCTGACTACGCAAGTGTACCTTTGGGAAGCCCTATAGAAATCTGCTGCAAAATTTTCAAAGCACCATGGTGAAGATGGCCCAATCTCCTGTGCCATAGCTCGCCCTCATCCTGGCTCACCACTCCTTCTACCTTGTCTGCCATTGCTACACAGCCATCTACCTACAACTGATAAAGGTTCTTAACTCGAACCCCTATCCTCCAGGTTTCACCAGTTGCCTTACTGCGCAGGAAAGCCTTTCCCTTGCTAAAGACAACATCATATCCCTTTTCTTCCAACATCGCCACAGAGATAAGATTCTTCTTCAATCCTGGAACATGCATGAATTCCTTCAATACGAAGGGTTTACCAGACTCCCTCTCAAAGGAAATTGTCCCGATACCAATCGCATTATATCTACCATCATCGCCCATCTCGATGTGCACTCCAAGATCTTTCTCATCCAAATCAGTAAACAAATCTTTGTCTCTGGTCATATGAAAATACGCACCACTGTCAAGAAACCACACTGAACCCATCATACTTGAGACCAAGCATGCAATCAGCGAAAAATCCAACTCAAATTGTGAGGCTAATGCCTCTCCAGCTGCAGATCCAGCAGCCTGCTTATTTTTCTTCTTCTGTGGACAATTAGTGGCGTAATGTCCGTGTTGGTGACAGTGAAAGCACTTCACCTTGGACATGTCCTGCTTCTTGCCTTTCGCACCGGATTGAGAAGCATTCTTCTTGCTCTTCCCCTTCCTTGCTTGGGCAGCCAAAGTGCAATTTTCTTCATCTGCATTCTTTGATGAAGATCTATCCCTGGTACTCTGCCTTATCTCCTCCTGCAAAAGATCCGACCAAAGTCGCTCCCATCCTGGAAGGTTCTCCCGACCATTGACAGAGTCCTGATAGGAATGCCAAATCTTCGAAAGCCCAAGGAGAGCCAAGCTCACCAAGTCCTCGTCATCTACAGTAACCCCCACACTTCCCATCTCATCCCTGCACTGGAAAAACTTCGTGAGGTACTTGGGTATACTGTCGCCTTTCTCCATTTTTATGTTCCTAAGTTTATCCTTGAGCGCCAACTTCCTCTAGTCACTCTTGCATTGGAACAAATATGTAAAAGCTTTCCACATCAAGAATGGAGAAGATTTACCATGAAGGCTGGACACTAGGTGATCCTTCACACCTTCCAACAGAATCCTTCAACATTTTGCTATCTTCTTTTGCCATGCGTCAAGTGCAGCAACATCGCTAGAAGCAGGTTTTGGAATTTATGCATCTATGAATTCCTTCAACCCATTGTCATACAGCATCGCCTCCATCCTATCCTTCCATGCAATATAATTCGAGCTGCCCTCAAGGGCATACTCCAATCACAATCCGTTGAAAGACATCTCAACTTCGACACCAAGAAAACACTGTTGCAAATTCGAATTCCACTAGCACAAAACTCAACCGCTTCAATGTTTTGCAATTGCTCCAATGATCAATATCGCTCTGATACCATGTAGCAATTATATAATTGATTTTTTATACATCTTAGATTCTCCTAATCACACACTATTTGACTTCATGCACAATGCAGAATCTCTTCTACCATTGATCATTAATTGCGGAAATAAAATCAATTGCATGCACACATTAAAACCATAAACATTCATACATATGAACACAGTAATTTATGGGAAAGCTTAAAGATGAAAACCCCCAACTATTTGTATATTATATGTCATAGAGATCATATAACAATCATCATACAAAGCTCCTCACAAGCTCTCAGTACAATCTCCAATTGCTACACACTAATCAGGTCTGATCTAGCAAATCTCATGCTCCAATCTCTTCCACCTGCTAGCCTGCCTCTACTGCACAATCACTACTGAAGAATGGCTCTAAATGAACTTGAATTGGTCTAGCCTTTCTCACGCAATCCTCATTGGCATCTCCAACCACTGCGTGTTGCAAATCATGCAACACTATAGTCACAACTGATAGTCACACTACTCCTTCACCTACCTCTTCACTGGTCTCCACTGAAACTATCCATGCACTGTAGTTAACTGATGTATTCTTTAGTTGATTAATGAGTTAATAATTAGTTAATTAATTAATAATTAATTAACACCACTCTCACTATTGTATCAATCAGTTAGACTAGATACAACTATCTCAACTATGTTTAACTGAGTTAAACTGAACAAAACTCCACCAACTACTTCAATAACTCCACCAAACTCTATCACATGAGTTCTAACTGAAGTCCTCCATGCAATAGCTCCACTAAACCTTTAGGAATAGCGTAATTCATTTTGTCAGCTCCTGTGCCACATTTGTGCACTTAACTGAAGTGCTCCAAGAGAATAAGATAATGTTTATAGTCCAAATATTATTAAGAGCTAATAATATTCAACATATCTATTTTTAGACTGGCAATCTAAAAATATATTCCGCCCAATACGTCTAAAAATAAAATTCCATCTATTTTTCCAGCTTGACCAACCATCCACAAATAGCATCCTGCAACTCATAGAATATGATCGACATGTCTAAAAATAGAAGTAGTCTAAAAATAGACTCGCGCCAAAAATAGCGTGCGGGCCCACTTAGTGAAGGCGACTCTTTTCACTAAGATCATCATCTTGTTGCAATCTCAACAGGGGTTTCGTCAGTTTAGCTACCGGATCATTCGGGAGTTGCAGAGTGAGGTAATCTCACAATTTTTCTTCTACCGAGTGATATTCTCTATATTGGATTGTGATCAAGGCATCCAGAGATCATATTCATAAATAATTGTTGCTTAATAATAAAACCCTCATATATGTTGCACCGATTTTCATGCATTGGGTTTTTCTGGGGACGTTTGCCCAAAAACAATGGTGTCCTTTGTGATGTTTTTCTTTCTGATCAGTTTCTTGTTTCGCCATATTTAATTTAATTAACTGAAGGTTTCTTCAGTATTTATATAATAAATATGTAAATAACTTCATAATGTAATTTACAAGTAGGTGAAGTAAATTCATTTGGTTGTAGTAGGATTCCGGATTTGGAATTTTCACATGGTATCAGAGCGTTGCAGCTGAGACAAGAAGAGCAGATCCAACACTGATTAGTAGGTTGAATAGTTGCAGAAGGCAGTAGTTTGAATCCCCAGAGGTATTGCGCAGTCTAGTCCAGGAGGGTTGAATTTTCGAGGAAATTCTCGTTCTGAGTGAGTCGATAGAGAGGAAGGTATTCCATATCCAAATTTTACTGTGGTAGAGGGAGTAGCATAGAGCCTCAGCGTAAGTGCTGGTGGGACACAATTTTCTGTAGGAATTTTTTTTTTTTTTCTGGGAAGAAAGACGTCAAAAGAAATAAAAGAAGCGCAGTGAGGGATTTTTCTTCCTCAAGGAGTTCCTAGCTGTGGAATTCTATTTTTTTAGATCTGAGCAAAAAATCTGGGTGGTTGATTTACCATCTCCAGCAAGGAGTGTGTAATCCAGTCCAGCGTTGCGCAGAGGAGAAACAGAGGGAGAAGATTTGACATTTGCTTGACTACCATGACAGCTCACAGGTTTAGAGACCAGGATTAGTTGGAGGGAGCCTCCAACTATGTAATCTGGAAGGTGCGAATCACATGCCTTCTATATGAATATGATCTCAAAATTTTCGTGACGAGTACGATAGCTTGCAGATCCAAATCCACTAAAGAAGTACATTACATATATGGAGAAGGCGAAGAGGATTCTCCTTAACAAAGTCAAAGATCACATAGTGTCCCACATATCTAGCAAGGACACAACTAGGAAGATGTGGGAAGCCTTAGCATCATTGTACGAAGGATCTTCCAAGTAGCGGAAGATGTACTTAGAGAATAAACTGCGACAGACACATATGCAGAAGGGGGAGTGTATTGTTCTGTTTCTCTCAAGGCTTCAGGAAACTCCTGATCAACTAACAGTAATGGGGTCCACACCTCAGCCTACCGCAATGGTAAGGCTGGCCCTAAACGCAGTCATATAGGAGTGGCAGGTCTTCGTCCAGAGTATTATGGGCAAAGAAAGACTGCCAAGCTGGGAGGAGATGTGAGTTTCTCTTCAATAAGAAGAGCTAAGGAGGGACCTAGTCAAGTGTAAACTTGATGACAACAGTAGCATTGGATTGAAGACAAAAGAGGAGTAGGAAAATGTAGCCCTTCCATCCAAGGGGCACTAGGAGCAATAAAGACGAAATAAGGACGTCTTAAAGATAAAATGCTTCAGGTGTGGTGAACTTGGTCACTACGCAATGCAGTGTCCTTTGAAGAAAATGGAAAATGGCGAGAAGCATGATCTGAAGGTTGCATTTGCAAAGTTCAAAGAAGATGAGTATGCCATGACTTCCTACGCATCTCTTAGAGGGAGATGGGGTGACATTAAACTATAAATTCTCAATAAATTCAGATGGGAAGGATCCTTGATGAGTCCACCTCTTGGATCATGAACTTGTTACGGGTGCCCAAGATCAGTAGTAGCAAGTTGGAGAGTTTCAGTTGGTGGAAAGGAATGTTGGAGCAACAAATTCAGTAGCTAGAGCACTAAATATAAGTAGTGCAGTGCAGAAAGACGCAGTGAAGAAGCAACAACAACATAATGGTTCAGAGGCACAGCGTGGGACTAGCAGCAGTCAGAGTTTTGTCATTGAGATGTATCCATACTGAACACTTGTTCAGATTTTGGATGTTTTTCAGTTGCTTCTCTCAACAATTGAGTTGTAGTGCAAAGTTAGTAGTGGCAGTATTAACAGCAGATGCAACATTTGAGAGGGATTTGTAGTACAGATGCAGTGTTGATCGTGGCAGGGTCGGCAGCAGTACAGTTGCAACAGCAGCGCAGTAGTTGGTGGACAACATTCCATACATCAGCAACGCAGAGGGAGATGCTTCAGAGTCAGAGTAGTGTGCATCAGGGCATATTTCTAGAGAAAATTCCTCGCTAAGAGGGAGTGTTGATTTGGGGTAGCATCGGATGTGCTCTAAGTCTCAAACTTTGTCGAGAGGCTTAGACACATGTATTCCAGACAACCCAGAAATTGCGTGGGAAAATTCCACCTGGATTTTATTTTATTAATAAAATTAATTATTTTAAAGTGACCCTAAGTCTAAACTTGGGAAAATAAAATAATTAAATTGAATTAATAGAATATGGCTGTGAATGTTCTAAAAAAAGGAGATCAAATCAAAATGTGATCTTAGTCGTTGATTAGAGATCTAATCTTGGTCGTTGAAGTATCAACGAGAAGACTATAAATAAGAATTGAGGGTCATTTGGAAAGATACACCAAGAGATCAAGAGTTTGAATTTTCTGAAGTGAGCAGTGCTTAGAGGAAAACTTTGACTGAGATACTCTCACGCAGAGAGGGCAAAAGAAGTTTTGGCCAGAGGATATTCTTCGGGGTCAAGAATACTCGTAGAGTGGTAGAGAAAGATGCATAAGAGGCAACACAGTGCCCATAGAGGTTGACGTAGCACCCAAAGAGGGTGACGCAGGGCCATGAAGGCCACACGTAGAGGCAACACAAAATTCCTAAGCAGAAGTCCAAGATTCAGCTAGGAGATCGATATTTAGAGCCGAGAGGGCTAGAATCGAGTTTCCTAAGGGATGATCGATCCAGTAGAGGAGGTGACACAATCCTTCAGAGGTCCCCACGCAGGCCTACGCTATTACTACGCAGAGGCAGTGCATAGGGTGCTTGGGTTTCATTAGTTTAGCTATCGAGTCAGCTGGGACTTGCAGAGTGAGGTACTCTCACAATTTTTCTTCTACCGAGTGATATTCTCTGTACTGGTTTGCCAGCAAGGCATCCAAAGATTGTATTCAAAATATTTTTTTCTTAATACTAAAACCCTCATATATGTTGCACCAATTTTTTTGCATTGGGTTTTTCCTGGGACGTTTGTCCAAAAACAACGATGTCCTGTGTGATGTTTTTCTTTCTTCTCAGTTTCTCATTTCACCATATTTAATTTAATAAAGTGAAGATTGCTTCAGTAATTTCTTCAGTATTTACAAAATAAATTCGTAAATAACTTGCTAATGTAATTTACAAGTAGGTGAAGTAAATTCAGTTGGTTGTAGTAGGATTCCGGACTTGGAATTTTCACAATTGCATCTTGCTCTTTCCTAGATTTCCAATAAATTGACAAAATAACATCAAAAAAGAAAAAAAAAATCAAGTTGCCTAAACATCACAAACTATTAGAACATCATACTTATTGTTTTTCATTGAGCAAGGAAAATAGAAAAATGGTGTCTAATGCTTTCCCCAACAAAACTATTGAGCAATATAGTTGATTGCATCAATTAAAGTCAACAATAGGAGCACAGGTTTTTGTGATAAATGAAGAACATAGACAACATATATATTCAATTAAAATAGTGGAGACATATTTTCAATCAATCTAAGACACTACTACTTATGCATGTTGCATTTGTGACAAACTGAATTTTACAAAATACATGTGAGACACTAACACACTCACATTGTAAACTCTATTCAATGTTTTTTCTGGAGCAGAAACAAAATCCATCAAAATCAATGACCATATTTCCAAATATTTCAATTTTGTAGTTCTGTTGATGAGCAAAAATGACCTCATCAATAAGTTCTCAATGGAAAGTTGTTTGCATTTTCATCACCCCTGCATATTCGACAAAATTTGATATCGTTTTTTGTTGCAGAGTTAACACCTTTGGAGGAAATATTGGTATCACCAAGAATGACCTTTGCACAGATTAGGAAACTTGGGTGAAAATTATCACATATTGGGTTAATAGACATGACTATAAATGTTCTTGTCGGTTTGGACATAGTTCTAACAACCTTACCTAGAAACATTAATGACACCGTGACAATTGTAACTATGCTAAAGAGAAAAATAGAATACATGAATGCTTAATTGTCAAGAAACATTCGGCCAAAGAAAGTGATCACTTCTTTGTCTGACTTGTGCAACATGGATGTATACAAAAATGAACACATGGTAATCAATAATGACTCACAAAAACACTTTGACCAACAAAAAAAAAATCATGACAATTGTTAGACTCCTGTATTCCACAGTATCACAAGGTGACTGATTATTGATTAGATTTTTCTCATACTGAAAATAATATTCCATAGCTATAATTTATTTTCAGAGAAAGAAAGGGAACTCCTGACTGTCAAGAGCCTGAAAGAAATCAATTTGCCTTTCCATTCAGTATAAGGAAGAAAGTGTTGTTGATAAGGTGTGATGGTGATCAAACTTTGTTTCTGCCCTCATTCCATTTCATTCACCCTCTTTACCCTCTCATTTCCTCCATATCCTGAAATGCTCTGAATCCCATTCAAACCCCAAAACCCACATGCATCACCTTTGGGACTTATTTCTTTATAAACCCATTTATGTTAAATTCTGAAACTCCATGGTTATAGCTCTACCCACCCATTAGCAGCCATATCATTCTCCCTCTTAAACTTGCCTTAAACCGCACCTCCAACCCTGCTTTAGGTCACTTGATACATTCATATATATCACATAAACCACAATAAACACCTACACTTGCTTGATATCCTAAGTTCGGACCTCTACCTCTCTCCGCAATCGCACATCGCAAGATTCAAAAGGTAGGCACCCAGGGATAAATTTTATCGTCGCCGAAGTGCGATGTCCGGGACCCCTATTTTTCATCACATACACCTCAAATGCTTTGAAATCATTCATATTATGGTTCGGATGGCTTTTTCCATCGCTTAACTAAACTTCACGTGTCCACTTGGAAAGGTTTATGGTGGGGTCCATTTCCCAATCGCAATCGCAAATCGCAGCGTTTAAAGGACGGGCGCGGGAGATAAAGGTTAAATTCAGCAAAGTGCGATGTGCAATGTCTTGGTGGGACCTGATCACAATCACAAATCGCGAAACTTAAAAAGACAAGTTGCGAAGGTAAAATATTAAAACCGCAGAGTGCGATATGCGATGCCACGGTCAGGCCCAATCGACGAATGTTAAATTAGCCGATATGCGATATGAAGTGACGTAGCAGGGTGACATGACAGATGATGTGGCCAATGACGTGGCAGATGACGTAGCAGATGACGTGGCCCTAGCCCGCATACCGCGCATCGCAAGTTTTAATAAATAAGCACAAAGGTAAGTGTTATAATTGGCAAAGTGCGATGTGCGGTGCGGTGGGACCTAATCACAAATTGCAAGTTTAAATGAATAAGTGCAAAGGTAAATTTTATAAACTACAACATGCGAAGTGAGATGATTAGCATGGATGCGATGCAGCTTTAGAAGTAAATTCTATGAGATTTCAAGTCCGGGTAAATGTGTTTTTGCGTTGTTTAGTTAGAAAAAGAATTAAAACACAAAAGGAAGGACCCAGGTAGCAAAGGGCTCATGTTGGGCCCCACCCGTGTGTTATATCATTCAACCTTTAATCGCCCTCCACCTTTCCTCCCTCTTCACTCCTCTCCCTACATCCGACGCCCTTATCCAGTTTCGACCTCCCCACACCATTCGAACTTTATCATGAGGGGGGGAGGGGTCTGGAATGGGAAGTATCCCATACCGCCCATCCATATATGTATCACACTCAAGATTACTCCTCACCCCCCCATCCGATATCGCTTACCTATTAGCCCCCTTTGAAAAATTGTTTCCACCGTCATCCCAAACTATTGTTGTTGTATGACCATTGCCAATGCCACCACGCCACATCCTCCATCATGCATCCTAGTCCGCCAACCGCCATCCCTCCACGATCGAGCATATTGGGTTTGAAACTCATTCTACGGAGAAATAAGGTGAAACACGACCAAAAGGGCTCAGGTAGTAAAAATACACCACAGGTTGAGTCGGGCAGGAAAGGGTGTTTCATGCATACTTTTTATGGTTATAACAACAGAGATTGAAGGGACAGAAAAATACATCAGCACCAGCATCAATAAATGAAAGTGACTAGCACTGCATAGATTTGATTACCCAACGCATGTTTTTCTGTAAAACAAAGCTAGATGTCAGAGCCTCCATTGGCTGCCTCTTTGAAACCATCACAGCCACCTTCATAGCTTACTGTTTGATCTTCTAAGGAGCCATTGAAGCATTTGGATCTATGAATATTTGTCCATAATTAATTCCAGAGGCGGTTGTTGTCAGTGATGTCTGAATCAAGAATTGCATGGCCACACTTGTCATTTTCTGCTTAATTGTAATCAATGAAAGGTTGTCGACTAAGGTAGGGCAACCGACTTAGTTTTTAGATAAATATTACATACCTTAGCAGTATCAAGGGTTGGAAAATTGGACCTTTTTGAAGATTGCATTGTAAGAAGTATTGGAACTCCGTAACTGTGTGAGCTGGGCATCAATAATAAGAGACCATTCACATGATTCTTGAGCTATGTTAATGGTGGTTTTTTTCCTCTGTATTTATGTTTTTCCTCTGTCTTTTCATGATGTGCATCAATTTATCTGATTTCAAAACAGAAAATTTAGATTAAGATTTTCTAAGAGAGCACCTTAATCCTATCTGTGCTTGTTATCTTAATGTTTTCCTCTAAGACCTGAATGCAGAATTCAGATATTGTCTGCTCTACATTTACGTTGAAGTATAGTTCAAGAATTCTTAACTGCTCTTTAGCTATTACTGAACCCACTACTTTCTCCCATCTCATATTCACACTGCTAGTAAGTTCCAGTCTACATAGTTAGCTTGCCCTGTGAATGCCCTTGAAATTTGATGCACATTCTACCTTTTATGACTCCATAGCCCAATGGATTAATTTTTATAGCTTTGCCTTTCCAACTACCCAATCAATCAAACGAAGAACCCCCATCACTGTAACTGGCCTAATATCAGCACTTATAATTATCAAGTTAGATCATAAAATAGAGAGAGCCCTCTCTGAGTCTAGGAAGGCTAGGTCCTAGACTCCAAAGTGGTTTGATGTTGTCCTCTGTCATTTTTTCTTGCCAATCTTACAAATTACGAGGTGATAACATAATGGCGACCATACTGGGGAGACACTTATTGAAAAAGCTCAGTGTTTCTACAGAACTCAGAAACCCCAGTCAAATTTGTATGATTTGAGTATTTTCCAAGATTGGTATCTGGTTGTTTATGGTGGACAATAGCCAGTCACAAAAAAGATGAAATCATCCACCTGGTGACTCCAATTCAGACCAGTCCCATTCAAAGACTCCACTGGAGGAAGGACCTAAAACATGACCAGTCAGCCTAAAAAGAGAAGGTATCCAAGCCCAAATTGGATTCAAGAGATTGTTGTTTTTATCTGTAACTATATTATATCCTACTTTAAGCCTGATCAAGAGTACACTACTAAGGTTTACATTGATCATTGGAAGTTTGATGAGCCTCAAGAAGTTAAGCCCCAAATTGCAGACCATGTACACATTTATACACATGTGCACATCTTGGATGCACTTGTGGAAAACCCAGTGAAACATGAGCCTCATGCTATCTTCCTGCTCTTTCTAAACCCCCAAATGGTTATAAGCCTCTTGTTGTACTGCCTATACCTGTAAAAGTCCCAAACAAATACAAGCCTCCAGTTTTGCCTCCTGTCCTCCATGACCTCCCTGCAAATTTTATCAATAATATACCCAGATTTAATGGGAAAAATGCAAGGATCACTGCCAAAAAGCACATGAAAAACCTTGAGGATTTCCTTGATCTATTTGAGGTGGGAGAAGTTGATGTGCGTATCAGAATTTTTGCCCTGTCATTGCAAGGAAAAGTCGAAATTTGGTTTAAAGATCTTTCAGCTGCAAGCATTAGCAATTTTCATCAATTCACTTAAGTTTTTCCTAGATAGATGGGTGGTCGTGGGAATTTTTTTTCTCATCATAGAAGAGTACTATCATTTAAAAAGATAGCCTAGGGATACAGTACAACATTTTTCAGCCAAGTTTAATAAGGTATACCATTCAATACCTACTAAGATAAAGCCAACCCTAGGATGGGCTCTCTTGCACTACCCAGATGCCTTTGATCCAGATATGGCATTCCAATTAAGAGAAATGGACCCTACAACCCTGGAAGAAATGAAAAATGTGGCAATTGATGTGGAAGCCAACCTGTTGCACAGGGAAGCAAAGTTAAAAGAGATGAAGAAGGACAAAATAGAAAAATAGCAATTGATATCTGCAAAGATAAAGCTAGATATGTTAACAAACACAGTAAACGAAATGATGCATATGATTAGCAGGAAAGAGGAACTTGATGTTCAGATACATCCTGTTCCATTAGTCCCAGAGAAGAAAAACATCAATATACCCAAGCAGTTTGCAGCCCATCCTAGACACCCTAAAACATAAAATGATTGTTACATTTACTCTATCCACAATGTACATGATAGATGACATTGCATAAAGAGGTACCCATCTCGAATATGATTATCAAGAGGAAGACTATAAAGTCAAGGTTGAGGCTAGTTATTCGAAGTAGCCAGCATTATGTTCTCAGGATGAACAAACTCAGGGTTCACAATGCAAAGATGACAACCAAACTCTGCGTGTTGAGCAATATTGTAAGAAAGAAAATGCAGAAAGATGTCAAGTAAGTACAAAATGCATTCCTCTATCTTTTATCTCACTCTTAAGAGAGCATTACAAGCGGGTTGAAAATAGGAAGGAGGAGGAATGCTCCAAGGAGTCAGTTGAGGAAAAGAGGAATGATCCTAAACCTTTTTCAGATCCAGAAGTTCTCCCCCCGAGTCATCCTGAAATCACGGAATATGAAATAGAGGAAGAACCAATACATCTTGAGTCTTTTCCTTTAGGTTTCAATTCATTTCAGTTTATGAAAGGGAATCTGGATCACCTTCTAGATGATAATCATAGGAGAATATATCTCTCTCACCAATCAGATGAGGAAATCGGGGATGATAAAATATATGTCTTAGATCCAAGGGTTTAGGCCTCGATTTCTTTTGAATGTCAAGTAACATATGAAATCACATAGCCTAAAACAGATGATGAATTGATTAAGATTGATTCTTTTCCCTTATGCTTTAATGCATTTCAAATTATGAAAGGAAATTGGGATCACATTCTGGTTGATAATCATAAGAAGACACATGAGGTATTAGAAGAACCAACTCTACAACCTAAAGCACCACATGACCCAGTAGCAGATGCATTAGAGGGTCTCTGCTTTCAAAGTCAATCTTCCTATGTTCATAATGCTCTCAAAAGCTGCTATGATATGGATATGACTAGATAGTCTTCCCCATTGTCTGATTCAGTAGAAGTAGTGGCACAACACTCATCAGGTAGCATGAAAACATGTTTTGAGTTGCTTGTAGACCAGGAGAGCACATCTGCAGTACCAGGATATGAATTTCAGGTGGCTGAGTCACAATACCCAGAAATAAATCAAGAGTATCTTGATCCAGTGGCTATCTATATGGAGGAAATTTTCTATACAAATCCTGCGCATATTTCCGGCATGATAGTTGTTTTTTCAAATGTACCAAGAACCATGTAAATCAGATCATGCCAAGAATTTTTGTCAAACACCATTATCAAGTTTGTCTCTGAACATGGTAAAGAGCAATGAAAGAACAAATATATTAGAAAAATTACTTAACTGGATGCACTGGCATTATTGTATTATTTAGAAGCTCAACCATTTTAGTAGATTAGGGTGGGTAGGTATGCAAATAAGCTCAGCACTCAGAGCATATTTCTAGTTTTAGTTTAACTTTGCTTTATAGTTTCAGTTCAAGTGTGTCCTAGACTACAGATTGCAGAGAGTATTGACCTCAACTTGTAGGTTTTCAGCCACAGAATTTTTTGTAGCAGATTGAGTTGCAAGTTTTGGGATCAGCCTAATGGATCAGGCCACTAGGCAACGATGTTCTTGACACCTCTTGAAGGACCTGCCATCCTTAGCCTGAGCCACTCTTAGACTCCTGTATTTCACAGTATCACAAGGCGACTGATTATTGATTATATTTTTCTCATACTGAAAAATAATATTCCATAGCTATAATTTATTTTCATATAAATAAAGGGAACTCCTGACTGTCAAGAGCTTTAAAGAAATCAATCTGCCTTTCCGTTCAGTAGAAGGAAGAAAGTTTTGCTGATAAGGTGTGATGGTGGTCAAACTTCGTTTCTGCCCTCATTTCATTTCATTCACCCTATTTACCCTCTCATTTCCTTCATATCCTGAAATGCTATGAATCCCATTCAAACCCCAAAACCCACATGCATTACCTTAGGGACTTATTGCTTTATAAACCCATTTATGTTAAAGTCTAAAGCTCCATGGTTATAGATCTACACACCCACTAGCAGCCATATCATTATCCCTCTTAAACTTTCCTTAAACCACAGCTCTGCCCCTACTTTAGGCCACTTGATACATTCATATATATCACATAAACCACAATAAACACCCGCACTTCCTTGATATCCTAATTCTGGACCTCTACTTCTCTCCGTAATCGCACATCACAAGATTCAAAAGGTAAGCGTTGATCCAGGTGGATATTGGTGGCCACCCACATATTCCACTTGGGGTGCCACCATTTTCTCTTTCAGTTTTTTAGTTTTTGCGCAACTTACCATTTTTGATAATTTTTTGGGTCCTGAACTTCTGGAGCCGTTTTGAGGCCCTAAACGACATTTTTTGGGAAAAATGAGAGCGGCCCAACATCTCTTTCTTGCACCAAAAGTTGTACTCCTTGGATATATCTTTATAACGAGCTGTTGAACGCATCAAACGGAGATCGTATGCCCAAATTTACGTCCCTGGAAAGTTGAAACACCAATTTACCCAAATGGGGCCCATAGTTTTGGCGCTTCATCTCCTAGGGTTAGGGTTTTGGATGTTTAGGGTTTTCCATTGTTTCTAAATAATAAATAGGCCCTCGAGCCTCATTGTAACTGAGTTCAGAGGCCTGTAGCCACCACATCTCTTCTTAGAGATAAGTTACCAGCGCCATAGCTAGTTTATTTCTATTATGTCTATAAGTAAATTTCAGTTCTTTGATATTAATGAAATGAAGTGTTATTTCTGCGGCATATTTGTATTTATGGTTACATTTGTATTATGTTGCATTCCTACATAAATCTGGATCAGTGGTATCATAGGGGTCTACTTTTTTCTCGATCCTTCTTTGCATGTCCCAAACGAGGTCGAGGTATAAGGAGTTGGGGCTCGATCTGATTGAACCTTTGCAAGTTCAGCCTCGCAAACCCCAACGGCCGCCCATGGGGGATGAAAAGAAAGATGAGGGAGAAGGAGATCCTATTAAAATATTGCTCGAGGATGCCCTCGAAAAAAAGGAACGCAATTATGGATAACTTTGCCCAGATCCTTCAACAACTACCCACCGGCGGCGCATCTGCATCCAATAACCACTCTGGAGGCGCGACTCCCTTTAAGGTACAAGTAAACTTTGACATTCCGATATTTGAGGGTCAAATAGATGCAGATGTCATATATTGATGGTTGAATCTATTAGAAGTATGTTTCTCAGTCCATGACATTTCCGACTGGGAGAAGATTATTTTTGCACTCCTCAAAGCTACCCCCCATGTCAAGGACTGGTGGGAAACCTACTGTGAGAAAAAGGATGAGACATAACCCTCTCTATTCTCAGTCGTACCCACTTAGAATTCTTTCTAAGATGCCATCAAGGAACAATACTATCCTGTGGGGAGCTATGAGGACAAGTACATACAATGGACCACGTTGTGGTAAAAAATGGATCAAGGTGTGCATGAGCTGACGAATCTGTTCCATACCTCGCGCACAAAGTTGGGTATCAAATATTCGGAGAAACATTTGGTGCTAAAGTATTGCAATTGTCTACATAGATACATTCAAGAGGAAATGGAGCTCCTTGACATCTCCTCGCTTGGTACGACATATCAATATGCTGCCAAGATTGAGCAGAAATTCAAGCAGAAGAAGCGATACTTTGGATCTGCGAATCAAAAGCAAGGGAAAGGTGCCCCCAAACCGCAAAAAAAAGTACAAATCCAAGGCATGGCAGCCCAAGACAACCTGCCAAAGCCACAAGCAAAGAACAACACCGCGAAGCCAAATAAGGACACGAGAAAGTGATGTGAGTTCCATAAGAGCTCCACTCACAACACAAGTGAGTGTCGGGCCAAGAAGTCGCTCATGGCCGAGATGAGGGATTCTGAATCAGATGCATGGTCCGACTCTGAATCAGAACCTGAAAAGGCGATTGACAAATGGAAACATATTATTGATGCAGAGCCCAATGCTACTATTGCCACTGCAAAGATCCAGAAGGAGGAACTAGAGGATCCAGAGGAGGCGGAACGTCTCTTCCACTCCCAGATGTGGGTAAAGGGTTCCCCGCTACAACTCATTGTCAACAATGGGAGCCAAAAGAACCTCATTTCAGAAGATGTCGTGAAGCGGTTGGGCTTTCTGACCACAATGCACCCACATCCATACACCATCGGGTGGCTTCACCAAGGACGGGATCTTCGTGTCAGCCAACAGTGTCGCCTTCCCTATAGCATCAAGCCCTTCACGGATGAGGTATTATGTGACATTGCTCCTATTGATGTTTCTGATGTATTATTAGGCCAACCATACTTGTGGAAGTGACATGTTGTGTATGAGTCATGGCCTTGCGTTGTTATTGTTACCTTGGGAAATAAGTTGTACAGGATACCAGAGGTACCACTGCCTACCACTATCTCTTTGGTTACTGCAAAACAATGCAGTAAGCTCATTTACCAAACCAGGAAATTTGTTTTCCTAATGATCCGCCCCCAGGGAAAGAAGAAGATTGTGGCCACGACCTTTAAACATGGCTCCTCTGCACAACAACAACAAATGGACAAGGTTGTGGAGGAGTACGGGGACATTTTCACCTCACCCACAGGGGTGCCTTTGCACTGTCAGGTCAAGCACCCCATTGATCTGACCCCAAGTGTGCCACTACCCAATGAACTGATCTATCGGTGCTCTGTTCTGGAGAACGATGAAATCAAGAGGCAAATTCAAGAGCTGCTACAGAAAGGTCACATCTAGCCAAGTTCATCGCCTCGTGGGAGCCCGATCATGTTAGTACAGAAGAAGGATGAGACTTGGAGACTCTGTATTGACTATTAGGCGCTGAACAAGATCATTGTCTGGAATAGGTAGTCGATCCCACGGATTGATGACCTTATAGACCAACTCAAAGGGGAAAAATATTTCAGCAAGATCGACTTGAAGTCTGGGTATCACCAGGTATCCGTCGAACCCTTCGATGTGTGGAAGACTACCTTCAAAGTTAAGGAGGGCCTTTTCGAATTGTTGGTCATGCCTTTCGGGTTGACGAATGCTCCTGCAACCTTAATGAGGTTGATGGACGACATCTTGAGGCCATTCACCAAATAATTTGTAGTAATGTACTTGGATGACATTATGATCTTCAACCAAACTTGGGAAGAGCACCTCCACCAAATCCGAAAAGTCCTCCAAACACTACGACAACACAAGTTGTGTGCCAATTTGGAGGAGTGCACTTTTGGCATGACCAAGGTTTAATATCTGGGATACATTATTGATGAAAGGGGGGTGCATGTGAATCCAACCAAAATCCAAGTCATTCGAGACTGGCCAACCCCAACCACTATAATCGAGATTCGCAGCTTTCTGGGTCTTTCTAATTTCTACCGCAGGTTCATGTTGGGATTCTCTCATATCACTTGGCCCTTGAGTCAAGTCACCAAGGGAGGAATGAGAGAAAAATTCTCTTGGTCAGAATCTCAACATAAGGTGTTCATAGAATTGAAACGTCGCCTCTGTTCTACCCCCGTGCTCACATTACCAGACTTGCAACAATCATTTGAGATCAAGATAGATGCCTCTGACTCTGCTATTGGGGTAGTTCTTACTCAACAGGGGCATCCGTGGCATATCATAATGATCTATTTTCCGACATAGATCGCAAGTATCCCACTTATGAAAAAGAAATGTATTCCATTGTGCAGGCTTGTCGACAATGGAAGCATTACATTTTTGGGATGGAAACAATCATCCACATAGACCACCAACCCCTGCAATTCATACAAACACAAGGGCAGTTGCAGAACGATCGCCATCAAAAGTGGTCCACATATCTGCAACATTTTCATTTTAACATCAAGTACAAGAAGGGTAGCACCAATAATGTTGACCTCAGCCAACCACCGATCGTGGCACTAACCACCATTCTCAACTCTTGTGGGCATGAGACTTCTGATTGGCCGCTTATCTACAAGAGCGATCCAGAATTAGGCCACACATACAAGGCACTCTTGGGGGGTACAAAAGTTCCAAATTTCAACCTCAAAGATGCACTGTTATGTCACGTGGGACACCTTTGTGTTCCTTCAAGCGAGCGTGCGAAGATGATATGGGAAGCACACTATAGTTGAGTCGTTGGGCATTTCGGGGTCAAGAAAACAATGGCAGTACTACAAAAGTATTTCTATTGGCTGAACCTTCGATGGGATGTCAGGAAGTACATCAGATCGTGCATTGCTTGTGCCATTGCCAAACCGACCATCAAAAAGCAAGGCCTCTATACTCGGCTACCTACTACTATTCGACCTTGGGAATCCATCTTCATGGATCACATGTCAGGCCTTCCTTCTACTAAGCATGGAAATGACTTTGTTTTCATGCTCATCAACAGATTCTCAAAGATGGTCATTATGGCGGCTTGCAAGAAGAACATCACAACAGAAGCCACTACTAAACTCTTCTTTGAACGAGTTTGGGTGAACTTTGGGATCCCATAGTCTATCATATCAGATCGTGACAACAGGTTCCTCAGCACATTTTTCTCCAGCCTCTAGTCAATGTTGGACACCAAGCTCACCAAGTCCACACCTTTCCATCCCCAAACTGATGGCCAGACAGAGGTCGTCAACAGTATGATTGTACACATTCTGCGCATGTACAATTCAAAGCATCCACGACATGGGATGAGAGCCTCCCCTATGTACAACACAGTTATAATCAGGCTCTCCACAGCTCAACGGCCACAGACCCTTTCAAGTGGGCTTGGGATTCCAGCCACTATGTCCCATTGACGTAGCCATGCCATTTGCAGCTACTCAGGCCTATTCGGCTTATGTCCAGTATGAAGTTAACAAAGCGAACAACTTCATCGAGCACATTCAACACATCCTCCAACAAGTTCATGACATATTGGACAGAGCCAATGTTAAGTACAAGCAACGACATGATCAACATTGGGTACCACACAACTTCCAAGTGGGCGACAAAGTGTGGCTACATTTGCAGAAAAAGCGCCTCAGTGGACCCCGCCGCAAGCTTTGCCCACTCCGATATGGGTCGTACACCATCACCAAGGTAGTAGGGAACAATGTCTTCGAGCTCACTACTCCTTGTTCTGCACTCGGTATTCAATTTGGACCACCTTCGTCCCTACTTCCCACCTCTACTGGACACCTATGACATTGCAGAACAACTCACAACAACATAGTTAAACCCAAACTGCATGGAATAGGCCACCACAGATTGTATCATGGACATACAAATCAAGAACACTCACCAACAGAAGATCCAACTATATCGAGTTGTCAAAGCTAGCCAACTCTTGCACCAAGGAAAGTGGTTCACTAGGGACCAAGTTCAGCAGAAGTTTCCTCATCTCATGGAGGAACTCAACGCAATGAGGACCATTGCTTCCTAAGGGAGGAGGAATGATCCAGGTGGATATTGGTGGCCCTCCACCTATTCCACTTGGGGCCCCATCATTGTCTCTTTCAGTTTTTTTAGTTTCGGCACAACTTACTATTTTTTTACAGTTTTTCGGGAACTGAACTTTCGGAGCCATTTTGAGGCCCTAAACGACGTTTTTTGGGAAAATCGAGAGCAACAAAGTGTTCCCTTCTTGCACCAAAAGTTGTACTCCTTGGATAGATATTTCTAATGAGCTATTGAGCGCTTCAAACGGAGATTGTATGCCAAGGTTACGTCCCGGGGAAGTTGAAACACCAATTTACCCAAACGGGGCCCATAGTTTTGGCGCTTCATCTCCTAGGGTTAGTGTTTTGGATGTTTAGGGTTTTCCATTGTTTCTAAATAATAAATAGGCCTTCGAGCCTCATTATAATTGAGTTCAGAGGCTTGTTTCCGCCACATCTCTTCTTAGAGATAAGCTACCAGAGCCCTAGCTAGTTTATTTTTGTTATGTCTGTAAGCAAATTTCAATTCTTTGATATTAATGAAATGAAGTGTTATTTATATTGCATATTTGTATTTATGGTTACATGTGTGTTATGTTTCATTCCTACATAAATCTGGATCAGTGGTATTAGATGGGTCTGCTTTTTCTCGATCGTTATTTGTATGTCCCTAACGAGGTTGAGGTATAAGGAGTTGGGGCTCGATCTGATTGAACCTTTGCAAGATCAGCCTCGCAAACCCCGACGGCCACCCATGGGGGATGAAAAGAAAGATGAGGGAGCAGGAGATCTTATCAAAATATTGCTCGAGGAGGCCCTCGAAAAGAAAAGGAGCACGATGATGCATAACTTTTCCCAGATCCTTCAACAACTGCCCACCGATGGCACATCAGCATCGAACAGCCACTCTGGAGGCGCGACTCCCTTTAAGGTACAAGTAAACTTTGACATTCCCATATTTGAGGGTCAAATAGATTCAGATTTCATAGATAGATGGTTAAATCTATTAGAAGGATATTTCTCGGTCCATGACTTTTCCGACCGTGACAAGATTATTTTTGCACTCCTCAAAGCTACCCCCAAAAAGGATGAGACAGAACCCTCTCTATTCTTAGCCGTACCCACTTGGAATTATTTCCAAGATACCATCAAGGAACAATAATATCTCGTGGGGAGAAATGAGGACAAGTACATACAATGGACCACGCTACGGCAACAAAGGGATCAAGATATGCATGAGCTAACGAATCTGTTCCATACCCTGCGCACAAAGTTGGGTATCAAAGATTTAGAGAAACATTTTGTGCTAAAGTATCGCAATTTTCTACACAGATACATTTAGGAGGAAATGGAGTTCCTTGACATCTCCTCACTTGGTACGGCATACCTATATGCTGCCAAGATTGAGTAGAAATTCAAGCAGAAGAAGCAAGACTTTGGATCTGTGAATCAAAAGCGAGGGAAAGGTGCCCCCAAGCCGTAGAAGAAAGGACAAAGCCAAGGCATGGCGTCCCAAGACAACCTGCCAAAGCCACAAGCAAAGAACAACACCGTGAATCCAAAGAAGGACATGGGAAAGTGGTGTGAGTTCCATACGAGCTCCACTCACAACACAAGTGAGTGTCGGGCCAAGCAGTCGCTCGTGGTCAAGATGAGGACTTCTGAAACAGTGCATGCTCCGACTCTGAATCAAAACCTGACAAGGGGAATGACAAAGGGAAACAGATTATTGATGCAGAGCACAACGCCACTGTTGCCACTACAAAGATCCAAAAGGAAGAACCAGAGGATCCAAAGGAGGTGGAACGTCTCTTCCACTCCCAGATGTGGGTAAAGGGTTCCCCGCTATAGTTCATTGTCGATAATGGGAGCCAAAAGAACCTCATTTGAGCAAATGTCATGAAGTGGTTGGGCTTTCCGACCACGGCACACCCACATCCATACACCATTGAGTGGCTTCACCAAGGACAGGATCTTAGTGTCAGCCAACAGTGCCACGTTCCCTATAGTATCAAGCCCTTCATGGATGAGGTATTATGTGACATTGTTCTTATTAATGTTTCTAATGTATTATTAATCCAACCATACTTGTGGAAGCGACATTCTGTGTATGAATCACGACCTTGCGCTGTTATTTTTACCTTGGGAAATAAGTTGTACAGGATACCAGAGGTACCACAGCCTACCACTATCTCTTTGGTTACTACAAAATAATGCAGTAAGCTCATTTCCCAAACCAGGAAATTTTTTTTCCTGATGATCCACCCCTAGGGCAAGAAGAAGACTCTGGCCACGACCTCCAGACATGGTTCCTCTACACGACAACAACAAATGGACAAGGTTGTGTAGGAGTATGGGGACATTTTCACCTCACCCATAGGGTTGCCTCTGCACTGTCAGGTCAAGCACCCCAGTGATCTGACCCCAGGTGCGCCGCTACCAAACAGACCGATCTATCGGCGCTCTGTTCTGGAGAACGATGAAATCGAGAGGAAATTTCAAGAGCTGTTGCAGAAAGGTCACATCCAACCAAGTTCATCATCCTGTGGGAGCCTGATCGTGTTAGTACAGAAGAAGGATGGGGTTTGGAGACTCTGTATTGACTATTGGGAGTTGAATAAGATCAGTGTCTGGAATAGGTACCCGATCCCACGGATTGATGACCTTCTAGACCAACTCAAAGGGGCGAAATATTTCAGCAAGATTGAATTGAAGTCTAGGTATCACCAGGTACCAATCGAAACCTCCGATGTGTGGAAGACTGCCTTCAAAGCTAAGGAGGGCCTTTTCAAATGGTTGGTCATGCCTTTCAGGTTGACGAATGCTCCCACAACCTTCATGAGGTTGATGGACGACATCTTGAGGCCATTCACCAACTCATTTGTAGCAGTGTACTTGGATGACATTCTGATCTTCAGCTAGACTTGGGAAGAGCACCTCCACCACATCCGACAAGTCCTCCAAACACTACGGCAACACAAGTTGTGTGCCAATTTGGAGAAGTGCACTTTTGGCATGAACCAGGTTCAATATCTGGGATACATTATTAATGAAAGGGGGGTGCATGTGGATCCAACCAAGATCCAATTCATTCAAGACTAGCCAACCCCAACCACTATAACCGAGCTTTGTAGCTTTCTGGGTCTTGATAATTTCTACCGCAGGTTCATGTTGGGATTCTCTCATATCACTTGGCCCTTGAATCAAGACACCAAGGGTGGAGCGAGAGAAAAATTATTTTGGTCAGAATCTCAACAAAGGGCATTCATAGAATTGAAACATCGCCTTTGTTCTGCCCCCGTGCTCACATTACCATACTTGCAACAACCATTTGAAATCGAGACATATGCCTCTGACTATGCTATTGGGGCAGTTCTTACTCAACAGGGGCATCCAGTGGCATATCATAGTGAGACATTTTCCGACACAGTTCGCGAGTATCCCACTTATGACAAAGAAATGTATTCCATTGTGCAGGCTTGTTGATAATGGAAGCATTACATTTTGGGGAAGGAAACAACCATCCACACAGACCACCGACCCCTGAAATTCATACATACACAAGGGAAGTTGCAGAACAATTGCCATCAAAAGTGGTCCACATATCTGCAACAGTTTGATTTGAATATCAATTACAAGAATGTTAGCACCAATAATGTTGCAGACTGCCTCAGCCGACCATCGATCGTGGCACTAACCACCATTCTCAACTTTTATGGGCATGAGACTTCTGATTGGCCACTTCTCTACAAGAGCGATCCAGAATTCTGCCACACATACAAGGCACACTTGGGGGGTATGCAAGTTCCAAATTTTCACCTCCAAGATGAATTGTTATGTCACCTGAGACACCTTTGTGTTCCTTTAAGTGAGCGTGCAAAGATGATATGGGAAGCACACTATAGTCGAGTCGCTGGGCATTTTCGGGTCGAGAAAACAATGGCAGTACTACAGAAGTATTTCTATTGGCCGAACCTTCAACAGGATGTCGAGAAGTACATCAGATCCTGCACTGCTTGTGTCATTGCCAAACCGACCATCAATAAGCAAGGCCTATATACTCTGCTACCTACCCCTTGTCGACCTTGGGAATCCATATTCACGGATTACATGTCAGACCTTCCTTCTACTAAGCATGGAAACGATTGTGTTTTCGTGGTCGTCGACAGATTCTCGAAGATGGCCATTATAGCGGCCTGCAAGAAGATCATCACAGCAAAAGCCACTACTAAACTCTTCTTTGAACGAGTTTGGGTGCACTTTGGGATCCCACAGTCTATCATATAAGATCGTGACAGCAAGTTCCTCAACACATTTTTCTCTAGCCTCTGGTCAATGTTGGACACCAAGCTCACCAAGTCCACACCTTTCCATCCCCAAACTGATGGCCAGACAGAGGTCGTCAACAGGATGATTGTTCACATTCTACGCATGTATAATTCAAATTATTCACGACATGGGATGAGAGCCTCCCATATGTACAACATAGTTAGAATTGGGCTCTCCACAGCTCAACCGGCCACAGCCCCTTTCAGGTGGGCTTGGTATTCCAGCCACTATGTCCCATTAATGTAGCCATGCCATTTGCGGCTACTCAGGCCAATTCGGCTCATGTCTAGTCTGAAGCTGACAAAGTGAACAGCTTCATCGAGTGCATTCAATACACCCGCCAACAAGTTCACGACATATTGGATAGAGCCAATGCTAAGTACAAGCAATGACATGATCAACATCGGGTACCACACAACTTCCAGGAGGGCGACAAAGTGTGGATACATTTGTAGAAGGAGCGCCTCAGTGGACCCCACCGCAAGATTTTCTCGCTCCGATATGGGTCGTACACCATCACCAAGGTGGTAGGGAACAATTCCTTTGAGCTCATTATTCCACCATTCCTTAGTCTACACTCGGTATTCAATGTGGACCGCCTTCGTCCCTACTTCCCACCTCTACTGGACACCTCTGACATTGCAGAACAACTCACAACAACAGAGTTAAACCCAGACTGCATGGAACAGGACACCACAGATTGTATCATGGACATGCAAATCAAGAACACTTGCCAACAGAAGATCCAAGTATATCGGGTTGTCAAAGCTGGCCAACTCCTGCACCAAGGCAAGTGGTTCACCAAGGACCAAGTTCAGCAGAAGTTTCCTCATCTCATGGAGGAAATCAACATAATGAGGACCATTGCTTCCTAAGGGAGGAGGAATGGTCTAGGTAGATATTGGTGGCCACCCACCTATTCCACTTGGGGCCCCACCATTGTCTCTTTCATTTTTTTAGTTTTGGCACAACTTACTATTTTTTACAGTTTTTCAGGTCCTGAACTTCCGGAGCCATTTTGAGGCCCTAAACGACATTTTTTTGGAAAACCAAGAGTAGAAAAGTGTGTGCTTCTCACACCAAAAGTTGTACTCCTCAGATAGATCTTTCTAATGAGCTATTGAGCGCATCAAACGGAGATCGTATGCCAAAGTTACGTCCCTGGGAAGTTGAAACACAAATTTACCCAAACGGGGCCCATAGTTTTGGCGCTTCATCTCTTAGGGTTAGGGTTTTGGATGTTTAGGGTTTTCCATTGTTTCTAAATAATAAATAGGCCCTCAAGCCTCATTTTAACTGAGTTTAGAGGCTTGTAGCCGCCGCATCTCTTCCCAGAGATAAGCTACCAGCGCCCTAGCTAGTTTATTTCTATTTTGTTTGTAAGAAAAATTCAGTTCTTTGATGTTAATGAAATGAAGTGTTACTTCCATTGCATATTTGTATTTATGGTTACATGTGTATTATGTTGTGTTCTTTCATAAATCTAGATCAAGCGCCCAGGGGTAAATGTTATCGTCGCTGAAGCGCGATGTGCAGGACCGGCGGGACCCCTATTCTTCATCACATACACCTTGAATGCTTTGAAATAATTCATATTATGGTTTGGATGGCTTTTTCCATCGCTTAACTAAAATTCACATGTCCTCTTGGAAAGGTTTATGGTGGGGTCTACTTCTCGATCACAAATCATAGCGTTTAAAGTACGGGAGCAGGAGGTAAAGGTTAAATTCATCAAATTGTGATATGCGATGTCATAGTGGGATCCGATCGCAATCAAAAATTGAAAAACTTAAAAGACAACTAGAGAAGGTAAACTGTTAAAACCGCGAAGTGCGATATGCGATGCCACGGTGGGGCCCAATCGCAGATCGCAAATTTTAGAAAATGTGGAAGGACGAATGTTAAATTAGCCGATATGCGATATGATGTGACGTAGCAAGGTGACTTGGCAGGTGATGTGGCAGATGACGTTGCAGGTGATGTGGTTGAAGACGTGGCAGATGCCGTAGCAAATGACGTGGCCCTGGCCCACATACTGCACATCGCAAGTTTTAATAAATAAGCACAAAGGTAAGTTTTATAATTGGCGAAGTGCAATGCGATGGGACCCAATCACAAATCGCAAGTTTAAATGAATAAGTGCAAAGGTAAAGGTTAGAAATTGCAACATGCGAAGTGTGGTGAATAGCGTGGATGCGATGCGGCTTCAGAAGTAAATTCTATGAGATTTCAAGTCTGATTAAATGTGTTTTTGTGTTGTTTAGTTAGAAAAAGAATTAAAACACAAAAGGAAGGACCCGAGTAGCAAAGGGCTCGTGTTGGGCCCCACCCGTGTGTTATATCATTCAACCTTTAATTTCCCTCCACCTTTCCTCCTTCTTCACTCCTCTCCCTAAATCTGATGGACCTTATCTAGTTTCGGCCTCCCCGCACCATTCGAACTTTATCATGTGGGGGGGGGGGGGGTGTTCGGAATGGGCAGTATCCCATACTGCCCATCTGGCTACACATCACGCTCAAGATTAGTCCACACCCCCCCTGTCTGATACCGCTTACCTCTCACCCCCCTTCGAAAAGTTGTTTCCACTGTCCTCCCAAACCGCTGTCGCTATGTGATCATTGCCAATGCCACCATGCCACATCCTCCATCATGCATCCTCGTCCGCCAATTGTCATCCCTCCACGACTGGACATATTGTGTTTGAAACTCATTCTGTGGAGAAATAAGGTGAAACACGGCCAGAAGGGCTCGGCTAGCAAAAAGACACCACAGGTCGATTCGGGCAGCAAAGGGCGTTTCATGCAACCTGTTATGGTTATAAGAGCAACTGAAGGGGCAAAAAAACACATCAGCACCAACATCAATAAATGAAAGTGGCCAGCACTGCGCAGATTTGATTACCAAACGTGTATTTTTCTGTAAAAAAAAAGCCAGATGTGAGAGCCTCCATTGGTTGCCTCTTTGAAACCATCACAACCACCGTCAGAGCTTATTGTTTGATCTTTCGAGGAGCCATTAAAGCGTTTGGATCTACGAAGAGTTATCCATAATTAATTCCAGGGATGGTTGTTGTCAGTGATGTCTGAATCGGGCATTGCATGGCCACACTTGTCATTTTCTGCTTAATTGTAATCAATGAAAGGTTGTTGACTAAGGTAGGGCAACCGACTTAGTTTTTAGATTAATAATGCATACCTTAGCAGTATCAAGGGTTGGAAAATTAGACCCTTCTGAAGCTTGCATTGTATGAAGTATTGGAACTCTGTAACTATGTGAGTTGGGCATCAATAATAAGAGACTGTTCATAGGATTTTTGAGCTATGTTAATGGTGATGTTTTTCCTCTGTATTTATGTTTTTCCTCTGTCTTTTCATGTTGTGCATCAATTTATCTGATTTCAAAATAGAATATTACATTAACATTTGCTAAGAGAGCACCTTAATCCTATTTTTGTTTGTACTCTTAATGTTTTCCTCTTAGACCTGAATGCATAATTCAAAGATTGTCTGCTCTGCATTTACGTTGAATTATAGTTAAAGAATTCTTAACTTCTCTTTAGCTATTACTGAACCCACTACTTTCTCCCATCTCATATTCACACTGCCATTAAGATCCAGTCTACATAGTTAGCTTGCCCTGTGAATGCCCTTGAAAGTTGATGCACATTCTGCCTTTTATGACTCCATAGCCCAATGGATTAAGTTTTACAGCTCTGTCTGTCCAACCACCCACTCAATCAAACGAACAACCCCCATCACTGTAACAAGCCTAATATTAGCACTTATAATTTTCAAGTTAGATCATAAAATAGAGAGAGCCATCTCTGAGTCTAGGAAGGCTAGGTCCTAGACTGCAAAGTGGTTTGACGTTGTCCTCTGCCATTTGTTCTTGCCAATCTTACAAATTACGGGGTGATAACAACAATAATATTCCAAATTTAGATCACCTAAAAACACCAAGTGTTGATAGCGATTAGAACCATAATTTGAAACAATTATGCATGGATTCTCAAAGGCCCATTTAATTCATGATCTTGATACAAAAATTGTGCAAATTGCGCCTTCTGAAGGATTCCAACCATTGGGCATTTCTCAAGACAAGTTTTCTAATGAGCTTAACTTCCCAACCTTGTTTTATGGGTCGACCCGAACCATTGATGTCATTATTCGCTTCTCCTATCAAAAAATTGCACAATGGGATCTACTGCATACATCTGAGGACTTCTCAACACACATTACAAATATATTTTTCAAAGGAATATGTATCTTGTTAAACCAAGTTTCCAACTCAACCTAGATTTATATTTTCAAAGGAGAGTTAAAAGGAAAAAAAAACTACTTGCCAAAGATGTCAAGAATCAAAATACTATTCGAAGAATACTACATTCACCAATTGCATATCATTGTCTAAAAAACATTCACATGTCTCATGACTACTTTGAAACTATAAGAAAAGACATCTTTGAAATGATACGTCAACTTGGTCCACCAACATTTTTTGTCACATTTACTAGTGTTGAGCATTGTCTTTGGATTCCATTAACAAATGCTTTAAAAAAAAGGGGGGGGGGGTGGGAAGGGAAAGGTGGGTGGGGGGTTTTACATCTAATGACAATAACATGTCCTATGAAGAATCCATTGACACGTTGATCAAAAGTCGCCCAACCATTTGCAGTCGATACTATAGACATAAAATCACATTAGTGAGTACTTTAATTACAAAAAATGATGAGCTATTTGGAAAGGTGCAATAATAATATTTTATCGTAGAGTTTCAAAGCAAAGGATCATAAAATTATCATGGATTTATTTGGAATAAAAATGCACCAACACACCAACACTCTCATGGTAATGATGTTATTGCACTCATCGATCATTATTTGACTTGTGATTCAACATTGTTAGCAAATGAGATGACTGAAATGCAGACACATAATTACACAAAAACTTCTAAAAAGCATAGGCATTATGCGTGTAGATTTGGTTTTCCTTTCCCGCCAATTCCTCACACTTGTATCTTTCAAACTTTGTGCAATTAAAACAATCACAATCGAGAAAGTGTAAAAAGCTTTATTTTCTTATACACCAAAAAACCTATTCAAAACACACAACATTTGATAATTTCCTAATTTATCTCTGAAATACAAAAATGTAATACATATTTTTCCTTCTCTCTTTTTTAACTCGACCTATTGTGTTTCTCAAAAGAAATCTGTGTGATGTATGGATAAATTCATTTGCAAAAAATATCTCACCATTGTGGAAAGCAAACACAAATGCTCAATTTATTTTTGATGCCTATGTTGCAACAACATATTGTAGCTCTTATATGACAAAGATGGATTCCAATATGACATCTACATTTAAAAGAATCTGAACAAAAAAAAATGCTTATGCGATCCAAGTGGATATCGGTGGCCACCAACCTATTCCATCTGGACCCACACCATCAATTCTTGCAACTTTTCACTTTCAGCACAACTTACTATTTTTAGCAGGTTATCGGGTCCTACACTCCCAGAGCTGTTTTGGGGCCCTAATGATCCAGATGGATATTGGTGGCCACCACCTATTCCATTTGAAATGCCACCATCAGTTCTTTCATTTTTTCAGTTTCAGCACAACTTACTATTTTTAGCAGATTTTCGGGTCCTGAACTTCCAGAGCCATTTTGAGGCCCTAAACGACATTTTTTGGGAAAACCGGGAGCAACATGCTTTAGTGGAAAAACGTTGCTCACACCAAAAGTGGTACTCCTCGGATAGATCTTTCTAACGAGGTATGGTGCGCGTCAAACAGAGATCGTATGCCAAATTTACGTCCCCGAGAAGTTGAAACAACAATTTACCCAAACGAGGCCCATAGTTTTGGTGATTCATCTCCTAGGGTTAGGTTTTTTGACGTTTATAGTTTTCCATTGTCTCTCAATAATAAATAGGCCCTCGAGCCTCATTGTAACACAATTCAGAGGCATGTAGATGCCACATCACTTCTCAAAGATAAGATACCATCGCCCTAGCTATTTTATTTCCATTATGTCTGTAAGCATATTTCAGTCATTTTGTAATATCCCAAAATGGGATTGCTCAACAAGGCATGCCTGAAAAACTCATTTTTAAGGAATGGCTACTACAGCTCTTGAAATCAGCCCTTGGATCCCTTAGATCTGAGTATCTAAGTCCTAAATCCAAGAGGGCATCAAAAAGAAATCCTTATAGGTGGGTTAAACACATCTCCCACACCTAGTTGTCTTGAGAAATTTCCCAATGAAGGGACTGCAGCAATATAAAATAACATTGCCCATAAAATAACGTAGTTCTAGATAGCAGTAGTAGTAGGCCAATATAATAGCTTGAAAATATCTTATTCAATGATAAATCAGATTTACAGTAAAGCCCAATCAATGTACAAGAGAAAGAAAGAGACTTTATGGAGAAAAACCCTCTAAAAGAGGTGCTGCAACAAATGTATTTCACTGCAAAGCCATGATAGCATTATTTTTATGAATAAACAGCAGTTGTAGGTTACAACTCAGATCTAGGACAGATCTGTGTACAAAATATTAGATCTATATCAGATCTGTACACTAGACTGTCTCTATTCTACATACCCCTTGGGGTTTTCAGCAAAACATGAATGTACAGGAGTACATATGAGATCTACTGCAGCAGATCTACAGAATGATTCAGAATTTCTAAAGTAGATGTAGCAGTGACTAGGAAAGATCTAAAACATACGTGGATTAGTTGGCTAATCCATGGATCACCATAGTGAGAGAAAGACTCCTCTACACTAGAGATCTCTCCTTTAAATAGTTGCCAAACACCTTGCAACTCTCCTCTTACAAAATAATGCAAATATGGGGCATAAAATGCGCTGTAGGCTTGGAGCACAGGTTGGCCTGATGCCAAGATGAAGATCTAAATCTCAATAGGCTAATGCACTCTTCCAGGAGGATAAAAGACACACTCACTGAAAAGAGGCACTAGTACAATCTAGATCTTAGCAGATCTAGTCTTCCACTTGTTGCTGCTCACAAGGACAACCAAACCCTCAACAGGATCTGAATTGTAGTTGGAAGAAGAAGCTTGCCAAATGCCTGATAGTGGACCAAGAATAACAAGACTCTTCCAAGAGGCCTATGAAGGAAAGAGGAGGATTCCTAAATAGGAGATCCTTGTGCTAAGCAGCACAATTCTCAGCTAAACAGCTAGAGAATGAGGGGTGTCTAAACAGACAAATCCTTCCAATACAATATGATCAATAACCTTCTCATGCTGCTCTCCTCTTTCATTTATAGGATGAAAGCCCTACAAACCCTAAACCATCTCAAAAGGTTTAGCTCCTTTCACATTGGAACCCTCCAACTAGAACTGTGTTGTCCGTCTAGGTTCATTACATCTGGACAACATTGTAGATTTGGTCCTGTTGACCTAGTCAATTGCCTCAATCCCTTTTCACACTTGAGGGAATTTTATTAAGGCAGCCCAGATTTAGCATTGTTCACATGGGCGTTGATTTATTTTGCTGCTTAAGGAGTTTATTTTGTTCTCCTTTTCATTTTTATTCTTAAACAATAAAATAAAAACAAAATTGAGTATTCCTATTAGCTTGGGCTAATTAGGAATATTACAGTCCTCCCTTCAAAAATGTTGCTTGTCCTCAAGCAACTGATAAGGTGAGTGTTGCAACTCATCTCCTCCTCTATTGGTGCCACAAACAAAATATAAGCTTCTCTCATAAGCCTTCCATCCATGACTTGTCCCCATAATGTCCTCATGAGATGCAAACAGCTCCTCCCATAAGGAAACAAAGAATCACATGAAACAACCATGGTTTTCCCAATGCCCTCCCTGAAATATAAGACAGGAAGTACAGGGAGTGTAGTCATCCCATAGGGCACATGCATGCCTTCTCTCCTTACTCCATTCATCCCCATGAAAAGTACAAGCACATCATCAATATAGGGGATCAAAACAATGTACAAACAGACAGAAATGTGTGCACAAGGTGGTGGATCATAGTCCCACATGTGGAGCCAGCGCAAAGCATCCCCTGCCTGCATCAAACCAAGATGTGGTGAGTGGTTTTCCCACCACTCACTTTCTGCTCAAGTCATCTCACTATTGCAGAAAATGTGAGATATATTTGGTGCCTTCGGGAAGCACCCATCATGAAAACAAATCTCCCTTCGCAAACCAAGGGAGTGGCCAAATTCAGAATTTGGGGTGGCCCAATAGTGCCATGAGATTTACAAAGTGTACCACTCCTTCTTGGAGTCATGGCCTGCAATAACATGGTGTAAGAATGCATGAAATCAGAATATAAAACAAATGTACTATGAACATGCTCTTCACCAACAGTCCTCCTCAAATCAATGGAGTGGTGCATAGATCTATTGTCTTCTTCAAGGGAAGAAAGAGAGGGTTGATTCAACTCTCCCTTAGAGTCATGTTGCTGCTCCAACTCCACTAGGTCCATGCATCTTTGACAATGTTGATATAGTTCTCTTTCAAAGCCCTCCCAATAGTAGCTTCTCAAAATGATATTGTTGAGCTTCATGGAATAGGTGAGGCTAAATTTGAACTCTTCATAAGCCCTCTGTAGTAACTTCTCCTCGAGCTTGGAAGGTCTAGACAAAAATATCCTACCATTATTATAGATGACTCCATCAAGGATTGAATAACTTCCTTCATGCAACCAGTCATCAAGAATCATGCAATTATGAAGATCCTTGGAATATTACACCAACAGTTGGGATTTCCAATAAGGATCTAAGGTGCCCAACAATGACAATGCTGATAGTGTGTCATCTGAAGTATCTGCCATGTTGTTGTCCTCCCCCTTGACATCTCCCATGCCAAAGGTACAGAGTGGAAGGTTTCCAAACCTCCCTTGCTGCCCTCCTTGCTCATGCACATGCTTCAAAGAAGAAGGAAGCTCTTGGAAGTTAGTCTCCCATGGAAGGCTATCATTTGTCCAAGGCCTCTCTGTTTTGGCCAAAGCATGCATGTGAGACCACCATCTCTCTTCTAGCAGGGAAGAGTGTTCTTTAAGTAGGTTTTTCTTCTGATTCAAGTCTTGCCTCTCATGCTTCATGATGGTGTCATTCTCTCTTCTTGCATCATATCTTCTCAACGCAATTTGAGAGGTGAGGATAGATAATTAGGTCAAAGGAAAAATGATTTCCCTTTCTTTGTACCTCCCCCATACTCTCAGCGCTATAGCATGCTCTTCTAATGCTCCTTCCTCCCTTTGATCTATGAAAGGAGCATCCATGTATGAAACATATTTCATCAAATCTAACTCAGGTGGTCTTCCGGATGGCATACCACAGGATAATGATGCCTCATGGTTCATCCCCATGTGAACAATATATGGGAGCATTTCATGACTGCTTCCACTATGCAGATCCATCTCAGATTGTTGTGTGGAAGTACCATGAAACTTGGAGACCCCTCTTAATGGTGTAAGAGTGCCTTTGATTGGAGCCCTTGCCCCATCTTCTGATAGTGGATCAACTGTGTGACCCCTCCTTTTTTCTGTCTCATTGTCTCTCAACAAAGACACAAGCTGCTCATGTCCTCCATATGGAAGGGCCTTTGGAATCCCTTGCAAAGGTGCAAGAATCCCTCTAATGGAAGCCATTGCTTCATCTCCATCTCCACATGAAAATATCTCTCCTCCTGCTTGCACAGCGCTGGAGGATCTCCTTTGCTTCCTCTCTCCCTTCTCCTCACCAAATCTTGTCACTAGTCTGCTAGTGAATCTTGCATAAGAAGAGATGTTTCTCCCTTTCAAGGAAGAGGACTCAAACAGCCACCAAGCATAAGCCTTCCCTTGAAGATGCAGCATTGCTGCTCTCAAGGCTTCTTCTTCTTATACTTGATGCAGTTGCAAGTATGTGTCAAGCTTCTTTACCCAAGACTTGGCTGAGTCTCTGGGTGATCCATCAAATGTAGGTAGAGAGAATCTACCCAAGGTATGTTGCATGCACCATTCCTTCCTACTGTAGCTACTAGATCTTTCTTCTTTGAGTTGACAGAACTTCAGGAAACTAAGATGCTCCTTGGATCTCTCTTATTGAGATTCATATTTTTGGAGATAATCACCAAGAGATCCCTCCTCTGGTGTTCCTCCCCTCCCTCCTTTCTTTGACAAGAAAGTAGGCATATTCCAACATTGCACATTTGGTTGTGTGGCTGAATGCTCACACACATGATAGAAAGTACTGGGAATTTCTTGATTTAAGGATTCTTTTGAGGGATCTGCATCCCTTCCCCTCTTCCTTCCCTGGATTTCTCCCTTTAGTTCATACATAGCTTGAGAAAGAGTTTTTGAGAGATCTTTTCTCTGCAAGCTTCCCAGTAAAGGGTTTGGACCCTTTACTTATGTCTTTGGTGTAACCACATTTCTTCATCAGTCCTTTCCTCCCATGAAAAGACATATTGGCTCCTCAAAAAGGCAGAGCACAGGCTGTGCCAAGAAAGCTGCTTTCATACCACTATAATATCCCAAAATGGGATTGCTCAGCAAGGCATGCCTGAAAAACGCATTTTCAGGAATGGCTGCTATAGCTCTTGAAATCGGCCCTTGGATCCCTTATATCTAAGTATCTAAGTCCTAAATCCAAGAGGGAATCAAAAAGAAATCCTTCTAGTTGGGTTAAACAGATCTCTCACACCTAGTTGTCTTGAGAAATTGCCTAATGAAGGGACTGCAACAATATAAAAGAACACTGCCTAGAAAATAACCTAGTTCTAGATAGTAGTAGTAGTAGGAAAATATAATAGCTTGAAAATAGCTGATACAATGATAAATCAGATTTACAGTAAAGCCCAATCAATCTACAGGAGAAAGAAAGAGACTTTATGGAGAAAAACCCTCTAAAAGAGGTGTTGCAACAAATGTATTTCACTGCAAAGCCATGACAGCATTATTTTTATGAATAAACAACAGTTGTAGGTTATAACTCAGATCTAGGACAGATCTGTGTACAAAATATTAGAGCTATATCAGATTTGTACACTAGACTTTCTCTATTCTACATACCCCTTGGGGTTTTCAGGAAAACATGAATGTACAAGAGTAGATCTGAGATCTACTGCAACAGATCTGCAGAATGATTTAGAATTTCTGAAGCAGATGTAGCAGTGACTAGAACAGATCTGAAAGATACATGGATTATTTGGCTAATCCATGGATCACCATAGTTAGATAAAGACTCATCTACACCAGAGATCTCTCCTCCAAATAGTTGCTAAACACCCTGCAACTCTCCTCTTACAAAATAACACAGATCTGGGGCATAAACTGCGATGTAGGCTTGGAGCACATGTTGGCCTGATACCAAGATGAAGATATGAAGCTCAATAGGCTAATGCACTCTTCCAGGAGGTTAAAAGACACACTCACTGAGAAGAGGCACTAGTACAATCTAGATCTGAGCAGATCTAGTCCTCCACTTGCTGCTACTCACAAGGACAACCAAACCCTCAATAGGATATGAATTGTAGTTGGAAGAAGAAGCTTTTCCAAATGCCTGATAGTGGACCAAGAATAACAAGACTCTTCCAAGAGGCCTCTTAAGGAAATAGGAGGATTCCTAAACAGGAGATCCTTTTGCTAAGCAGCACAATTCTCAGCTAAACAACGAGAGAATGAGGGGTGTCTAAACAGACAAATCCTTCCAATACAATATGATCAACAACCTTCTCATGTTGCTCTCCTCTTTCATTTATAGGAAGAAAGCCCTGCAAACCCTAAACCATCTCAAAAGGTTTAGCTCCTTTCAGATTGGAACCCTCCAACTAGAACTGCGTTGTCCCTCTAGGTTCATTGCATCTGGAAAATGTAGTAGATTTGGTACTGTTGACCTAGTCAATTGCCTCAATCCCTTTTCACACTTGAGGGAATTTTATTAAGGCAGCCCAAATTTAGCCTTGTTGACATGGGCATTGATTTATTTTGTTGCTTAAGGAGTTTATTTTGTTCTCCTTTTCAATTTTATTCTTAAACAAGAAAATAAAAACAAAATTGAATATTCCTATTAGCTTGGGCTAATTAGGAATATTACACATTTGATTTTAATAGAATGAAGTTTTATTTCCACTGCATCTCTATGTTTATGTTTATTTTTGTGTATTATTATGTTCCTGCATAAATCTGGATCAGTGGTATCAGAGCGGTTTGTGCTTTCTCTGTTTTTCTTTGCATGTCCCCAACACGGTCAGGGTATAAGGAGTTAGGGCTCGATCTGGTTGAACCCTTCCAAGATCAGCCTCGCAAACCCCAACGACCTCCCATGGTGGAAGAAAAAAAAAGACGAGGGAGCAAGAGATCCTATCAAAATATTTCTGGAGAAGGTCCTCGAGAAACAAAGGAACGCGATGATGGATAACTTTGCTCAGATCCTTCAATGACTGCACACCTACGATGCATCTACATCCAATAGCCACTCTGGAGGTGCCACTTGCTTAAAGGTACAGATAAAATTTGACATTCCTATATTTGAAGGCCAGATAGATGCAGACGCCATAGATAGATGGTTGAATTTGCTGGAAGGGTATTTCTCAGTCCATGATTTCTTCGACCAATAAAATATTATTTTTGCACTCCTCAAAGTCACTCCCCATGTCAAATATTGGTGGGAAACCTATTGTGAGCAAAAGGACGGGACAAAACCCTCTCTATTCTTGGTCGCACCCACTTGGAATTCATTCCGAGACGAAATCAAGGAACAATATTACCCCGTGGGGAGCTATGAGGACAAGTCCATCCAATGAACCACATTGCGGCAGCAAAGGGATCAAGATGTTCACGAACTGATGACTTTGTTCCATACTCTGCGCACAAAGTTGGGTATTAAATATTCAGAGAGACATTTGGTGCTCAATACCACAGTTTTTTGCACAGACACATTCAGGAGGAAATGGAGTTCCTCAACATTACATCACTTGGCATGACATATCGCTATACCACCAAGATCAAGCAGAAATTTAAGTAGAAGAAGCGAGACTTTGGATCCGCGAATCCGAAGCCAAGGAAAGGCGCCCCCAAACTACATAACAAGGGGTAAGGCCAAATCTGGGTGACTCATAAAAACACCATAAATCTAAACAAGGACACCAGGAAGTGGTGTGAATTTCATAACAACCCCACTCACAGCACAAACAAGTGTCAGGCCAAACAGTAGTTGGTGGCCGAACTAAAGGCACTCGAATAAGATGCATGTTCTAATCCCGAGTCAAAACCAAACAAAGGAAATGACCAAGGAAATCAGACCATTGATGTGGATCCCTGTGTCGTTGTTACCGCCACCAAAATCCAAAGGGAGGATCCCGAGGATCCAAAGGGGGGGGAGCACCTCTTCCATTCACAGATGTGGGTGAAGGGTTCTTCACTACAATTCCTTGTCGATAGAGGAAGCCAAAAGAACCTCATTTTAGCAGAGGTCGTGAAGTGGCTTGACCTAACAACCATAGCACACTTGCAACTATATACCATCAGGTGGCTTCACCCAGGGAGAGATCTTCGCGTTCGCCAGCAATGTTGCCTTCCGTACAATATCAAGCCATTCACGGATGAGGTATTATGTGATGTTTCTCCTCTTGATGTAGGTGATGTATTATTAGGCCAATCATACTTGTGGAGGCGACATGCTATGTATGAGTCTAGGCCTCGTATTGTGATTATTACTTTGGGAAATAACTTGTACAGGATACCAGAGGTAGTACCGCCTCCTGTCATCTCTTTGACTACTGCAAAACAACATAGTAAGATTGTTTCCCAAACTAGGAAATTTATTTTCTTTACAACTTGCTCACAGGGAAAGAAGAATATTGTGGTCATAAACTCGAAACAGGGCTCCCCTGCACGGCTGCAGTATATGGACAAAGTCATGGAGGAATCTGAGGACATTTTTTCCTCACTCACAGAGGTTCCTCTACACTGTCAGGACAAGCACTCCATTGATCTGACCCCCTGTTACACAGTAATTTGTCACCGTCCCTACCATTCCCCGTCCTGCACATTGGAGGGCCTATTCTGTGACCTGTGGGTAGTATTATGCCTTGAAACCATCATCATTGTGTTCCTCTAAACATGAGCTTTAATTGCCCTAAAGACATCTCCTTGCAAAAAACCATAAAAACACCTCCTTTTGCATTAGCGCGGGTAGCCAGTTCATAGCTCGCGCCAATGGGGAAATCCTACAAAGTGGCCGTGCCAACTGGCGCTCTGTCCCAGAGTCACAGTCGCGCCAGCCAATTTAAGGAGTGTTTTTTAAATAAAATGGCGGAAGTTTCGTTTCAACAGACTCAGAAACTGCTATCTATCTTGAGTTGGGAGGTTTGGCTCCGGGAATTCCATGTAGGGGAAGTGGTTTGCCACATCTCATGGAAGCTTCCTTGAAGATAGGGCCAATCCCACAATCATAGGGATCCCAACTCCCCTTCCTCCATCTATAAAAGCTTTCCCATTTCCATTGCAAGCTAGTCTTGAAGTGCCTAAGTTTTGAATCTCCTAAATCCCAAAAGCCTTATGCTGCAAGAGCCCTCATTCTTCCCTTAAGGCCAACTCAAGCAAGGAGACTATCGTCAAGAGACTCAAAGAGAGGCTTGTCCCATCCTTGACAGGCTTTGCGAGACGTGTTCGACTAGAGACCCCTCCGAAGGAGACCTCAGCGTCAGAACATTGGTTGTACTCTCTTTCGATTGTTAATTAATGAATGACTACTGGTTATGGTTCCACTCTAGTTTTCGTTTATGATGATGATGAGTTATATCCTTTCTGACTGATATATAGTTGCGTATTCTGGATTTTATGCTTGTATTTGTATTGTTTCTGGCATGTGCAGGTGTCCATTCACGAAGATCGTGGGGATCGTGATCTGCCGAGGCTAAGGAACGGGAACATCGTCTCTTCTACGAATCGTAGCGTTGGACTCCAGGTAGGCCTCCATCGTTGGTCTTTATTCGCAATTAGGAACTTGCGCTGTAGCATTTGATGATTTTTTCTAGACCCGATATGGGCTAGTAGGGATCGCCTCTGTCTGCAAAGGGGATTTACCTCTTCAACAATTTGGCGACTCCGCTGGGGATCGTCTAGTTTGTTGCAATTTGTTTTATGAACTACAGACGGAGCCTGAAGCGAGCCAGATAGCCTTCGAAACGCTTTTGCTCTGCAATTGCGAAGTAGATCAAAGCTGCTTCAGTCTATCTCCGGTTTAGTTCGTAAATCGAACTCTTGGAGCATTGTCTTGATTTTTTTATTGTTTCCCGATTTTGTTTGCTTGGTCAGCCTTTTGGGTTGGGTTCTTGGTTTGTTTCTCCTTCCTGGTTTACCTGGATATCATTTATCTGGTTCTGGATTGATTATTTTTTATTTTGGCATAGCAAACTTGACTGGCACGGTTTTTCGTGTAACAGTCGCGCCACTTGGCGCTAGTTGTCAATGTATTACTCGCGCCAAGCCTAAAAAGGCGCTAGTTTCAGCCTGACAGTCGCGCCAGGCCTGTAGACTACTAGGGTTTGCTTGATTTTAAGCCTTCTGAGCCTAATCTCTGATTTTTGGTCACGTTTTCAACTGCTTCAATGTGTTGGAGTCCTGTTTGACTGAGATTCTGCCTTCATCCTTTGGTTGTTTGATTTTCTCCATCGATTTCACGTTTTAAGCCCTAGGGCATCTAGTGGCTTTGTGTGTCGAGCCCTCCTTGGGAGTTTTGGTGTTTTGTTGGTCCAGTCATCCTCTGATTGCTTCTCCGCATTCTCTTGGTGGTTGTTTACTGGCTTATTGCGATTTTTGAGTGGTTGTTCTTCTCTCCATTCAAATTTTGTTTGGTTTTGCTTTGGGCCTAGATCACGCGGCTCATTGGTATCTTTGGGACTTTTCTTGGTTTTGAGAGACTTTTTGTCGATTTGAGATCTGATTGTTTGTGCCATTGAGTGAAATTTGTTTGTTTTTCTCTCTTAATATCATTTCTCGAATTGCTTCTTATTTGTTTTCAGTTTGTTTAGTACATCTAGCTATCAAACATTGAAAATAAAATCTCTTTTGCTTTTAGTTGATGAATGCAATTGAAATCTTTTCAGTATCATTAGCAATTAGTGACTTTGAAAGAAGAGTTTTTTATTCTCATTAGCTGCATTAGAGGCTTTGCTGATTGTCTTTTAGTCATTTCGCTTTGTGTGAAAAGTTCTCAACTCTCTCATAGATAGCTTTCATCGAACGAAATGGTTTACTGTGGCATGTAGATTGCATTTAGGAGTCTTTTGAGACATTACATACGGTAGGGCCTGAAAACTGAAACGTAATTGAAGATCAACCTTAAAATCTATTCAATTTACACTAAGGCAGCATTGAAATCTAACGAAACACATTTAGAAGTCTAGGCTAGAGACGTGTTCCGACGTCTTTAAACCTAGTAGCTGTTGTTCGCCTTTTGGCTTTAGACATCGCTAGTACGGACTTGTGCTCCCCGTACCGTCGCGTATATAAAGGGAGACCCCACTAGGTTTCAATCCTTTATCCATAGGAAGCCGAGTCTGCCGCCCTATACCCGTGATACACCGAACACAGCATTCGGGGAGATTGCCTGAACGTACGGAAATTCCTTGGTTGATTTCTCTTTCATTATTGAAACCAAGGTGTATATTGCAGTTCACGGTTATTTGGTACACCCTTTTGCCTAGTATTCCTGAGCAGTCATTTGATCTTTTCTGACTCCCTAAATTTGAAAAGATCGCCAAGCGCTTGTCCTTTCACGCTTGTGTCAAATCTGAAAGAGATAGAGTCACCTTTTTTACCGTTTCTCGACTCTTAAAACATGAAATGGTGAAGTTTCTTATATTTCAATGTGGTAAAAATTTAAACACCCACGATTACACGCCCTGTTATATTTTTCTTGTTGACCGTTTGATCGTGTGTCTTGACTCTTTTTCAGCCTGTGTGTGTGTTTGATCTTTTCTCTTGTCGTTTTTGTCACAGTGGCGGAACCCTCGGTTTCGTCTACTGGTAGTCCTTACACGGACGATTCATCAAAGGTGTCCCAATCCTCTGCTGAACCACAGCAGCCCGTTGTTTCTGAGTTTCCTGACGGGGGACCGGTTCTTTCTGAGCAACCCTTTGGGGGACCAGTTGAGTTCAATTGGCCCTTTTCAGACCCTGTGTCTGAATTGAGATTAGGAGTTGATTTCCTTTCTCTTACATCGGGTTCGCCTTTTATAGCTGCTATTTTTCCTCCTAGTCCTCGCCGTCTATTGCGAGATCTAGCGGCAGGCTCAACCATGAGTGATTATGGTGAGGAAATTCCAACGTCTGGTGAAGACTATCAGCTCTTCCCACGAAGATTGTTTCCGGGAGACAACTCTGAGTCAGCTGTTATGTCAACAGCCAGTCCCTCATTACCACCGGGATACAGGTCTTTGGGTCAGATCATTTCTGCTGCTGCCTCTATGGGAGTATCAGCTCCTTCTCCGAGGCCAGCTGCTCCTTCACTGGGGGTGTCTCCTCAGACGCCCGTTACTTCTGTACCCGTTCGGCCCACTGTTTGTGTGGCCGCCTCTACGCCCGTTGTCACGGCACCCTCTGTCAAGGCTATGCCGTCTCCTGAAGACGTTTATCTAGCTACTGCTGTACCGGAGAACATATCTCCGGAGGAGTATCGGTTGTCCCTGCTACAGCCGAACCCCGAGGTTGGACCATCCTCCCAAGATCCTAACCGCTCTTACTTTTTGCACTATGCACAGGATGGTACACCCGTGTATGATTTTCCAGGTCAGTATGATGAGCACGGGGACATTTTGCGTCTACCCGCTCCTGAGGCTTACCTCCATGCTCAAGGTTTACCTTATAACCAGGCTTATAACCCGCAAGGGCAACCTTTCCAAAGCCAACCTTCGGGCCAACCTGGCTATCCTTATGACCCGCAAGGGCAGCCCGGGCAGGGCTATCCTGCGGGCCAGCAAGGGCCATCGTACAGTCCGCAAGGACAGTATTATAGCCCTTTCGGTCAACCTGTACAGCCTCAGCCGGGGTACCAACTGGGACCGGTCTATGGTCCTGGGGGGCAAATCCAGCCTTCTCAGCCTATGCAACCGCAGTATCTTGTTGTTTCTAACGTTGCATATCAGCCGGGACCATCCTATGGTTCTGCTCTAGGTCAAACCGGTTACTAGCAGTCACCTGGCCTTATTCCTCCACCAGGCCAACCGGCCCATCCGGTACAACCTGGTGTTCCGCCTCCAGGCCAACCGGCCCATCCGGTACAACTTGGGGCTCCTTTGCAGCCAGGTCAACCTGTGCAACCAGTGCCACCTGTTTCTCTGGGCCAACCTGTTCATTCAGGACAGCCCTCTCAGTCAGGTCAACCTGTTCACTCAGGGCAGCCCGCTCATTCCATTAACCCTGCTCAACAGCCGATTCATTCGATGCCGCAGCCAAATCAACAGTTGCGCCCTAATTATCATGCTCCGCAAGGTTCCACCTATCAGCAGCCGACTCATCCTCAGGGCGGTTATTTTCCTCATGGTCAATCTCAACCAAATTATAACCACCCCAGAGGCTCTCAGTATTATCCTCCTCCACCCGGTTATACCTATACTCAGCAGCCAAATCCAAATGCTGCTTATTCAGGGCCAAATCCTAACCAGGGTCCGTACTCTGGTTATCAAGCCCCACACACTGGTTACCAGCATCCAAATTAGTCTGGTTATACGACCTACACCCCCTACGGTCAGAATCCTATGGGAAAGAACCCATGGGGGCAAGGATATTCACAACCATTATGGAGTACAGGTACCGGCCCTCATCCCGGGCCTGGCATGCCGGTTAATCCGCCATTTCCATTCCTGGCCACCTTGGAGTTGTCGGATGTTTCAAAATTGACCAATGATCCTATTTTACATAATCTGTATTGGCCTCCGGTTCCTATCAAGATACCAGGAGATTGCCCCAAGTTTGAGGGAAAAGCTGGAGAAGACCCCCAGGCACATGTGATGACGTATCATCTTTGGTGTTCGTCTAACTCTTAGGTCGACGATTCGATTTGTCTGTGCCTCTTCCAGCGCACTTTAACTGGGGCTGCTGCTAAGTGGTACATCAAGTTATCCCGTGGTATCTTCCAAGATTTCAATTCCTTAGCGATGGATTTTCTCACACACTTTCAGTTACCGGTTTTTTATGAAGCCGGGACGCACCTCCTGACTTCTTTGAAACAGGACAAGGCCACTCACATTTCCAATCACATTCATGAGTGGCGGCGCCGTCGTAGACTGATCAAGTTTCACATACCTAATCAGATACTAACTCACTGGTTCACCACCTCCTTCGTGAACAAAATAGCCCAAGATATTGCGATGGGAGCCTGTGTGACGGAAGAACAAGCCATTGCGCGTGCCCAATATCTGGATCTTGTATATTCTCAGTCTGGCACGCTTTATGATATCTTGCCTGATGCTCCACGGTCTGGAACCTCTAAGTCTCCACCTACCCCTGCAGTGGATGGTGTCATTGGTTTTGTATCTCAGAATTCGAAGAAGTCTTCGAATGGGAAGCAGAAGTCTAATTCTTTCAACAATACTCCTGCTAATCCCGCCCCATCAGATTTTGGCAAAACCGCAGAGGTGAACGCCGTTCAGGCCAATCCTGTAGAGAAAGCCTCCAAAGGGAAAAATAAGGACAAAGGTAAATCCAAATCCGACGCCCCAAGGCCATAATCCAAGTCTCGTACTGAGGATGGTTATCAGCGAAAGCCGAAGTATCCTTGCCTCATTTGTGAAGAAGACAATTATACCAAAGATTGTCCTCGACGATCTGAGGTTAGTCAACTTCTCAAAGGCTCTAAAACAAATCTGGAAGTCCTTAAAGAACCATTCCCATCTCAACAGACCCAGATGGTTGAACAGCCTTCACCATCTGCACCATTTGGGTCCCAAGTTTTTATGATGCGTGGTATTGCACCTATCTCTGTTGCCACATGCTCGAAGGATTATAACGAATCACGACAGGCTCCTGGGAAGGCAATTGCGGATGGATCGCCTCCCCCACCTGTCTCCGGTTCATTGGAAATCGAGAAGCCTACTCCTGAACCCGTTGTGAAGCCACCTTCTAAAGGTGTCTTACGAAGATCTTCTTATAATCCAAATGCTCGTGCTGCTCAACACTACAGAATTGTTGAGGATTTGGCACAGGCACCTTCTGCTATGTCTGCACTAGAAGTTCTTCAAAGTTGTCCTTCACAACGGAAGGCTTTACTGTCTGCAATCAGTGGCATTGATCTCGTCGATTCAAGTCTTCTCACCTTCGATTTAGAGAATTTCTCCCCCCGGCTTCCACATCAAATTGCTCTTGTTATTCAAGTTGGGATTAACGGTCTTAACATCCATAGGGCCGTTGTGGATGAGGGTGCCTCTACATGTGTTATGTCATCCACTTGCTGGAAGGCCATCGGCTCTCCGGCCCTTGCGTCATCTCCCAATGCCCTCGAGGCATTTGATGGTCGGGAATCCAAACCCCTGGGTGTTCTTGAAAGTTTAGCAATCACTTTACAGGGGAAGACTGTCAACGTGGAAGTAGAAGTAGTCGACGCCAAGCTCAACTACAACATACTTCTTGGCCGCAGCTGGACCCATGCCATGCTATGCGTGCCATCCATCGTCTTTCGACTTCTTAAGTTCCCTCACGAGGGAAAAATCGTCACGGTGGATCAGTTGTCCTTCTTCACCTCCACTTCCGAGAACAACGTACCATACGTGGATCAGATTTCGAATCCCCCTGACAGTGTTGGACTTGGTCTCTTTAAAGACCCCGTCCTCATGGGTATCTTTCCCGCACCACCACCGCACACCGCTCAAGTTAACATGATTTCCAGGTCTGATGACCCCTGGCTTATTCCTACGCCTGAGCAGGTGTTTGATTTTGTAGAATCAATGCCCTTGACTCCAGTAGAGATCAGCTACTGTGAAATTTTTGCTGCATCTGATCCTCCAGCTCCTCAGCATGCTCCTTTGAGCATGGCTCTAGATTCTTACTCTCAATCCCCCTGGCTTGGTCAAGTCGATTCGTCTGATCCTCTCAAAGAGACTTTTCCTTCCGATGAAGCCATCATTGAAACTATGTCTCTCGAGGAGCTGCCTTGGGGCGATGGACATCATCGCTCCTCTTTTTTACCTATCTTGGGGGCAATGTTTGATTGTCTAGAGCGTTATGCATCTCAGGTTCCTACTCCTCCTCTCTAAATGCCCATCTTGACGCATGAGGTTTTTTCGAAGGGAAACCTGAGTAATATTACTCAAACCATCTCGATCAACATCTCCGTCAAACCGGGGATCGTTGAGAATATTCACGTGGGAGTGACTTGTTCTCCTGATGAGATTCAAGTCTATACTAATCTTTTTAAAGAATTCTGAGATGTGTTCGCCTGGTCTTACAAGGAAATGCCTGGGATCGATCCCAGTATCGTAGTGCATGAGATTCCAACCTACCCTGGTGCGAAGCCCGTGCGCCAACGCTTACGCCCCATGCATCCTCACAAAGCCGCTGCAATTAAGGCAGAAGTTGAAAAACTTCTGAACGCGGGCTTTATTTACCCCATCCCCCTCACAGAATGGGTTTCCAACATTGTCCCTGTCGATAAAAATCAGGGTACGATTAGGGTCTATGTTGATTATCATGACATCAACCGCGCCTATCCAAAGGATAACTATCCCACTCCATTCATAGACCAGATCATCGACGAATGTGCCGGAAGTGAGATTTATTCCTTAATGGACGGTTTCTCAGGATATAATCAGATCAATATTTCACTTGAGGATCAACAAAAGACTACTTTCATCTGTCCGTGGGGTACTTTTGCGTATAAAAAACTCCCGTTTGGCTTGAAGAACGTTGGAGCCACTTTTCAGCGTGCGATGTCTTACGCTTTCCATGACATTCGCCATATCTTCCAGCCTTATCTGGACGACTTGCCAGCTCACTCAGCTAGGCGAGAGGATCACCCTGAACACCTTCGCCAGATCTTTCTTCGCTGTAGACGCTACAACATTATGCTTAATCCTCATAAATGCGTCTTTGGCATGGATTCTGGTCGTCTGTTGGGATTCATAGTCTCCAAAGACGGAATTCGCCTTGACCCTTTAAAAGTCGAGGCTATCATCAATCTCCCATCACCCTCCTCACTATATCAGTTGCAGAGTCTGCAAGGAAAAGCGAATTTCCTTCGACGTTTTATCCCGAACTACGCAGAGGTGGCTAAAGGATTCACACGCCTATTAAAGCAGAATGTTCCCTTCCATTGCGACGAAATTGCTCAGCAATCCTTCGAGAAGCTAAAGACGTTATTGGTTAATGCTCCTTTGCTTCGTCCTCCGGACTATCATCGTGATTTCACTTTGTATCTCGCCGCCGCATTTAGCACCATTGCTATGGTTCTGGTGCAGGATGATGATGATGATGGTAATGAGCATGTTGTTTATTATCTATCTCGAAATCTTCTCGATACCGAAACGCGCTATGCTCACGTCGAGAAGTTGGCTTTAGCCGCCGTACACGCTGTGCAGCACTTTCGCCATTACATCCTGCTGCGCACGATTACCGTGGTTTCAAACTGTAACCCCATGACGTATATTCTCTCTCGACAATTACTGGGGGGCAAGTACTCCAAATGGATCGTTATCTTGCAGGAGTTTGACCTAGATTTCACCACCGCTAAGTCAACTAAATCACTGGTTTTCGCGGATCTTATATGCTCTCTCCCTACAGACTCCGCCCCTTCACACTCTGAAGACCATATACCGGACGAAACTCTTTTCCTCATCAATACTCGAGACCCTTGGTATGGCGACATCATCGTGTATCTTCAGACCTCCACATTTCGGTCTGAGTTGACTAAAGAAGCCCGACGTCGAATTTGGCATCAGTCTCAACCCTACCATATCGTAGAAGGTACTTTATACCGTGTTGGAGTAGATTCGGTGCTCCGCCGGTGCCTTACCTTGGAAGAGGTTGAAAAGGTCCTCAATGACTGCCACAGTGGCGCCTGTGGTGGACATATGTCTGGATATGCCACTGCTCAAAAGATTCTGCGAGCAAGATACTTCTGGCCGTCAATATTCAAAGACTTTATTACTGCAGTCCGTAAAACCACGCGTGCTAGGTGTTTCAGCGCAAGATGCGCGCGCCACCTCTTCCTTTGCACCCTGTTGTTACTGTCGTCCCTTTTGCGAAATGGGGCGTAGATTTTATGGCGTGTAACCCTCATTCGATCGGGGGGCATGCGTATATAATCGTAGCTGTCGACTACTTCACCAAGTGGGCCGAAGCGATGCCTACACTTGCGGCCGACGGTAAAACAGCTGCTCAATTCATATTCAACCATATCATTGCACGTTTCGGGGTCCCGCAAGCCATCGTTACTGACCACGGTACACATTTCCGAGATTATATGATGGCCGAGCTGACATCGAGGTTGGGCTTACGCCACGATAGCTCAACGCCATATTACCCTCAGGCAAATGGCCAGGTTGAAGCAGTGAACAAAGTTTTGGTCACTATGCTTCAGCGAGCAGTTGGGATTCATAAATCAAATTGGCACCTCCAACTATTCTCAGCTCTTTGGGCATACCGAACGTCTGCTAAGAGCGCAACTGGATTCACACCATTTCAACTAGTGTATGGTCTAGAAGCCACTCTTCCGGTTGAATGCGAGATTCCTTCTTTGAAATTAGCAGTAGAACTTCTACTCGACACTTCTGCTGAAGAAGAGCGTCTCCTGTATCTGGAGCGATTAGATGAAACCCGCCGCTTAGCTACCTTAGTTATTGAGGCACAAAAAAAGCGGGTCAAAGCTCATTTTGATCAATCTGTTTCACCATGTTCCTTCATTGAAAGGGACCTTGTCCTCTTGTATGATCAAGCACACGACAAGCTTGGGGCGGGGAAGTTCCAACTTATGTGGCATGGGCCCTACATAGTAAAACGCGTTTTGAAGAATGGGGCTTATGAGCTTATATATTATGAGGGAATTCTGCTAGCGCAGCCCAGGAACGGGTTGTACCTAAAGAAATACTACGCTTAAAGTTATTTTTGTGTGGTGTGTGTACATAAGTGTGTTTGTTCATTTGTGTGCATGTGTGGTGTGGTGTGCCATGTAAACATCTTTATGCTGATCGGGTCTTCCTGATTGTGCAAATGTCCATCAATCCGTTTGTTGGGTTCGCGGATGGTGCCTCCCGCAGTACCAGGAATCTGTCTTCGGCAGCCTGGGTAATCTTTGATCCTGCTGGTGAGTTGGTGAACCTGCAAGGTGTGTGTCTGGGACGTGCTACAAATAACATCGCGGAATATAGTGCTGTGTTAGAATTATTAACCGAGGTTGTGAACCTTGGTATCCGTGAATTGCTTGTATATCTAGACTCACAACTCGTAGTATCACAACTCAATGGTCACTATTCAGTAAGAAATCCACACATTTTACGTCTGTATCTGCGTATTCGTTTACTGGAAAGGAATTTTGACTATATTACATATCAACATATACCCCGGCATATGAATACACTAACAGATGCAGTAGCTAATATAGTTTTAGATAGACATTTGCGCAATTTGTAAAAATATCATCACATGTGAAACGAAAACCCATCCAGAAATAGATATGTATGTAGATAGATATCGAAATGTTTACATAGCGTGTGTCACATAAGATCAGAAAATATACATGTTCGTCTTAATACATCCGGAGACAACATGTCTCTCAAAAATATGCATGAAATAAAGCCCTAGGAGTCTAATCTGCGTGGTGCTCATGATAACAAGCCACCGCGCGCACTAAGCGTCTCAGAATACGGTGGAGGCGATTAGGCACCCCCACTGTGTGCCTCTGGTACGCCATCGGTACATTCGCCAGTCGGGCGTAATCTGGAATCCCTCGGACAATTCCCTCAAGATTCTGGACTAACTCTACCCCTTCTGCACCCTCTGCCTGAGGGTCAGCTGTAGGCTGGGTTCTCCGTGCAATATGAGACATACCGGCTGGTCTCTCCGGACCAACATCTGCATACACACATAACTGATGTCAGAACGAACATGTATTAACAAAAAATCATAAAACATAAAAAATCAAAAAGAGAGTCTTACCTAGCTCCTCGTCCCACTCGTCTCCCTCCGGCAGTGGGAGATCTGGATCACCAGTGAAATCGGTCCCTGCGTATGGCCAGTCTTCGACTACGATCAACTGACGCCGTAGCCACCCAAAAAACTCTGGCCTCCAGGACATCTGTTGGCCGCCACCTGATCTGGGCATTAATGCTGCCCAGCGAGCCATTCTCGGCTCTTGTGGTATTGGCTCAGCTACCATGGCCCCTTGGCCCTGGAAGATTGGTAACCGTTCCAGAATGAATGATACCAGGATAGAACCGTAGCCAAACTGTTTCAGTTTGGCTTGCTTGCATTTAGTGAGCTGCCTCTTTATGTTTATCGTCACTGCTGTGGCCCAGTCAAACAAAAGTGGAGTCATGCACTCTGAGGCCAGCATGAGTTGGGCCTTTGTGGCCTCGTGCGGTGCCTGCGACCCTGCAGCCCGCGTGATGGTATGAAGAACTACCCTCAGTGCCAGATCGGGGATGCTGTGAATATCCACCTTTTTGCTCCCTGATCCCATTTGTGCCCTTGGGCACACTCGTGCCATCACTTCTTCCATTTTTTCGCCGGATGGTCTGCTCCCAGTCAGTATGGGCACCGGACCCCTGCGAGACAGTCTGGTTATAAAATACACATCAGATACTTCCAGCTCCAATACCTGATCTCGAAGCCGAAATACTTGGTCTTGTTCATCCCATATACTGATCAGATACTGTAAGAGCTCGGGCTGTGCCCGTAGACAGGGTGTCAAAAAGAACTTCTTCAGCCCACAGTTCCTGAGGGCAGTCATACAAGTTTCATTTTCTATGGCCTGTTCGTCCTCTTCCCTGTGCTCTCTTTCTTTCCACTCAATAGCCATTTTGCTCAATTTCCTGCATCCACATGGTCAAGAACACTTGTTTAGATCTCTGTTATGATCAAAAAATCCATTTAAATCAAGTATAATTTCAAATTTTTGGGCGAAAAATTGGGTTCTACCGTTGGCGCGACTGTTTTTCGGACAGTCGCGCCAGCTGGCGCGGGCCCTTTACATATAAAAGCCCATTGGCGCGGGTCCGTGCCCGATACCCGCGCCAATGAGCGCAGCCCTAAATTTTCAAAAAATAGTTACAGAGAACTAAAATGCAATGGAAAAATATTAAAAAACGGATTGAAATGAAGTATGAGGAGGCGCCTCTTACTTGGAACTGACGAGAATCTGAATGGTAACTCGGATCTGTCGCGATCACCGTCAGAAGTTTGCACACCAAATGGACCACTGCTGCTTTCCACCAAGGTAAATAGTAAAAGTAATTTTGTTTTTACCATTTTGACATATTTGTAACTTTTTCGACACAAATTAGGTTTTAAAAGTTATTTTTCTCGGAAGGGGTTTTACACTTGCTTGGTATGCGCAGCAACAGGTTTTTACGCAACTTGCATGGTGAAACGAGTTGTATTTTATACTTTTTCGGACTCGGTAAAAACACGAAAAAGTCACTTTGGAGTCATCTTTTAGCTCTTTTCTGACTCTCTAAACATGAAAATATTGTCGAGGCCCTTGTCGTTTCGATCTCGTTAAAGTGGCTGCGAAGCGACATCTACCCAGTATACGTTTACCCCTTTTTCGGGCTGGGATGGATTATTTATGAAAAAGGAATACCCTAGCCTATCGCGACTAGGAGGTTTTCTCAGATATTGTTTTCTACCTTTTCGGCTCTGAGAAACTATTTACGAAAAGGGACCTTTGGAGTTTACTTTTCTGTTGTCTTTTCAAACTCTCTAAACATGAAAAGACGCCGAGTTCTTCCTTTGTCAGACTCGTTAAAACCTGATGACATCGGACTCAGTCGAAATGACGCTACCCGAGTTGCTCCTTCCTAGGGCTCTTTAAATGTACTAGGATGGATTCACCCGAAAGGCGGACTTATATTACAAGCATATGTTATCCCCTTCAAGCTTGTTATCAAAAATAATTGGGGTACTTGCCAGAAATGGTGGGGGAAAATGGAACCATAATCATTGTCGTGTCGGCAGTATGTCGCTCTTGAACATGGCACTTGTCTGCATTCGTGTCGGGTTGGGGACATCTCATCTCGATCTTCACTTGCCTCCATGGGTTTGGGTAATCCTTTTGACCTCTCATCTGCTTCTTTGCCTCGTCACCATGACCTCTGATCCATTGACGTCAAATGCTGCCAAATCCACTGTCGTGCCGTTATATGTTCAAGAGAAGTTGACCTCTGCAGATATCAACCTCCCTCTGATTCTCGTTTGATCCTGATTCACAACAAAACATCATGTTCCTCTGTCTCGCGTCGATGATGTGGGAAACACTATGGCCCACCTTCAATCAAGGTCACTTCCCGTCGACTCCAGCTCATTATCCAGGAAGCTGGTCTAGAGACTCCTTCTAGTACCTTGGAGCCTGCATCCCTCAATGGCAGGTTCTTCACATTCGACGAGAGGTTTTCATCATTGGCCTCCGATCGAATGATTCTACGGGTGTTCGACACCAGCTCATTGATTCACATACCGTAGATTGTACCTACAGTACCTTGAGAACCATTGTCATTATTGGTGGTCCCTCTCGCGTATGTTAACAGCTTTCATCATTGGCTGATAATCATACGATGTTCTTGCATGTTCGACTTCAGATCACATATTCACATGCTTGAACTTGTACTTTGTTCGGGTCGAGATGGAGCACAAGACCCTGGATTGTGTCTGTTGTAATCCAGGCTGCGATTTTGTGGATTATTATGATTATTTACATGACTCATTCACTGAATGGTTGTGACCATACCTGAGTCTATTTATTGATCCTCATTGGATGGCTGCGTCCATACCTTGGATCTGTATTATTGTATACTCTGTTATGGATGGCTGCGCCCATACCACATATACATCATGTACTTGAGATATCAATTGTATTTCTCCACGCAGGTTTTTTTTCGACGGCGGAGTTTCCGTTGGACACGTTCTCGTAAAGCATTTCACCCCTCTCTCTCTCGGGCCTCATGCTTTAGGGGGCATCTGTTACACAGTAATTTGTCACCGTCCCTACCATTCCCCGTCCCGCACATTGGAGGGCCTATTCTGTGACCTGTGGGCAGTATTATGCCTTGAAACCATCATCATTGCGTTCCTCTAAACATGAGCTTCAATTGCCCTAAAGACATCTCTTTGCAAAAAACCATAAAAACACCTCCTTTTGCATTGGCGCGGGTAGCCAGTTCATAGCTCGTGCCAATGGGGAAATCCTACAAAGTGGCCGCGCCAACTGGCGCTCTGTCCCAGAGTCGCAGTCAACAGACTCAGAAACTGCTATCTATCTTGAGTTGGGAGGTTTGGCTCCGGGAATTCCATGTAGGGGAAGTGGTTTGCCACCTCTCATGTAAGCTTCCTTGAAGGTAGGGCCAATCCCACAATCATAGGGATCCCAAATCCCCTTCCTCCATCTATAAAAGCTTGCCCATTTCCATTGCAAGCTAGTCTTGAAGTGCCTAAGTTTTGAATCTCCTAAATCCCAAAAGCCTTATGCTGCAAGAGCCCTCATTCTTCCCTTAAGGCCAACTCAAGCAAGGAGACTATCGTCAAGAGACTCAAAGAGAGGCTTGTCCCATCCTTGACAGGCTTTGCGAGACGTGTACGACTAGAGACCCCTCCGAAGGAGACCTCAGCGTCAGAACATTGGTTGTACTCTCTTTCGATTGTTAATTAATGAATGACTACTGGTTATGGTTCCACTCTAGTTTTCGTTTATGATGATGATAAGTTATATCCTTTCTGACTGATATATAGTTGCGTATTCTGGATTTTATGCTTGTATTCGTATTGTTTCTGGCATGTGCAGGTGTCCATTCACGAAGATCGTGGGGATCGTGATCTGCCGAGGCTAAGGAACGGGAACATCGTCTCTTCTACGAATCGTAGCGTTGGACTCCAGGTAGGCCTCCATCGTTGGTCTTTATTCGCAATTAGGAACTTGCGTTGTAGCATTTGATGATTGTTGCTAGACCCGATCTGGGCTAGTAGGGATCGCCTCTGTCCGCAGAGGGGATTTACCTATTCAACACCCCCAACGCACCACCACCTGATGTTGTGATACCTCATGCAACTACACAGATAGAATTCACACATGTATTGTCTGAGGCTCATAAAGAAACCAAATTTACTAAATGAATCCAGCATGTCTGCCCGCAGGTCAATGACATCTTTGACAAATCTAATACCTAGTTCAACAGAATTTGCCTCATCTCATGGAGGATCTCAGCGCAATGGGGACCATTGCTTCCTAACGAGGGAAGAAATTGATTCGGATTTATGTAGGAACACAGTAATACACAGAAATAAACATAAACATAGATATTAAGCAGAAATAAAACTTCATTTTATTAAAATCAAATGACTAAAATATGCTTACAGACAAAATGGAAATAAACTAGCTAGGACAATGGTAGCTTATCTCTGAGAAGATATGTGGCAGCTACATGCCTCTAAACTATGTTATAATGAGGCTCGAGGGCCTATTTATTATTGAGAAAAAATGGAAAACTCTAAACTTCCGAAAACCTAACCCTAGGAGATGAAGCGCCAAAACTATGGGCCCCGTTTGGGTAAATTTGTGTTTCAACTTCCCAAGGATGTAACTTTGGCATACAATCTCTGTTTGACACGAACCATACCTCATTAGAAAGATCTATCTAAGGAGTAAAAATTTTGGTGTGAGAAACATCAATCCATTGATCCATGTTGCTACAATTTTTCCCAAAAAATGTCATTTAGGGCCTCAAAACGACTCCAGAAGTTCAGGACCCGAAAAAACTGCTAAAAATAGTAAGTTCTGTTGAAACGGAAAAACTAAAAGAACTGACAGTGGTGTTTCAAAAGGAATAGGTGGGCGGACACCAATATCCACCTGGATCATTAGAGCCCCAAAATGGCTCGGGAGTGCAAGACCCGAAAACCTGCTAAAAATAGTAAGTTGTGCTAAAAGTGAAAAGCTGCAAGAATTGATGGTGCAGGTCTAGATGGAATAGGTGGGTGGCCACCGATATCCACCTAGATCATTATGGAACCAAGACGAAAAAAGTAAAAATGATTCAAAAACTCGAAAATGCATTGCTAAACATGCAAAGATTACATTATTAACTTAACGTATACATTTGTAATGTAGAAATCAGAGATATTGCTTTCAAATTATATCAATCAAACACTTCATCCAAAGTGTTATACCTCATGTGTATTCCATTTCCAATGTCGCATATGCATTATTAGGCAGTTTTGCAAATAAATAGTTTTGATCATATCAGCCACACTGATAATGTGCAAATAACACTTGAATCAATGTCAAAGGAAAACAACGTTGCGTCGACTATTGGTTCTAAGCATCTTGTTCCTAAAGAAACAAATGTTATTACTGTTTATTTGGGGTAGCATAGGATGTGATCTAAGTCTCAAACTTTGTGGAGAGGCTTAGACATGTGTATTCAAGATAACCCATAATTTTTTTGTGGAAATTCCACGTGGAATGTATTTTATGAAGAAAATTAATTATTTTCCCTAAGTCTAAACTTAGGAAAATAAAATATTTAAATTTAATGAATAGAATATGGGTGTGAATGTTCTAGAAAAATCATATCAAGTCAAAATTTAATATTAGTCGTTGATTGGAGATATAATCTCCATTATTGAAGTGTCAACGAGAAGACCATAAATAAGAATTGAGGTTCATTTGGAAAGTACATTGAGATATCAAGAGATCAAATTTTCTGAAGTGAGAAGTGTTAAGAGGAAAACTTTGATCGAGAGATTCTCACATAGAGAGGGGCATAAGCAGTTTTAGTCAGAGGATCTTCTCCGGGGCCGATAATACTCAACATAGATGTAGATAAAGATGCAGAGGAGGCATCGAATTCCCAGAGAGGGTGACGCATGGCCACAAAGGCCACACACAGAGGAAATACAACATTCTTGAACAGAAGTCCAAGATTGAGCTAAGATATCGAGATTCTAAGCTAGGAGGGTTGGAACCGAGTTTCCTAAGGGTTGATCGATCCAACAGAGGAGGTGACGCATTCCTTCATAGGTCCCCACACAGGCCTACGCAATTGCTGCGCACAAGCAGCGCAAAGGGTGCTGGGGTTTTGTCAGTTCAATTACCGGATTCGCCGAGACTTGCAGAGTGAGGTAATCTCACAATTTTTCTTCTGCTGAGTGATATTCTCTGTATTGGATTTCCAGTAAGGCATCCAGAGATTGTATTCATAAAAAATGTTGCTTTATAATAAAACCCTCATATATGTTGCACCAATTTTACTGCATTGGGTTTTTCAGGGGACATTTGTCCAAAAGAAACGGTGTCCTGTGTGATGTTTTTCTTTCTACTCAGTTTCTTGTTTCGCCATATTTAATTTAATCCAGTGAAGGCTTCTTCAGTTATTACTTCCTTATTTATAGAATAAATCTGTAAATAACTTGATAAAGTAATTTACAAGTAGGTAAAGTAAATTAAGTTGGTTGCAGTAGGATTTCGGACTTGGAATTTTCACATGGTATCAGAGCATTGCAGGTTAGACAAGAAGAGTAGATCTAGCATTGAGTGGTAGGTCGAATAGTTGCAGAAGGCAGTCGTTCGAATCCCTAGAGGGATTGCGCAGTCCAGTCCAATAGGGCTGAATTTTCGAGGAAAGTCTCTCTCTAAGTGAGTCAACAAAGAGGAAGGGATTCTATATTGGAATTTTACCATGGCAGAGGGAGCAGCACAAAGCCTCAACGCAAGTGTTGGTGAGACACAATTTTTGCAGGAAAAAATTGTTTTGCTTGGCAAAAAGATGTCAGAATAAAGAAAAGAAGCACAATGAGGGAATTGTATTCCTCGGGGAGTTCTTAGCTGGGGAATTCTATTTTTCGAGATCTTAGTAGCAAATCTGGGTGGTTTATCTACCATCTCCAGCAAGGAGTGCGTAATCCAGTCCAGCGCTGCAAAGAGGAGAAAGAGAAGGAGCAAATTCTACATTTGCTTGACGGCCATGGCAGCTCACGGGCTTAGAGATCAGGATCGGTTGGAGGGAGCCTCCAACTATGTAATCCGAAAGGCACGAATCACATGCCTTCTATATTAATACAATCTCAAGCTTTTTGTGACGAGTACGATAGTTGTCCTTACATATCCAGATCCGCTGAATAAGTACACGACTTATATGGTGAAGGTGAATAGGATGCTCCTTGATGGAGTCAAAGATCACATAGTGTCCCATATAGCAAGCAAGGACACAACTAGGAAGATGTGGGAAGCCTTAACATCATTGTACAAAGGATCTTTCAAGTAGTGGAAGATGTACTTATAACATAAACTGCGGTAGACACCGGTGCAGAAGGGGGACTGTATTGTTTCGTTTCTCTCAAGGCTTCAGGAAACTCATGATCAACTGACTTTCATGGGGTCCATGCCTCAGCCTACCGCAATGGTAAGGTTTGCCCTAAATGCAGTCACACAGGAGTGGCGGGTCTTTGTCTAGAGTATTATAGGTAGAGAAAGACTACCAAGCTGGGAGGAGATGTGGGTTTCTCTTTAGCAAGAAGAGTTAAGGAGGGACCTAGTCAAGTGTAAACTTAATGACAACAATAGCATTGGGTCGACGACAAAGGAGGAGTAGGAAAATGCAACACTTGCATCCAAGGGGAACTAGGAGTAGCGTAGACGAAAGAAGCATGTCTCGAAGATAAAATGCTTCAGGTGTGGTGAACTTGGTCACTACGCAATGCAGTGTCCTTTGAAGAAAAATTATAATGACGAGAAGCATGATCCGAAGGTTGCATCCACAAAGATCGAAGAAGATGAGTATGCCATGAGTTCCCACGCATCTCCAGGAGGGAGATGGGGCGGCATTGAACTATAAGTTCGCAATAAATTCAGTTGGGCAGGATCCTTGAGGAGTCCACCTCTTGGATCATGACCTTTCTACGAGTGCCCAAGATCAGTAGTAGCAGGCTGGAGTACTTTCATTTGGTGAAAAGGAATGTTGGAGCAACAAATGCAGTAGCTAGAGCGCTAAATTTGAGCAGCGCAGTGCAGAAGCAGCAGCAGCGCAGTGGTTCAGAGGCATAGCGTGGGACTAGCAACAGTTGGAGTTTCATCATTGAGATGTATCCATACTAAAAACTTGTTCATATTTTGGATGGTTTTCAGTTGCTTCGCTCAGCAATTGAGTTACATTGCAAAGTTAGCAATGGTAGTGCTAGCAGTAGATGCAGCATTTGAGAGGGAGTTGTAGAATGGATGCAGTGTTGATCGTGGCAAGGTCAACAACAGTACAGCTACAGCAACAACGCAATAGTTGGTGGAAAACATGTAAGACATCAACAACAAAGAGGGAGATGCTTCAGAGTCAGAGCAATGTGCAACAGGGCATATTGCTAGAGCAAATTCCTCGCTAAGAGGGAGTGTTGATTTGGGGTAGCATTGGATGTGCTCTAAGTCTCAAACTTTGTGGAGAGGCTTAGACACATGTATTGGACATATAACCCTGAAATTGTGTGGGGAAATTCCACCCAGATTGTATTTTATTAAGAAAATTAATTATTTTAAAGTGACCCTAAGTCTAAACTTGGGAAAATAAAATAAGTAAAGTGAATTAATATAATATGGGTGTGAATGTTCTAGAAAAAGCAAATCAAGTCAAAATGCAATCTTAGTCGTTGATTAGAGATCTAATCTCGATCGTTGAAGTATCAATGAGAAGACTATAAAGAAGAATTGAGGGTCATTTGGAAAGATGCACTATGAGATCAAGAGATCAATTTTTTTGAAGTGAATAGTGCTTAAAGGAAAACTTTGATTGAGAGATTCTCACGCAGAGGGGAAAAAATAGTTTTGGTCAGAGGATCTTCTCTGGGGTCAAGAATCCTCAGCATAGAGATAGAGAAAGATGTAAAGGAGGCATCGCAGTACCCAGAGAGGTTGACGTAGCATCCAGAGAGGGTGACATAGGGCCACAAAGGCCACACGTAGAGGCAACACAACATTACTGAGCAGAAGTCTGAGATTCAGCTAACAGATCAAGATTTTGAGCCAAGAGGGATGAAATCAAGTTTCCTTAGGGTTGATCAATCCAGTAGAGGAGGTGACACAATCCTTTACATGCCCCCACGCATGCCTACACAATTACTACATAGAGGCAACGCAGAGGGTGCGAGTGTTTCGTCAATTCAGCTATTGGATCAACCGGGACTTGCAAAGTGAGGTAATCTCACAATTTTTCTTCTGACGAGTGATATTCACTATACTGGATTTCCAGCAAGGCATCCAAATATTGTATTAAAAAATAATTGTTGCTTAATATAAAACCCTTAGATCTGTTGCACCAATTTTCCCGCATTGGGTTTTTCTGGGGATGTTTGTCCAAAAACAACGGTGTCCTGTGTGATGTTTTTCTTTCTGCTCAGTTTCTTGTTTCACCATATTTAATTTAATTAAGTGAAGGTTGCTTCAGTTATTGCTTCAGTATTTACAAAATAAATCCGTAAATAACTTGCTAATGTAATTTACAAGTAGGTGAAGTAAATTCAGTTGGTTGCAGTAGGATTCCAGACTTGGAATTTTCACAATTACATCTTTCTCTTTCCTATATTTCCAGTCAATTGACAAAATAACACCAAAATATAAAATATTTTTCAAGTTTCCTAAACATCACAAACTGTTATAACATCATGCATATTACTTGTCATTGAGCAAGGACAATAGAAAAATCATCTCTAATACTTTCCCCACTAAAACTATTTAGAAATACAGTCGATTGCATCAATTAGAGTCAACAATACGAGCATAGGTTGTTATGCTAAATGAAGAACATATACAACATATATAGTCAATTAAAATAGTGGAGACATACTTGCAATCAATCCAAGACACTCGTACTTATGCATGTTGCATTTGTGACAAATTGCATTTTGCAAAAGACATGTAAGACACTGACACACTCACATTGTAGACTCTATTTAGTTTTTTTTTTTTTTTTTTTTTTCGTGGAACAGAAAACAAATCCATCAAAATCAATGACCATATTTCCAAATCTTGCAATGTTGCAGTTTTTTTAATGAGAAAAAGTGACCTCATAAACATTTTTGACTTGCCAAAAATGACCTCATCGATAAGTTCTCAATGGAAAGTTGTTTGCATTTACATCGCCCCTGCATATTCGACGAAATTTGATATTGCTTTTTGTTGCAGAGTTAACACCTTTGGAGGAAAGATTGCTAGCACCAAGAATGACCTTTGCACAAATAAGGAAACTTGGGTAAACAAGATCGCATATTGGGTTAACAGATGTGATTATAAATGTTCCTGTTAGTTTGGAAACAATTCTAACAACCTTACCTAGAAACATCAATGACTCCATGATAATTGTAATTATGCTAAGAGAAAAATGGAATACATGAATGCTTAATTGTCAAGAAACATTTGGCCAAAGAAAGTGATCAATATTTGCATGACTTATGCAACATGTCTCTATACAAAAATGAACACATAGTAATCAATAATGACTTGCAAAAACACTTTGACGAAAAATAAAAAAAATAAAAAAATAAAAAAATAAATAGTGATAGTGATTTAGAACCATAATTTGAAACAAGTTTGCACAAATTCTCAAAGGGCCATTTAATTCATGATCTTGATATAAAAATTGTGCAAATTGCACCTTCCGAAGGATTCCATCCATTAGGCATTTTTCAAAACAAGTTTTCTCGTGAGATTAACTTCCCAACTTTGTTTTATGGCTCGACCTGAACCATTGATGTCATTAATCGCTTCTCCTATCAACAAATTTCACAATGGGATATACTGCATATGTCTGAGGACTTCTCAACACACATTACAAATATATTTTTAAAAGGAATATATATCTTGTTAAACTAAGTTTCCAACTCAACCTAGATTTCTATTTGCAAAGGACAGTTAAAAGAACAAAAACTACTTGCCAAAGATGTCAAGAATCAAAATACCCTTCGAAGAATACTACAGTCACCAATTGCATATCGTTGTTTAAAAAACATTCACACATCTCCTGGCTACTTTGAAACTATAAGAAAATACATCTTTGCAATGATACGTCAACTTGGTCCACCAACAATTTTTGTCACATTTACTAGTGCTAAGCATTGTCTTTGGAGTCCATTAACAAATGCATTAAAGAAAGGGGGGGTTGTACAACTAATAACAATAACATGTCCTATGAAGAATCAATAACACATTGATCAGAAGTCACCCAGTCATTTGTAGTCGATACTATAGACATAGAATCACATCAATGCGTACTCTAATTACAAAAAATGATGAGCTATTTGGAAAGGTGCAAGAATATTTTTTTATCATAGAGTTTAAAAGCAAAGGATCATAACATGGTCATGGATTTCTTTGGATTAAAAATGCACCAATATACCAACACTCTCGTGATAATGATGTTATTGCATTCATTGATCATTACTTGACTTGTGATTCAACATTGTTAGCAAATGAGATGACTGAAATGCAGACACATAATTACACAAAAACTTCTAAAAAGCATAGGCATTATGCGTGTAGATTTGATTTTCCTTTCCCACCAATTCCTGAAACTTGTATCTTGCAACCTTTGTGAAATGAAAACAATCACAATCGAGAAATGCATAAAAAGATTTATTTTCTTATACACCAAAAACCTATTCAAAAAACACAACATTTGATAATTTCCTAATTTATCTTGGAATTACAAAAATGTGATACATATTTTCCCTTCGCTCTTGTATAACTCGACCTATTGTGTTGCTCAAAAGAATTATGTGTGATGTATGGATAAATGCATTTGCAAAAACTATCTCACCATTGTGGCAAGAAAACACAAATGCTCAATTTATTTTTGATGCCTATGTTGCAACAACATATTGTAGCTCTTATATGACAAAAATGTATTTCAATATGACATATACATTTAAAAGAATCTGAAAGAATTGCTTATGCAATCAAGACGAGAAAGTCAAAACCATTTACAAACTCAAAAATGCATTGCTAAACATGCAATAGATGTCAAGCAGATGAGTAGCTCATATTATTCTATTGTTGCACCTTTACTCATCATTCAGGAAAACAATTTTCATTAACAATGCCCCAACCAAAAAACGAACAAATGTGCTAAAAAGACCTATTCTATTGCAACAAGAACCTAATAACTCTAAAGACATTGTGTGCATGAAAATCATTAATAGATATGTCCAATGTTCTACTGAACTTGAAAACATTTGCTTAGCAGAATATGCTTCCTACTATTTCACCACAAAGACAACAACTAGCAAAAAAAAGTGTCCATTTGTCATATGGTTCATTTGATACAATGAGCAAAAGGATCGTGAAAGCCATTATAGAGAAAAAAATGATGCGTTATATGCTATACAGAGAATCTAAATACACGTTTAAAAAGGCTAATTAGACATGGGTTGAGGCATACTTGTCCCAAAAACACATTATTTCTACTACTGAGAGGCAACCATTTTCCTCCAATTTTATCATGGGGCGACATTGAACTTATTTCAACCATAAATGCAAACAAAAATGATGAAATGTATATGCTTCATTTGCCATAGGAACATGACACAAGTGCTTATCCTATTGAAGAATACGATATTCAACATGACATGACCAAAAAAATAAAAATAATAATAATAATAAATAAATAAATAAAATTTAAAATAAATAAATAAATATATATATATATATATATACAATCTAAAAAAAATGAAAAATGGACATATAAGGACAATTGAATGCGTCAAACATCCCTTTGTTCTAGACACAATAACATATCATGATATTAGAAGAAATTTGAACGAAGAGCAACAATCAATAACAAAACAAATAGTACTATGAAAAAAAAAAATCCATTTAGACAGTTTTATTTATGGTTCTCAAACTTCTGTGGTTGTTGTTAATTGTAGAATCCGAATTTTTCACAGTATCATAAAACATTGGTCGACGTTTCGAATCCCAACGGAGATCCGTCTTAAGGACGAAAATGAAGAATGAAAGAAGGTCGCAAAAGATCGAGGTATAAATAGTGAAGGATTATGATGTTTGAGAGGAGCCAACAATAGATTAATTTATTTAAATATATTATATTTAATTCTTTATAAAAAAATTAATTTTAATTATAAATAAAAATCTTTTATTAAATTTGTTAAGTTCTAAATAATAAATAAAAAAATTATTATAATAAATATTTAGATTTTTTAGGCTTATTTATTTTATTATAAACCCTAAGTGCCTAAATTACTTTTAATAAATTAAAATATAATAATTAAATTTTTTTTTTTTTTTTTTTCTAGTTTAGACTAATCCTACACCCACGGGTTTCGAACCGGTGACCTTGCAGAACGAAGTGCCTTAACAGTGCACCCCATCACCGACTGTTCTACGCCTCGTGGGCAATTAAATTTTATTTATTACTTTTAAAAATCTTTTATATTAATTTCTTATTTATGTCTAAAAAAAATTTGTCTAGATTTTTTTTTAATTAAACCTTGAGATTTTTAATTTATAACTTAAATTTGACCTACAATAAAATCTTCAAATTATTAATCTAAGTGTAAATTATTAAATGAGACCTATGTTTATTAATTCTACATAATACTATAAGAATATGTTAATAAATAAATGATAATAATTAATAAATATTAATTCTACTAATGAATTTAATTAATTAAATTTTTAATATTTATAAATATATTTTATTTTAATTTTTACTACTAATTTATGATAATAATTATTAATTAATTATTTTTTATGAATAGAATAAAAATTAATTAACACAATAATTATTACGAGTGAGTTAAATAATAAGGGTTAAGTACTTACAGGACCCTAAATTGATTACTAATAAGGAGAAGAATAATCAAACCCGTGACATGATACTTGGGAAGAGGACGAACCTAAGGAGCAAATTTGTCTAATAAGAGGCCGCCAATTGTCACTAATCTCGAATCCTCCGTCCCTGTTGATGTTATGTGGGTGTTTTATAATCTCCACCGCTTCTCTAATCTTTCGTCTCTGATAGTGTTCCTCCCTTGCAATGATTTTAGCATCCTCAAGACGCAAGTGGTGTTTTGTTTTCGAGGAGTGATCAGCAAGAGCCGAGGTTCGAGATCGCTCATGCTTAATATCGACACCATGCTCTTTCAGACATTTTTGAAGAGAGCGCCCAATTTCACCAATATAACTCTTCCCACATGAGCAATCAATCTTGTAAACACCTTTAAGCTGCCCCTGATTAATGTTATCTTTAACTGAGAACATATTTTGTCTAATGGTTCCTGTTGCTGAGAATTGAGCAAAAATGTCACTCCTTCCCAAAACCCTGGCAATCTTAACTGTCACACCTTTAATGTATGCCAGAAAAACTCTTCCACCGTTCCCTTGAGGATCCTGGTGTCTCTTGGATATGATAATACTTTTTTCTCAATTTATTGCTTTTCTGATTTCTCTTTCCTTATACCCTATACCCAAGAAAACAGATGTCAAGTGAGAGATTTCTTCTTCAAGGTGCTCTTCATCGGATATCCTCAGGGCTCTAACAACAAGAGTGTTAAGGATGCCAAATTTTTTAGCAGGATGATGGTAAGAGTCAGCATGAAGATAGTTGTCAGTATGGGTTTTCTTCCTAAAAACCTGACACCCTAATATTCCATCTTCCTTTCTGGTAACTAGGACATCTAAGAAAGGAATGCTCTTGTTTTCTTCCATCTCCCTGGTAAACTTAATTTCTGAGGAAATTGAGCTGAGGTGATTGAATAATTTATCAATATTCTCCCTACCATGTGACCACTTTATGTTAGTGTCATCCACAAATCTTTTCCACCAAGCTGGACTTAAGGGAAAGGAGGCTTGGGCTTTCTTTTAGAAGTTTTCCATAAATAAGTTGGCCACAATCGGTGAGATTGGTGATCCCATTGCAACACCAGATACCTGCTCATAGAACTCTCCTTGGAAGCTGAAGAAGGTGGATCTTAAACAAATTTCAGAAAGCTTGGCTGTTTCAGGATCCATGACCTCTTTAATAACCTTCACTTCTTCATCTAAGGGGATTTTGGTAAACAATGAAACCACATCAAATCTTACTAGGATGTCACTCTCCTCCACCCTCTCTTCTTTTATAAGCTTAACGAAATCACTAGAATCTTTTATGGAGGAGACAGTGTTCCCAGCGAGAGGCTTGAGAATTTTTGCGACATATTTCGCCAGTTCATAGGTATGGGATCCAATGGTATTGACAATTGGTCTAAGGGGAACCCCATCTTTATGAATTTTAGGAAGCCCATAAATTCTCAGAATGACCTCACAGGAGGGGGTCAATTTCTTCTTCAACTTATCATCAAGATGAGATTTCGAGATTGCCTTATTAAATTATCTTAAGACCTTTGGCAAGGGGTTGGACTCCAGCTTCTTGTAGCTGCTACAATCAAGATGCTCCTTCATTTTCCTAATATAAACCTTCTTATCTAAAATGACATTAGCCCCTCCCTTGTATGCCTTAAGAACCACAATTTATTCGTTTTTGCGAAGGGCTCTAAGGGCGCCTATCTCCTCCTTGCTAAGGTTACTTTTAGGGGGTTTAGGTTTTCTTAGAATTAGGGAGCATTCTTGTCTAGAAGTCTCATTATCATCCAAAGGTAAACCTCGAATGCCCTCCTCAATACTACACAAAATTCTCTCATTTGGAATACCTTTAGGAGCAATAACAAATCCCAAACCTTTGCCGAGAATCCTACGAGTATCAAGACTTAATTCTACCGAGGAAAGGTTAACAACCTTTTTGTTAATGAAATCATCATATAAATACTTCTTATTAATATTACTCTCCACACTATATGAGGACTTCCTATTAATATTTATATCCTTATCATCTAACATCTTACTAATATTTGTCTCTTCCATGTCCCCAGGCATGTTGCTAGTTAAATTCAAAACCTTATTCAAAGAGCCACATGGGCCATGTTTTCCTATTTTATTTATTTGCGAATTAATGTTTCTTAAAGAATCATAACAACCACGGTTATGAAAAAGATCTTGTCCCAAATTATTATTCTGACCGTCTAGTCGTTGACCCTCACGGTCATTATTGTTCACATGGTTGTTGACTACAAGGTTAGGGTTCACGTCAACAATTCTATTTGAACAGTCAGTAGTGTTCACGGGCTTGGCAGCTTCATCATTGTGATTTACGGGAACCATTTCCACTTCCACGGGTGGACTCGGGTTAAGACAGGAGTAATCTGTGCTACTGATATTCGATCTTTGTTTATTTGTTTATTACTGGAGGTGTAGGAGTGGGAAAAACATTGATTGCACAAGCATTTTACCATGAACTGATGTGATATTATAAAAAAGACTTGCAAAGTGACCCATTAAATTTTAAAAAAATAAAAAAATAATAATAATAATAATAAATAAAAAATAAAAAAATAATAATAAAAAATAAAAAATAAAAATAAAAATAAAAATTTCAACCTCGTAGTTGCATTTACTGGGAAAACTGCATAGATTGCAAACAATGTCACAATCCACTCAGATTTGCATTTACCAATAAACATCCAAAATGATGCCATTGCCTTCTAACACACTTGATATATTGACCAAAGAGTATGAAAAACTCAGAATTTCTCTCATAGATGAAGCATCACTAATTGGCTCTCGGCTACTATACAACATTGACAAACAACTTCGTCAATTCATGCACACCCCATCTTCACCATTTGGAAACTTTGACGTAATATTTTGTGGTGAACTATGCCAAGCACAATCTATACATGATCGTTGGATATTTGAACACCCAATCCTTAGGGGAACTATTCTAGAAATACAATGTCAAAAGCTATGAGCTAAAACAAGTAATGTGACAAGAAAACAAACAGTTTGTTTCCATTCTAAATAGACTTAGAATTTGTTCACATACCGATGATGATCTTGCATTTTGAACAAACATTGTTACAAATGCCCACCAAACGATCCAACATTTCTATATCTTTTCTACTTAAACAAAGATGTGCAAGAACATAATGAAAAAATGTTATCACTCATCAATACAAAAATGATCGCACTACATGCACATGATCAATAGACCCAAGTAATGGATGCAAATTGCCATAGAAACACGAAAATTCGATTGCCAGCTACCATTGTGCTTAAATAAAACATGCTTGTTGAATTGATTGGTGATAATTATGACCTAGAAGATGGCTTGGTTAATGGTGTTGAACGAATTTTCAAGGCATCCACAACAATTGAAAATGATGTTATCTGGATTGAATTTGCCAATTCAAAAATTAGCAATATACAATGAAAAAAAAAATGCAACACCTGTTTAAAGATGGAATAATGCCTACTTGGACACCTCTTATAAGATTTTGTAAGCATCATGAGTCAAACGGAAAAAGTTGTTTCACACGACATCAATTCCCTATTCAATTGGCATGTGCAAGAACCATACATTGATCAGAGGGATTGACCATGGATATATTGGCTTTTGACCCAAAAGGAGTCAAACAACATGGACTTGTTTACACTTCACTATCCTGAGTCAAGGATATGAAATCTTTGTATCTATTAAACAAATTGCACCCAACAAACTTCTCTCTTTGTGACAAAGTTGCCTTAGAACTACAAAGACTTAAAGAAATTGTGTCTTTTCAGATTGAATAAAGGTTGCATTTAATTCAAACAAAGAACTGATTAACAATATGCTCATTGAACACATGTAGCTTCTCATTGCATTTTGAAGATATTTTTGCTGACTGTGATCTAATCAAAACGAACATCATTTGTTTTTAGGAAAAAAAAAAAAATCACCTCCATCAAATCCAATGTTTGCAAAGAGATGTAACTAGCAATTGCCTTTAAAGGTGCAAAGGTACACCAAAGGAATAAAATATTTGGGAAAATCATCTCACCTCAAAGAGAGACAATTGTTGAATGCATGCGCATAAGGTCTGCCAAACTCTCCAATGCGATCATCACAAGACGAGCCCATTACACACAACCTAGGCATGAGCATAAGGTGTTGACAAACCTTCCCAAGTATGACACGCCCGACTATCTATTCTTTCTTAGCCACACGGTGATGACAACCCGTATTTCTATTAGGGCACAAGATCAAGTGCATATGGGTAAACAATATTCATCTTCACATTTTCATGTATGTCTCAATGTATTATATTATGCAATAAATAGTGTATACGTTGTGATATATAATTGTCATATTCTACATCTATATTTAATTGAGATAAGGGGCCAATATTCAGGGGCTTTTTCATATTTTTGGGGGAGTATATAGCCCTTTACTAGGATTTTATGATGATTAATAAAGACAACGAAGGACAATGAAGAAATGCAACGAACAATTGCGTCAAGCCCACTACCTATATAAACCTCCTAGCATGGGCGTTGTCTAATGCTTAACTAAGTGTTATATGGAATCCCTAAAAGAAACCAATTTCTACGTGATACAAATATATCTTGGAAGAATCATGGCAGAACATTTATTAGATAAATCATTAAAGGATATAATTGTAAGTGGACCTAAGTTGACAGTAATGAGTGTAAATAATTATAAATTAACATTAATCAAATTATTTGTATAGTGACGTCATCTCCTCAACTATGAAATTTTTAAGTTGATTTTGTTTTTTTACAGATATTTGTTAAGTCAGATAAAATCTAAACCATATATCAATATTAAAATTTAAGAATAAGATTTCAATTTTTTTTTCAAAACACTTTACCAAATAAATATAAATTATATATTAATATTAATTCAAAATTTAATACGTGTATTAAGATTTAAGTTAATCAAATCATCAAAGAACAATTAATTCTAAATTAATCTCTTTGAGCAATAGAGAAAGGGGCACGACATTGGAATAAATGACAACTCTATAAACCTCTGCATGCACTCCACGTGGGTGTGCCTGTCATGAAAGGCTCCAAGTAATTCCAAATGTGTAGGTACAGAAAAAAAAGCAACAACACTGACTTTATTTATATGGTAGTGCCTTCATCATGGGCTATTTAGCTTGGTTTTGGTTTTGTTTCCACACATGCTTCATTAGAATGATCAATGTTGTGGGAGAATTTTTCGTTCCTACCCATTACACACTTGCTTCTAAGCATTGCCTCCCTAGTCCCTAAGATTATTGCCTCACCACCCTCTTGTGGTTGAACACCAAAGTGACCAAGAGAAACAACAATATTGGAAAATATGGAATGGTGGTGATGGTGCAATCATCCTTCAGTTGAAGGCAACACACTTGGTCGATGACCAAATCACTCAAATTATTGGAACAATGTTACAGAGTTGCATGATGGCTCTAACCGAGGGTACTTTTCTCAACACAAACAAATTACATGTAGCCCTCCACACGTTTTGGCATCTATCTCCTTGATTTATAGCTAGAATACAACTACCATATTAGATCTCCTTTCTACTTATTATCTTTTCGCATAGTAGGAAATGGCAGCAAAAGAATTGTACAACGACGATCTCCTCCCAACTGGCATAAAATTTAGGGTTAGTCATGGTTCATATTTTCTTATGAGGTTTTCACCTTTAGTAGGCATGAATGATGGAGTACAAAGATTCAACACCCAAGGAGATCTCCCAACTTGTCAAGGAAAATGGAAAGCCAACTTGTCATGTCGAGACTATGGACTTGGTAGAGCGCTTTTGCTTTTCATTTCGATGTTACTAAGATACTAATTAAATTCCTTTAGTATACTTCTTATTTGGATACTAATTTATTGTATTTAATATTTTTTTATTAGATACTAATATTTTTTATTAGATACTAATTAAATTTATGTAATTAACTTATTGGATTTGCTATTAGAAATAACTTGAATGAATTATTTTCTCTTAAGAATTGTAGAATGATGACCAATTTTTTATATTGGGAGTAAAAATTCAAATAATTTGACCTGTTTTTTTGTAATTCATAAGTTCATTTTGTAATACAAGAGTTGAAGAAGCCATTGCTTTCATCAACTTCATTTTAGAACATGCAACAAGAAAATATCCAATTGTGGTTGCTCATGATTTCAACTTGGACATGTTGCAAAATAGCCATCAACAAAGAAAACTAGTTCTATTTATGCAAAACAACTTCAATTTCCATACAACAAAACTAAAAAATGATTATGGCTCTATGCTTGACCATTTTTGGACAACTTTCCAAGGTAATAGAGTTACATTCCATGTCTTTGACACCTATTGGATAGATCATCACACTATCTATGTTACTATAGCTTGATTACTCGCTTGCCCCATTTTGGCAATGTCCATGTGCATGAATCGAAAATGTTCAAACCTCATAGCAAATGTAATACTTGCAAATATCCAACATATACATATGAACTTTCTTACAAAAATATTCACATTTATATTCATGAAATCTTCGTAGCAACTTCTCAAGATTTTCTTATTTTCGTTTATGCATAGAGAAATTTTGCAAAATAAACTTGTGCATACTCAAACATCTATTTACTAGAAAATTAAGTGTAAAAATCCATGCACCATAGCTACAGTTCAAATGTCTTTGTCATTACATCACTTTGATTCCCAATTGTTGTTCTAACATGAATCTAATGCATACTTATCTCAAAATATTCAATGTTCAGAACTTTTGAAATCAATGGCCCTTTGTTTGAATTTAGCATGTTTACTCCCTCAGATACTACTATCCAACAACCATTGTCTCATAATGGACTAAAAAAAAGCTTGTCACGAAGAGCCATTGAATAAAAAAAAAAGTCAGGAGATGAGCAAAAGTAGCACATGGTCTCTAAAAAGCAAAATTTTCAACATTTAGAATTGCTAAAAAAAATTGTGTTCTTTCAATTATCGACACATGTATTAAATGATATACTTTTTCTATCTTGTGTTGCCAAACATACTCACACAATCATAGGATTGTGAACAATATGCATAAATAATTTTTTATACAAATTTTTTATACTTCAACTAATTAATTTTCTTCTCTTGACAACAGGTGATTGGCTTCCCTCAAGACAAAATGCAAAGCAACAATACAAATTCCCAATTCCTCCATGAACAAACAACAAAGGATCAAAATACAAAAAGGTGAGTTTACGCCCAACTTGAAGATTTGTAACTCTCTTGACAATTGTTCTTGTAAATCAATTGCAATTTAATGAAAATCAAATGACTTGATTTCACATATGCACAAATTAAAAATTGTGCAAACAACCTCATTCTCAATTATACAACTTTGCATATGAGCACATATATTTTTTTAGAGGGTGATATACTCATAGTATATGGTCCAAGTCAGACCAGAAATTTGAATTCACTAGTGAAAGCAAAACTTGTACATGTAGACCTTGTTGACAAATATGGACAATTGAGCATCACAATGAACATAAGCAATAGTCTTATAGATAAATTCTGTGACATTTTTTCCCCTAGAAACAACATGTGTATCAAATAATTTGGAATAAGTAACAAAGGAATCTATGAAAAAGGAGACTCAAAATGTTGCATATTGTTACATGAAAAAACTATAGTCCAAAACTACCTCCAATTTGCAAGAATCGCAAATTGGCACCAGACGCAACAATACAAAATCTTGTGTCAACTGAAATATATCCAGTTGGTTCTATTACAACTGCAATTATATCATGTCACCAAAACAATAGACAACTTGATCTGCATATCAAAAACGGTGAAACTGCAAATGATACAACAACTATAAGTATGTTTTCCTAGTAACTCACTCATTAGTTTCTATTGAAAATCCATCACCAACTATTGCCATGATTTTCCTTTTGCTAACAACTTACACATGAAAAATAATTTTCTTTGAAACTTTCCAAATTAATTAGTATTCATACTCATGACCTTTTCTAATGCATAACAACTACAACTCAATGAACACCACAAAGAACATTTCCTAGCCACAAAGCATAAGTTAACATTAAGAAACATGCCACTCTATTTATTCAAAAAAATGATCAGGAAATGGCCAAAAAAGATGTCGGGTGATACAATTTGCAGTAACAACGTTCATTAATGTTTTCAATGACAGTTGTGCAAAAGCACATTTGTTGTCTCTCATCAAATCTACAACACAAGTATTTAGCAACACTTTCTATTTTTTTTTTGCATTTAATGTATACATAATGTTTTATTCAAAACCCTATTACTTTGCTCACAAGACTATCATACTACTCAATAATTAAAGTTTCTTTTGAAACGAGTGCATGGAATACTTAGAGCAAAAAATGTTTTCACACCACCCTATCAACAAATCTATAGTAAGTGTGCAGATATATTGGTTCCAAATTCTCCAACTTGCACATTTGTAGGAAACTACAAAAGCTTGCTATCACTTCAATGTGGAATGCACATTGGAAACACATGATGGAAAAATAATCTGCATACTGCAAATTACACAACTTAAAGAATATTGTCCAACCATTATTGAAACAAGTTTTCAATAATATCTTGAGAACATTTAATCTACAATATTTGCCCTAAAAAAGCTTTATGTCCAAGGCATTTTCACCTTGACACTTGATAATATCATCACTGAATCAAGCCATTGTAAACAACCATTGCAACATCATCAACTATTTCAGTTTGCCTGCTATCAATGTATTTGTCTTCATAAAACACACTGTCTCATAGTACATTTTTCACTTTCTTGTAAAACATTTTGAAACACATTATTCTTGCGCTAAGATTACTTATCTTTCACTAATATTTCTTTCATTGCTCATTGTCACAAATTTTGTTCCAACATGTGAGCATATTGTTTCAATTGCATTGCAATTCTACGATCCAACTGCTAATGTTGTGCTTTAATATGCATTTTTCTTCTTTTTTTTGCAAAAAACTTGTAGCAAATATGCCTCTTTTTGTGAAAAAAAAATGCAACATTCAATTTTTTTTTTTAAATTTTAACAACACATAGAATTTGACTGCTTGTCTTTTCTTATATATTTGTTAATCACTATGTCATTTTATTTTAACATAGCTGAAGTTTCAACTCTTGTAATACCATAACTTTAAAAAACTATCTAGTAGTGACATACATGATCCATGAATTTGTATTATCCCTATCCATATCGAAAATTTTCAAAACATAAAAAATGAAGTTTACATAGTTTACCTTAGGATTTTATTTTCCCTAGACAATGATATGAGTACAACTGCCAAATCAGGGCTACAAAGCCCGATGAGGCGACGATCTATGCATTTGGTTTAAATGCTTCGTCCATTTTATTGTTTGTGGGTTGGTGTCCATAGTCCTGTGAGGTTTTGGCTATCGTTTCCTAAGAATGAAACCTGCAAGGACCTGTCTCTTCAATTTTCCTTTTGTTGGTCACCTGTCAACGTGTTATCGCTCGCATGCGTTGTACACAAAGTTTGTAAGAGTACTCTGTACTTTTTTTTTGACCCCATGTAAGTTCGGTGTGCTTGTATAATTGTGCATTTAGAGCTCGTAGGAGACAACGTACCAAAATATGCTTGGCGTGCTTGATAATCAACCAGATGTGTTTATATATCCAAAACCAGACGGTTTGTTTTCCATTGCAATCTTCTTTAAAATTTCTTCTTGCGTACAAAACTATTATTCTTATCTCCTCCTTTGTAGTGTCGGGTTATTTTCCATTGCACAAAATTTAAATATTTCCTATTTTTGTGCCTATTTATCAATGTCCATGCTCTTTCGTGGTTTTTCTGGAATCCAATCAAGAATTTAATGGATCTAGAAGTGCAAGAAAGTGCGTTATAAACACTGTGGCCAGACAAATCACAAGTAGATCGAAATTTTGTAAGTACCTTAGTCGTTATTTTTATGGTGCCCTAATATGTGCAAGAAATTGAAATTTTCTATAAGTGAAAATCATTATCTATTTATAAATATCTTTGTTTTGTTAACATTTTGCAGACACCTTTAGAGATGCCCGTAAATATGAAGAGTATACCAGGGTAAGTGCAGTGGGCGAATGTTTGAATCTTAGATGTTAATGGATGCTCTGAGTTAGAAGAGCTGCCAAGTATGGAAACATTGGTATCTTTGGAACTAATGAGGATGGACGAATGTGTGAAGCTGAAGAGCATACAAGGATTGGCACAACTGAAAAAGTTGTGACTCCTAAATGTTAATGGGTGCTATGAGTTAGAAGAGTTTCCAAGTATGGAATCGTTAAGATATTTGGAGAAGTTGTGGACAACGAATGTGTTAAGCTAAAGAGCATCGAGGAATTATAACACAACTTCATAATACGAGTGTTTGTTCGTGCTCTAAGTCAGAGGTTGAATATTTTAAACAATGCATGTCAGTTGGAAAGACTTGATGTCTTTGGATGTCCCAATGTGGAATGACATTATATGGCTCCATTGTGTTCGTGTAAGGAATGGATTTACATGATTCCATTCGGTTTGTGTGTGTAATGGCTCTATGTGACTCCATTGTGTTTGTGTTTTTGGATTCCCAAACACTGAAGCCATGTGTGTGAACTATGGAAGAATGGGCAGCAATCTTTCTCCTCCCAGTGAAGTGGAAAAATTCCTACATACCACAATGATTGGTAAAGTGAAGCTCTTCGATGCAGATTATGGTATATTGCAAAGTCGTTTCAAATGAGAAAATTGCAGCCCTTAACAAACTATCTGCAACATAGGATTTGGTGAAAAAAATGTGGCTCCTTTCGTTCCAACTACAAATATAATCGCCATATCTGTGGGAAATGAGATTCTTTCTGCAGGTAACAAAGTGCTTATATCCCACCTAGTCCCTTCCATGCAAAATCTTGATATTGCTCTTTTTGGTGCCTCTCTTGACAAGCAAATCAAGGCCTCCACACCTCATTCGCTCGATATTCTGGTTGCTTCAAAGCCCCCATCCATAGGAAGGCTTCGTCAAAGCTATGATAGATATATTCTGAATCCAGTGTTTAAATTTCTCAGAACATGTTGGGCCTCGAATATGCCCATGTTTTCATCATGCAATATCATCGTTCATACCCTAAAACCCTTGGTTTTTAACCCGTTCTGTACCCTAATTCCATAACTTGTCGTCAAATACACTTCATGGTTGGTTATCATTAGTTTTCTTAGATTTTATATGATTAAATATTATTATGCCATGATTTACTGATGACGATTTTGCTAAGTTTGATTGTTGCAGGGCTTCATTGCCAGAACTCTCCACAAGTAGAAGTAGTTGCTACAAGTTGAGTACGAAATGAGATTGTTGTAGGTGAAAATATGAAGTTTGTGATAAAATGGTGAGGAATCTCGACATTCTGAGACTTGCATCACGTTCAAAATACCATGTTTCATATAACCCATAAACCATTCGACAAAATTCATCACCAAAAGGGAGTGAAGGCTAAAACAATTGTTAAGTGCGGTTTTAAGTACAAAAACAGGCTGAACGTGAACGGTTCGGCAAATTTGGCCACAGTTTTGGGTCAGCCACATGGAGGACCACAATTGAATGAGCTAAACATGGAAGCAACTCCTCCATCCATGCGTTGATCAACACAAATCCAACCATAAGCTATTTGAAGGCCATCTAGAGAAATTAAAAACGACATATGTTTGTTTGCTATTATGTCTCATTTAGAATGTAATTAATCTTTGTTTTCATCAACAACTTTGTATAAAAGGCATAGCTCAGCATGTACGCTGAGGAGGAAAAAATATTGAAATTATCAGTGTGTACACAGAACTTCGTGCTATTGTAGACTTCTTTATCTTAATTCAAGACTTGTTCCAGTAATATAATGGGTGTATGTTGATTTGAATTTTTGTGAGTACCATTGCGATGCATTTCTAGCTTGAATAAGTGAAGATCTTCTTCTCATTGTAAGTTTTAACCCTCCCAGGTGTGGCAAGGGCCTACCACAGTTTGGGACTTAGTTATTTTTGTAGGTAGATTGAATTAGATTGTGTTTGTTTTTATTACATAACTTGTGAATTCTATAGCATGATTAAGCAAGTCGTGATTTGATTCCATTAATATTTCAATTATATTTGGCCTCGTGTTGCTTCGGTTTTGGAATTCATGACAATTATTGCATATCGTGCTTGATCCTTTTTATAGAGCATTATTCTGTTTCCATAAGTCACTATGTTGTGTTGAAGTACTTACAGACAAAACTGTATTGAATGACTATGTGCATGCATTAAAACAATGATTTAATAGTGCGAGTTCCCTGTGCATGTTTTTTTATTACTAGCAGTGGATTTGATTGTTTTACGAAGTGTGAGTTCGTAGATGTATGCAGTGATAGTGCGTAAGGAAGTATTTGTAATTGCAAGTTGCACATATACAACAATTGATTTCTTTTGAATTGCATTCGAAACTTAGAAGTTACTCCTATGTTTGAGAATTTCTTTTCAAGCCTTTGCAGTTTCAAAATCATCGAACAATGTGAGTGTGTTTTTAAATCCGGCCTTAGATATGTTAACGTGAATTTGAACTAGAATCCACAGTTTTATTTCCAGAGCAGTAGTGTCTTAAGTTCAGAATCGAATTACTCAGGTGTGAGTTTCATTGTCTCGTAGTGTAAGTTTTACTGATGAGCAGTGTGAGTTTCATTGTTAAATTCTATTTCTTAGCAGTGTGAGTCTTTGAAGTAAAGCGAGAGCATATTTTGATTTGTAGAGTCTTTTAAATCTGAAGTGCGTTGACATAGTTAGTGAAGGTCAATGATTTTCTATTTAGTTTTCTTTTGAGTGCTTGTAGAGTGATGCTAGGAAAAATCAAGAGGTTAGTTCTTATTGATTTGTTTTATGCATTATGGGAAATAGATTAGTTTTGTTTGAATTATCCAATTTCTTTAGTGAGAATGAATTATGTGGAGATTGAGATTTAGCATAGTCTTAATTTTTTTTGAATTAGTTTTGGATTCTTGTACTTAGATTTAATAGAATTTAGATTTAGTTTTCCCAACTACTTAGATTAAAATTGTAATTTGTATTGCTTGAGCACTGATTTAAATTGTTATTCAAAATTAGATGTGTGATTAAAATGTTGGTTAAAAGTCTTTTTAGCTTATCTTATTTTCTCCAGGGAATTGAAATTAGATTTGTTTGGATTGGGATTGACATCATAGATTTAGTTTTGTTTTTAATTGTTTTGATTAAAAATAGTTACATGAATTGCGATTTCCATTTAATTTCTTGAAGCTTTATTTGAATGGTAGTTGGTTATTTTTTTGAATTCATAGGAAACTTTAATTAGATTTATTTATATTCATCATTAGACAAGTTAAACTAGAAAACGATTTTGTACTTAAAACAACAAGTTGATTTTCATACTCTAGTTTAGGTTAAATGCTCAGATCCTGTATTACCTGCGTTCACATCTTGAAGCTTACGAGTCCCATATTGATAATTTAATGTTGGAAACTATAACACATTTTATTTTCCCAACAGAACAACATGGGCTTCTTTCATGATCAACCCTTATACATATTTTGGCTACACAAATAATACCTTAGATTATGCTTAGTTTAAGCCAAAAGTAGGTGTTTTTGATAAGAATACTGGAACCACATATACCAACATGTTCGAAGCTCAATTGGACATTGTCTACTCAGCTATGAAATTGTTGGGGTTCTCTGATGTAGATATTGTTGTGGTTGAAGTTGGGTGGCCATCGGTTGGATATCATGACCAACCTGCTATCAATATGGAGAGTGCTCTCTCCTATATTGGGAATCTCATTAAACTTGCCAATTCCAATGCAAGAACTCAGTTGATGCCCAATAAAATCTTTGATACTTACATATTTTCTCTTTTCAGTGAAGATCTAAAGCCCGATCCTACTGTAGAGTGCAACTTTGGGCTATTTAAGCTGGACATGACCATGGTTTATGATGTTGGGCTCACGAAGTCTGAGGTATCGCTTAACACTTAATGACTCAACTTTAATAATAATGCTTTCAACATTGTTATTTTTGTTATGTTTCAAAAAGTCCTAGTAAAAAATGAATGATGTGGTAGAATAACAAAGCCCCTCATGTGGAGCGTAGAGGTATTAACATGATCCTATATTGTTTGTGTTATGTATCGGTAGTTGTGAACCCGAGGGTTTTACCCCTAGGCACTACACTAATTTGGGATTAATTTGATCAAGCCCTAAAAATTTGACAGGGTGCTAGTAAAGGGCTACAATCTATTAATGGGGCATTAGAAACCCATGGAATGGCCTTTTATACATGATACAACCATTTAAACACTATGAAAGTAGTTGTGGGTAGAAGGATAACCCAAACTATAAAGGACTCCTTGCTATATTAAGATGTCCTAGGCACTAGTCTATGGCAACTCTAGGCTGTCTCTAGGAGGGTGTCAAAATCATCCACAACAGATATATCCATGAGTATTTGTCATATGTTTCAAAAGTACATCTAGCAATTACTGGGGATGTGTATTATAAACACAACAAAATTTTGTACAAGAATTTTATGCAGTGTCGTTTCCATCTCCACCATTTATTACCCCAAGGTTGTCTGTACTTGTTGTATTTATTAATATAAATATTCATGTTTCAAAGTTCTAAACATTCTCAATATATTTACTTGTACATAATGCAAATTCAACAAGCTATGTAATTGTAAACTATCAAATCTTCATGCTTTATTGAGTGGTTTTGCCTCATGTTTATTTACATCTGAATTAATATTTTTGAGTGTTAAAAGTCATTGATGTACAATGATTAAAAAACTTGCTTTTGAAATCGAAATTACATCACTCAAGAACAAATGCACACACATGGAGGAGTCAATCAATTATCTAAAGAGTCTCATCATGAATCAAGTAGGTGAGAAATCAAATTATGAAGGCAACATTCACAAATCCCAGCAAGAACCTCCAGTAAAAAAATACTAGAAGATCACAACTGTAGAACTAAGGAGAAAATTTCGACAATTATTATAATTCTCTACCATGTTATGTAAATGTACATTTTTGCTTAATTAGTTTGTTAGACAATATTCTCATAATGCAGTGGAAATTCAGATAGTTTTTGATCCAAAGCTATGGGTAATAGGGGTTGCGCTCCCACTCTTACCTTTAATAGCGAGATCATCTCCAAAATCCTATATGTGATGGGAGCTTGCTCCTTTGTTCTTTTGGAATAGAAATCTCAATACCTGACTTTGTAAAAAAAAAAAAAAAAAAACTTGCTTTTGATCCAAAGTGCAACTTTTGTGCCTATTTCTACAACGCCAATAACATCGACCACCCCTGCACCTATTTCTGCCGCACCAGTAACATCGACCACCCCTACACCTATTATAGGAATCGACAAGTCTTGGTGTATTGCTAAACCAGATGCAGATCCAAAAGTACTTGAAGACAATATAGATTATGCATGTGGATAAGGAGCGGATTGCAGTGCCATTCAAGCAGGTGGCCCGTGCTTTACTCCAAATACTGTTGTGGCACATGTTACATATGTAATAAATTCTTATTACTAGTTAACTCGTCACCACAACTATGATTGAGATTTTGCTCAAACAAGGGTTCTTACACAAGAGGATCCAACTATGCATTCATCTTTGCTCTATACTTGTTACTTTAAGTAATAGACTTGAATTTTTGTTACTCAAGCTTGCATATTAACCAATCTTATAAAGCCAAGCATCTCCTCTTACAATGGAACAAATGAATTGCTACAATTATAAGGTTCTTCGTCTGAGTCCCTCTCAAGATATTGGCTATCCAGATCTCACCCAAGAATGAATTTTCTAGGAAGATATAAATACTCTTCATGTTGGAGCCAATGGGGGATTTATTTTGTATAAACACTTACTAGCAGTTTCTTATCACAACCTAATATGTTTCTTACTTTAGGGCCTAGTAACAAACCTTTCAAATATCATGGATTTGTTGTGATATACTATGAAGTGTCTAGTATCAGGCCTTCCAGGCTTTTATTTTATTTTTATTGACTACATTTGCTTTCCCCGTCCTCAAGATATCAATTTTTCCATCAACCATCCCCAAAACTATCAAAGGTCATCTCGATATGTCAAATCCAATATAAGATTATATTTTAACTCCATTCCATCATATTTTTTCTTGCAACATGTCATATTTTAGGTCTCCCTATTTTTACTTCTAAAACCAAATGCAAGTCTCGTTTTTGCTAATCTTTCAAGAACATACCCTGGTGAAGTTAAAACCTTTTAGGATCCCATTACCTTAGCAAATCTCATAACCTTTGCTTTTAAGCCTAGTAAACTTATCACTTGGTAAGGGCACTTCCTAGGCGAGGTTTGATTCTCTGACGATTGGGAACGTTCCAATTTGTAAGCTAAAAAACAAAACAAAAAACACTTCATTTACATTGAGATCTTTCATTTTAACTAGGTAAAGGCTCTTTCATTTTAACTTGGTAATGGCACTTCCTACCCGAGGTTCGATTCTCTGACAATTATCCAAGGAATGTTCCGATTTGTAAAGCTAAAAAACAAAAAACACTTCACTTGCATTGAGTCATTCAAATCTTTCATTTTTAAGCCAGGCTTCATTGCATTTGTGAAGAATTATATGTGTCATTTGCATTGGCAAGAACTGGTTGGCATTTTCTTGTGTTGTAGGTTATGATATGTGTGTATACCAGGCAACATAATGCACAATTCACCTTCATAATTTTTTTCAAAGCTCATTGAAAAAGTGACTAGCATCATCGACTAATATTTAGGATAACATTTATTTAATTTAACTGTGTTATATAGTACTTGTAACAACTATAAAGCTACAAAATTCAGATTATAGTGGACCATCAGTATGGATTATGTAAGTGGTGCTAATTTATTTTTATATGATTTGCCTTTACGTATTTTCTAGTGATGTAGGTGTTATTGATGAATATTAAATATATTCCTGTAACTCTTTAAGCTTGTCGGGGCATTTTTATGGGATGGACATCATGTTTACTGACTTCCTCTACAACGTGCTCATTTGGGTGTGGTCAATAGTATGTTTGTAATTGTTAATAAGAGGATCCTTACTTTCTACTCCCAAAGATGGTGTTTTTGTGAGTTTAAAAGCCTTCTTAGAATTTCTTGCAGAGACCAATTGGAACAAAGCATCAACCATCGAAAATAACAAAAGTAGGTTGCCTGAAGAAGTTGCCATGGGCTTTAGGAGAAAAATGCATCTTTCTATCTTTTTTGCCCTCAAGTTATGTTAGTTCTAAATGATTTTTATTGCTAAATTGTATGCAAGTTTTCAACTCAATCTCATAATTTTTGGACTCATAAGTCAATTACAAAATCACCATCATCATTCTTGTGTTGCATCAACAATAAGCTATGCCAATGCATCCAAGTATGATGTGAAGGTGACTTCAAACGATGCATGAACTATTGATAACAAACTTCCCACAACAAACTGTTGATGCCTCCTCCTATTTTTAGTTTTGAATAAATACTGTGAATTTTTAAAACTTAAAAAATTTATAATAACAATTATTTATTCAAAATTATGGTCAATATTTTTTTTATAAATTCAAAATTTTATAAACAAGTGCCATGTGGTGGCAATTTGAAAACAACACAAAAGCAATATGCAAAAACAAAACAAAAGCGGTGACATTGCCACCATGTGGCTCTTATTTCTATATGCTGTGCAAAACAGTTTACTTTTTCTCATGAACTTGGCCCACATGTCTAGCTCTTTTGTAAATCAATATAGGTTTCTTTACTTCTTAATATTTTATTCAATGGTATTCATGTTACAAGTGAAGCAATAATATATACTAGCAATTGCACAGAGAGGTGCAAAGTAACGTCAGGGAGTAAGGAATTTGGAAAACAATAATTAAGTGAAATATATGGAAATTTTAGTTTCTATATATTTTTTAAAGAATGTATTAGGAGGTTAAATTTAAAAAGAAAGTTACACTAACATAAAGTAACACTAACATAACTGTCCTAGAATAATGGCATAGTAATGATGGTATCCTTCCTCTTTGTGCTCCCTTCTCATCCTATGCTTGACTATATGACATTTGAGAAGTGGAGAAGTACCAAGGTGGGACAAGAATCAACAAATGACAAATATGAAGAGAGGAAATGAAGGAAATGAAACCCTTTGCACTCAAGAAGCATACAGAATGGATTCACGAACTCCCTCATACATTGGATCAAATAAAAAAATCATGTAGCTCCTTGCCAATAACGAGAAAGAAAATAAATTTGCAAAAAAAGAAAAAAACTTGAGAAAGAGATGCTCATTTGAATATAACACTAGGCTCATAAGCATCTCTTGCCAAATTTGGCTACTAGGCTCAAAAGCATCTCTTGCCAAATTTGGCTACTCTATGTGAAAGTCCATTGAAATTAAAGTATATTTTTTTCATTGTGTGAAGACAATTTATCAAGCAATGGTTAACACCTCTATTTATCAAGCACCTCTATTTCTCGAGCAAGCTGCTTGTGCTGCAAAGAGGGTTTTGGCAGGAGAATGAGAAGAATAATGACTCTCCTGAGTGCGGGATGAATCGTTTGGCTAGACTGCATCAGGGCATAGACAAGAAGGACCCCGTGTTTTGGTTTATTAATTTGTAAACCCTATTTCTGACAGCTCTGGAGAGGATTTATGAATATAGACTGAAACCCTAATTGAAGAGCTGAACTAAACTGAAACCCTAATTGAAGAGCTGAACTAGATATGGAATGATGAGCAAGACACTATCACAACTTGACTAAAGTTGGATTCCTCTTACGTCATGTTGCCGTTGGCTGGAAAACAACTTCGATTAGATAAAATCTAGAAATATCCGCGATAATTTCCTCTTAAATTAGCCCATTAATTATTCGAGTTATACCTCGACTCTCATCATTAGATATTTCTATGGAGGTTATTACGCAGGTGTGGTGCATACTGACTTATGACATGTATCAAGCAGTAGTAGAACTTTTCAACGGACATAAGTTCTTCTTTTAATTCGTTTAATGATTCCTTTCTTTTGTATTTCCTCTTGGATTAACGTTATTTCTCCTCAGTTTAGCAAATGCTCGGCTTTCAGTACTGCGACTGCGAAAACAAGGGTTTTTCTGTTTTTTCTTTTCATTTTTTGGGCAATTTCAGTGCAAATTCATCAAAAAATGATTTTAGATCGTTATATAACGCTTTAATTGATTGGTTTCAGACTCTTGAACGATACAGATCGGCTCTCTATCGGCTATTTCAGGGCAAAATACAAGTAAATTTCTAAGCATTTCTCATTATGCGTTATCATTTTCTGAAACGTAAGAGGATAAATCGACGAACAACGGAGAAATCGAGGATGTACACGACGAATTAAACTTACCCAATATTTTGTCTCCACATGTCAACATATAATTGGCTAGAAGGGCAATGAGGAAGCTTTCTGATTGGGTGGGGTGAACAGTGTTTACCCACCCAATCTCATAAAGAGAACGCTTCCAACATAATTACATTTATATATTTATTAATTCCATTGTAGTATTTATTGCAACATTCTAAAAAAACCCAAGGCCACCATATAACTCTTGTTTTATATAATTTTTATAAAATTTTAACAATTTTAAAAATAAAAATAATTTTATGTTATAAATTTTAAATGTTTTGTTTTAATTAAAAATTTACAAATCTTTTTCTTAAAAAGAAAACAACATAAATATTAACCCCTAAAATTTTCATGCTATACCCAAAAATAATTAACAAAACCCAAATATAACAAACACGTTCGAAGTACTATCCTACATCATACACCATACTATTATAATATGATCCATTCTGTTTTTTCACACAAAAAACAAATACCAACCTTATGCGAAAATATTTAAAGCTTAGATATGCCATGTGGCGTGACATTCAAATAAAACACTACCCTGCAAACCCTAAAACCGTTAAAACCCTAGACTATTAAAACTTGCGAAGTCCTTTTCTTCTTTTTGTTCGGACGTTTTGAGGATATACGAAGCCATCTGCAGAAGAAGAGATCTGCATCGCGTATTATTAGTCTGAGGAAAGATGAAGGTCGGTTAATTCTTTGTTTTCCCGTTTCTGTTTAGGTTTTATTAGCCAACGAAATTAGTTATCCTAATTCATTTAATAACCTTGAAATAACCAGGAAACAGATTTTTCCTTGTTGCTAGGCAGTGTTTTCGGGTAAAGTGTAGATTCTGATGTGCATGTTATTTCCCAAAAACTCTGTAGAAGGCTTGCAGATGAACAATGGCTGCACAGATGGTTTATAACCAAAAATTAAAATATAAGCTGATTATTTCTTGAATTTTACACCTGAGCCTAATAAGGGGCACCGTCAGTAATGAAATTACTCCACGTTTTCTTGGCAAATCATTTGTCTTTCAAGGCAGAGTTTCACCTCATCTATCCTTTGCGCCGTGTTAAACTTGCTTATTGGCCGCGTTAATTCGGAGCTAGGGTTCAAAGCGCCTCACGGATACTACATTTAGGCAAATTTGGAATTTGAAGTGTTCTTAAATTGTTTCAAGGTCACTATATATGTATATGCCCAGTCACTGCGTTTGGCATCGTTTTCAGAAGAATTGAATTTTGTTGTATCTTAGGGTTATAATTATCTAGGCAAAGTCTTCTAATAATCTGTAAAAAAATGCTAAGATTTTTTTTATTTTTTGGAAAGTTTAATCGGTACAAAAATGTTTAAGATCTGTATTCTTTTAAAACGTAATTTATAAACCGTGATGAACAGAGCGGAGGTGTACATGGGTGGCGACGGTGGTTAGGGTTTTACCCTAGCTGCACGTTTTATGTTCAGTGTTGCAACTCCATCCTGCAGAAACCTTTCATTATTTTCCGCCCTGAGAGATCTGCCATTCATTTGTGAGTTGTTGTCTATGTCCGATGCTCTGAGAGAATTTGCTCTTGAAAGTGGCCATTGCGCTTGGGTTCAGGAGGGAAGCGACAATCATGGGAATTTCGCCCCTTCAAATGGATCCGATGGAACTGTTTGCATCATAGATTGAAGCATTCAAGTTATTAGTTATTACCAACTTAGCCAAAGAATCTTGGTCTGCACAAGAGAGATTTGTCAAATGGTTGGATTCCATCCTCCACCTGGAATTTCAGTCCTTAGAGCCAAGGAAAAAAGCTTTCACGCTGGTGAACAAGCTCAGTTTGGAAAATTTATAGGCCTTCGGTCAAGTCCAAAGTTTACAAAGACGTGGATAGCGGAACATTAGTTATCCAATATAAAAGAACAGAATTCTTTTTGCATGTGGTCAAGGGTGATTTGCTTTTTAATTTCAAAATGAGGAGGATAGAAATTTGATTTTCTGTCACCGTACGTTCTGTACTTAATGTGAACATTGATAATGTTTTTGATCCCTGGTCCGTTGAATTCAACCGAGAGGAAAAGATGACACCAATACTCATATGGGTCAAGAGATGACACCAATACTCATATGGGTCAGGCTTCCTCACCTTCCATTAATTTTCTGGAATGAATGTTGAAAACACCTCCACAACCATTAGGGACAAGCTGGGTCAAAACATTGGTAGAGCTTAACTAAAATGAAACTAGTATATTTGTGGTAAATATGCGTGAAAATGGATCTGGAGAAGATTCTATGAGAGGTTCTACAAATAATTATTGATAAATGGTGCCAGATCAACTCCCTTTCAAGTGCAACTTTTGCCATGAGTAGAGCAACTACCTTTCAAGTGCAACTTTTTCCATGAGTAAAGCTTCTTGTGAAAAATTGCTTGAAGACTTGAGGAATAGATTTTTACTATTTGTTTTTGAAACCATTTAGCCATACATAGTGTAATCCAATTATGCTAGTCAATAGTTGGGTGATACACAATCTAAGGGGACATAATAAACAAAGATAATCTAGGAAGGATTGTTCAAAGTGCACATTAATGACTTTGAGGTGCTTGAGAATTTAGAATCTATGGAAAAGGAAAATGAGGAACTAGAGAGGTAGCCACTATAGGAAGAGCCGAAGGTTGAAATCAAAGCTTACATCAAGATTAACAAATATTAATAGGTTGTTCTAGGAGCAGAAACCCTACAAGCCTTACTAGTGGGAGATTAAAAAGCAATCAACCAATTTTAGGGTCTTCTTAAAAAATGGGGAAATGACCAAGTGCTTCTAGAAAGACATTGCTTTTGCTGGCAATGTTGCAAACATCTTGATTTTATCATGAAAAAATTATGATTTTTTGGGCTATGGTTGATGTTTGGCGATTTTTACGAATGTTTTGGTGGTATCTTGATTTTTTTGATGTTCCAATATTTATTGGTATTTTCTTAATTTTTATAATTTTTTGGTTTTTGGACCCTTGCCAATTTTATCCTAATGTCGATGTTTGCAACATCGCTGCCAAGCAACAGAGACCCTCAAATCGTTGAGCTTGTTTTTTTCCCAACATCTACTATATCAATGCATCAACTGACCAATAGTGAAGGTGCTTAATAATTCAAACTCTCCTATCAGAGGGGGTGAGAAATCATTCAAAAATGTTAAGAGATAGAAGTAAAACAAATAAAAGTTTGTGGTAGTCACAATTCACTTGTTGGTTCTTATTCATTTTTTGTTTTGATATAACTACATTTTGGATCTCATTCATGTGATGTTTTCTTGCATAGTTTTATTGCTATTTCAAATAGGTAGAGTCTTAAGCATTCTATGTATTAGCTTTCCTCATTGAAATCTGGTCTTGGTGTGATCGCAATTTTCATTATTTAAATTGCAGTTTTGAATATATAAATGGATTCAAAGCCTTGAAAAACCCTTGGGGAATTCTCATTGTATAGAGTCATAGACTCGACAACTCAAATTTACAATTCCAACAAATTTTGGTTGGTTTTTGAGCAAAATTGATCTGAAAGTATGCTTGGAAAAGGGCCAAAATATAGAATATTTAGATGATGTTATTCAATCTACAAGATCCTACATCTATTAGGCTTAGAATGGTAGGAATTGAAGAGTTATATTTAAATGTTTAAGGTTTGACTTCTAATTTGACATATTTTTGGGTCAAATTTGAAGTGAAAAAGTATTTATAGTTTTTTTTTTCTTTGAATAAACAAAGTATGCTTAATCTAAGTCGGCCTAGCACAAAGAGACATTCCCCTTGGGGAACCTAGATCACTATAAATGAGTCACTCGACCTCCTCCACTCATACAATTTGGATCTCACCAATAACCATTTGTTTCTTGTTCACTCATGCGAAGGGGAGAGAGGAGAAGAAGACAAGTTTGACCTGCATTGATCAAGATTATTTTTGTTCTATTTGATCGAGATTTTGGGAAATTGACCCAATCTATTTATAGGCAATTTGATCATAGTTGACGAGGGGTTTTGACGTAGTTGCAGGAGGTCGAAATTTGGCATGTTTGACCAGACTTTGACCAAGTTGCATGAGGCCAAAAAAGTGGTATGTTTGACCAAGTTTGACTTATTGGATTTTGTGGTTAGTCTGACAAATTTTGATTGGGAAAATCATATTGTACCTTTGATGAATTGAATAATTTACCTAAGAAAAAATTGTTGTGTTTTCACTAGTTAGGGTTTTCCCGGGGTTAAAATTTGTCTCTTGTGTTTGGCTGTCTCGTCATGATTCTAATTGTCATTATTATTTTACTAATGAGATTTTCTTTGTATAATTTCTTAATGATAAATGTGACACAAGAAGGATTATTTAAGAAATAATTGGAAAGTAATTATTAGACTAGAAGATCATGAAAATTCAACATGGTATTAGAGCATAGGTGAAAGAGCAACCTTGATGAAGTTCTGTTTGAAATTGAAAGTCCAAGTTTTGTAGGCCTAGTTTAGGGTAGGAGACCTCAAACCAACAAGAAAGGATGATTAAAGATTGATTTTTAGGAAGAAAGAGAAGTTTCTATTGTCTACTGCTTCAAGGAGCCTAAGGGTTTCTTTTATATTTAGAAAGGGTCGAAGCCCTAGAAGGAGGTCTAAAGACTTGAGGTTGATATACTGATTGGACTGAGGTAGTAAGAAGGCTAGTCAAGTCCTTTAGGAGTAGTTCACAAGTTAGAGAGGAAGGGTCGAGAGGCCTTAAAGGATTGAGAGCAGGACCGGGTTATCTCAGGCCTAGGAAAAGGCCTACATAGGTGCCATAGGGTCTGATATTCATATAAGAAGTGTTGTTCTAGCCCTACGAGTTTCTAGGACCGAATTATTTTAGAAGTTTGTGCCAAAGTGCTAGCCAAGATTTTGTCGATGGCCTCAACCCTAGTTGTAGGAAATCCAAAGGGCCTCAGTTCAAGAATAAGGAAGTCGAGTGCCTCAGTTCACAGGGTAGAAGAAGCTAAAGTATACCAGACTTGTGAAGAGGCCAATGAAGTTGTATTTCTGTGTAGGAGGTTTGCTAAAGTTTGTTTAATGAAGTTTGAGTAGCATGGTTTGATGCTTCCTAGAATTGTAATCCCTACTTATGAACCTCAGGTTGTGGAGAAGACAGTTCATTATATGATGATTATGAAGTTTGTTAACAGCTGTGTATAATATACATGACAAGGAGCTTTTGATTGATACCTTGCATATGCTATTGCAAATAAATTATACTACTAAGGTGCCATTACTTAATTTTTTCCAAATTGGATTGGAAGATTGTTTGATTCAATGAAGCCAAAACCAAAGGGAGCTAATCTCTAGTTCTTAGTTCTCAGATTGATACTTACCATTGTTTGAAGGGCTTCAACAGAGTTTGAAGGAAGTAATCTCAATATGCTTTCTCTTTGAAGGTTATAAAACCATTCTCTTAAAATTTGAAAGAAGAATGTTGCCATTAGTCTTGTACTATTGTGGAAATGTGGTTAAATAAGAATTTCTAACAAGTATGTGATGCCTTGTATATGTTATTGAAGTTTGCATTGGCTGAAATATGTTAAGTAGATTGAAATTTAAAAGCAAGAAGAGTCATAACACTTGTGCTAAATATGACCCCTTCTATGGAATGGTTGATAGACTTAGGGTTTTGTCAAAACTCTAGAAGACTTGAAGGTTATGACTTGATTAAGGTTTGTGAAACTCTATAATGTGATCAAGATTGCTAAGTAGGAGTATGCAATTAAATGTCATTAGCTTGCAGTTGAGTCTTTGGTGTGGATGGGCAAACTCATGAATGAAGAAACCTTAGCTTATGCAAGAAAGGAAAGGAAAGCAACATGATGAGGATGAGGATGATGAGTTTGTAGATGAATTTCATTGATTTATGCAAGAAGGCAAGAATCAAGAGGGAGTTAACAATTCCCTACATTCCTCAAATCGAAAGGTAAACACTTTATATCTTCCTTCCTTGATTATTGCTTTATTTTTAGTCAGCCTCTTGTCTTTGTATTTTTTGCTTGGTTATATATAATCATTTCTTCCATGACCTCCTAATGAGGGTTGCAGATAGATCACGAAGGTTGTTAGGGCTCTGGCTGTAGATGGAAGCATTAGGAAGAATGAAGAAAAGCTTGTGGCAAGAGGATTCTCCTAGGATTGAGCGAAAAGTTAGCTAGAGTGATATATGTTCAAGAGGGGGAAGTTGTACTGACATCTAAAACGATGCTTGATTACCGGAAGAGCTCTTAGTTTAAAGGGAGCAGGCGAGCCAACAAGTTTGAAGGATGCCATAATGGAGAAACTTGTTGAAGAGAAGTCCGTGGTGACTTCCAAGTGGATCTACAAGATCAAGTATGCGGTAGATGACAACATATAGAAGTAAAAAGCGAGATTCGTGAGGATTCTCCTAGAAAGAGGGAGAGGACTACAAGGAGATGCTTTAGTTGTTAGAAGGACTCATGTGATAAAGGGAGCAACAATAACATGAGGATTTGGATTTATGATAGAGGAAGTTGACCCTCTCATATCAAGATGAAGGATCTCTGGGACTAGAAGTGTGGCAAAAGTCGGGTGACATCTTCCTTGATCAAAGGAAGCATATTATTACAATCCTTTAGAGATTTGAGATGATTGACAATTAGTTCTTGGCCACTCCCATGTTAACTAATTTGATGAAGCTGAGTGGTAGAGGTTGCAAGCATGATTGCTACAACAAGATCTGTTTTAGTGTTAGAGGGAGCAACTGGTCAGAGTGATTGAAAATAACTATGGCACAACATGTGTTGAGGTATCAACATGGTATAGTTGGATATAGATTGAGATACGTCTCAATTGGTGAAGTACATCTGTAGGGATTCATAGATTTTGATTGGGTAGGAAATACTGAAGACAAGAAGAGCACATTTTGGGTTTTGCTATGATATCCTGGATAAGTAGGAAGTATTTTTTCGCACTCAACACTGTTGAAGTTGAGCATACTACAACTTGTTTGCGAGTTGTGACGCAGTGTGTCTTTGAAAGCTACTTGTAGGATTGTTTGATTAGGTGCAGGTGGTGACTGTGATGACATGTCGGAGCACATTGAGATAATGGTACCACCACATCCGGGACATGGTACACAAGGGAGAAATGAGGCTCCAATGCACTTCTATGGACGAGTAGGTTACTAACATTCTCACAAAGCCTTTTTCCTAGGATGAAGTTTGTATATTTCAGGGACAATCTTGGAGTGGTCGAGAATGCTTCCCTTGGATAAAGGGAGTGTTGATGTTGTAGCGTCAAGAGGCAACGATTCTCCCTAGGTCAAGGGTCTTGACCAAGTTAAGGGTATTGACTAGGAGCCATGTAATGTGGCAAGGGAGATTGGCCTAAATAACATCAAGGCCCAGAGTGCTCCCTCGTTTAGGGGTTAATTGACCATATTGCCAATGGTTATTTGGCTAGTGGGTTGAGTGAGTGCCTTATTATCATCGGTCAAGTGTTTTACCATTCAATAGCATGTGAAGACATATAGGAGTGGTAAATGGGCCCAGGGTTTCAACATTGGTCATGGGGTTCATGACATGGCTACAAATGATGACTTTTTGAGTTGGCGACCCAAGACTAGTCTTGTTGACCCCAACTTGAAGGTTCTTACCACATTGTCGTGGGTTTTGGCTTAGTGGGTGACTAGATCCGTTAGCAAAGGTTGTGACTAGTGGGTGACTAGATCCCTTTCTATCATGTTGATGCAGGATACTTTCCACAGTGTAGTGGATGGATACATCAACATAACTATCTCATTCAATCGTTTCTTGGGATAGAGAAAATTTTCATCTAAATGTACATTTGAGGAAGTCAAAGAGAAATACCTCCTTAGGTAAGAGGGAGTTTTGAATTTTGGTAGTTGTAGTCGGTATTCTTCACTAGAAGCGACCCTAACGAAAAATGAAAAAGAAGAAATTTGAAATTTAAAATTTGAATTTAATTTTTGCCTCCAAAATGTAAGGTCCGCCCCAATTGTTTAAGTCAGCCCAACACTAAGAGACGTGCTCGTGGGGCACCTTAGATCAATATAAATGAATCACTAAACCTCCTCCACATGATAGAATGTGGATCTCACCAAAAACCATTTGTTCTCCCTTCACATGTGCAAAGGGGAGAGAGGAGAAGAAAAAAGTTTGACTTGCGTTGACCAAGACTATTTCTGTTCTGTTCGATAGCGATTATGGGCAGTTTATCAAATATGTTTCTAGGTAGTTCGATCGTTGTTGACTTTCGTTTCCGAGGTAGTTGTAGGAGGTTGAAATTTGGCTTGTTTGACCAGACTTTGACCAAGTTGCAGGAGGCCTAAAATGTGGTATGTTTGACCAAGTTTGACTTATTGGATTATGTGGTCAATCTGACAAATTTTGACTAGGAAAATTATATTGTACTTTTGATTAATTGAATAGTTTTCCCGAAAAACAGATTACTGGGATTTTCCATAGTTTGGGTTTTCCGAGGGTAAAAATTTGTCTCTTGTGTTTGGCTGTCTCTTCATGATCCTACTGTTGATATTTTCTATGTTTAATGATAAATGTGACACAAGAAGGATTAATTAAGAAAACATTGGAGAGTAATTATCAGACTAGAAGATCTTGAAAAATCAACATAAGGCATCCATTTCTTCTTTTATTGATGCCATCCATTTGGCATTATTAATATCGTCTACTGCTTCTTGAAAACAAGAAGGTTCCCTATAACCAAAGCAATAGATGAAGTGAAATCAATATACCTTTCAGGAGGTTTTCTTTCTTGTGTCGATCTTCTCGGCGTTGGTTTTGAACTTTCAACATTTTCTCGAATGTCTTCAACATCTACAACTTCTTTATCATCATAAGCTTCTTGTTTCCATGTGCCTGTGGATGGTTTAGTCTCAAACTGAATTTGTTGATTTGGTGCCTATTCTTGTTTCAAAACATCTTATGCATGATATGATTTAATAAGAGAAGATTCATCAAATATCACATCTCTATTGATGACAAGTTTGTCGGTAGTAGGATCCCATAGCCTATATCCCTTAGCAATATCATCTTAACCATCAAAGGTGCATCTCTTCGATTTAGGGTCTAAAGGTTGATTCGTAGGTGTAAAAGCGTACACATCACAACAATTTTTATTAATTCGAATAATCATAGGGATGACCTTTCCATACCTCTTCAGGAATTTTGCATTTTATTGCAATAGATAGTGATTGTTTCACTAGATAACATGCAATATTGACTATTGCCGACAACTCTTGTTGCAAACTAGCTTAGCATGCTCCTTGCTCTTTCTAGAAGAGTCCTATTCATGCATTCTGCCACACCATTTTGCCGAGGAGTATTAATTGTGGTTTTTTGTCTCACTATTCAAAGTGAACTTGCCTCTGTTATTTGTTATTAGACATTTGATTGTCTTGCCAGTTCTATTTTTTTTTTGGTCAGTCAAAATGCTTTCATTAATTCCTCAAAAAATATACAATGTACATTCCATAGGCCCTCTGTGATGGAAACTTGACTAAATTGAGAGGGGGGGGGGTGAATAGGTTTAGTACAGTCATGGACATTAAAATTCTTTTCTTTTGATTGATTAACTGAAACATTAAATGAGCAGCTTAACACATAATGACAACCAAATAGAATATGTGAACAAGAAGTAATAAGTGATCCAAAACATCACACAAGCACATAACATCAACACATATTGACACCAGATATAAGTGGAAACCCATAAAGGGAGAAAACCATGATTTGTTATTGTTGTATTGCAAAGGCAAGCTCCTACTCCCTTATAACATCTGATTTTTTGTAGGCTCCAACCTACACGAGGCTGCTACCTCAATTTTTCTGCAAGCTACAACATGCAAGGAAGCTCCAACTCCCATAAGTTTTCTGCAGGCTACAACCCACAAGAGGCTACTATCTCAACAGGCTCCTACTTGTTCTTTATCAAGATTCAACTTGAAAGGAGACTACAATCCCCCAATTCATACAAGAAACAACATGCATGTTTACCTGGTCATTAATTCTGCATATCTCCATCTTTATCTTTGCCTCTTCTCCCCTTCAAATCTGCTTCATGTCATTTCATATTTGCCAGATAACTCACGAATAATCAACAATCACATGCTCTCTAACTTTTTAACTCTCCTGCCTTCCAAAATCAGATCTTATATAAAGATAGTTTGTTGGCTATTTGTATTCCACATAAGGATATGAAGTGAACATTATTGACTCATTCGTTTCCAAACTCTTTGTATTTTGAATATTAGAACACAAATAAGTGCTCCACCAAATATTACTTTTAACCATCTGTAATGATTAAATACACCAACATATGCAAGCAAGTAATACGTTATAACATCATAACACATGTAAAACATTCACTTTCCTATGCAAGCAATATGCACACAACATATGAAAGCAATGCATCACTCTCCAAAGCCATATATTTGTTCTGCAACATCTTGCATCACTACTGCTTCATGCCATTGCCTCAACAACCTTGAGTCTTGCCTTGTTTGTGATGGAGTCTTGCGTTTGCTATCATGGAGTCTTGCCTTTGCCTTGCATCACAACAATCTCCTCAAACAAACCAATCTTCAAAGCAACCTTACACAAACCATAACAAGCATCAATCATCATCACAACATATATGTAAGCATAACTCTTTACACAACTGTGCCATGGTATTTGTTGCTCCTTTGTTTTGCCAAGCCATCAAAACATAACACATATGCATTATTGCTGCTTTACCATCACATCTGTGCTGCTCCTTTGCCATCACATCTTTGTTGCTCTTTTGCTGCTTCTTTGCCTTGTTGCTGCTCCTTTGCCCTACTGCTGTTTCTTCGCCATCACCCTCAACATCAAACAACACAAGTATACCAATCCATCAAGCATGAGACAACACAAGTATTACCAAGCCATCAAGAATACATCAATCAACCTAACATTATACATCTAGCACAATCAACCTTACAACACAATGTACAAATAAGCTCAACAACATATCACAGATACTACTAAGCAACACATTGTTGGTCCTTTGCTAGTCCTTCGTTGGTCCTTTGCTACTCCTCTGCCATCAATGACAACAATGGCATCACTCTACTCTCCCAACTTCACTCTGACCGGATTTGTTAACTAGGAGAGTAGTGCAAAACTTAAAAGATAATTCCATTTGCTACAAAAGCCCCAAGGGTAGACGAACCATATTGTCCAAAAAACAGACAAGACCAAAAAACAACCAACAATTACCATTTTACATAAGGGGATTCAGAGCTTGTGCCCTTCATGAACATGAAAGGCAATATGAGCCAACCTCGCCTTGATCCCATCAAGCCTCTCACTGGATCTACGTTGACTGCGGCGGGCATAAGCAAGGCACTCTAAGACATCTCCTTGAGTGTATTGGACATGTTAAAGTTGGATAACTAGGTCCAAACTCCGGGTTGTGCTTCTCAGATGACGATCCCAATACTTTTATTGGATTCCTCTTTTGGAGAGGTGTAAGATTGACCTAAAGATCATCTTGATCGGATGAACAGAACATATACTTTGAATTTATTCCACTTATGTGCTAGGTCGACCTAGAATAAAATATAGACTTAAATGTCTTAAAGGACGTGTCACACACCCCAAAGATTCCTATATATTGGAGAGACTTAGAGTTCATTTGACACATTGTTGTGGAAGAATTCTCTCTCTGGATAGCGTTGGAGTTGTGAGATATATGGACTGTTCTTTGTTTGGGTTGTTTTGGGTTATGTGTGACACGCTTGGCTGAATGACCTATTGGAGACTTTGCTGGTAGAAGCATCCTGCTGATCGCCGTAACGCCACCATTTATTATCTCTGTTTTGGCTTGTCTTCTATCGATCTATCACTATGTTCTATCTACTTCAGTATTGTGTGCCATAATCTGAAATTGCATAGAACATATGCTGAAATTAACATGGTATCAGAGCTAAGTTGAAGACAAGCCCAAAATTCATGGTGAAAGAAGGAAAGTACCCCTGAAGCTTGCCGCCCAAAACTAAGGAAGAGAGTTGGAAGGCTGAAATGTTTGCGCCCTTGTTTGAAGGTTAAATTGAAGTTTTCTGAAGAGTTAAATCTCTGTAATGTAAACATAACTGTGTTTTGGACTGCGTGGTTAAGGTGTGTTCGTGATAAATTGTTGTTTTCCCTGCGAGAGTTCGAATCTCTCCGGTGACAAAGAAGGTTTTCAATTTGATCGCAGCCCCTTATTACGGAAGATGGACCTATCGGCGTTAGACAATGAAATGAAAGTAACAGTTACTTGATTCACAACCTGCAAATGCTGGATGCTGAATTGTCCACCGCAATGGCTGGAGTGGACATGATCAAATCGTGTGCCATAGCCCTAGGAAGAGAGAGGCCGAAGTTCCTTTGGAAGGAGACTGTTCGAGGGGCTGAGAGAGAGTCTCAGTGTTTTTCAAGGCGTCAAGGGCAGAAACTCAGCTTACATTTCGAGAAGTGATAGAGCTTTAATTGCTGGTATATCTGTTACTAAATTCGAAGGCCGCAGTCAAATTGAGGTCACGGCTGGTGATCGATGTCACAGTGAATGCCGAGCTACTCAGCAAACAATCATGCTTCACGCAGGACTTCCTGCACGGATTTATCCCATGCTTTCCTATCTTCGCTATAGCGATTTCTATGACCGAGTTGATCCTCACAGAATTTGATCTCCAATTTGCATGACTCTCCTTCGTCGTGGCAATGCGGGAGTGATTACATGAGCATCTCATCGACAATATGATTGACGCGTTGACCCAAATCGACGGAATTCAACTGTGATTGGTCATACTTCACACAACTCCCAATCGCTGCTATTTTTCGAGGAAAATTTGTCGCAGAAATTGCTGTGTATCGAATTCTAAGTCCATCACCAAGCGACATTGTCATGGAAAGGGTATTATTTCTACAACCCTTTAATTTCGTGTATCCGAAATGCTTTCTGTTGAGAAGCCAAGACCGAGAGCACAGTGGATTATCGAATTGGGAATTTTGAAGTGACGGTTGTTGATACCTGTAGGATGCAATTTGGAAAATGGCAGACCTAGTGCAAATAAGCACCGACTAGTAACATTTTCGAGTTGCTGACGGTCTCCTCTTGATTTCGACGTAGGTTGTCATGGTGTTTGAGTTTAATCTCATTGCCAGGTAAATTTCATGTTACGTAGTGTGGCTGAAACTGAGAATGTGTGCGCAGAAGTCTGAGGTTTGCACCTGTAGTATAACCACAGGAATTTAGATCCTGCAGTAGTTAAAAGAGATTGTGCATTGATCGCTTCCGTTGTGTGCATTGGTTAATCAATATTATCCTAAGTTGAAGTCAATATATATATCAGTTGTGGTTGCTAGTAGCAAAGACTGAATTTACTTCAGTACATAGAAGAACCAATATCACAGTATCAAGGTTGGTCAAACAAGTTGAAACAACCCAGGTTCATCTAATCTCTGTCTTGAAAAAGGGGTCATATTTTTTTAAGTCTGTTATTCTGTAGGATACATATCAGAAAGCCAAGACACTATGTTATTGAGGATAATTAGGTTGTCTGAATGATATATAAATATTACTGAATATTTGAGCATGTAAGTCTACTGCGCTATTATTGAAAGCGTTGTAGAGTCTCGAGATGATATTGCTGTTTGATGAAGCAGAAATTAACTTTCCGCCAAACCACCCTTCGGAAGAGAGGAGGAATGCCGTTGTGCAATTCATGTAGGATCTCATTCATAAGTGCTTAAATTGTAAGGTTTGTTTTGCTAGTGACATTAATCTGACAACATTTAGTATACATCAGAATCTAAAGGATACCTGGGCAAAAGCAGTATGCAATGTTCTTGAGAGAAAAGTGAATATGCAGAGTTTCATGTCAAGGAAGTACACTATATTTAGGCTGAATTGCGACAATTCCTTGACAGTTTCCCCATGATAGTTGTGTCAGTATCTCTATGATGATGACAACAACTCAAGGTGGAGAGGAGCATGGGGTTGTTAAGTTACAATCAGATCTGTGGTAGGCCGCAGGCCTAACCATCTCTAAACATGGCAGCATGGGAGTTTGTGGGGCTGTAAGGTGCCCATAATAACTCTCCTACCACTGGCCGTATTAATAAGGAGAAGCTACAGCAGAGAGAGATCATAACAGACTGAGTTTGAAGGACTGGAAGTAAGGCCCGAATCTCTAGGAGGCTGAGGAAAAATCAAATAAAGTATGAACAACAATGGCACTTATGACTGTGCTAGATCTGTGAACCGAAAGGTACTACATAAGATCTGTAAATAAGAAGCAGTGCTGGATGAGATGTTAGATGAAGTAGATGAAGCTCTCAAGTGCAGAGAAGGAATCATGTTTGGATTCCTAGTTCTGTGGGTCGCAGTAAAGAGGGCTGGTTGAGGAAGCTACAACAGACCTCCTCAGAATAACAGGACTTCTAACAAGCTAAGGCGTGTTGATATATTCTCCCTGTTGGACAGTGACATAGATAGACACCTATGTAGCAATCAGCATGAGATAGCAGCAGTCTCACTGGAGCGTAATTGTAAAATGTGTTTCGGCAGCTTTCAGACACATTATTGGAATCTTGAACCATGATCAACAAAGCCTGTTGGATGGCTTTGACTGTGGAAGATTAAGTCCCCCTTTCCAAGGTGGTGTCTGGGATGCCCTTATTTGACATAAATGTCTACTCTCATAAGAGAAGCTGGCATTAAGAGGGAGAATTCAACTTTATATGCTCCTGAGCTAATATCATTACTGAACGAAAGAAGATCCTTATGGTTCAAAGACATATGGCTTTAGAGGGGGAAGAAAACCGAGAAGTCATATAAATACCGGGAGTATCTAGGGCCATGAGTACAATATGAGCCTGGAACATTTGAAGAAACTGGAAAGTATCTAAATCTGCAAGGATACGAGGGTGACATATGGGATATGTTTCCTAGACCACAGATCAAAGCTGTTGTCACCTCGCTTCAAAATCAAGCATGGATCTGATGGAAGTGCTGAAAAGTTCAGGCAAGATTCGTTGCCCATGTGGAAGGCATAGACTATGATGTCACACTTGCACCTGTGACCCGATATACCACCATTCGATCAATAATAGTGCTTGCTGCTACGCAAGGATGGAGTCTTCATCAGATGGATGTAAAGACCGCATTTCTGCATGTTGCATTAAAGGAAGAAGGTGTATGTTGAGCAACCTCTGGGGTTCGAAGTCCAGGTTAGGGACACCCATGTTTGCAGGTTGAAGAAAAGCCCTCTACGGGCTGAAACAAAGCACCTAGAGCTTGGTACGAGACGATAGATAGCTACCTGGTGAAGCTAGGCTTCACTCGTAGTAAGGTTGATCTGAACCTTTACTTCAAGGTTGATAGAGAAAAGCCTCTCATTCTAGCTTTGTATGAGGACGACCTCTTCCTGACAGGCCGACCCTCTCATTCATCAATGCAAGAGGAGCTCGCTGCCGAGTTCAGATAAAGGACTCAGATTGATCTCTCTTCGTTTTAAAAATCGCCCTCGACCGAAACCGACCCGTGCCCGTCGACCGAGCCGTAGGGTGGCCGCCGTCCGATCAGGGGGTGAGAAAACCTGTACCAGCCGGGCGCTGTGGCCGGCTCACGCCTGCAATGCCCAGACAGTCAGGCCGAGCTCACGCCAACCTCGTGTGCCGAGCCACACAAATGGCCATGGGCCCAAAAAAGTCGGTTTTGTGGACTTGAAAATGAATTTTAATTCGCTGTTAGGGTTTTTTTAGGTTGTTTTTCATCCTGGAGTCATGTTTTGCTATGGCAATACAACTATGAAACGTTCAAAATCACAGTCAAGTGAACCTACAAATAGGCCTAATACAATCTCTGACCGCAACAGCCTGAGAAATAAGGATATAATTGTAGCAAGAGCAGTTCTACAACTACTTTGTCTTTAAATGTGTAATTTTACATTACTTTCCCTCTTAAATCCCAATTGACTAGCTTCCTAACAATAAATATGTGTTAATGTCTTTGCAATTGGAAATATTACACAATCTTTGATCTTATCCTGATTGTTGAAATTTTTTTTGGCAACGATGAACTTCTCTCAACTTTTTTTTACGTTGAAATGAATAAGAGACTTGCTCACTGACTCTTGAAGCATATGTGTCATACCAATCAGGGTTGTGACAATATTATTGGACAAGATTATTCTGTATTCCATAAGTATGACTGTTTATAACACACCAATGGACGCATTCATCCTACCAAGCCAGAAACTTAGCTGTAGCATACCATGTCCTTAACACATAATGCACTGTAAAACATATAGTTTCAAAGGCATCCAACACTTACTGTTGGTTAACCCAAATGCTACAGTATGTTTTTCCTGGCCATATTATCTAAATTTTTACTCAATGTTCTTTCAAAACCTTTATTGCAAAATAACATTGATCAAAATCAATGAAGGCAAACAATGAACATAGATACAAAACAAGTATTGTTTGATGATAAATGGATGCAAAACCCGCACTGCTGCTAGAACACAAGGCCCCCCAATTGACTAGCTTCCTGACAAAATATGTTTTATTGTCTTTGCAATTGGAAATATTACACAATCTTTGATCTTATCCTCACTGTTGAATTTTTTTTGGCAATGATGAACTTATTTCAAGGTTTTTTTTACGCTGAAATGAATAAGAGGCCTGCTCACTGACTCCTGAAGCATATATGTCATGCCAACCAGGGCTGTAACAATATTATAGGACAAGATTATTCTTTATGTTTTTGTACAAAAAAATTAATATTTAATGTATTTTTTACAAAAACCGAGTCATTGAAACCGAGTCGACCGAGTCATTACCGATTCCGAGTCATTACCGAGTCATTACCTCGGCCTGGTAGCTGACCGATTCCGTTTTTTTCAACATTGGGACTGATGCACTACTTCCTAGGCCTCGAGGTCTGGCAGAGACCTGGAGAGATTTTCCTTTCTCAAGGAAAATACATTGTGAAACTTCTAGAGAGATTTGGTATGGTGGACTGCAAGTCCGTGTCAACACCAATGGAACTCAACTTCAAGAAGCTGAGTGGCAGCGCTGCTGGGCCCGTGTTGGCTAATCCTACTGAGTATCGTCAACTCGTAGGGGCCCTGATGTTCTTAGTGAACACCCGTCCAGATATATGTTTTGCAGTGAACACTTTGAGTCAACAGATGGTTGAGCCTCATCACTTTCATTGGGTTGGTGCCAGGAATCTTCTGAGATACCTTCGGGGCACGATAAACCATGGGCTGAGATACACTGCCGGGAGCGTGACACTCCGTGGATATACTGATGCCGATTGGGCTGGCAGTGTGGTGGATCGTAAGAGCACATCGGGATGCTGCTTCAATCTTGGTTCTGCTTCGATCTCATGGATGAGCAGGAAGCAGAAGTCGGTGGCTTTGAGCACCGCCGAGGCCGAATACATTGCAGCAAGTATGGCCTGTTGTGAAGCAGTTTGGTTGCGAAAGCTCTTTAGTGAGCTGTTTGGACATGTGCTAGATACCACCGTGATACTCTGTGATAACCAGAGTGGGATTCGCTTGACCGAGAATCCTGTGTTCCACGACCAATCCAAGCATATTGATATCAGGTACCATTTCATCCGAGATATGGTACAGCGAGGCGCCGTAAGGCTCGATCATATAGGAACTGATGAGCAGGTCGCGGATATTCTCACTAAGCCCATGGGGAAGGTCAAGTTCCTAACCTTCCATGAGAGACTTGGTATCGTGGAACGACCCTATGATGTGGGTCCTGTTGGACGATGAGCTCGAGGAGCTCTGGGGGGCTTTGGGGACAGCTTCTCGGAGCTATGAGCAACCACAAGGCTAGGCTTGCCAAACCTTGTTGGTGTGCTTGGACCCCATCGTTGTGATTATTGAGTTGGTTCACCTCTCATTATCTGTGCCTCGTATGCATCCTACCCATTGAGTTCAGGGCTCATGGGAAGTACCTCTCATTTGGCCAATGAGGTGGGAAAAGCTAGAGACTAGTAGCAAAGACTGATGGACACATCAGAGATTTCCGTACTCACTATCTAGGATGGCACGGTCCAACTACTTGATCTGGGATCAAGTTTAGTGAGGTTTCGGACCTTCAATTGACTTCGGGTTAGTGAAACTAACTTTAGGTTAGCATATGACTCTCTTGAGTCCTAGAGAGGTTTTGGGCCTCCAACTGACTTCGAGTCAAGTAAACCAACTTCGGGTTGGTGTGAGACTCTTTGTGAGTTCTATAGAGGTTTCGGACCTCTGGGCTGAATGTGTCAGCCGGGTATGATGTCCTTGTGACTGACCCACGTCTGTTTTGAAATAAAGAGGCCAGCAAAATAAGTTACGGCGGGATGATGCACGATGTTTGGATTGCACTTGTGGACGAAGTTCTCCCTAGTTGAGAGGGAGTGTTAAAGTTGGACAATTAGGTCCAAACTCTGGGTTGTGCTGCTCAGATGACGATCCCAATATTTTTATTGGATTCCTCTTTCAGAGAGGTGTAAGATTGACCTAAAGATCATCTTGATCGGATGAGCAGAACATATACTTCGAATTTATTCCACTTATGTGCTAGGTCGGCCTAGAATAAAATAGACTTAAATGTCTTAAAGGACGTGTCACACACCCCCAAAGATTCCTATATATTGGAGAGACTTAGAGTTCATTTGACACATTGTTGTGGAAGAATTCTCTCTCTTTGGATAGCGTTGGAGCTGTGGTATCTATGGACTGTTCTTTGTTTTGGTTGTTTTGGGTTATGTGTGACACGCTTGGCTGAATGACCTATTGGAGACTTTGCTGGTAGAAGCATCCTACTAATCGCCGTAACGCCACCATTTATTATCTTTGTTTTGGCTTGTCTTCTATCGATCTATCACTATGTTCTATCTACTTCAGTATTGTGTGCCCTAATCTGAAATGACATAGAACATATGTTGAAATTAACAGGACATCATAATATAGGCAATGGTTTAATTTCTATCATCATACCTTTGTTGGCGAACGATGTCGAGATTGGCGTTGATGTCCCTAAATTGTTTTTCCATGGAGGCTAGCGTTGGAGGTTGCACCATGCGACTCGATGACAGAGCACGGACGTGGGCCACCTCATCTTCCAAGACTTCTTCCTCTTTTGTCCTGCTTTGCCACATGTTTGTCTCTTTCGCCAGGCTGTCCCTAAGGGTCGAATTTTCAATGTGCATGCTCGCTTTGTCTTTGCATGTTTACCAAGGACCCTTCGCACCATATTTCTCCACCCAGGGAGAAGTCCATGCACTTCCACCTTGCCTATTAATCTTGCCCAAGAAAGGGACCACGACCACACAACATCTGTAATATGCACAAACTCGGTTTAGATACCAACTTTCGAACAAATTTACCAACTTGTTTGATGGCAAACCCTCCACCAGCGCTGCCCGATAAGATAGCTGCCTGAATGTAGCACCCCAAAGCTCCGAGACACAACCATGATTCAGAGCACCACCCTTGCTAAAGGGGAAATCATCTGGGGTTGCCTATGGTGATAAAAGACATATATCTGAGAGCAAACAAAATAAGGATGGGTTCCTCCTCTTACCAAAATTCTCACACTAGCGCGACAACTTTGCTTCATACTAAGCTCCATCTCTAGTACTCTGTGGTTTGTAGCCATAACCTCCTCCTCAGGCGCTCCTAGTGAATGTCCCAACCTTGCTCTCCATGATCTCACACCTCTCTCATTGATGCTTGAACAAGGCTTGCATTGCACATGATCCTCTCTCGACTATCTCCTCTCAATACTAGGTTTCTAGACCAGTGGGCATGCATAGGTGAAGAGCTCATGCACACTCGGTTATAGTAAAACCACTCAAACCTCCCATACCAAGGAACCAAATGAAACGTAAGGCACTGAAGAGGTGGGCTATATGGCATACTAACTCCTCCTTGATGGTTTTGAGCAGGTGATGCCACTTGCTGAGGTCGTCACCATGCATATCTCCACGCGTCATATGACTGTATTCGACTCGCTTGAGGACAAGCTCCATACCACCTACCCACCCTCCTTTGGTTTTCTTGCCATGGTCCTCACCCCCAACGAGGATGCCAATTCTCTTTTTAACCATATTTCTAGATTGTTTAAAGGTTATAATACAACCACTTTTCCTTTTAATACATAGACTCGTACTTTTCCAAATAAATCATCTAGAAATGAAACAAAATATGATGTTCCTCTGAAAGAAACAACAGGGGATGACCCTAGAACATCAGAATGAATGTAATCAAGAGTACATTTACTACTATGGTTGCTTGCTTTAAATTTCTATCTACATTTTTTTCCACATATACAATGTTTGCGGAAACTTAAATTCAGAGATTTCAAGTTTGGATGTAGCTTGTGGTTTATCAATACCTGTAGTCCCTTCTTGCTCATATGACCCAGCTACTGATGCCATGAACGAGTGGATTCTGCCGCCTCCTCAAATGCCATTACTGTTACGTTGATATGAGTACATCCATCCAACTTGTAAAGGTTCCTTGTCTTGGTAGCCTTCATGACACTAAAGCACCCTTGGATACTTTTAGTGCTCCACCTTGACCTATCCATTTATAAACACTTGAATCTAATGCTCCCAAAGAATTTATATTTTTCTTTAATTCAAGTACATGTCTCACATTTTTTAATGTACTGACAATACCATCAAACATCTTGATTTTGACACTCCCAACCCCAACTGTCTTACAGGATATATTTGACACATAAGGTTAAATCCACCATCAACAACTTCTTATGTTGAAAACTGGATTTGCGTCCTTTTTTGAATCTTCCTTTGGATTCTTGTCTTTTTTAGCAATCTTTCTTGAGATGCTCCGATTTGTTGCAAAACCAACATCTCAGTTTACTTTTCTTGCCTTTTGCTGGATTTACCTCTCAATTTATCTCCTTTCTCTTTGGAGCAACCTCTAACCACCATTGCTTCTAGCGTTGAGTTTTCAATGCTTGATTTCCTCCTCACCTCTTTAGGCAAGAGAGGTCCACAACACCATCAATCAAATTCAAGAGTTTTTGTTGTGCTTAAGCTTATGGAGTTTACAAAATGGTCTCATGTTTGATGTAGCGAGCACAACAGTCTAACTACCTTATCTTCGCCATCGAGTTTGACATCTATATTATTTAATTGGAAAATAATAGTATTAAACACATTTAGGCGATTCACACTTTCTTTCATTTTCAAGCTGTACAACTCCCTCTTTAAGTAGATCCTGTTTATCAAGAATTTTGTCATATATAGACCTTCCAACTTGGTCCACAAGCTTGTTGCTGTCACTTCTCCAATAAAGTTGAATAAAAAAATCTTCAATGAGACAACTGAATTGTACTGAGGGCTTTGGCATCTAGGTCCTCCCATTCTTCATCGATCATCATCACAAGCTTCTTGTTCCTGCCACCTAACACCTTATGCAACCCTTGTTATACTTGTAGATCCCATGTTTTTAACTTCCACAATCGAAAATTCTTTTTTCCTATTAAATTTTTCAACTTCAAATTTTGTATTTGCCATTATCCTTAACACACTTCTTCCAAAAAAAATCTAATGCCACAAATTGAAAATAATCACTTTCAAGAAAACTTGTTAAAAATCCCCATTCAAATTTTGTTCCCTTTTTCATAAACCTTACTCCATTTCAAAAATCCCCTTTGAATCCTTGTTATATAATTGTTTTTTTATAGATATGAATGTTAAAAAAATTGAATCTATGCTATAGGGCTTTCTTCACCAAGGGTTTTGTTCACATAAATTCTTTAGACAGAGTTTTCTTAACCAAGGGTTTTATTCACTTCAAACAATTTCCTTTGACAATTATTTTTTTCCTTCAATGAAAATCTTTACTAGGGTTTTAGGCTCTTCAAAAAATTAGATAAATACCATGAAATTCAAATATGGTGTACTCGTTTTGTATTGAACCTGTTTGGTGGCCTCTACCACTTCACCCCAAACTGCTCTACCTCTCATTGTTCGCGACTCTGTTTAGCAGTTTCTTCATCTCGATGACTTAGAATCTTGGCTAGACTCTTCTACAAAGTGGCTCAAAAAACGTAGCCTCCTTTGTTGGACCTTCACTCTTGTGCACGACTCTAAACCTTAGTGGAATGCGGCTCTAAACTTTCATAAACAAATTTCTTTCTTTGCAAAATGACGACACAACTAGTTTCCTCTACATGTGAGTTCTTTCTCGTCACTTGAGCGGATAGGGTTTCCTTTAGTTATGTGTGACACTTTATTTCTACATAGGCTTCCCTTTGCGCTATGGTCCAAACACTTTCCTTCAATTCTGCTTCTTGTGCTTCGATTTAATCTCCTAAATCACGTTTTGATATCACTTGTTATTTAGAGTTTGTATACAAAATCATTCACAAAAAATGGCACACAAAATACACAACATTTATGTGGTAAAACCTTGACAATTTGTCAAGGAAACATCCACGGGTGAGGTAAATAGGATTTTATTACAGAATCAACATATGCAGTAGGCACCATTACAATAGTTTTCGTAACGATCTTTTGGTTCGTAAGCTACCTCTGTTAGAATAACCACAACAAAATTTACATTATTAAATTACTTTTACATTTTCTTTTAATCATTGTTGCCATATTCAAACAATAAATTGATGGGTGGAGCATGCCAATTTTACACAAGGGGGAAGGTGTTCACTTGCTTAACATTATATAGTTTAAAGTACTTTCTAATTGGGTTGGCTCCATGGTTAATGTGAGGATCATTATGAAGTTGGTTGGAAATAGTGTTGCCTATAATCTTAATATTAGCTATTTTTTTGTGATTTGCATAGTTTGCATGTAAGTCTGTGTGTGCATTATTTGTTGTTATGATGTGATAACATTCCATATCTAGTATTGAGTTCAACACCAATCAACTGTGATGAACAGTTGAACTCAACTTGGATTGTATTTTTTGAGTTGCCAACGATGATTAATTTCTAAATATATTAGGATCTGGTTAGGTTACCCCCTTGTAAGAAAGTGGAGACTTCTGCCCAGTTGTCGGAGGCTAGGCTTAGATTCCATGAATAGGTGTATTCAATAATTCCTCTAGGGTTAAATGAGAACCCCTCTTGCACCTCCCACCCTTGAATTCTCTTTGTCAAACTTAATGGTGAGTTGCATCATATTTTTTTACGTTGACAAACATTTTTGAATTACATGTCGTTTAATTGAAACATGATTGCAAACTAGGTGACTTAGTGTATATGTATATCATTCAGATTCTTTTATTTAGCCATAAGAATCAAATTCCCATTTTTTCCTATGATTAGGCATTCTTTCTCGACAAAGTGTGGATTTCAATATCCGTGGCTACTTGCCATTAAATAAACTCTGTAAAGGGTTTGTGGGTTAACATTGGCTGAGATGATAATTGTTAACCTATTCTATGCAAAATATTTTACCTCTTGTATTTTCCACTAAGAGGGTAATAATGGTTGTTGCGAAATTTGGAACCTTGTGTGCATGTGTGTATGGATATGTGTGCATGATGTTCATTGTTACTTACCATTTAAAACCTTGTGGAGGGTATGTAACTTAACATTGTCTGCAAGGATAACTACCAGCGAAATATCAAACTATGCCCAAGCTTTTAACCTATTATATTTTTCACTTGCATGTAATAATAATTATTGGTGATAAATTCTTAAGATATTTTGGAATTGTCCTTGACTTAACTTTACACACTTTCCTGTGTGCACTCCAAGTTTTGAACTTGGCCCAGAATGTGGATTGCTTGGACTTACCTTTAGACCATAGTCAAATATATGACTATGGTGAAGTCAATACGAGTTTTTCATTCTGGTTGAATTGTTCTTGACTTAGCTTGGACTTACCTTTAGACCATAGTGAAATATATGAATATGGTGAAGTCAATTCGAGTTTTTCATTTTGGTTGAATTGTCCTTGACTTAGCTTTCCCTCTTTCTTGAGTGTGCACTTTAAGTTTTGAACGTGGTCCAGAATGTCGATTGCTTGGACTTACCTCTAGACCATAGTCAAACATATGACTATGGTGAAGTCAATGTGAGTTTTTTGTTTTGTTTACCTGGGCTTAATTTTTCCGATGAAGAGAATTTTGATAGAACTTTGGGAAATGTTAGTTTTTCATTTTGGTTAGCTGGGCTTGATTTCTCTAATAAAGAGAGTTTTGATAGTACTTGGGATACCCGTTTGAGTTCTTCATAATTCTGGTCCATTTTTGTTTTCAAAGCTAGCTATGGCTCAAATAGTTGCCCTTGGCCTAACTTTCCTCCTTTCTTGAGTTTACCCATTAAGTTTTGAACCTAGGCCAAATGCTTTTTCTTTATTTGAAAGAAAGCCTCATGAGGAAACCCAAGGGATGCTTCCCCAGTTTTGTGGATGGCATCCCTAGTAAACCCATCGGCATAGGCTCTGGCGTGCCTCGCCCAAAGCGATTTGAAATAGGCCTAACTTTCCGGCTTTCTTGAGGGTGATCCCCAAGTTTTGAGTTGGGCCATAATTTCAAGTGCTCTGACATTTTTTGGTCCATGGAAAACCACATGGAGAATTCTAAGGGATGTTTGTCAATTTTCATGGATAACATCTTTGGGAAACCTGCTGGCATAGATCATTGTCTTTGTCCAGGGGAATCTGAATTGGGCACCCATTGGCATGGAACTAAGCAAATGCCAAACAACATTGTTTACAACTGGTTGAGCTAACCCCTTGGGTTCAAGTGAATTGACGACTTGTGAAGCTGACCTGAATTTTCCATTTTGGTTGATCGGGCTTGTTTTCTAAGGGTGAGAGGATGGATATGGCTTTGGGACACCAACTTGAATACATCCTCGTGATTGAAAGTGCCTAATTTCTCTAATGAAGAGAGGTTGGATAGGACTTTTTGAAGCTGGCCAGAGTTCTTCATATTAAATTGAATTAGTTTCCCTATTGAAGAGAGGTTAGATGCCTTTGTGAAGCAAACTTGTATTCTTCCTTTTGGTTAATTGGGCTTAATTTCTCTAATGAAGATGAATGTCGATACACAAAATTGTCATTACATTTGAAGATTAATATTAAAACCAGTGGATAGAGAGCTTTTATGTAATTGACAAGTTGTGCAGTTCAAGTTCAGAAGGCTGAAGCTTATGTGGCAGTTTGAGAAATTCTACTACTGATCTTATGTTTGTTATCTGGTAGATGCCCATTGCAACAGATTCATATCTGATAATTTCTTTAGGGTTAAATCTGGACATCTGCTACATGAAATATAATGAAATGAATAACTCGAAAAGGAATGTCGACAAAATTTTGTTGAGGTTCTCGATATCTTAATCTATTATATGAATTCCAATGGCAATGATTATTCTTCTAAAAAAGATTGTGCTGCTGTTGCACTTCTTGTTACCGAAGCGCAGTGAAGGATCATTTTATAAAAAATATATATTTTCGACTGTTAATTTTTTATGGTCATTTACTATTGCTTTCTAATATTGCATTTGAACTTTTGATGCAGTTCAATATTGCAAATCCCACAACAGGGTGTCAGAAGAAATTGGAAATTGATGATGATCAGAAACTGTGAGTAGCATTTGTTATTGTCATGCCACAGTTTTATGTTTATCATGCATAGAAAGCATACGAAATATAGAAAATTCGAAAAACATACTGAAGTAGCCTAACAATTAACGTTGGCATTAAGGTTTTGAATTTCATTTTTTTCTCTCTGTAATTGAGACCAATTAAATTTGCATTTTGTTGATCTGCAAGATTTGAGAGTGTATTTAAATCCTGCAAGCTTTACTTCATATAATTTAATTTGTGTGTGAAAACGCCCTACTAAACGCTGTTACCATGTATGGCCTGTCAGCAATTATGCACTAAATTAATCGGAACCCCTCGTGGAGTTACATTTTTCTTTTTCAGTTTCTTAGTTCATGATAAAACTATTCTTGTAATATGCGGGAATTTCCCTTAGTTTGTCCTTTGTAACCATGCCGTTTGGTTTCTTAGAATTTCCCATGGTTTGTCCAAACTCCCAGTTTTTGGTCATTGGACTTCAATTTCCCAGTCAGCCCCTATTTTTTTTTTTTTTTAAATTTTTTTTTTTTTAATGCTAATCTTTTACTTGGAATTTCTATACCTGTGGTTCATGAAGATTAGAAGATTATAACTACTAGATGATTGATGTTATATGGCTAATCCATGTTTTTATGTTTTTTTTTATAGCTAATTCATCGTTCATATATGATAAAAATATATATTATATAAAATTATTATATATAAAAGCTTCTCCCGATCCAGAAGCTTCTGAAAATTGTCTCGCATTTCCAAGCAGCATTGGCTTGGTGTTTGTAGCCTTTAATTGTTTATAATTCCTGTGACCTGTATGCCAAAATTTGGTTGGTCCGACTTAATGCTTTGTTTACATCTTGAACAGTCGTGCATTCTATGACAAAAGACTTTCCCAGGAGGTCAATGGAGATGCCCTTGGTGACGTATGTTTATTTCCTTCCAGACTAGTGACTTTTTGTTTATTTGTTTTCATTATATCTGAGAGTGAGTGACTTTTTGTCTATTTGTTGTTTTCTTTATTTCTGAGAGTGATTACTGGCGTTTTGTTGTTATTATTTTATTTTTAATTACAGGAATTCAAGGGCTATGTCTTCAAAATTATGGGAGGATGTGACAAGCAGGGATTTCCCATGAAACAAGGAGTCCTTACTCCAGGCCGAGTTAGACTCTTGTTGCACAGAGGTGCCAGTAATTTAACACCACCTTTTATTTTTAGTAATTGGGGCTCTATGTTCATTTCTTACTTACTATTGCCGTGTTTCAGGTACACCTTGCTTCCGAGGGTATGGCAGGCGGAAGGGAGAGCGAAGACGTAAATCAGTGAGAGGATGCATTGTGAGCCAGGATCTGTCTGTATTGAACTTAGTTATTGTGAAAAAGGGTATGCAATGATTCTCACATGCTATGCAACATGCTTCTATCCGTGTTTCTACAGTCGGTGGAATTTTGGATCCTGATATGTCTGTTTTCTGATTAGGTGAAAATGATCTTCCTGGTCTCACTGACATTGAAAGGCCGAGGATGAGGGGGCCCAAGAGGGCATCTAAGATAAGGAAGTTGTTCAACCTTTCAAAGGATGACGATGTGCGAAAATATGTTAACACTTACCGTCGAACTTTCGTAACAAAATCAGGTTTGCATATATTTTAAGACAATGCTTTTCTGTTGTGCATGGATGTCAGAGGACGCTGAAGGTGTGCTCGAATGACTTCCTCAACTTTTTTTAATGACTTTCCTGTGTGTTGGCATGTGTTTTTAGGTAAGAAATGCAGTAAGGCACCTAAGATCCAGAGACTGGTGACTCCCCTCACACTGCAAAGGAAGCGCTGTAGAATTGCAGAAAAGAGGAAGCGGGTTGCTAAGGCCAAGTCAGAGGCAGCCGAATACCAGAAACTCCTTGCAACGAGGTTGAAAGAACAGCGCGAACATAGAAGCGAGAGTTTGGCAAAGAAGAGAGCACGCTTATCTTCAACTGCATCAAAACCATATTCTACAATCTAAGCAATAATTCTGATTAAGAGGAAGATGTGTTTCTCTATACAGAGCTGAGTTTTTATTTCCATGGTTAAGTAGTTCCTTAGCTATAGTGAGATAGTGAGAAAGTGGTTCCCTAGCTATAGTGAGAATGCGGATGTTCTAATTATGGATGTTTAAGCAGAGTTTTTGTCAGCTCAAAAACTGAATCATTTAGTGGTTTTGAACTTCTTTTGGAGAAGCCAGTCTCTTGTTTTCTTTTGCTAGTAGTTGGTTAGGATATTAGTCTCTTTCTGGAATAAATGCAAGATTTTGTAAACGTTATTGGGGTGCTGGGTGTGGTACTGTTACAAAGAGCAAATAATATTATGAATATTGTATAGGGATTCTAAATAGTTTGGGAACTTGGGAAGTGATGTTTTGGATAAATACCGGTAAATTAATTCTGAGCAAGACACAAGGAGAAATTGGTAAATGATTAGATGACATCGGATATAATCACTTTGATTACTAAATTTCTCAATTTATACATTCTTGCTGTCGTATATTATAATCTTAAATTAAAGTGTGTCCATCCTTGTAAATTTTTGTGGCTCCAGTGTCATATAAAATTACGTTTTTTTGAGTTGTGCTGCCAAGTTAATTTTTGGTGAAAAGTATTATATTAATATATAGTCTCAACATACAAACATATATTAATATATTTTTTAGTCAGTGTATGACAACCCATTATACACAAGTAGGACTTCTCTAGTCCTTTAATTCATAACAGTTACACATAACATATCGTGCGAGTATTAAACATCAAACATTTTTGGAAACCTAATTCTTATGGATTATGATATGTTGAAACCTAATCCTTGGGGATTATGATATATGATATATTTTTAGGGATCAATGATATTCTTTTAAGGAATAATTCGAAGAGTCATAGATGAAGGTGAATGGTAAAATATGAATTTAAACGTTAAAAACTATATATATATATATATATCATTTTAATGAAATATATGGCATTTTATATAATTCTGTCTCCATTTTCATTTCATGTTTAACGGTGGCATTAGAGCCTGGGTTCACTCCCCCTACTCTCGTCTAAGATTTTCTCAGTTGTTTCATCTATGCTTTGTGAGTTAGCACCTGTTACCACAAGTTTGTATAGAAAACTATAGAACACGTCAGGAGTTGAAGCTATTTTAACCAAGTGAAACTCGTGTCCAACGCCCGTGCAGTGACCTGATGCTCATGCGGTGGCATTTCAACGACAGGACTCCATTTCTAATTTGAATAAATTTCAACGACAGGACTCTATTTCTATTTTGAATAAATTTCAACGACAGGACTCCATTTCTATTTTGAATAAATGGTCGCTTTGAATGATAGTACTCCATTTGTATTTTGAATACATGATCTTGCATACATTTCAACGACAGGACTCCATTTGTATTTTGAATAAATCGTCGCTTTCAATGATGCCACTCCATTTGTATTTTGAATACAAATAAGCTAGCCTGACGATGGTTCATTCCGATGTGGTAGTAGGAAAATAAGCGTCCATCTTCGATGAGACTTGTCGTTCTGCAAGGTATTGAAGCAACTTCATGTGGTATAGCAACTAAAGCCCTCGATACGGTCAATGCATCCGCACCTTCTTAACATTGGATGTTGTGTTACATGGATTATATTGTGTACTCAACAGTCATCGTAATTAAATTGATAGAGGGTATTTGATCATCCTTTGTTGCTGGTGATTGAAGAACTGGACTTTCTGAGCTGTCTACGTCCTCGTGTTTTGATGTTGAGGGCTCTTCAAATATTGGTTCTTAGTTTTGGAACCGACAATTCTATGCTACAAACTCCTATGGATTTCTGTAATTTGGTATCATATGTTGTTAAATGGGCCACAAAAGCTAGCATGTTGATGAGGAGATTTAATTTTTGTTGATATTGCAGACTTAATGAATAATTTGGAGGGAGAGCCAGTGTTCCCGGGAAAGTGCATTTATGTTTCCAAGTCCCTATAACACACTCAAGAAGTGGAGTTAAGTAGGTAACTCTCATGAGAATTTTATTCTACTATTTGATTAGCCTACCAGCCAACAACCTTATGAATGATTCACAGATAGCTACGCCTTAGAGCTTTCCACATGTTTGGTCAGTGTTTTTTCCTACCTATCATACTTGGTGAATTTTTTTTTATGCTATTTGGTCAACCTTATGAATGATTCATTCATAACAGATAGCTACGCTTTAGAGCTTTCCACATATGTTTGGTAAGAGTGCTTTTTTCAAAGCTTTCCACATATGTTTGGTAAGTGCTTTTTCCCCCACCTATCATACATCTTGAAGGAAGGTGGATTCATCCATAACAAGATGCACTAACCAAGGTGGATTCATTATAACAAGATGCACTAACCATTTCTGTAATCACGAGCTTCCATTTAATGTTAAAGGCTTTCTAATGTGTATAATAGATTTAGGTGAATAATTGATCACTCGTTAATAGATTTAGGTGAATAATTGATCGCTCGTTTGTATCTTGGTCCTTGCACCCCACTTGGGATGTTATCTTTTAACCTTCCCCGAGGCCTTTTCTTACCACTGTTCAAGAGGGGTATGAAAATGAGGTATTGATTGATATATTATGTCCAAGGTAATCCATGTTCATCATTTTCCATCATTTTTTTGTATCCACCGTTCTGTGGGTCGATTGTTATTTGTTATTGATATTGTCATTGTTTATCCTCATCTTTCAGTAAGGGTTAGTAAAATTTTCTCTTAAGAGGTTGATACAATGAAAATAGTGATAACAATATATATAGCCACAAATGGAAGGAAATGTAAAATGTAAAAGATGACTAGGACAATTAAAAGTGCATGGACAAAAGCTTAACTTGAGCTCCACCCCCTTCATTAGCCTTCATTCAGTTCCTAACTTATCATGCTCTGTCTCGATGAAAGGAACTTATAAATTTCCTAACTTTCATGAACAATAAATCGTTACTATCGTTACAATCTTTAAGGGGTATTTAAAAGCATCAAGCAAGTTGTTAACCCAATTTGTGCAAGGAAAGGAAAATCAGGGAACTAAAAGGCACATTAGAAGGGTGGTAAAAGTAGGCTAAGGAAAGGGGCAACTCAAGCTCTACAATTGCTCCCTCTTCTCTTCATTACACTCAAGATGTTGGATCTCATTCACCAAGTACGAAGCTAATGGCATCTTCTTTGAAGTCTTTCCCATTCCATGCCCACCTTTATCACATGCACTTGTGGATTGATGTATCTTCCTAGGAATCCCATTGGGCTATTGGATGACCATCCCATACATAGGTGTGGTAACTTGCTTACAACTCATCAACTAGGAAGATATTTGAAGGCAATGCTTGTTGGAAAGTGTAACTAGGATCGGTCTTCATATTGACTATGTAATTATGTATTTATGTAAAGAAGAAGACAAAGATAATAAAATATATTTTTGATATGCTTCCCTTATGGATTTCTTGAGCAATGTTTTATTATAGGTCAATAGACTTCTTGATGTCTATTTGTTTTCTGCATTAATCTCTCTTGCGGACAAAGAACGATCTCCCTATTTCCCCAACAGGTAACTAGAAACAAACAACTATTTGAATGCCTCTTTCTCTAAACTATTAGCATTTTATATTATTATAACTTAGAAATGAGGAGGTTATGCTCTTACTTTTCAATCGAGACGTTTGATGTAGCCTTTTTCCTTTCGCTCCAAAGCAATCTTTCAATACTGATAAGAACTCGCAATAACAAACAAGCAAAGGATCAAAGCATCTATAGTATATAATAATCAAACACATCAGTTCAACTTAATGATCAATGAGACTAAGTATTGACATTATTTGAATTTAAAAACAAGACGATGAAAAAAATAGATCCATATGTATTATCAAGAATTAAAAAGAGCAATTTTATACCTTGAGCCTTGATTTGTAAGCCTCTTCCAATGGTCTCCTTTCCTTCCCTTAATGAGAAGGTCAACAAACCCAAAACTAGAAACATGAGTTTACAAATTCCAATCCCAAAAGTCTCCCATTCCTTTATTCCTATGTTGAATTTATAAGGAGGATGAGGAGGTTTCTAGTTCCACTTCTCAAGGGATATGATCCTTAAGAAAAAGAGTTCAGTTCCATATACCAAGGGATGAGGCGCAGGTGTGTAGCGGTTCGAGGTTTATAATTTGGATAAGGTTTCTCAACCAAACCTTCTAGAACACTTTTCTATTTTTATTTTTATGTGCGTGAACAGACTTGCGCAATTTTGAGTGGAAGAACGTGCGTAGATCTGCGCAGTCTATAATGGAAGAAATTGTGCATGCGCAGGTTTTGTTCTGGAAAATTGCGCAGATGCTCAAAAAGGGGTTTTAAACAGTGAAAACGAAAATTCCTTTTGTCTTTGGTATTATTTTACTTCAAGCTTCATAGGAGATTAATTTGAGACACTCCATCGAATGACAAGATATTTGAATTGACAGTCATGGTGGCAAATTTTAGTGTAACAGATTGACCCCTAAAGTGCAAAGCCAAAAAATATGTTTGATGACTGAAGCGCTTTATCATGTCAAAGGTTGGGATCAAAGACCGATTGGTTGAGGATCTGAAACAATCAATCAAGGATTACCATATCATGTTTTCATATAAATATCATTGAGGTAGGCTATTGGGGCCTTTGCTTTGAAAAAGAAATAGTGTTGAGTTGTAAAGAACAGGTGGCGGAGCGCAATCAATGTAGACAGGGAGCTGTCACGGTTGTCAATAATCGGAAGGTAGGTGGCACGACAGTTGTGGAGAACAATGTAGATGGCAGATATGGGAGACAAGGACAATCAGCAGACTCCCAGTAATCAAGAAGAAACGGCAAGCAACAGAGCAGGAAAGGAGGAAAGACTGATAGTCACGTTGGCAGAAGAACAAATAGGCAATCAACCAGTGTAGATGAGTTAGTTAGTCAGTACGGTAGAGGGCCAAGAGAGAGAGTAGAGCTGTAGGAGAGCTCTGTGAGATCTCTGTTGTACTAAATCACATTGTAATAGACTCCGCGAAGTGATGTACGCTGTTTCGATATTGATAATGAAATATGGTTAGCTGTGCTTAATGTTATGAGTTGAGTGTTAATCATTTGCTTATTATGAATGTATGCCCTGTTTTAAATTTTAATTTAGCATCCTGAACATGCTTGATGAGTAATAGCGTATACATAGTAGTGAGATCTGTTTGCTGTTTCAAGTTCCTTTAGTTTTTTTTCATGGTTGTAATCGTCTGGTACATGATCTGTCTCCTAATCTTACTAAGGTCGACATGCCTCGGGTGAGATGCTCTACTCCTTGGAGTAGGGTGAAAATGTTGGCGTTGTGCTAGACTACTGCGGAAACTTTGTTGGACTCTATCCTGAACCTGGGTCTTGCCCAGAGACCTCATTTTTCGCCAACAAATGGTTTCGTTGCCGGGACTGAAAATTCATTTAGGAGTTAGATCATGGTATCATGGATTTATGAGAGAGAACTAGGACGCTGGTGGGATAACCACTTAGACCAATTCATATCGGAAAAAGCGGAGCTGCGACAGCTGAGGGAAAAGACCGTGAAAGATCGGGTCCTGTTTTCTGAATCTGCAAGCGACCTGTATGAAATTTTTTGGGGAAAGTTTCTTGAAGAACTTTATAATTAGTTGCGGAGACTGCAAGTCAAGTCACTCCCAGGAGGATCACATAGAGTCTGTCGCAAGTGAACGCACACGGATTTAGTGGTAGTCCATCGGTTATATACCAATTTGACCGGAGCTGTAGATTTCTGGGTACAATCTACCTTGGAAGGATACCTTGTGGAATTTGCAATCCTTTACAAAAGCTTAGGACATATTCAGATCCAGATTGCGGGGAGAACTGTTGAAGGAATTCCTGTTGTGGATCAAAATGAAGCAAGGTTTACAAGGTGTGTATGCTTTAATGGTGGACGAGGGTTTGATGGCATTTCAAAAGTCTGAGATGGAGACTTAAACCTCTAGTACTGGGGGAAGGCGCTGAGGGAAATATGCTACAAGTAAGTAAGAAGGGGGAATAGGGATATGGATGCCGGAACCTCCAATATATTGAGAGAGCGATGAGCACATCAGAGGGCGTAGATTGTTGAGAAGTGGCGGGAAAGGGTGATGAAGGATTTCGAGAAGCAAGAAAGTAGTCGACAGGACAAGGAAAATGCGCCGTAGATGACAAAGGAAACGGAAGGTCACATGGGATCCCAAGAAATATGAGGGACCATCAAAGAAGTTAGGCAAGTGTATAGGAGCCCAACCCAAAGAGAAAAGGGAGAAAAGTCCAATGTGGAGGATGCGCACCCCGACGAGACATCCAATGTGGAGCTGCATGTTGTGATGGAACAACTATTTCGAGAGAGGCTGGCACTCGTAATTCAAGGTAATTCTATTCCCCAAAGTTCAAGTAGCTCTAGTCCCAACCTTCCCCTGCTACTCTATCAGCGACTAGATAATTTTTTTGTTAAGTTACGGGAGTTTAGCAAGTTGAATAATGTTAAGTCTACAATACAAATATCTACTAGCTACAGTTCTAGTAATACAATATCATAGCCAGGAAGTAGAGGTTAGTACCACCCATACAAAGAAATATGGCGAGATCGTTTACCCAATACCTAGAATTCTCTAGGAGGGGAAATGATGATGTGGAGCAACACTGGTATCTCTGCGAAGCGATATGGAGGTCTTGACAGATATTAGAGGCAGTTAAGTTGATCGAGTTCCAGAATAATTTAAGAGAGAGAGCTCTTCGCTGGTTCATTAAATGGTCAGAAGCTCATCAAAATCCAGTGATAGACGATGTGACGAGAGAATTTGTCAAAGAATTTAAATTACCTCAGACAGATCAGTAAGGGTTGTCTGAGTTTTGGGAGATTAAACAGCGAGAAGGTGAAACAGCGTGGGACCTGATGAGAAGGTTCAAGGATGTGATTAGGAAGCTAAGTTACCCAATCGATCCGAATCACCAACGAGATTGGTTTATTAAAGCGCTCCTCTCGTTGACAAGAACTCTACTGACACAACAAAAGATTGATACCTTACAAGATGCCTTGGAGCAAGCCATGAAGATAGAAGTTATGGCGGGGTATCCGTAAGAGTTCAGAGGAGGAGCAACAGTACAAAACCCTTCCATACTAGGGCTACAACATCAAATAGCTAGTTTAACAGAAAAATTGAAAGACATTTAACCGATATGACCTGCAAGGCCCAATGTGTGGTGTACCCATTGCCTGATGGAGGGACACGTGGCCACAGAATGCCCGAGGTTGCGGGGGAAAAATGCAGGAGCTTCAGCAACAGGGACCCAAGGGGCTCCACCAGTTAGGGGAGTTGCACAAATAAATACTTGGGGATTATACCAAATGCAACCCCACTTCCAGGGTTCCCCGCTCAACATAAGCAGACCACAACTGAATACTATGAAATATGCAAAGGCATTGGTCATCCTCTGCAACTATGCCCAATTTTGTAGAAATATTCCAACGTTCCAAACAATACATATTGTGAATTTTGCGCTTCTACAACGCATAATACAGAGCAGTGTAGAGCCCTCGATGCACTGGCAGAACGATTGGACAAACCATTTTATAGAGTGAATGAAGCTGCAAGGGGCCGAGGAGGAGGAATGCGAGGAGGCAAAACTGGAGGAAGATGACCAGTAAGGTGCTACAACTGTGACCAAGAAGGGCACGTAGCAAGGGAATGTCCGCTACCCAGAGGACCATGGTGCTCTCAGTGCAGAGTCAATACACACACAACTGGAGACTGTCCAGAATTAATTAAGAGATGGGAGGAAAGACCCAGACAGAGGAGCGAATCTGGTGAATGCAGAACCGAGAATATTAGAAGTTCAGCCCATGCAAAGTGTAGCCATAGTAACCTGGGAGGAAAGAAAACATGGGAGGATGCACAGAATATGGACCCGATAAAGCTGATCAAGTCCACATCTCCAAATAACGCTTTTAGACCAGATAGACATAAACAATATTTTAAAGAAGCAGTGGAAACATTTTCCCAGATAGGGGGGAGTAAAGGCATTGAGCTTCCACAACCGACCGTAGAAAAATAGAAGCAGACCCATACAAGTACAATGATTGAGGAATGGTTTCGATTATTTTTGAAAGTTGTAACCAATGCAACAATGCTGAAACAACTAAAGCAAAATCTAGAATTGGTGGCGCAGGAAAATGCAGAATCGGGAGAGTCAAGAGATTCAACCGAAAAATACATAAGAAGGATAAAAAGAAACAATAGAAGAACTGGAAAGGAGTTCCGTGTGAATACTCAAGTAGCGGGATTTCAAATCAAAGACACCATGCTCGACCTAGGATCTGATATCAACATTCTACCAAGGAAGACATGGGAAGCACTGGGGAGGCCAAAGTTGACATACTTGCCAATACAGCTCCACATGTAAAATCAATATTGTATTGTACCCATAGGAAGGCTAGAAGAGGTCGAGGTTGATGTCGCAGGAGTGAAAACATATACAAATTTTGAGGTGATAGACATCATGGGGGCAAGGATCCCTATCCTGCTTTATTGGGGATAGATTGGGCCTTTGAGAACTATGTAGTGATAGACTTGAAAAAAGAATTGATGATATTTGAAGATGGGGAAGTCAGGGTCATTCAGCCACTTAACCCATATCAGGGACCTCAATTTACAGAAACTGTTGACAACAGAGAGGATGCTCAACTTCTCGATCACCTTTACTAGATGATCGCAGGGAAGAGAGAAGACTATATCAATCAATCCAACAACGGGAGGGATCATATGCTGGAAAAGTGTTCATAGTTCAGACTTGGGCTCGGAAATAGCTTTGGATGATTGGCAACAGGGAGGATACGAGACTAATACTAGAAGATGTGCTAATATATGGGGCGTCAACTGGATTGGAACCGAGGTAAGAGGATATCTGACTCTATCAAATATGAATGATATAAATACATTTATTGCAAAAGTAGAAGAAAATGTACCAATAGAACATAGATTCCCTCTTATGGATGTAGCACTGCAATCCATGTCAGCAAGATGGTGGGTCAACCATCGCAACTCACTTCCGTAGTGGGAAGATGTTGCAATAGCACTAAGAGCTAGATTCAAGGAAGATGCAGGACCACAATTCATTGAGAAGTACCAAGGGGATTCTGACCCCACAAAGCATTTAGAAAATTGTGAGTACAATTGGAAGAAATCAGGGTATCCAGAATCTCTGTTGATGCACAATTTTATACATTCGCTAAACACAATTCCACAGGCCTGGTACTTGATCGAAGAAAAGAAGAGAGAAAATGGCACCTGGCAAGTAGTTGCGGAAAAGTTTACGCAATATTTTTCTTTTAAAGGAGAACCAAAACCAGTTACAGATGCACTACAAGCCATCAAAAGAGTACTATTTTTTCCAGAGATTCAAGAAGACGAAGAGTAACCGCTCTTGGAGCAGAGTATCAAACAATCACTAGCATGCAAACGAATAGATAGTGAGATGGATGACGACGATTTAGAGAATCTCCGACACTTATACTTTGAAGAGAAAGAAGGGGAGCGAGATATATAGGAGGAAACAACAACAAAAGGACTGCACCTGTTACCCTTGAGGACTAAGAAGCTGAACAATGGAACCACGGAGAAACCCAAAATAGCGTCCATCGGAGACTATTGGGATACATAAACGACCAAGGAAATTTTCGACCTATTACAGGAATATGAAGACTTATTCCCATTCTCAGTAGCAGAGCCAAAGGGGATAAAAGGGGACATGGGGGAAATGCGCATAGTCTTGAAACCCGACGCAAGACCAGTGAAGCATGGGCCTTACCGCCTAAATCCAAGGGTAAAGGAAAAAGTCAAAGCAGAAATAGATAAAACGCTGAAAGCAACGCTGATTTTTCCAGTGGAGGAAGCAGAGTGGGTCACTCCCATTGTAATACAAAGCAAAAAGGAGAAATCCGAGAGTAGAGTATGTGTGGATTATAGAAGCCTCAACAACGCATGCATACATGATCCATTTCCCACTCCATTTAGTGATGAGGTTTTCGAAAATGTGGGAGGAAATGAAGCCTATTCATTCACAAATGGATTATCAAGATATCATCAAGTGAGAATAGCAGAAGAAGACAAGAAGAAGACCACTTTCACAATCGAATGGGGATCGTTTGCATACCATGTCATGCTCTTTGGACTAAAAAATGCACCAGCAGTGTTTTCACAAATAGCAACATTTCGGGATTATATCCATAAGTTCCTGGAGGTATACATGGACGATTGGACAATTTAGAACTTATTGAAGAACTATGCCACTTTAATGAGAATAATTTTTGACAGATGCAGACAACTCCAAATCTCCCTCAACCTCAAGAAATGCATCTTTGCAGTACCTTTCAGGGCGCTGCTAGGGCGTGTTGTTTGTAAACAGGGTGTTTGTGTGGATCCGGAAAAAGTAGCAGTCATTGTTAACATAGAAGCACCAGAGACCGTTAAACAATTAAGATTACTACTCGGACATACCGGGTACTACAAAAGATTCATCCGAAACTATGCAAAGATAACAACACCATTGAAAAATTTGTTGTGGAAGTTAGAGAAATTCATGTGGAGTGACGAATGCACTAGTGCCCTCAATGCATTGAAAGAAAAGTTAGCAAGTGCGCCCATATTATTCATCATAAATGGGACAAACAGTTCCATGTCCATATTGACGCCTTGACCATTGCATTAGGAGCGGTGTTAGATCAGCTAGGAGAAACTTTTGTTGATCCTCCAGTGTACTTTGCAAACAGGGAGTTGTCTATCGCTGAAAGGAACTACACAGCAACAGAACGAGAAGCTCTTGCGATGGTGCATTCTCTTCAGAAGTTTTGTCATTACCTACTGGAAGGTACGTTCAAATTCTTCACAGACCATTCAACATTGAAATACCTGGTTAACAAGCTTGTGCTTGAAGGAAGGATCTGTAGATGCTTCCTACTGTTCCAGGAGTTCACCTTCAAAGTGATAGTGAAACCAGGAATGTTAAACGTGGGTCCTGACTATTTATCAAGATTGGAGAATGGAGAGAATGGGGGATCCCTTGATGATCAGTTACCAGATGTTGATCTCTTCAGAGTAGAAGCCATCTCAGACTATCTGGAATAGATAGCAGTATACCTGGCCATAGGGCAATGTCCAACAGAATACACAACAACTCAAAGAAGGTATTTGGTCGTAAAAGTAGTTGAGTATCAACTGATAGCAGGGCAAATAGATAAGATGGGGTTGGACCATATCTTGCGGAGATGTGTCATGGACCATGAAAGAGAGGATATATTGTGGGAGTGTCATTGCAGAGTTGCGGAGGGCCATGTCGGCGCAAAACCTACTGCAAGAAAAATATTACAAGCAGGGTTATGGTGGCCCACAATTCATAAAGATAGTAAAGCATAAGTAAATAAATGTGATGTCTGCCAAAGAACGGGACTTCCATCAAACCGAGATGAGTTTCCACTACAACTTGTAAGAGCACTGCAGCCATTTGAAAAATGGGCCATTGATTTCGTAGGGCCAATTGCACCAGTGGCAAGACATTCACAGGCAAGGTACATAATAACTGCAACAGATTATCTCACAAGATGGGTGGAGGCAGCACTAGTGAAAGATTGCACAACAGACACAAAAACCAGGTTCATTTTCCAAAATATCATTAGCAGATTTGGCTGCTCCAGAAGTTTAACCAATGATCAAGGTACACACTTCATCAATACAACAATCAAGTCTCTGTTAGATAATTTATGGTGCAACATCATAAGAGCAACCCGTACCACCCTCAAGCAAATGGAACCGTTGAAGCATTCAATAAGATCTTAGAAAAATGACTAACCAAGATATGCAATGCCAATCGGGATGATTGGGATGAGAGGATACCAACAACATTATGGGCATACAGGACAACTGTAAAAAGGTTGCACAATCAAACTCCATTCCAGCTGGTGTACAGGAGAGAGGTGGTGGTACCTTCTGAATTTATCATACCGAGTCTATTAATCGCTTCAATAGTACATATGATAGAGGAAGACTCAATCACTAAACGCCTCCGTGAGCTAAAAGATCTTGAAGAAGAGAGTTTCCTTGCGGAATTCCATCAGACGGTTCAGAAGGAAAAATAGAAGGCTTGGCATGACCGTCACATCAAGCATAAGATGTTCACTATCAGAGGGAAAGTTATGTTTTACGACAACAAATTTCAAAATTTCCCGGGCAAACCCAGAATGCACTGGATGGGACCATACCATGTCATTGAAATTAAAGATTTAGACGCGATTCGATTGGCGCAACTAGATGGCCAAGTATTGCAAGGATGAGTAAATGCCGCATGCCTGAAGCCTTATCACAAGTAAGTTTCATCATTTATTTTTCAAATAACTCTTGCAACCGAGAGAAGTCAGTAGGGTAGAATAGAAATAGATAGAGTTAATAACTCTCTCGCACTCGAGATGAGAAATAGAATAGGAATCCCGATAAAAAGAAATCACAATAACGCAGAGAGCAAATCCACCTGTTGCGATGCGAAGACCACATCGCAACCAATTGTGGTCCCGGGGGGTAGGGGGGGAGGGGGTGTAGCGTCTAACGTGTCATCCAGGTCAAAAAACCAAGCGTGTCAAATATGATTCCGTCATAATAATCCATCATACTGTTGTCAGTCCGTAGGATCACCCAGATTTGAGAATTAATTGCGATAAATATAAACAACCATACCGTAATAAATTTTCCATATTAAGCTGTAATTATTACCCATCACGTCTACCCAAATCCCGAAGACACAGTCAAAAATGTCAGAATATACCTCACCGTGGTAACTATTCGCACGATTATGTCAGCGGGAGAGACAAAAATAATAATTAGTTATGGGGTCTTATCAACCTCATTCGTGCCGGTTACATTAATTAACCCGCATGAAAGAAGAAAAGCACGAGAATGTTAGAAAATTCTGAGTTAGAACAAGAAACAGCTGCAACAATAAGTGAAATTTCATCAGACGAAGTTTACAGAAAGAGATCAGAAACGACACTCCAGGCATACAGAAAAAGAACGAACATGAAGAAAGTAGAACCAGCAGTCATCAAGCCCGAGCTCGATGAGAGAGTTTAGAGGATAGAATCGCTAGTGGGAAAGTATGACAATGCGTCGCTAATTGATACATATTTCATAGATTCCTATCAATTTCCAGCTATGAAGAGACAGGTATACATAGATAATTATGCTATAGAGGGAGGAGGGGAAGTAGCAAGAACAGAGTTCAAAGAAATCCAAAAATCGACAATACTGAACCTCAAGAACCTCCCAATGTTTGGAACAACGGGAGCGACAATGCAGTGTACGAAATTCCTACTGAGCAGAGTCCATAATGGATCATTGTGGCTGGGGCGAGAAATATTGATACATGCAAAGGAAATTAGTAGGATTACGAGATTATTAGCAGAAGGGAAGGATGTCTCAACGACATTCCAGAACGTGTTCAAGAGAGCCAAGAAGGCAGGAGACTATGATTATCATAAGAAATATGAGACCAGAAGAGGAGGGAAGGGGGCGAAGATAAACCTCATCAACAATCCAGCAGTGAAATTTTCCTGCTATCTAATAACGGGTAAGACGATGAGGCATTACACCAAAGGCAAATGCACCCTCGACACCATTTCAGTCGCGAAACACTGCCTCCAGGGAACCCAGCTAAAATAGTGTACCTTCCTACTAAACGAACTATTTGAGGCCTACGAGGATAATTACAAATGAGCCACAAGATTCATTTATGGCTACCTCGTAATGGAATTTGCAATGTGGAAATGGACTCACCCAAGGGTAAGACAACTCGCAGAAATCATAAACGACCAGCCAATGGCGTTAAGGTTTACGCCTTGGAAAATCTCGGGAGATCCCAGCACCAAGGAGGTAAATGAGGAGGATTTCTCATTCAAGTACAGGTAGATGGTGGATGTGGTGGCGAGACAACAAAGGGTTCCGAGGGACCTGTTGGATAGATATTATTCACAGATATGGTTTGGGGTCGCCCACAGGCAGACATATATCAGACCTAGTTGCATGGATGAAACCACGTTCAAAATGAGGTCGTCAAAGTTTCAAGTTGAAGAAAAATCATTCCACACCAAAGTCTGTTCATGGCCAGGAGTTGGGATGGAGGTCAGAAGCGGAATACCTCACTATTCGTTCGAGGGCATGCTGCTGAAAGCACTCCTGGGGGAGACACCAGAGGAAACAACGAGTAGAATTTCTCGAATGCAGCTAAAACCTTTACTGGACCAGCTGGACACAAAGGTGAAGGACTTCAATTTGGTAATACAAAACCTCAAAAGTGTTTCTACTGTGTTTCCTTCTTTTTCTGATTTTCAGTCTTCAAATTCTGCATCACCATCCAAATTCACACTTATCGTGACTGCCCTACCTTCCACCATGTTCAATTCACCCCCAACAACCACAGTCACCTCAATCTGTAATAGAAAGGCATCAAAAACCCCGGTAGCTACACCTAACGCCAAGAAAGCAAGAATTATGGTGCCTAGGAAAATAGTTGACCTCATCGAGGAAGATTACACCCAACCCATGGATATAGGAGTACCAGTTCGAGAAGAGCCAGAGGTTACCACCCAGGTCACCTCTACGCTACCTATGTTTGATCCATTCTCAGTTTTGAATATTCAGCCATCATCTCCACCTCACACTCACACCTCTTCACCTCATACTCACAATTCATCACCCCATACTTCATTTACTTCCAAACACCAATCCACCTGCACTCCATCCAACTCAACAACTATCTCAGACCCAGTGAAGCTAAGAAACAAGACAAATGGGGACATTGAGGCAGAAGTTAACTCGAGTACGGCTAGGTTACCCAAGGTTAACCAACCTCTGGTGGGGAAGGGCACTCTCCTAGAACTATTAGTTAAAGGAGGATCTTTTACTACAAATACAACACCCTTGCCAAAAGAGCTGAACCCATTTGAGCAAGCCAACCTAATACTGCAGCAGATTCAACCGACCACTAGCATGAATAACCTAGAACCTCAGCTACCACAACATAACCAACCTGCATCACCACATGAGCACTCAGAGAAATCAATCGCCAGTGGGCAACCCCTCTGAGAGAGACCTCTAGCCCAAGACATGTCAGGCGCTGAGAGCATGCAGAACTGGGAACTGGACAACTTTAAAACTTAATTCAGCGAGCACCACAACAGGCAGAAGGGCTGCACAACGACCTCCAACAGAGGTTCGAGCAACAACAACAACAAGTCATTCCTCTTACTGAAGAGCGCAGTCAGCTAAAAGGAGAGAAGGAAATTCTACAGGAGCAGTTGGAAAAGTAAAAAATATCTTCAAGGACCTCTGGCCAACAGTAATTACCCAGGATAACAAGATGCTAGAGGACATATCGGCCTGCTCCATGGTCGAAAGGTTTATCTGAGTGAAAATGACATGTGCAAATCTCAGCAAAGAAAACCAAGAGCTCAAACAAATGCTAGCTACCAGACCAACATTACCAGACCCCGCCGTGATATATGCTGAGAAGGTTACCGAGAAACAAAAGCAGGTACCGGAATGAAGGAAACCCTGGGGACGACAGTCAAAGAGGCCTACAACCTACTGAAGAATTTACATGAATGCTCTAACTCGTTAATCATTAAAGCCCAACCTATTTTGGCACAACTTCAACAAATTTCACAAGAGATCAAAGAAGCCACAGATCCCGCCAGTATAACCCAGCACTACAACCAAGCGGAGGTACTAGAAACCAAAATACAGAAGATAGAGGAGCATTTCGTTGCCACAAAGCAAGTCCTCAGAGAGCTAAGGCAACTAGTCAAGCAGAAAAGCGTAGGCAATACATCGTATACACGGTGGCGTCAAAAGATACAAGAAGTATTCAAGAAGTCGCCGGGCCAAAGGGCAAAATGAAACCAGGTCAAAGAGTCACCACCCAAATTGAAGACTAAATAATGAAAACAAAGTAAATCACTGAATTACGTAACTCAAGTCTTCAACATCGAGTAAGGTTCCGCATAGCCTTTGTTTGACAAGAGCTTTCTAAGAAACGAGTTTTGTGGTTCTATGTTTTGGCTAGATTCGCAAGACCAAAAGATAAAACAACATCAAACCACTTTGGGATCCTAGGATCTAGTCCTCCTGGATCAATAGAGGGATCTCTCTATAAATGTAAAGAATGATATATCTTTAAAGCTCGAATTGAGGTATTAGGCTAGGTATGAAGCACAAGGGTTTTTGATTTTGTTTGTTTGGTTGGAGATAATTAACTGAGAAGGTTATGGAAGTAAGGAAGGAACTAAATAGAAGGATGTTTCAGCATGGGAAGATAGGTCAAAAGAAAGGTTAATCCATTGGGCTATGGAGTCATGAAAGGGGATTACTTGCATAACAACTATCCAAGGGTTTCCATAGGGCAAGTCATCTATACTAAAGGATCTTTTTAGATAGATGGTGGAATGGAACATTAAGAATGGGTGAAATAAAGAAACCAAAGTGCAGCCTAAGATCAGGTCAGATGTCATTTAAATCCAGGCCTGCTTTTGACACACTTCAAAGGAAACTCTCATAAAAGACACAAAGGGTAGCTGCAGATCAGGTTAGATGTCATTTAAATCCAGACCTGCTTTCATCATACTTTGAAGGAAGACAATCCGACAGTCCTCATAACCACTTTCAGAATGGTAGAAAACATTTAAGGTTAAACACAGAGCAGGGTCTATAGATTGGAGAAAGACTTTTAACCTTCTCTGCTTTGACACCAACTCAACGGGATCTTAGAAAGGAAAAATGTTGGAAAATGAACCTAGTGAGACATGGCTAGCTCTAATCTCCCAGTTTCCCAATTCTTTTAGCTGAAACCAAACAAGAACATCTAAGGAAACAAACTCCAAATTCATACATCAGTAAGCATGGACCAGCCAACTTCTATACTGGTTAAATTGCGATGAATTTTCTCTTAGATACACAAATAGCAGAAAACATATAGATAAATATTGCAGTGAGACTTAGGGTACTTACAACGGTATGTCCTAATCTATGCTTGCTGTTCTTTATCTGAGAATAATGGACAGTGTGATAAACATGAAAGGCAACAATTACAGTAAGAATACGTCACCGATAATATAGACCAGGATCCTGTGAATCTGCTTGATTAATTGATGTGAAAAACCAGTGACATAGTTTGAGCTCAGTGGCCTTTTACAATCAAACTTCTCTTCCCATCCTACTATATTACAGACTACTCAACTACTTCCCCTCAATAACAGTTCTAACAGTCGATAAAATCCCAACAACCAACAACTTTTACAATGAAATTTACGGGGGTTCTTATAGGAGAGTAAGCGATAGTAGTAGTAGATGTGAGCTTTAAATGATTCATTAAGACATAGTGGAAGAAGTATTTGTGCCCACTCTGCTTAATGGCTCTGCGTTGACTGTGTGTACCCTTTAGGCTGTTTCAGAAGTCCTTGTCATGTTGACAATATCTTCAGGTATGTTCTTTGAAGTACTCTGGCTGCATGGTGCCCTGTTTTTCCTTCTGAAATAAGTAAAGTGGATAGAAAGTCTGCAGGTCTCCCATACTTCCATAACTGTTGTCCTGACAGTTCTGTAAGGCCTCTGTCAGTGTAGAAACTGTTCTGGTGTTCGATGGAAGATGGAGGAAGTCATGTAGATAGTCCTTTCTTGGAGAAAAATGTTTTGCTGTCATTAAATCACAAATATGGCTTGTTTCATGTGTTTTAGGCTTCATTAATCCTTTTAATCATCTTTATGGTCTTCATCTATGTCCTTTGAGTCTGCAACCGTGGATTAGGCCTCATGGCTTTCAAAATCATGCTTTTTGACCCTTTAAGATTTCACTGATACACTTTTCTGCTTCTGTTGACTGTTTCTGTGAATGTACAGGCTTTAATGGCACATAAGGGCTTAAATAAGAGTTTATAACCCAATCTTTAATGAAAATCATGTTTTAACCTTTCTCAAGCGTTCTTTTATGCGATCTCTAGCTCTGAAAATATCTTCCTGCGCTCTGAAAAACCCTGTCTGTGACTGTGAAACAGAGTGGATTCATGCCCCTTTAAAACCTGCAAAAAACCCGATAAACACATTAAGAAATCCATGAGGGAGGGAAGATGGATGCTTTGGAGGGCCAAGGGAATGGTGGCGCGATGAAGGGAATCATGGATGCAGTGAAGAAAGGCAGAAAATCATGGCGGAATGGTGTAAAAATGATTTGATGGAGGTCGGGGGCGAGGCGCATTTTGGACCGCCCGATTAGATCATACAGTGATAATCGACGGTGGAGGTTGCACGATCGGGCTGTTTGGAATATTGGACGGATGGACGATGAGTGGAGGTAAGATCAAACGTGAGCCGTCGGATTGAAGAAACCAATGGCTGAGATCATTTATGGGATTTCACTGTGGAGGGCGGCAAGCGGAAAACCGGAGTGGTTTTTGCGCTGGGTTGGAGGTGGTAATTGGAATTCGCAAAAACAACGTGATTCCACTCATCGCACGCCACGTGGCGAAACAAAACCACTTACATCGCATAATTTCGGAGCTTTAATTGTCAGGCATAAAAATAACGCGATATGTTTCTCGGCCGTTGGATGTGGGGTGGGGAGATCCAACGGTGGAAATGACAGCGTGATGTGGGAAGATGTGTGGGGCGGAAGTGGGCCATCGGGTTCACTGTGGACCATCGGATTAAGCGAACGGACGGTTAATATTTGATATCGTCGGGAAGGGAGAATGGGCGAACAGGCGGAGAAAGGTGAGATCTCCACTGTTGGTTTTATGCATCCAACGACCCAGATCATTCGAAATCGTAATGACGGAGAGTGATAAAACAAAGGGAAAAACCGATTTTGATTGGGTCTTTCAAGCTTTTAAGTGCTTTTTCACAAGAGTCAAGGTTCCATGGAGGGGTGTTAACAGAGATAAGCCCTTGGGGGCTAGATTTCTTTATTGAGCGGAGAGATTATTTTTTATGTTTTTCAAAGGATTTTTGGAGTTTTTAGCGGAGGTTAGTGTTTCTAAGCGCCCGGTTGCGGGGCTTATGGTTATATGGAGGAGGAGGCTGCAGCATATAAGCCCTCGGGTGTTTAAGCCTGTTGTAATGCAAATAGGGTGTTTTTAGGCCAAAATCAATGTTTTTAAGGCCAAATGGAGGGTTCTGGTAGAGGAAAAAATAGATTTTTAAACCAAATCAAAGGAGCCGTAAGGCTTAAAAGGGAATTTTGATGATTTAGAGGGCTAAGGAGGGGATTTTGTGGGATTTTGAAAGGGGAAATAGGGGTGAAAATGGGGCTTTTGAAGGGATAAAATGGGGCAGATGAAGGCATTTTTCAAGCATTTTCTTCACCAAACAACAAGATTCTATAATGGAAACAACAGTGAAGATTCTCCAAGGAATAGAAGACACATAGAGGCTTCAAGAATGAAAGATTTTCAAAGGAAATGTTTCTCTTGAAGGCTCAGAAACATTTTTAGCCACCTGTTTGCTATGTCAAAAATTTATAGGTGGCTAACACAAAGAATACAAAGTCAGTCTCAGAAGACGATAGACCAATGGAAGCCACGACAGTAAGAAAATATTGACTCGAGACGAGTCAAGAGCGTGTGGTCGGGGCTTGTTGGGGCTTTTGTTTTGAAAAATAAACAATTTTGAGTTGCGGAGAATAGGTGGCGGAGCGCAATCAAGGTAGATAGGGAGATGTCACGGTTGCGGATAGCCGAAAGATAGGTGGTGCGGAAGTTGTGGAGAATAGTGCAGATGGAAGATATGGGAGATAAGGAAAATCAACAGAACTCCCAGAAATCAAGAAGAAGTAGAAAGCAGCGGAGCAGGAAAAGAGGAAAGACTGATAGTCACATTGGTGGAAGAAAAAATAGGCAATCAGCCAGCGTAGATGAGTTAGTTAGTCCGTACGGCAGAGGGCCGAGAGAGAGAGCGGAGTCGTAGGAGAGCTCTGTGAGATCTCTGTTGTATTGAATCACATTGTAATAGACTCCGTGGAGTGATGTATGATGTTTTGATATTGATAATGAAATATGGTTATTTTTGTGCTTAATGTTATGAGTTGAATGTTAATAATTTTCTTACTATGAATGTATGCCATGTTTTAAATTTTAATTCAGCATCCTGAACATGCTTGATGAGTAATAGCATATACATAGTAGTGAGATATGTTTCCTGTTTCAAGTTCCTTTAGTTGTTCTTCATGGTTGTAATTGTTTGGTACATGATCTGTTTCCTAACCTTACTAAGGTCATGGCAAGCCTCAGGTGAGACGCTCTGCTCCTTAGAGTAGTGTGAAAATGTCGGCGTTGTGCTAGACTACTGCGGAAACCTTGTTGGCCTCTATCCTGAACCTGGGTCTTGCCTGCAGAGAAACTTCGCCAACATGCATTCCCAAGTTCGCAGTAACATAACTCAATGAACCAATAGGGAAATACACAAAGATCCATGTCAACAGTAGAAAAAGTATGGATGTAGCCATCAATGGATCTATATTTACAATCATGAATATTTAGTAACTCCACGCAGCCTATATGGATGAAACTATATCTAGGGTCTTGATATCCATCTCTCGATCCATAATACAAATCTAACCATGTGAGTGAATGTATAGAAGTTGAAAATGGTAGAAACTATTGATTATTGGTCAATGATGAAAATCGTTAACAAGTGCGAGAGAAACCACCAATAATGACAATGGTCCTCAAGGTACTCCTAGTACAATCTATGAAGTGTGATTAAATGTTTTGAAGTCGAACACTCATAGAATCATTTGATCGAATGCTAATGATGATAACCTATTATCAAAAGCTATAAAATTGCCATTAAGGCATGCAGGCCTCAAGGTACTGAAAAGGGTTTCTAAATCAACTTCCTAAGTAATGAGCTAAAGTTGATAGGAAGCGATCCGTTTTAGGAGGGCCTATGACACGAAACTTCATGTCAAGTTTTGAAGAACAATTTGGAGTAATTTAGGACTGACTCAGGGATGACCAACATGATTGAAGGTTATGATTTTCAAGGTAATTTTAATTGAGGTTGGACTTCTCTTAAACATATTGGTGACACTACATATGAATTGGCAACATTTGACTCAACGATAATACCCAAAAGCTATAGAAATTATATGCACTAAGCATGCATATGTCCTAGATTCACCTGATCTCACAATATTTAACTTCTTGCAAAATACTGAATCATTCCACTTGTTAATCGTTTGCAGAAAATTAATTGCACACACATGTAAAGCATAAATAAAAATAATCACACATAACAGAGTTGTTTTTAACTAGGAAAGCCTGAAGCTGAAAAAACCAAATATATATTATGTATCATGGAATCATATGAAAATCCTCATACAAAGCTTATCAGGTTCTCAGTACACTACAATCGTCATACACTAATCAAGAACAATCTTGCAAACCCATGCACCGATATTTGCCTCCTGCTAGCCTGGCTCCACTACGTTATCCCTTCTAAAGAATAGCTCTGAATGAATTAGAATTACCCTTGCCTTGACTGCAAAATCCTCATTGGCAACTCCAATGTGTGTGTGATGCAATCAATGCATTACTATAGTCACAACAGATATTCTATCTTTCCCTTTCACCTACCTCTCCACTGGGTCTCCACTGAAATTGCCATGCACTGTAGTTAACTTATGTATTTTTCAGTTGATTAATGATTTATTATTTGTGAATTAATTAACTAATTAATTCACTCCACTCTCACTAGTGTATCATTCAGTTAGACTAGATACAACTAGCTCAACTGAGTCTAACTGAGTTAAACTAAAGACAACTCCATAACTACTTCTTCCAACTGTGTCATAACTCTGCCACTTGAGTTCTAACTGAGTCCTTCATGCATTAGCTCCAGAAACCCCTTATACAGACTCTCTACCAGCCGATGTGCCACATCCGTGCACCGAAACAAAGTGCTCCAAGAGAATAAGTCGTCGTTTAGTGTCTGATTATTATTAAGAGCTAATAATAATCGACATGCATCTATTTTTAGATCAACGATCTATAAATAGACTTCGCCCAATATTCTAAAAATAGAATTTAATCTATTTTTCCAACTTGATCAACCATCCACAAATAGCATCTTGCAACTTCTAAAATATGATCATCATGTCTAAAAATAGACTTGCGCCAAAAATAGCCTGCAGGCCCACTTAGTGAAGGCGAATCTTTTCACTAAGCTCATCATCTTGTTGAATCTCAACACTCCCTCTCAACAAGATAGGGATTATCTTTCACCTCGATCCTACCTCTATGGTATTCAAATTTGCTCCTGGTGAGCGCCTTCATAAGAATATCTGCATCCTGATCCTCCGTAGGAATGTACTGAAGCAACATGATCTTCTGCTGCACAAAATCCATGATATGATGATACCGGATATCAATATGTTTATATCTATCACGAAACACAAGATTAACCGAGAGTTTAATGCAACTCTGATTATCACAATGTATCACTATGGGATCTAAATGTGAACCCAACAAACCAACCAGGATCTTCCTCATTCAGATAGCCTCACATGCAGCTTGACTTGCTGCCATGTATTCCACTTCTGCTGAACTGAGTGCCACGGACCTTTGTTCCCTGCTATACCAAGAAATTGCCGTAGACCCGATACTGAAAATCTCTCCTGATGTGCTCTTTCCTGCCCAATCTGCATCCGTGAAGCCTTGCAACTTCACCTCATCCATCTGTCTGTACCATAAACCATACTCAGATGTGCCCTTGAGATATCTCAGGACATGTTTTCCTGCCTTCCAAAAGAGCTTGATAGGATTAACCATCACTTGTGAAAGCTAGTTAACCACATAGAATATGTCCAGTCTTGTATTGACTAAATACATGAGTGAAACCACCAACTGTCGATAAACAGTGGCATTCACTACCTCTACCGATGTAGCATCCTCTTTCTTCCAATTTCCTAGAAGAGGAGTGTCGATAGGCTTGCAGCCTTGCATGTGAAACTTCTGCAGTATGTCCCGGGCATACTTTCCTTGAGACACAAACAATTCACCTTCCCGTTGCCATATTTCCAATCCAAGGAAATAATGAAGGAGGCCCAAATCCTTCATCTCAAACTCCTTTGCAAGATCTGCTTGCATGAGTGTATCAACTGCTCATCACTTATTAGTATTAAATCATCAACATAAATTACAATGATTAAAAGCTTACCCTCCACCACAACTGCACAGTTTCAGACCGCCTCACTCTTGGTGAAGCCAAGTCTAGTGAAATAGCTGTCGATCTGAGTGTACCAAGCACGGGGTGCTTGTTTCAGCCCATACAGCGCTCTTTTGAGCCTGCACACATGCGACTCGCTGCTGAAGATCTCAAATCCTTTAGGTTTCTCAATGTACACCTCTTCCTAAATGATCCCATTAATAAACGCAGTCTTCACATCCATCTGATGAATGTGCCAACCCATCCGCGCTGAGAGAGCAAGGATGGTCTGTATGGAAGAATACTGTGCGATAGGTGCAGAGGTTTCTTCATAGTCAATCCCCTCAATCTGTGAGAAGTCCGGGGCAAAAAGTCTTGCCTTATACTTCTCGACGCTCCCATCAACAACTTGTTTTACCTTGTAGATCCATCTTGATCCTACAACTAATTTTCCCACCGGCCTTGGAACAATCTCCCAAGCACTGTTTCTGACAATGGTGTCATACTCCTCCACCATGGCATCTACCCATGTGGGCTCCTGCACTACTTCTTCGAAAGAACATGGCTCTGTCACGATACACTTGCTCATAAGAGCCATGTATCTAGTAAATCGGTCAGGTGACTGACTCTGTCTGCGCTGTGATGTAGGGACACCTACATTCTGTGCCGCATCAAGCTTCAGTCTGTCAGCTTCTATGGCACGCTTTCTGCCTTGTCTGATGTTTTGTTCTGCATGAGTGGACTCCTCCACTCCATGAATCTCCTCCCGTGGCTGATCCACATCTAGAGGCTCATCTTTGGGAACAAGAAGTTCCTCTTCTGCATGCAAGTGTAGCTCCCTCTCAAGCGACAACTTCATGGCTTTCACCTCATTGAATTTTATATCCCATCACACAACAGTGACATGACTGTCTAGAAAATACACACGATAATTATGGGGTGTTTCTGTGTACCCCACAAATATCCCAACTTCTGCAGTCGGCTCCAGCTTCTTCCTGGCGTCCTTTGTCACATGAATGTAAACAGGTGAGCCAAAAATATTTGAATGAGAAATATCAGGGTTCTTACCAGTAAAAGCTTCTTCAGGTGTACTCATGCCAAGTACTCTATGAGGACAACGGTTTTGCACATAAACCGTAGTGTTGCATGCTTTCGCCCACAAGTGCATTGGTAGGCCCTGGTCATGCAACACCCATGATCATTCTGTTCTTCCTCTTCACGACCCCATTCTGCTGTGGGTTATGAAGCGCTATGAGTTCTCTTCGAATTTATTTTTTGCTACAGAAGTCTTTGAATTCGCCCGAGATGTATTCACCACCATTATCGCTCCGTAGAGCTTTCACTTGCTTCCCCAACTTCTTCTCCACCAATGCCTTGAACTCACAGAACTTTGAGAACGTTTCACTCTTCTTCTACATGAAGAAGATCCAGCATCAACGAGAATAGTCATCAACAAATATAACATAATACTTGTGTTTTGATGTTGAAGCAACCGAGAAAGGTCCACACACGTTTGTGTGAATTATCTCCAAGATCACCGAAGCATGGTTCTCCTTCTCATGAAAGGTGGTCTTCAAAAACTTACCCATAGTACATCCCTTGCACTGATCTGACTGCACAAGAGTACCCTTGGGAAGTCCAGTGTAAATCTACTGCAAAATCTTCAAAGCGCCATGGTGAAGATGGCCCAATCTCCTGTGCCATAATTCGCCCTCATCCCAACTCACCACTTCTTCTGCTTTGCCCACCATTGCAACGCAGCCATCTACCTCCAGCTTGTAGAGATTATTAACTCAAACCCCTGTCTTCGTGGTTTGACCCATTGTTTTATGTCGAAGGAAGGATTTTCCCTCACTGAAAACAACATCATAACATTTGTCTTCCAGCATTGCGACCGAGACCAAGTTCTTCTTCAGACCTGGAACATGCATAACATTCTTCAACAAGAATGGATTACCAGACTCCCTCTCAAAGGTAATGGTCCCAATGCCAGTTGCACTGTACCGACCATCGTCGCCCATCTCTATATGCATCTGGAGGTCCTTCTTCTCCAAGTCACTAAACAACTCCTTGTCTCCCGTCATATGGAAAGACACACCACTATCAAGATACCACACCGATCCCATACAACTTGAAACCAAGCACGCGATAAAAGAGAAATCAAGTTCAAATTGTGAGGCTAAGGCCTCTCCAGCTGCAGATCCAACAACCTTCTTGTTGTTCTTCTTCTGTGGACAGTTAGTGGCGAAATGTCCATGTTCGTGACAGTGAAAACACGTCACTTTGGACAAATCCTGCTTCTTGCCTTTAGCATCAGATTTTGAAGGATGTTTCTTCCCCTTCCCTTTCCTTGCTTTGGAAACCAAAGCGAAATTCTCTTCATATTCATTCTTCGATGAAGATCCATCCCTGGTACCCCACCTTATCTCCTCTGCACAAGATCTGACCAAAGTCGCTCCCATCCCGGTAGTGTCTCCCGTTCATTGATAGAGTTTTCATAGCTATGCCAACTATTTGGAAGCCCAAGGAGAGCCAATTTCACCAAGTCTTTATCATCGACAGTAACCCCACACTTCCTAGTTCATCCTTGCAGTGGACAAACTTCGTGAGGTATTTTGGAATACTGTTGCCTTTCTCCATTTTTATTTTTCTGAGCTTGTCTTTAAGTGCCAACTTCCTCTGGTCACTTCTGCTTTGGAAAAATTCTATCAAATCCTTCCACATTAAGAATGGAGTGGCTTTCCCATGAAGGCTGGATACAATATGGTCCTTCACACCTTCCAGCAGAATCCTTCTTGTCTTTGCTGTCTTCTTTTGCCATGCGTCAAGTAATGCAACATCGCTAGATCCCGTCTTAGGAACATCTCTATCGATGAAATCCTTCAGCCCATTATCCTCCAGTACTGCCTCCATCCTGTCCTTATAGGCTATGTAATTCGAGCTCCCATCAAGGGCATACTCCAATCACAACCCATTGAAAGCCATTTCAATGTATACTCAACTTCTACACCAAGAATCTTCTGTAGAAAATTCGAATTGTCCACCAGCACAAACTCACTTTACAATTGCAATATTCAATTAACAATGCTCCGATACCATGTATAAATAATATGCAATAAGCATGCATATGTCCTAGATTCACCTGATCTCACAATATTTAACTTCTTGCAAAATACTGAATCATTCCAATGTTAATATTTTGCGGAAAATTAATTGCACACACATGTAAAGCATAAATAAAAATAATCGCACATAACACAGTTCTTTTTAACTGGGAAATTCTGAAGCTGAAAACCCCAACTATATATTATGTATCATGGAGATCATATGACAATCCTCATACAAATATTATTAAGCTCTCAGTACAGTACAATCTTCATACACTAATTAGGAACAATCTTGCAAATCCATGCACTGATCTCTGCCCCCTGCTAGCCTGCCTCCACTGTGCAATCCCTGCTGAAGAATAGCTCTGATTGAATTCGAATTACTTTTGCCTTGACTGCGCAATCCTCATTGGAAACTCCAATGTGTGTGTGATGCAATCAATGCATCACTATAGTCACAACAGATAGTCCATCTTGCCTTTTCATCTACCTCTCCACTGGGTCTCCATTGAAACTGCCATGCACTGTAGTTAACTTCTGTATTGTTTAGTTGATTAATGAGTTATTATTTGTGAATTAATTAACTAATTAATTCACTCCACTCTCACTCGTGTATCATTCAGTTAGACTAGATACAACTAACTCAACTGAGTCTAACTGAGTTAAACTGAATACAACTCCATAACTACTTCTTCCAACTGTGTCATAACTCTGCCACTTGATTTCTAATTGAGTCCTACATGCATTAGCTCCAGTAAACCCTTGGGAATTGCGTAATTCTCTCAGTCCAGTGATGTGCCACATCTGTGCATTGAAACAAAGTGCTCCAAGAGAATAAGTTGATGTTTAGTGTCTGATTATTATTAAGAGCTAATAATAATCGACATGCATTTATTTTTAGATCAGCGATCTATAAATAGACTTCGCCCAATATTCTAAAAATAAAATTTCATCTATTTTTCCAACTTGATCAACCATCCACAAATAGCATCCCACAACTTCTGAAATATGATCATCATGTCTAAAAATAGACATAGTCTAAAAATAGACTTGCGCCAAAAATAGCCCGCGGGCCCACTTAGTGAAGGCGAATCTTTTCACTAAGCTCATCATCTTGTTGAATATTAACAAAAAAAACTGAAAAATTTCAATGAGGTTTTGATTAACTGTGATACAAATGGATTTCCTAACCCGGACACAAATGTGACAGAGTGTCATGTTCAAGAGCGACATACTGCCTTTAATAACAAGTATAAAAGATGGATTTTTTTTTTTCCCCCCCACCATTACTAGCAAGTACCTCTTTATTTTGGTCAGGCTTGAGGATGATAACATTTTCTTGTCATATAAGTTCATCCTTTGGATGAGTCCTCCGAAGTATTTTTAACGAATCCTAGGAAGGAGTGGTTCGGTCCCGTTGTAATTGACGAGTCTTGGATTGTTTAAGTTTTTACGAGTGCAATGTAGGGGTAACTTGATGTCATTTTCATGTTTAAAGAAGTTTGGAAATAAAAAGAAACTCATGTTGTTATTTCAACGTAAATTTTTAACGACCCTGGAGAAATTAAAACTCGATGTTTTCAAATTTAGGGAGTCGAGAGAAAAACATAAGTAAACTCCACAATGTTCTTTTTCGTAAATTTAGTCTCTCGAACCCGAAAAATGCTAAAATAATTTAGGAGAGAACTCTATTGACCATGCTTAGTCAATGTATACCTTTTTCATAATTAGTCTAGTTCAGTCCGGAAAAAGGGTAAACTTATACTGAATAGATGACTGTTCATTTATTTTAACGAGTTCGAATAGTCAAGTGCTCGATGCTATTTTGTCTGAAAATGGCTTAAAAGAGTATTCCATGGTTTCTCTTTTTCGTAAGTTTTAATTAGTCTGAAAAAGTGATAAAAATATACTCATATCACCGACTTTCAATTTAATTAACGAGTAGGAAAAGACATACATAACTCGACATTTTCATGTGTTTTACGAGTATTAAAGATAGCAAAAGAATCTTGATATTTTCATGAGTTTAACGAGTCTTGAAAATAATAACGGAAATGAACTTGAGACAGGTTTCATTTTTATACAAGCTTGAAATAGAGAAAACTGTGCTTGAGATAAGTTTCAATGCCCCCCAAGCATAACCTGCAAGAGCACATACCCCCCAAGCTTCATTTCATTCACCTAAGTATACTACTGGTTACTAGTAGTTGGATGGAATGACGGTTCATTTACGGGATCAGATGAAAGGCTCGACTTTACATTTACGAGATCTAGTCAAATACTCGAATCAATTAGGAGATGATTTGTTTCATTTTTTAACGAGCTTGGCATAGGAAAAGAACTATGCTCATAGTGACCTGTTTCATTTTTACCGAGGTTGACATAGTAAAAGGAACTATCCTCATTGAAACCTATTTCATTTTTTAATGAGGTTGACATAGGAAAAGAACCATCCTTATGGGTCTGTTTCATTTTTTAATGAGGTTGACACAGTAACTCATCAGAACCTGTTTCATTTTTTAACGAGGTTGACATAGTAAAAGAACCATCTTCATCAAGACATGTTTCATTTTTTAACGAGGTTGACACAGTAAAATGAACTATCCTCATGTACCTGTTTCATTTTTTAACGAGGTTTACACAGTAAAAGAACCATCTTCATGGAAACTTAATTCATTTTTTTAACGAGGTTGACATAGTAAAATAACTTTCCTCATTGGAACCTATTTCATTTTTAAATGAGGTTGACACAAGAAAAAAACCATCCTCATAAAGGCATGTTTCATTTTTTAACAAGGTTGACACAGTAAAAGGAACTATCCTCATAAAGACATGTTTCATTTTTTAACGAGGTTGACACAGTAAAATGGACTATTCTCATAAATACATGTTTCATTTTTTAACGAGGTTGACACAATAAAATGAACTATCCTCATAAGGACCTGATTCATTTTTTAACGAGGTTGACACAGTAAAAGAACTATCCTCATGGACGTTGTTTCATTTTTTAACGAGGTTGAAACAGTAAAAGGAACTATCCTCATGGAAGTTGTTTATTTTTTAACGAGCTTGACACATTAAAAGGAAATATCCTCATGGAAACTGTTTCATTTTTTAATGCGGTTGACATAGTAAAAGGAGCTATCCTCCTTATGAACTGATTCATTTTTTAACGAGGTTGACACAATAAAGGGAACTATCCTCATAGAAGCCTTGATCATGGCTTCCTACTGGAAGAAACAAATTTCAAGGGACACATCTCGATCATGGCTTCCAAGAGGTCTTCATCAGATGGAAGAACAGTTCTCTGCAAGGAACACACATCAAGGGAATCAATAGGGATAAGAACATCGTGTTCAAATACCCCAACAGGTTTCACCATGTCAATTTCTAGATCTAAGTCAAAGGAAGTCGATCAAACAGTGAGAGGCTTGCTTGCATCGGTAATTGAAAACATGGGGCTGGTTGCCACATAATTAACGCGTGGCAAGGTAGATACCACTTCTGTATAAGGAAAATTCAGGGGTGTAAGATGGTTGGTAGTCGAATAAAGACTAACAAATGAAAGCTGGTAAATAGTCACAATGTTTCCATTGTGAGGAAAATACATCACACCAAAGAGTGTTGATACAACAACTTTCATTGCATAGACATAATCTCGCCCAAGGAGAAAATTGAAATCCAAGGGGCCTCAGACTACCATAAGATCAATACAGACAATTTTACCTTCCAAGGTAATAGGAAACTTAGGAAGGATCCCTAAATGTTCACTAATGTTTCTGTTAAAAGCTGGCAGATTCTGTGTAACAGGCACAAGCTGAGGGGAAACCAAAGCTTGCCAAGAATTTGAGGATAAAATACTAACAAAAGCACCTTCATCAACATTTGTGCGACACACATTCTTACCATAAACCTTCACAATGATTTGGAAATAGATGGAAGAAGGAAGACTAGGTTCCGTCAGTCTATTCCAATCAAAGGAAAATACCTCAGTTTTTGGAGGGGGTTCTATAGAAACATTTAAAATGTCCCCTGGTGTAGAAGAATATGATGTAACAAGAAGAACCCGACGGTATGAATTTCACTCTCTACAGGGAGAGTGGGATCAAAAGAATGTGAAATCAAGTCGACCACTTGATCAACTAATGGATCATCAACTTGAGTGATATGACTTTCACTCTCCAATGGAAGAGTGGGATTGACTCTACTTGGAATTAGATCAATCATTTCGTCAATTGACAGTAGGTTGGGAGAAATTTTATGGTAAATAATTGGAAGTTGTTTCTGTGGAACAATAAGGTTATCCAACAATTTTGAGGCTTCATTCATATGAGGGAAAATGTGACTATGATGAATCCCTTTACATAACCTACAAGGAAACCAAAATTCACCCTTTTTCCCAGGAACCTGAAAATCACTGGTTGATGGGTCAACGGTAAGTTGATAGGATTTTTCTGACCATACTTCCAAGACCTTAGGAATACTAAGACAATTGATAAGGAAGTGGTCACCCTTACAAAGCTTTCAAGGGTATTTGGGCTTGCGATGGATGTTGGAAGTTTCCTCAACATTACCAATACTTACAACCATGTTTGGTTGGTTGGTTGAATTTTTTCTTATATTACTTCTTCTTCTTCTTCCCTTTCATCTTCTTCTTAGCCACCCGGTTACTAGCATCAAGGCTTTTACCAAGCGAAAAAGAATAAAGGGACGAAGACATGTTGGGTGAAGAAGGTAAATGGTCAACATGAGGTTGGTGATGTTGAGGCATCCGGTTGAGGTGGAAAAATTTGAGTATTCAAGGCCAATGAAGTTGAAAATAACCATATTGGTAAACCTATGGTAAATCCAGGTAATTACAATGTAGCCATATAAGGAGGACCGATATTTCCAAAGCAAGGAAAAATACTAGGATTCTCGTTAAGAGGGGTTCCTTGGTTGGTAAATTCAGGAACTGTTTCCATTAGATTCAACTTCAGTGAATTTTCTTAACAATTTAAAAATATTGACATTTCAAATTCACAATCTACACCTAAGTTCTCTAAAAATTAAAAACAAACAAATGAACATGCGCTATCAAATCTATGAGTCAAAACACACACAAACAGTTTGTTTTCACGACGAAATCACTAGTTTGTGATGAAATCCAACGTCACAGAGATCAATGTGAAAAACTAGTGGTTGGAACAGTTACCTTAACAACCTACTTAATGAAACAGTCTGGTGCAATTAACTCCATTATGCCATCTTGAGTGAAGATTACCGTCCAAAAAGTCCAAGTGAGTCTAGTCAACGTCTGTTCCAGGTACAGTGGGACTTTCCCTCCACTGTCACCTTGGGAAAAATCCTAAGATTATAGCCACTAAGGTTACCAACTGAGACAATAAAACATGGGGGAAATGTCTGTGGCCCGATATACACGCAAGGGAAGAGTAGCTACACTCAATCCCCTTGAAATCTCCTCGACATGGTAAATATGAGGTTTACTGAAAAGTTATCTCAGGCTCCTCGACAACGGTTAATCTGAGGTTTACCGTTTGTAATGCATGCACATATTCTATTTTTACCAATGAATTAGGTACGATTACTCCATTGGGTCCGATATGACCTTGTGATTGACTCTTTTAAGAAGATATTCCCAGAGAAAAATTGCAACAATGGAATTTTTCCTCACTGCAAGATACTATTGTTTGTTTAGTTACTTTGGAAAGTTGACTACTCCCTATTCCAAAGCACTAATCCTGAACTAGATTGGAGGAAAGAGCCCTAGAAAATGTAAAAATTTCTAGATGAATTTTATTTAGAGCTGTTTTTTACTCAAAGGGTAAATGGATATGAAACCAGTGGTGTTATGACCTGACCCAAAATTTAATGGAATCGAATATGATAATGTAATATTTTCACTTCGAAGAATCCTAACTAAAGTAAGGAGAGAGGTTCCATTCACTTCCAACGATGCAAAAATTGATAAATAAAAGAAAATATAACAAATTCTCTAAGGAATTAATTTCAGTAAGAAAACACTAATGCAAATAAATTTCTATTTTTATGTTTTAAAACAAGCATAAAACATGTAAATTCAAATCGGGCTATTTTTCAATGAGAGACACTATCTTTTTAATTGATTAAATAACACTTTACAACAGGCATAAATGAATATATGATGAGATTCACTGAAAAAAGAAAGATTCACACAACCAATTCTTCGAGTGAAAGACTCTTTTTTGATAGATCAACAAAGCAACAAAAAATCAAAACCCAAAATTGTAAAGATAAGTGATTTTCCTCACTAAGACAATCAAAGAAACTAATCTAAATCTACGATTAAATTTTCCAGGATGTAAACTATGTAGTTGTAATCTATGCACAATTCGCTTGAAAACTATGCAAAAGTAAACTTACACATTTTTCATTCCTATTCTGAAAATGAGAATTCTAACTATGCAAATGTAATCTATGCAAGAGAATTCTCAAACACAAGATGATTCCAAATTAGTGAAAGAACAACAAGAATATTTTCCTTCACCAATGTAATCTAAAGAACCAATCAATTGTAAGTAAAGAAATTTGGGTGAGAACTTCAAAGGCAAAAAGTAAAAACACTCAAAGGCGATTACACTTAGACACAATTTAGCCCCCCCAGTGAATGAGGGGGATTTTTTTTTGCAAAAACAAAAGAAAAAAGATGCAAAAATTGTTAAGAAGTTGAGACAAACCTCGAAGTAATGACCAAGGGAAATCAAATTAAGAATTTCTCAAAAAATAAAATTCAAAACACCCAATTAACTTAATAGAGACTTAATGAGACTGTAAACAAGCTAACATGATCATAAAAACAAAAAATCTGGACTTAAATAAGAGAAACCTTAACTTTTTCAAAAATTTTACAGGGTTGCGCAAGTAGACAACAAAGTTCAGTGCACATGCGCATTGTTTCTAAGGAAAAATTGTGCACATCTGCGCCCTGTTTCTACACAGAAACCGCATAGATCGGAAATTTAAACAAAAAATTTCAATTCTTAAAAGGGTCTAAAGGCATCAAAGATTACAAAAGGACACAAAGGAGAAATCGTTCCCAGTATGGCCACCAATTTGTTTTATGGATTAATCTCTCTTACGGACAAGAGCGATCTTCCTAGTACCCCAATAGGTAACTAGAAACAAACAACCATTTGAATGCCTCTTTCTCCAAACTATTATCATTTTATATTATTATAACTTAGAAATGAGGACATTATGCTCCTACCTTTTAATCGAGACGTTTGATGTAGCCTTTTGCCTTTCGCTCCAAAGAAATCCTTCAATGCTCAAAAGAACCTGTTAGTCATCAATATTTTTGCATGTTTTGATGACTAGATTCCTTGGCTAAGTTTTCTAGAAGCTACTCTCAATCTGTCAATTTGTCATCTAGAAAACACCTCAAACAAATTTTTGTCTCCCTACCTTTCCTTTTCAGCCTATGATGAGAAAATTCTTCAGTTTTAAAATCCTATCTCATTTTAGCAAAGTCTCCCTATCTATAGCTGTCATAGGTTTTTTCTCTCTCCTATCAAAATCCCCTGTGTCCATAAATCTCATTGTCCAAGCATTTGGAAAAGCACCTGTCCCTCTCTCACTGATTATTTTGTCATATGATGACCTGATTATGCTTGAGAAAATATTTGGAATCTATGAAAAAATCTCTAAGTCTAGGTGGTGGTGTCTAGGGAAAATACCTTGACAAAACCGTCTCTAAGCCAAAAACCCTGTTTTCAACATCAGTCAACCTTCATTTCTCATTTTCTGGCAAAACAAATCCTTTGTCTATCCATAGGTCATACACCACTAAAATCGTCGTTGTATTTTTTTTTAAACAGAGCTTATAATGTTAAATTCAGAAAAAAACAGAGTTTTTTAGGTCTTGTGTCCAAAGAAAGAAGATCAACTGAAATTTCAGGTATTACCATCATGACACTACAAGAAGAAATCTCTCCAAAGATCAAAAACATCTATATACATATCTGCAGGGGTGTATACATTGATGACAGTAAGAAAGTATGAGAAAAAGATACAAAGCTTGGGAAATGTCTGCATCCAACAACTCAAAATGGCATTTTTTCATTTATTCCAAACATATGGGCCACCTCTAAAAAACAGTCTCATGAAGCTAAGAGTGGCAGTATTTGGCAAAAGAGAGTGTCTAGCAGACTAGGCATAAGCATGAAAGGTGTAAAAGGAAAAATTGCCTTTTATCCTTAATTAGCCTAGCCTCTAAAAGCATCAAAAGCACTATAGCACCAAAGGAGCTACAACTACTACAAAGAAAGATTAGTCCAAAGAGAGGTAGCAGACATTTATCATTTGCAAAAAAACATTACCTACCTGTAGATTTCACAGTAAAATTCTACAAAAACATGTTTTATAGGCAAATGGTGCAAAGATAATACATACTGTGTTTTGAAGACCTCCTTCATGATAAGTAGAGGGCCTCAGAAAAATTGTTTGCGAAGTGCCTCCTCCCAAGGATAAAATGGGGCCTCATAGTGGTCTAAAGGGTCACAAATATTGTGTTTGGGAAGCCTCCTTAAAAAATCTAAGCAGAGGGTAAAGGCACAGTCTCAGAGGGCCCATAATTGGAACAGGTAGCCTCTTTCAACGGTTAACACTGTCAGATTAAAGGCCTCCTTCCAGAGAAGAAAGGGCACCCCTCACAGTTCTAAAGAAGCCTCCTTTGAATGACAAGCACAAGGTCTCTTTTGAATGATAAACACAATTTGTATAAAGAGCCCACAAATAGTTTGTTCATAGATATTCTTCAGTTGGTTAACATAGGTCAAATAAGAGCCCATGTAGTTTGCCAAAATTGCCTCCTTCATGATAAGTAGAGGGCCCACAGACAACTTGTTTAAAAATTGTCTTCAAATGATAAACAAAGATGAAAGAAAATTTTTGTGTTTATAGTGCCTCCTTCAATCATGAGCAGATGGCAAAAACACAGTTTTCAAATGACCTCCTTCATAAACAAGCAGAGGATTGACATAATGGTGTCGAAAGGCCATCAATAGTGGCTTTTTTATAAGCCTCCTTCAAAGGATAAATCCAAGGCTAGAGTTTGATGATGAAACCTCATTTAAATGGTAAAAGAGATAGAAAAAGCTCTGTTCAAGGTAACTTATGCAACTGATAAGAAATGGAAATAACACAGTATTAAAGATGCCTCCTCCAAGCTTATATGAGAGAGATAAGTACAAAGAATTGTTTTTCAGTAAGTCACCCATTCAAAGAAGACAGTTGAGATGAGGAGAACATTTCATAATTTCCAAAGAGTTTCTTATCAAAAATAGAGTGAATGTGTAGAAGTATAGCAGAGGACACGGTATTTGGTGAAAAGCAGCCTCCTTCAATCATTACACAGATGGCAAACACACATCTTGTTTCATGGACACTGTTAGAAGATGACAATTACAAGGCTAAAGGTTATGAGGAAAACCCTCTTAAATTGATAGACAGAGCTTTGGATGTATAAAAAGTTGAAACCCTAAGTATAAAACAAGCACCCGGAAGAATATGTTGAAAGGACCTCCTTCACTAATAAGCAGAGGGTAAAAAATGTTTTTAAGTAACCTCAGTGGCTGCTTTGGGCTACCTCCTCCAAAAGATAAATAGAGAGCATTTATCATAAACAAAATCACATTATTCTTGTATAAATTTTAAAGTGATATGGTGCAATAAAGGCATATGTTACAAGTAAGATGTCACATAGCAAAAAGGACAATTTGTTGAAGATATTCATGAGTGATAAGGAAGGATTACAATTACTAATTATGCCTTCTTCAAATGAACAAAGAGGACACAATGCCAGATAAATATGAGTTTTCTGTGTTTTAAAGAGGACATCCTTAAAGGATAACTAGCAGAGGATCAAAACATAGTTTAAGATGCCTCCATCAAATGACAAGTACAATTTTCAAGTTTTGAGGAAAACCTCCTTCAACTAATAAACAAAACCTTGAATTTGTAAAGGGTTGAAACATGAAGTATAAAACAAGTGCCCAGAAAGTATTGTGAAAAAGTCTCCTTCATAATGAGCAGAGGGTTTGGAAATGATTTTGAGTGACCCAAGGAAACTAGTGAGGTGAAGAAATATGGTAGAAAAGACACCATCCAAAAAAGGGTAAAACAGTGAAAATCCTCAACAAAAGGGCAAAGTCACTTTTCAACGCAAATAAAATGTTTTAAAGGGGAATCTTTCAAATTTATGAAAGGAAAAAAAAGGGATTTTTTAAACCCTCCCTAAGATATAAAAGGCCTCACTCGAGCTCTTCTACTCTTCATTATGTTTTGTCCAAAAATTTAGCAGGAGGAGAAAACAAGTTTTTAACGCCGCGACAACTTTGCTGAGCATGCGACACGCCTAAAAAATATCGCGACGCGCCTGTGGGTAGTTTCTCAAGGCCCGTGCACTGGGCGCGACATGCCTGTGCAACCGCCCGGCGCCCAGCCTGAACGCGACGCGTTTCTCTGGGCCACCTCTGAACGGTCCACCGCCCGAGCCACTGATGCAACAGTTTTTCAGGAGCCCTCAAAAGTGTTAAGAGATCGGATTTTTACATAGGGAATTCATCTCCAAAAGCAGCTAACACATTTTCAAGAGGTATTTTTTTTTTTTCCTCGCCTAAGTCTTTGATATTAAGAGGTGTTATAATCAAATTTGTTAAGAAAAAGACAGTCTAACTAAAGGGAAAACACAGTTTGTTCTAAAAAATATCATGTTTACTAAGAGACAAAAGGACAGTGATTGAGGAAAAGCACCTATTGTCAGTTTACAGAGCTTGTTTGGTGTAAGGGGTTAAAAGGAAAAACTCAGTCTTACAAGGAGGGAAAACAATGATTTCAAAGGGAAAACATAATTGTTTTCAAAAGTACCCTGTTTGTTTGAAAACAAAGAAAAACAGTGATTGAGGAGAAAGTTCTTATTATCAGTTTGAAAAGGCCTGTTTTGTTGAGTGAGAAGACAAACATAGTTTTTAAAGAGAAAAGAATTGTTTGAAGAAGAAAGACCTAGTTTAATCAAAGACTTGTTTTGATAAGACAAGTGAAGGAAATATGAGCAAAACATGCCTCCAAGGAAAGCCAACAAAGGAGGGTATCACAACATATTTGAACCTATAAATGTGAAAGAGTTAAATGATTCCCCTTCAGTCCTTTTCAACTTTCATGAGGTAGGGTGCCTTGATTTTTTCCAAAAGGTCCAAGAAGTCACCAATCACCCTACCTTGACACAATTTTTTGCCCTGAGGCTGCAAGGAGAACATGTTCACATAGTAGGCCTTGATTTTGTTCTCACTCCTAGGTCTGTGTCAAAGGCCACCAAGATTCCCTATCTTGGTGAGAAATGGTTCAAAAAATCCTATTTGGACCTAGACCACTACAAGCCCTTCTTGAAACTAGCTTACCAAAATGAATGCAAGGCTATCTTCCCCTTTTCTCATCTATTGAATAGTTATGCGCCCCTTATGAAAACCATCATGAAATATTTCACATGTGAGGGGAGATATTCTCGAGTTTATTCCTATCATGTCAGACTTCTGATGCATTTCACTCGGACTCAGCTGTTGAATCTCCCTTTCTTCCTCTGCAAGAGCATAGACAAGATGTCCTCCTTTGTCTAAAAGAGACCTCCTGCTCAGCAAAAAGATAGTCTTTTTCATCATTCTCTCATCAAAATCATCATCCTTCACCAGCTTGAACAGAAAGGAGTTTCTTGGGAGACTTTCATTTCTCATCTGGATTTTACTACTGCCTCTTCATCTCATGGCCCATCTCATATGTCCTCCTCACCCTCCACTCACTATGTCTCCCCTTCATCTAGTCAATCTACCCCTCAAAAGCAAGCATCACCCATGATTGATAGTGAAAAAGAAGAGTCTTATGAAATCAGGAATGAAGGTAGTGATGATGAGGAACTTAGTGGAACTCAGCATGAACCAAGTGACAATCAACAGAACAGTGACCATGAGCATACTAATGATGGTGAAGAGAGCTCACCAAAAGATGAGAAAGTCAGTGGCAATCAACATAACAGTGATGGAGGAAGTAGTAATGATTAAGAACAAAGCAACCCTCAACAGAGCATTGAACATGAGCATGGGGACAACCCACATACAGCTAGTGATGATGAGGAAAAAACTAAAGAACATAAAAGTAGTGATGATGAGGATCAAAGGGAAGAGTCTAAGCAAAACAGTGAAGATAGTGGCAGCATGAAAAATTACAATGAAGACAGTCATGATGGAAGTAGCTCATATGAAAAACTTGAAAACGGTGAGCATGGTGAGGGCAGCACACAAGAAGACGTTCAATACAGTGATGGTAAGGTTGGCAGCCTAGAACAATTTCAAAACAGTGAGGAAGGTGGTAATAATGATGAGAAATAGAGTGACAGCCAACATGAAAGCAATCAAAGAGACAGTAAGCATAGTGACAATCAGCAAGACAGTGAGCATGATAGAAGTCCTCATACAACAAGTGAAGGTAGTCTCCAAAATGACAGCCATGAAACTAATAAGAACAATGAACTTGAAGAGGACAAGGCACAAAACAGTGAACAATCTAAGGGTGATAGCATGAAACAAAAAGAGCAAGGCAGCCCAAAAGAAGATATTAAAAACATAGAGCATGGAGAAAGTTCTCAAAAGCATGTGCTAGCTTCCTCTCCTAGGCAAGGGGCCATGAATCTTTCTCCAAAAGTGTCGAAGCCTAAGACCACTAAATCTACAAAGAAGAAGACTATTCAAGCTGTAACTACAAATGTTACTAGAGCACTTCGAAGTAGAGGCAATTTTCCCAAGAAGCCTATCATTGAAGTGCCAAAGAGGACAAGGGCAAAGAAGCCCATTCAAAGAAAAGGTAAGAAAAAAATGGAGCAGCAGGAGAGCAGCCATGAACAAGAAAGAGAGTTTGACATCATACAAATAGACAGTGATGCCGAAGATGATGAAGCCAGAATCCTTAGGTCACTTTTGCAAAACAGAGAAGCCCAAATCAAGGACTTAGAAACTAATCTAGAAAGGTAAAAGGACCTCATACACTTTCTACAAATGCAAAATAGACAGATGAGCAGGCAAATGGCAATCTATGAGGCCCGAGCATTCAAATACTAAAGGGAAGCATACAAAGCACAAGTCAAACTTGAAGAGTATATGAGCCAATTTGATGATATTGAGGAAAAAGAGCAACCATTAAGAAAAGGGCCTAGGACTATGGGTTTTAGGAAAGCTTTGGAGAAACAAAGGGAAGAAGAAGCAACCCTTGCTCGATCGTATCCTCTCACACAATTGCTTGCCCAAGAGATAGAAAATGATAAAGAATCATGGCTTCAAAGAGAAAACAAGCATTTGGAGGACAAATTAGACAAGGCAAACAAAGACTTGGGTTTGCAAAGGAAGATGACCGGGCATTACAAGAAATTGAATCAATTTTCCCGAAGAAAATTCAAGATTTCCCAAGAAAAGCTCAAAACTGCCCAAAGGAGGCGCTCGGTGAAAAAAGGGGAAAAGGAAATATCTAGGCTTGGAATCTTGGCTTCAACTTCCTTGCATGCTTCTAGGAACCCATAAGGGGTTTTCTCACCAAAATTGAACAATTTTCCACATGATCTTGTTTTTTGTGATTTTTGGGCCTAATTGCATAAATCCATGGGCGTTGTCATTTTTTTCTTGGAGCATCATTAGTTGATGGAAGTTAAATTTTTGGATGCATTAAATTTGAGGGAGTATACTCAGAAATTTTTAGAACAAAGGAAGTTTCTTTGGTCCCTCAAAAAGACCAAAAACAGTCATTTTTCAACATTCTGCCCCTTATATCAGTAGGTGCTACACTCCTGGGTTTTTTCAGTCATTCCACTTTTTGATAGAATTTATGTTATGCGTTTGGAAAAAATCAAGTAGTTCCAGAAATTAGACATCCAGGGCTTTCCAACGAGCCATCACGGGCCTCATTTCGACGTCGGGAAGTCTCTCAAAAGTCCTCTGCAAGACAATTTTTTTTTTGCTACTACACTCCTGTAGGATATTGCTAAAAGGGTAGTTTTCTAGAGGTGGCCATCCAAATGTGCGTTAAGCTATTTTTAACTCTATGTCAGAGATTAAAAGTCAATTTTCTTACTATTTTTAGCTTAAATAGATATTTTTGAAGATATTTTGTGCCTTGGGCTTTGCAAAGCCTCAAGGACAAAATAGGATATTTGTTTTTGGCCAATGGCCTTCTAGTTGCTCTAGGTGGGTTTCCTCCTCTTTGGCCTATATAATCCAAGAGGATTAATTGTAACCAGAGGCAGAAATTGATGTTATAGAGAGAAATACATAGCATTATGAGCTTTGAATAAATACTTGTCTTATGAAGTGGATGATCTCTTGCTTGATTTTGATGGTGGAGGAGGATTGTATGTAGGATTCCATGGCTTGGTGAATGGTATTGTGTTCCTTATTTGTTATGTTTTCTTAGTTTATCATACATGTTTTCATGCTTATTTCTTGCTGTAGTTCAGTAAAGAATAAGTTTGAGATATGCCCATGGAGGCACCTCAAATTTCCTGATTCATTACAGCTTAAATGTTTTCATCTTTCTTAGTTATGTCAAAGAATTCTTAATTACTCTTTGGTACCCTAAGAACTTGTTATCAGTTTCATTAATGGTTATTATGTATGTTGTCTAGTATGATTCAAGGTATGCCTTGCTTACTCATAGCTAATCAAAACTCCATTTCTGAAATCTCTCTCTGAATTATTGGTTGTTTTAGTTAAGTCAAAGAGGTCTTGTTTCGATCTTGCCCTTTGTCCATGCTTTGCAGTCTTTTCAAAGTTCCCGATAGCTCAAGATATGATGTTTAGAAGTTCCCTCTTCATAGATTGAGTTGTTTGTTTATCTTATTTTTTTTCCCAAAAGTTTGAAGGTGATTTTCCCAAAGTTATAGGGTCTTATACTTCTATGTATCACTGGATTGTTTATTTTCTACATCTATCAGTTTGAGTTTTGTTCATAGAGATTAATGGTCAGCCCTAACTCATGAATGCTTGTTGTTTAAACTATTTATGCTTAAAATCTCTTTGTCTTTCACAAAATTAATGTTCATCTCATTTCATTTTCACCCAAAGAATCCATTTATCTTGACCAAATCTGCCCTGCAGTAATACCTTGTCCATTATTGAGACAGTCTCGACCTTTTCGACCCCATAGCCCAGTTGATCTGACAATTTTTTTTATCTATGTATCCTTTGATAATTTCTCCTCAAAAACCCAAAACAAACTAAAAACATACTTAAAAAACTAGCCTAAAATAAAATATACAAAAGCGAACAAATTCACATCCTTCGCATAATAGAGAGACCCCTCTCTGAGTCCAGGAAGGCTAGGTCCTAGGGCTCCAAAGCTTGGTCTGATGTTACCCTATCATTTGGTCTACCAATATGCCAAATGACGGGACCATAACATAATGGCGATCACGGTGGGACTTACTGAGTACATAAAAGTCTAGAAAACTCTTGTAGACTCGTTAGTCCTTCAAAATTAAAATTAGACAAACAACCTATAAAGTAATTTAGAGTAAACTCTTTTTGCTTCACTACCTTAGCTAAGTGACGAATCAGGTTTAGGACACTCTTACAAACTAGGCTGCATATAAAAAAATCTGTAAAAAAACTTCACAAAAACATCCTTAGATTGGTTCCTATCAGTCATTGGCGGTGTACCATATAACTTTGTCTTTACAAGGCAAAAATATTCACTTGGCGACTCCACTAGCCTCCAGTAGGCCTAATACTCTACTAAAAACCAAAAATTTCATAATCATACTATCTCGTTGAATTACCTTTCCAAAAACACAAAAATCATGATGCAGCCTCTGAAATCAATGACAAACTAAGTGCAACTTAGGAATTCAGAAATCTTCATCTAAACATAAGAAATCAACAGAATAGCCTAAGAATAGAACTATATCTTTCTCAACAATCTAGAAAACTTTTGAACTGAGTTTTAAGTCATTCTTACAAGTTTTCACATAAAAATTTTCTAGAAAAGAATTTTCCTAAAAAACATCTTTGTCAGTATTGGTGGTGGACCATAAACCTCAAGAACATCAACCTGGCGACTCCACTAGCCTTCATTTATTTTTCACTTTACTAGCATTCATAAAACCCCTAGAGAGAACAACCATCCAAAAAACAATCACAACTATCATCTTCTCTAAGCTTTGACTTTGAAATCTGGCTTCACGAAGAATCAATACCAGATCTCACTAGACCCGAATCCCCCTAACATAGTCGATGACCCAGAAAAGATTTTGTGGAAAAATTCTAAAACTGGTAACTTAGCTACCGATAAGACCATCCACAAAGCAAGCTCTGTACCTGAACATCTTACATCCTTGCAAGATTCCCAGTTTGACTTGAGTTTAGAAAAAACCTTTTTCAGAAACAAATTTCAAAGTAAAATCAACCTTGCCGATCTTAAGCCTTTAGATTTGTAGCCAAGTATTAACAGAGAAGCCTCACCTACTACACCTGATTTTCAGCTTCTCCACCACTTCAACTCTTATCACCCAAAATCTGCTCAGAATCATTCTACAAGTCCAAGTACCTCCTTTACACCCATTCAGACCACCACTATGCAAATCACCTCATCCCATACTATAAATCCTCATACTGTAAATCTACCATCAGCTCCCATCATGGCATCTTGGTATGCGCCCTTAGTGTTACCACAACCTTTTGTACCTTTGTAAAATGATTACCAAACCAAAATCCCACATTTCACCGGGGCTGAGGCTACTACTGCCTAACAACATGTAGATAGAATCAATGATGCTTTTGAATACATGGAGATAGAATATGAGACCATAAGAATGAGAATGTTTGCCCAAAGCCTAGGCGGAGAAGCCAAGAAGTGGTTTAAAAACTTAACTCCTAACAATATACATGATCTCCCAGCACTTTACCAAACTTTCATAAACAGGTGGGAAATCAGGAAAAACCCCATCCAAATCCTTTCCGAATATAACAATCTTAAAAGGAATATGGGGGAAAGTGTTCAGGACTATTGCACTAGGTTCAATAGTGTCTATAACGCCCTTCCACCTAACATGAAACCTCCACTTGTCTCAGCACTAGTAAAATTTCCCGAAGGTTTCGATCCAGATATGACATACCAAGAGAAAGAGACCCTGCAACTTTAGAAGAAATGAAAAAAGTAGATGTTAGTGCCGAAGCCAACCTAGCTAAGAAGAGAGCTAGGATGAGATCAGAAAAGAAAGTCACATACCGAGATGAGGCCATGCCTTCAATTTCCTCCTAAGACCCCAGAATAGACAACCTGGTTAGATCCATGGAGAGAATGTGGGAAAGAATGAATCTAAATGAAAAAGAACCTCTTAAGGACAACCAACCAAATCCTCAAAACAGAAGCCGGAACCAAAACTTTAGAAGAGACCCGCCTCAAATCAAACCAAGGGAATCAGGCCACCTTTCCAATAAAACTATGTTGATGAGGTAGAAAGAGATATGGAACCACTTGATGAAAATCACTTAAACTTGATAGGTTCTGATAGCGAGGGTGAGGTTTTCCTCACATATGAAGAACAAGTTTTCTTCTCCTCAAACCAAAATGAAACAAATTATGAGGACCCCGAAGATCCTAAAATAGGGTTACAAAATTTCCATAATGGAAGTTCATAGGAAATATGATCTTAGGAGTAAGAAAAACCAAGACAACTCTAAGAAAGGTAGCTCAGACACTGCTGTTACAAAGGCCCCCGATACCATTCTTAAAATAACAACAGATAGTAACAAAATCATAGCTAAGAGAATTGACCAAAACAAAGACAAAACTAGCCAGGAAAGCCTTGATCCCAACTGTCCTAGTACCTCTACTGAGATTCCCGAAACAACTATATTGAAAAAAAACCCGAATAAAAATCAGCAAATCAAGAATATAGAAGAATTTATGGTTGATCGAACTGAGATGAATATGAGCAAAACCCAAGCACCTTTTAGTTTCGAAGGATAAATTGCCAAGACCAAGGTAACCATACCCCTCACTGAGCTAGTAACTGTAGATAGGTACAGATCTCAAATATTTAAAATCTTAAACATAGAAAATGATGCAGATACTTTAAATCTGACAGACGACAAACCCGAGCTTTTATTTGGTCCCAAAATAGAAGGATAATACCAAGAAGGAACTGTTTCCCCATTCTACATAAGTTTGAACATCCATGACAAGATATTACATAATGCCATGTTAGATTATGGTGCTTCCCATAACCTCATGCCTAAAGTAGTCATGGAGAGTTTGGGACTAGAGGTAACTAAACTTTACAAAGACTTGTACTCATTCGATTCAAGTAGGGTCAAATGCTTAGGCCTAATAAAGAACCTGTGTTTCACTCTAACACAAATACGGAATATTCCTCCTAAATATTCAAGTAGGGTCAAAGCCTAGTCATGGACGTAGTGGTGGCCGATATTCCTCCTAAATATAGAATGATATTATCAAGATCATGGGCTGCCAAAATACAAGGTAGCCTCCAAATGGACATGTCATTTGCTACCATCCCGGTCTTTAACCAAACTAGGAGGTTGTACCGAGAAACTCACATGAAATATATGGTAAGCAACCTAGATAGGAAAAACAATACTCCAGTTTATTCCATTCATTCCAATTTATATTCTTTTATCTTGTACAATGAAAGTGATATTAATGAGAAGATAAAAGGAAATGAATAAGAATTCAAACCATTAGAACAACATTACTCATCCCCAGATAAAGAAATTGACGATTAAAACTCTAAGAAACCTGAAAAAAAGCTTAGTAACACGCATTAAAAGGAAACTCTTTGGAGTATAAGCTTTGATGGTTCCTATGGAAAAAATGGTTCAGGGGCTGGCATATGGATACACAATACTAAAGAAGGTCATTCTTTTATATTAGAATTCCAATGTACCAATAACATTTCGGAATATGAGGCCCTTCTCCTTGGTCTGCACTTACTTAAAGACTTTTGGCGCTAAGAAAATATTAGCCCAGGGAGATTCAGAACTTGTAATTAGAAAAATCAAAGGTAAATATTCGGAAAAAATCTCAAGGCTGAGAGAATATAGGAATGAAGCATTAGACATCCTTACAACCTTCGAAAGATATGAACTCACTTATATTCCTAGGACTCAAAATAGCCTAGCCAATGAGCTCGCTTTTACCGCAAGAAATTGCCAAATACCATTTGTAAACGAACAATACAGTATCCAAGTCAAACATCATCCTACAGTGCCGGACAACATTGACCATTGGAAAATATTCAAAGATGATGAACAAATTGATGACTTTTTGCAATCTAGAAAAGAGTTTGAATTGACTAAAACAAACTTAGAACATGAAGAAAGAAGTCTTGAAAAAAATGAAGACCAGGAGCCAGATTTACCTTCTCTAATAGATATAAAATTGATTAATCATCCCTATGAGGTTGAAACATGTGAGGACCTAGACCAAAGTGAGCTTGAAGTCTTACACTGTGAAAATGACACCATACCCAGAGGAATTACACCCTTAGAATAATTGTTTGATTTTAATGACGTGGCCAAAAAACCAAAAATGGAATCTACTGAGGCTGATATAGAAGAATATAACATAGGAAGCACAGAAGAAAAAAAATGATCAAACTTTCCAAAACTCTTCCCCCTCACATAAAACAGAAATACATTGAGTTGTTTAAAGAGTTTAAAGATGTGTTTGCATGGGGATACCAAGATTTGAAATCATACGACACAAGCATTATTGAACACAAGATCCCCCTCAAAGAAAACCAGAAACCTTTCAAACAAAAGTTGAGGAGAATAAATCCTGTATTACTTCCTTTAGTTGAAAAGGAAATAAAAAATATGTATGATGCCGGGATAATAGTTTCCCTTAGGTACTCTGAGTGGGTTTCAAATCTGGTATCAGTCAGAAAAAAGACCGGTGAGATTAGACCTTGTATTGATTTCCGAAATCTGAATAGAGCCTCTTTAAAAGACAACTATCCTTTACCAAAAATGGACCACATACTTCAAAAGGTGGTTGGTGCTAAAATAATCTCATTACTTGACCGTTTTTCCGGATACAACCAAGTGCTGGTTTTTCCTAATGATCAACACAAAACTACTTTCACCACGCCTTGGGGCACTTTCATGTATGTTAAAATGCCTTTTGGATTAATGAATTCCGGTGCCACATTTCAAAGAGCCATGGACATAGATTTCTCAGAAGACATAGGTTATTTCATAGTCATATATCTTGATGACATCACAGTATATTCCAAATCAGATGAAGAGCATCTGGTTCACCAGAGAATTTTTTTTGAAAAATGTAGAAAATATGGTTTATCTCTGAACCCCAAGAAAACAATTTTCGGTCTCGAAGAAGGAAAACTCCTAGGTCACATCATTTCTGAAGATGGAATAAAAATAGACCCCAAAAGAATCGAAGGCATACTGCAAATCAATCACCCCAAAACATTAAGGAATGACAATCCTTTATCGAAAAAATTAATTTCTTAAGAAGATTAATCCCAAATCTTGCCAAACTTTTGAGAGATATCACAAACATGTTAAAAAAGGAAGTTGGAGTTAAATGGACTATAGAAGCCAAAAAATATTTTGAATTGGTTAAAAAATCACTCACCGAAACACTAGTACTGATAAGTCCTGATTTCACCAAAGATTTTTACATTTTCTCATTTGCATCTGAACACACAGTAGCTGTAGTATTGTTACAAAAGAACGCAACAGGGCAAGAAAAACCCATATATTTTTTTAGCAAAGCCCTAAGAGATGCTCCCTTAAAATATAATATCGTGGAAAAATAGGCATTCGCATTGGTAAAAGCACTGAAAGATTTCCGAGTTTATATCTTGCATTCTCATATCATTTCTTTCGTTCCCCATACTATCATCAAAGATATATTAAATCAAGATCTCGATGGTAAAAGAGGAAAGTGGATTGCTATCATCTTAGAATATGACTTAGAAATCAGACCCACCAAACTTGTTAAGGGACAAGGGCTCGCAAGACTAATGGCTGAAACAAACCTCCAAGCATTAGATATAAATTTTGCTGACACCTTAGAAGAACAGGAAGAATGCACAACCGCTCATGTTGAAGAAGTGTTTGTAAATTCACCTTGGTATGCTGATATTATTTACGTGTTATTTTATCTTAATGCTCCTCCAACCTTATCAAAGACAAAAGCAAGATTCCTCAAACAAAAATCTTTAAAGTTTTGTATTCTAGATAGAATTCTGTATTGGAAAGATCCCACTGGTATGTTGCTTAAATGTTTGCTTGAAGATGATGCAGAAAAAATTATGCATGAAATGCACGAAGGAGAATGCAGAGGACATATCTACTGGAAAACCACAGCCAACAAAATCCTTAGAGCCGGTTATTATTGGCCTAGCTTGTTCCCTGACACTCACAAACTTGTTATGACATGCCATAAATGCCAATTTTTTGTTGGCAAGAAAAAACTTTTACCTTTGCCCTTACATCCCATCATAGTGGAAGGTCCTTTCTAGCAATGGGGTTTAGATTTTATTGGGGAAATACACTCTTATTCGTCTTCTCAACACAAATGGATCCTCACAGCCACTGATTACTTTACCAAATGGATAGAAGCCATACCCTCCAGGAATGCCACCGATTCAGTCATCATCAAGTTCCTAGAAACCAACATTTTATCTAGATTCGGTTGTCCTAGGAAAATTATCACTGATAACGCTGCTGCCTTTTCCTCCAAAAGAATGGTTGACTTCTGTTACAAATATCATATTACGTTAGGACATTCCACGACTTATTACCCCCAAGGTAATGGTTTGGCTGAGTCTTCTAAAAAAATCCTAGTAAATATCATTAAGAAGCTTCTCTAACAAAATCAAAGAGCATGGCATGAAAAAATAGTACACGCACTATGGGCTGATAGACTAACCACCAAAAAATCAATTGGTATGTCTCCCTATCAACTAGTGTATGGCATGGATGCCATTTTCTCGACATCTTTAGGAGTTCCAATGATGAAGCTATTACAAGAAGTTCAAACAGAAGAAAATGACATGCAAAGGAGGATAAATCAGACTATCCATTTACAACAAACAAGAGAATAAGTTTACCAAAGGACTTAGTTAGTGCAAGATAAGATGAAAAAGATGTTTGACAGAAGGACCAAGGAAAATGATTTTCAGGTTGGGGATAAAGTATTAAAATGGGATTTCAGAAGGGAAGATAAAGGAAAGCATGGTAAGTTTGAAAATTTATGGAAAGGGCCTTAGTTAGTGGAAATAATGCTTTTTTCCTGCGAGAGCTTGATGGGACTGGACTTGTGGAGGTCCTGTAAATGGCAGGACACTAAAAAATTAATTTTGTCAAGAGCTCTAGTTTGAAAATTTTCACTCATTGTACATATCACTATTTGAAGAAATAAATCAAAATAGAAAATACAAAAATAGTAGAAAAATAGAAAAGAGGGCAGTTTTAAAATATTAGAAAAGCCCCATGTTCAAAAAATAGTCATGCTGAAAGTGCTCAAGTCTAAATGCCACTACTAGCACTTAAAATATATCTTGTTTAGTTATCTAGCCTAATCATAATTGGACATGTTTTAAATTGATTGCTGATAAGTTAGTGAAAGAAGTGATAGTCAAATTGTGTAAGCTTGACTTATCAATGAAAGTAGATTAGGAAAAGATACTGGTTCCACACGCTCAAAACAGAACCAAAGAGGAAAACATGGATGAAAAACAAACTATGTATCCTAACCTTGATTTTTCTAAATCTCATTTTGTGCGAAAATAATATTTGTGTGTAGCTTGTCTTTTATGCCACAAACACATGACAAATCAGACCATCTAATCCTGGTTTGGTCATTTTTCAATTTCATGTTTTATTTTAGTGAATGAAATCCTGTCAAACAGCTTAATCTTGACAGTCGATCTAGCATAGGTAGAGAATCAAAGAATTTCATCAGTTTAATCTGAACTCCCAAAAGATATAAGTGTAGAAGTAGATAGTGTTTTCACTCTAAAAAATGTCATGTCAAAAGGGTTGCTAGTCCAAATGCACCTAAAGAAGAAAAAATGTTAGGAAATATAGCTGGGTAGATAGAAATGACTTGGATGCTAATCATGCTGTAAATTTTCAGAAATAACATCAAGAAAGAGAGAAATTTACGCCAATGGATAAGGCACTGGTCTTCACAAGCCAGAGATCTGCAATTCTGGACACCTCCCAAAAAGGAGCTTCCCTCCCCAAATGGAGCCACTGGTAGTCATCAGTATTTTTGCATGTTTTGATGACTAGATTCCTTGGATGAGTTTTCTAGAAGCTAATCTCAATCTGTCAATTTGTCATCTAGAAAACACCTCAAACAAATTTTCGTCTCCCTACCTTTCCTTTTCAGCCTATGATGAGAAAATTCTTCAGTTTTCAAATCCTATCTCATTTTAGCAAAGTCTCCTTGTCTATAGCTGTCATAGGTTTTGTCTCTCTGCTATCAAAATCCCCTGTTTCCATAAATCTCATTGTCCAAGCATTTGGAAAAGCACCTGTCCCTCTCTCACTGATTATGTTGTCATATGATAACCTGATTATGCTTGAGAAATTCTTCGGAATCTATGACAAAATCTCTAAGTCTAGGTGGTGGTGTCTAGGGAAAATACCTTGACAAAGCTATCTCTAAGCCAAAAACCATGTTTTCAACATCAGTCAACCTTCATTTCTCATTTTTTGGCAAAACAAATCCTTTATCTATCCATAGGTCATACACCACTAAAATGGTCGCTGTATTTTGTTTCAACAGAGCTTATAATGTTAAATTCAGAAAAGAGCAGAGTTTTTTAGGTTTTGTGTCCAAAGAAAGAATATCAACTGAAATTTCAGGTATTACCATCATGACACTACAAGAAGAAAGCTCTCCAAAGATCAAAAACATCTATATACATCTCTACAGGGGTGTATACATTGATGACAGCAAGAAAGTATGAGCAAAATATACAAATCTTGGGAAATGTCTGCATATAGGAACTCAAAATGGAATTTTTGCATTTATTCCAAACATATGGGCCACCTCTAAAAAACAGTCTCATGAAGCTAAGAGTGGCAGTCTTTGGCAAAAGAGAGCCTCTAGCAGACTAGGCATCAACATGAAAGGTGTAAAGGGAAAAACTGCCTTTTATCCTTCTTTAGCCTAGCCTCTAAAAGCATCAAAAGCGCTACAACACCAAAGGATCTACAACTACTACAAAGAAAGATTAGTCCAAAGACATGTAGCAGACATTTATCATTTGCAAAAAAACATTACCTACCTATAGATTTCACAATAAAATTCTACAAAAACATGTTTTATAGGCAAATGGTGCAAAGATAATACATACTGTGTTTTGAAGACCTCCTTCATGATAAGTAGAGGGCCTCAGACAATTTTTTTGCAAAGTGCCTCCTCCCAAGGATAAAAGGGGTCCTCATAGTGGTCTAAAGGGTCACAAAGATTGTGTTTTGGAAGCCTCCTTCAAAAATATAAGCAGAGGGTAAAGGCACAGTCTCAGATGGCCCAGATTTGGAATAGGTAGCCTCTTTCAAGGGCTAACACTGTCAGATTAAAGGCCTCCTTCCAGAGAAGAAAGGGCATCCCTTACAGTTCTAAAGAAGCCTCCTTTGAATGACAAGCACAGGGTCTCTTTTGAATGTTAAACACGGTTTTTCTAAAGAGCCCACAAACAGTTTGTTCATAGAAATTCTTCAATTGGTTAACAGAGGTCAAATAAGCGCCCATGCAGTTTTTCAAAATTGCCTCCTTCATGATAAGTAGAGGGCCCACAGACAACTTGTTCAAAAATAGTCTTCAAATGATAAACAGAGATGAAAGAAAAATTTGGTGTTTACAGTGCCTCCTTCAATCATGAGCAGATGGCAAAAACATAGTTTTCAAATGACCTCCTTCATAAAAAAGCAGAGGATTGACATAATGGTGTTGAAGGGCCATCAGTAGTGGTTTTTGTATAAGCCTCCTTCAAAGGATAAATCCAAGGCTAGAGTTTGATGAGGAAACCTCATTTAAATGGTATAAGAGATAGACAAAGCTCTGTTCAAGGTAACTTCTGCAACTGATAAGAAATGGAAATAACACAATATTAAAGATGCCTCCTCCAAGCTTATATGAGAGAGATAAGTACAAAGAATTGTTTTTCTATAAGTCACCCATTCAAAGAAGACAATTGAGATGAGGAGAACATTTCATAATTGCCAAAGAGTTTCTTATAAAAAATAGAGTGAATGTGTAGAAGTATAGCAGAGGACATGGTATTTGGTGAAAAGTAGCCTCCTTCAATCATTACACAGATGGCAAGCACACAACTTGTTTCAAGGAAACTGTTAGAATATGACAATTACAGGGCTAAAGGTTTTTAGGAAATCCTTCTTAAATTGACAGACAGAGATTTGGATGTATAAAAAGTTGAAACCCTAAGTATAAAACAAGCGCCCAGAAGAATATGTTGAAAGGACCTCCTTCACTAATAAGCAGAGGGTCAACAATGTTTTTAAGTAACCTCAGTGGCTGCTTTGCACTGCCTCCTCCAAAAGATAAACAAAGAAAATTTATCATAAACAAAATCACATTATTCTTGTATAAATTTTAAAGTGATATGGTGCAATAAAGACATATGTTACAGGTAAGATGTCACATAGCAAAAAGGATAGTTTGTTGAAGATATTCATGAGTGATAAGGAAGGATTACAATTTACTAATTATGCCTTCTTCAAATGAACAAAGAGGACACCGTGCCAGATGAAGATGAGTTTTTTGTGTTTTAAAGAGGATATCCTTAAAGGATAAATAGCAGAGGATAAAAACACAATTTAAGATGCCTCCATCAAATAACAAGTAAAATTTTCAAGTTTTGAGGAAAACCTCCAAGTAATAAACAAAACCTTGAATTTGTAAAGGGTTGAAACTTGAAGTATAAAACAAGTGCCCAGAAAGTATTGTGAAAAAGTCTCCTTCATAATGAGCAGAGGGTTTGGCAGTGATTTTGAGTGACCTAGGGTAACTAGTGAGGTGAAGAAATATGGTAGAAAAGACACCATCCAAAAAAGGGTAAAACAATTAAAATCCTCAGCAAAAGGGCAAAGTCACTTTTCAATGCAAATAAAATGTTTTAAAGGGGAATCTTTCAAATTTATGAAAGGAAAAAAATGATTTTTTAAACCCTCCCTAAGATATAAAAGGCCTCACTCGAGCTCTTCTACTATTGATTATGTTTTGTGCAAACATTTAGCAGGAGGAGAAAACAAGTTTTTAACGCCGTGGAAGCTTTGCTGAGCACACGACACGCCTGAAGAATATCGCGACGCGCTAGTGGGTAGTTTCTCAAGGCCCGTGCACTGGGCGCGACGTGCCTGTGCAACCGCCCGGTGCCCAGCCTGAATGCGACACATTTCTCTGGGCCACCTCTGAACGGCCCACGCCCAGGCCACTGATGCAAAATTTTTTCAAGAGCCCTCAAAAGTGTTAAGAGATCAGGTTTTTGCACAAGGAATTCATCTCCAAAAGACATTTTCAAGAGGTATTTTGTTGTTTTCCTCGCCTAAGTCTTTGATATTAAGAGGTGTTAAAATCAAATTTGTTAAGAAAAAGACACAGTCTAACTAAAGGGAAAACACAGTTTGTTCTAAAAAATATCATGTTTACTAAGAGACAAAAGGACAGTGATTGAGGAAAATCACCCATTGTCAGTTTACAGAGTTTGTTTGGTGTAAGGGGTTAAAAGGAAAAAATCAGTCCTATAAAGAGGGAAAATAGTGATTTCAAAGGGAAAACAATGATTTCAAAGGGATAACATAGTTGTTTTCAAAAGTACCCTGTTTGTTTGAAAACAAAGAAAAACAGTGATTGAGGAGAAAGGACTTATTATCAGTTTGAAAAGACCTGTTTTGTTGAGTGAGAAGACAAACATAGTATTTAAAGAGAAAAGCATTGTTTGAAGAAGAAAGACCTAGTTTAATCAAAGACTTGTTTTGATAAGACAAGTGAAGGAAATCTGAGCAAAACATGCCTCCAAGGAAAGCCAACAAAGGAGGGTATCACAACATATTTGAACCTATAACTGTGAAAGAGTTAAATGATTCCCCTTCAGTCCTTTTCAACTTTCATGAGGTAGGGTGCCTTTATTTTTTCCAAAAGGTCCAAGAAGTCACCAATCACCCTCCCTTGACACAATTGTTTGCCCTGAGGCTGCAAGGAGAACATGTTCACATAGCAGGCCTTGATTTTTTTCTCACTCCTAGGTCAGTGTCAAAGGCCACCAAGATTCCCTATCTTGGTGAGAAATGGTTTAAACAAGCCTATTTGGACCTAGACCACTACAAGCCCTTCTTGAAACCAGCTTACCAAAATGAATGCAAGGCTATCTTCCAATTTTCTCATCTATTGAATAGTTATGCACCCCTTATGAAAACCATCATGAAATATTTCACATGTGAGGGGAGATATTCTCGAGTTTATTCCTATCATGTCAGACTTCTGATGCATTTCACTCGGACTCAGCTGCTGAATCTCCCTTTCTTCCTCTGCAAGAGCATAGACAAGATGTCCTCCTTTGTCCAAAAGAGACCTCCTGCTCAGCAAAAAGCTAGTCTTTTTCATCATTCTCTCATCAAAATCATCATCCTTCACCAACTTGAATAGAAAGGAGTTTCTTGAGAGACTTTCATTTCTCATCCGGATTTTACTACTGCCTCTTCATCTCTTGGCCCATCTCATATGTCCTCCTCAACCTCCACTCACTATGTTTCCCCTTCATCTAGTCAATCTACCCCTCAAAAGCAAGCATCACCCATGATTGATAGTGAAAAAGAAGAGTCTTATGAAATCAGGCATGAAGGTAGTGATGATGAGGAACTTAGTGGCACTCAGCAGAGTAGTGGGCATAAACCAAGTGACAATCAACAGAACAGTGACCATGAGCATACTAATGATGGTGAAGAAAGCTCACCAAATGATGAGGAAGTCAGTAGCAGTCAACATAATAGTGATGGAGGAGGTAGTAATGATTAAGAACAAAGCAGCCCACAAAAAAGAATTGAACATGAGCATGGGGACAACCCACATACATATAGTGATGATGAGGAACAAACTAAAGAGCAGCAGAGTAGTGTTGATGAGGAACAAAGGGAAGAGTGTAAGGAAAACCGTGAAGATAGTGGCAACATGCAAAATGACAATGAAGACAGTCATGATGGAAGTAGCTTATATGAAAAACTTGAAAATAATGAGCATGGTGAGGGCAACACACAAGAAGAAGTTCAATACAGTGATTGTAAGGTTGGCAGCCTAGAACAATTTCAAAATAGTGAGGAAGGTGGTAATAATGATGAGAAATAGAGTGACAGTCAGCATGAAATAAATCAAAGAGACAGTAAGCATAGTGACAATTAGCAAGACAGTGAGCATGATGGAAGTCCTCATACAACAAGTGAAGGTAGTCTCCAAAATGAAAACCATGAAACTAATAAGAACAATGAACTTGAAGAGGACAAGGCACAAAACAATGAACAATATAAGGGTGATAGCATGAAACAAAAAGAGCAAGGCATCCCAAAAGAAGATAGTAAAAACATAGAGCATGAAGAAAGTTCTCAAAAGCATGTGCTAGCTGCCTCTCCTAGGCAAGGGGCCATGACTCTTTCTCCAAAAGTGGTGAAGCCTAAGACCACTAGATCTACAAAGAAGAAGACTATTCAAGCTGTAACTACAAATGTTACTATAGCACTCTGAAGTAGAGGCAAGTTTCCCAAGAAGCCTATCATTGAAGTGCCAAAGAGGACAAGGGCAAAGAAGCCTATTCAAAGCAAAGGTAAGGAAAAAATGGAGCAGTAGGAGAGCAGCCATGAATAAGAAAGAGAGTTTGACATCATAGAAATAGACAGTGATGCTGAAGATAATGAAGCCAGAATCCTTAGGTCACTTTTGCAAAACAGAGAAGCCCAAATCAAGGACTTAGAAGCTGATCTAGGAAGGTCAAAGGACCTCATACACTTTCTACAAATGCAAAATAGACAGATGTGCGGGAAAATGGAAATATATGAGGCCCGAGCATTCAAATACCAAAGGGAAGCATACAAAGCACAAGTCAAACTTGAAGAGTATATGGGAAAATTTGATGATATTGAGGAAGAAGAGCAACCAGTAAGAAAAAGGCCTAGGACTATGGGTCTTAGGAAAGCTTTGGAGAAACAAAGGGAAGAAGAAGCAGCCCTTGCTCGATCGTATGCTCTCACACAATTTCTTGCCCAAGAGATAGAAAATGATAAAGAATCATGGCTTCAAAGAGAAAACAAGCATTTGGAGGACAAATTAGACAAGGAAAACAAAGACTTGGGTTTGCAAAGGAAGATGACCGGGCATTACAAGAAATTGAATCAATTTTCCCGAAGAAAACTCAAGATTGCCAAAGAAAAGCTCAAAACTGCCCAAAGGATGCGCCCGGTGAAAAAAGGGGAAAATGAAATATCTAGGCTTGGAATCTTGGCTTCAGCTTCCTTGCATGCTTCTAGGAACCCATAAGGGGTTTTCTCACCAAAATTGAGCAATTTTCGACATGATCTTGTTTTTTGTGATTTTTGGGCCGAATTGCATAAATCCATGGGCGCTGTAATTTTTTGCTTGGAGCATAATTAGTTGATGGAAGTTAAATTTTTGGATGCATTAAATTTGAAGGAGTATGCTCAGAAATTTTCAGAACAAATGAAGTTGCTTTGGTCCCTCAAAAAGACCAAAAACAATCATTTTTCAATATTCTGCCCCTTATATCAGCAGGTGCTACATTCCTGGGTTTTTTCAATCATTCTAGTTTTCGACAGACTTCCTAGCATAATTTTGAAAAACATCAAGTATTTCCATAAATTAGACATCCCGGGCTTTCCAACGAGCCATCACGGGCCTCGTTTCGACATCGGGAAGTCCCTCAAAAATCCTCTGCAAGACAGGCTTTTTTTCTGCTACTACGCTCCTGTAGGATATTGCTGAAAGGGCAGTTTTCTGAAGGTGGCCATCCAAATGTGCGTTAAGGTATTTTTAACTCTATGTCAGAGATTAAAAGTCAAATTTCTTACTATTTTTAGCTTAAATAGATAATTTTGAAGATATTTTATGCCTTGGGCTTTGCAAAATCTCAAGGACAAAATAGGATATCTGTGTTTGGCCAATGGCCTTTTAGTTGCTTTAGGTGGGTTTCCTCCTCTTTGGCCTATATAATCCAAGAGGATTCATTGTAACGAGAGGCAGAATTTGATGTTATAGAGAGCAATACATAGCATTATGAGCTTTGAAGAAATACTTGTCTTATGAAGTGGATGATCTCTTGCTTGACTTTGATGGTGGAGGAGGATTGTATGTAGGATTCCATGGCTTGGTGAATGGTATTGTGTTCCTTATCTGTTATGTTTTCTTAGTTTATCATACATGTTTTCATGCTTCTTTCTTGCTGTAGTTTAGTAAAGAATAAGTTTGAGATATGCCCATGGAGGCACCTCAAATTTCCTAATTCATTACAGCTTAAATGTTTTCATCTTTCTTAGTTATGTAAAAGAATTCTTAATTGCTCTTTGGTACCCTAAGAACTTGTTATCAATTTTGTTAATGGTTATTATGTATGCTGTCTAGTATGAGTCACGGTATGCCCTACTTACTCATAGCTAATCAAAACTCCATTTCTGAAATCTCTCTCTGAATTATTGGTTGTTTTAGTTAAGTCAAAGAGGTCTTGTTTCGATCTTTCCCTTTGTCCATGCTTTGCAGTCTTATTTCAAAGTTCCCAATAGCTCAAGATATGATGTTTAGGAGTTCCCTCTTCATAGATTGAGTTGTTTGTTTATCTTATTTGTTTTACCAAAAGTCCAAAGGTGATTTTCCCAAAGTTATAGGGTATTATACTTCTATGTATCACTGGATTGTTTATTTTCTGCATCTATCAGTTTGAGTTTCGTTGATAGAGATTAATGGTCAGCCCTAACTCATGAATGCTTGCTGTTTAAACTATTTATGCTTAAAATATCTTTGTATTTCACAAACTTAATGTCCATCTCATTTCATTTTCACCCAAAGAATCCATTTATCTCGACCAAATCGGCCCTGCAGTAATACCTTGTCCATCATTGAGACAGTCTCGACCTTTTCGACCCCATAGCCCAGTTGATCTGAGGAACTTTTTATCTATTTATCCTTTGATCAGTTCCCCTCAAAAACCCAAAATAGACTAAAAACATACTTAAACAACTAGCCTAAAATCAAATATACAAAAGCGAACAAATTCACATCCTTCGCATAATAGAGAGAGCCCTCTCTGAGTCCAGGAAGGCTAGGTCCTAGGGCTCCAAAGCTTGGTCTGATGTTACCCTGTCATTTGGTCTACCAATCTGCCAAATCACGAGACCATAACAGAATGTGCAATCACAAACAAGAAAAGGAACAAATCACTTGTAGTATATAATAATAAAAAACACCAGTTCAACTTAATGATCAAGGAGGCTAAGTATTGACATTGTTTCAATGAATTTAAAAAGAAGACATTGAGAAAAAGAGATGCATATGTATTATCAAGAATTAGAAAGTGCAATCTTACAAACTGAGCCTTGATGTTGTAAACCTCTTCCAATTGCCTCCTTTCCTTCCCTTGATGACAAGCTCTTCAAATCCAAAACCAACAGCATGAGTTTACAAATTCCAATCCAAAAGTCTCCCATTCCTTTATTCCTATGATAAATTTATAGGGAGGATGAGGAGGTTTTTAGTTCCACTTCTCAAGGGATATGATCCTTAATAAAAGGAGTTTAGTTCCATATACCAAGGGATGAGGCACATATATGTAGCGGTTCAAGGTTTCTAATTTGGATAATATTCCTCAACCAAAGCTTCTAGAACTTACTTTTTTATTTTTACGCGTGTGAACAAACCTGCGTAGTTTTTAGTGGAAGAACGTGCGCAGATTTGTGTAGTCTACAATAGAAGAAACCGCGCATGCACAGGTTATATTCAGGGAAACCACACAAATGCTCAAAAATGGGTTTTAAGTAGTGAAAACCAAAATTAATTTTTTCCTTGATATTATTTTACTTCAAGCTTCATAGGGGATTCATTTGAGACACTTCATCGGATGGTAGGATTTCCGAATTGACATTCATGGTGACAAATTTTAGTGTAACAATAGTAGGGATTTGTCTTCAGGTAAAAAATTGTATTAATCAAAGAGTCATGTTTATGAAGAGTCAAGTCACACTTGTATGCCTCCATACTGTGTCACATAAGCCTTGAATATTGCACACAAATGATGATCAATATCAACGTTGGAGAACCCTTCAAGTCAACCTTCATCATGCAGGAATATATACTCTACAAGTCGGCCTATAAACAATGTTCAAGTTGGCCTCACTACACATGGACAGGTCGGCTCAATTACAGGTGGGGTAAACTATATATACCCTATATATTGCGCAAAAAAAGGAAATACAAAAACTCGATCTTCTCTGAGTTTTTCGGTCAAGGATTAAGGAGATCAAGACTTCGGATTGTGGACACAAGGAACATGGTTACTAAAATGAATAAAAGTGCGAAGGAAGGGAGATATAACATCATATATATATATATATATATATCTATCTATATATATGTGAAGACTTGCAGACTAGATTGCAGGAATAACCTCAGATATATGACAGTGTTAAGGTGTGGATAAGACTGTGTATTATATGATTGTTTTTAGGTGCATAGGGCTTCGGTGAAGTGTAAATAAGGTCTGAAATAAGGTGCGTGGAAAGGGCTGTGATCAAAGTGCAAAGTCACAACACTATGACAAATAGAAGGTCACAATTCTATGATGACATGATTATGTAAGGATATCACTACAGTATAGGGTATACTATTCATCATTATAGAATAGTTTGTACAACTCATCACTACAGTATAGACATCATACTGATGTAATAAGCAAGTATATCATACAATAAAAGAAGAGAGAATACAAGTAGAGACTAGATTCTCTAGTCTTGGTGCAGAACGGTGTAGGAAAAAAGGATCAATTTAAGGAATCAATGAAGAAGCAGTATCAAGTTCTTGGAGGCATACAAGGATCAAGGGTCTGTGTCATGGTCATGGTACTTGTCATCTAAAATTCCATAAGAAGAATTTATTGTGGGTTTTCCTCTCCAAGAGGGAGAGGTTTTAGCTCTACCTCGAAGAGCCTAAATTTGTGTCTCTTGTGTTTTGGTAATTGACTTGATGAAAAATATAATAAGATAATAAGATAAGACATAAGTAAAGGAAGTAAGCTCACAAGTAATTATCAAGAAGAAATCTGAATTAATCACTGCCCTACCAAATTCTCAACATGGTATCAGAGTTAAGGTGCTAAAGATGAGGGCTACTTTATAAAGAGACACTCAAAGAAGCAAGAATCAAAGTCTAGATTGAAAGATCACTTCAGTTTGCAAGAAATATTCTCAAGGATTCACTCTTCAAAAGGATAATATTTTCCATCAAAGATTTACATTGAAGATATTTTCCATCATCACCATTGAAGACATCTACATTGGAGTTCCGAACTTCATCTTCATCAAAGAATCTGCTAAAAGAAGAGAGTCACCTTACTCAAGTAAGTATCTATGACCTTATATAAATCTGTCAATATGAATTATTGTATAGAGAGCAACAAATTGGTTGGGTCATCAAAATTTAGTGCATGAAATAAAATGACACATTTGAATCTAATTGAAAATGAAGTTATGGGCTTCATCGAAGGATCTACAATTGAACCTCCAAAATAAGACATTCTAGCATATATCAAATACATGAAGGGAGACTTAAGAGCCTGAAGGATTCCTATAGAATCCATAAATGACTGTCTCATTCCCTATGTATCAAAGCTAGAATCCTCAAAATAAACGTATGATAAATTGGTGGAACTATTCTCGAAAGTTTCTGCAAGGGAAATAATATCCCCGAGACAAAAATTATACAAATTGAGAATGTCAAGAAAGGAAGGAATAATTCCATATATGATGGAAATTTTTGCAATACGAGATCAACTACAGAAATTGGGAGAACTAATGTCTGATGGAGAAATTCTCACTATGATTCAAAATTCTCTACCTAAAGAATGGGGAAGTTTCACTTCTAGCATCAATGGGAAAGAAGAAGCAATACCATTCCAGGATCTATGTAAAATAGTAGAATCAAGATTTAAAGCCAAAATTGATATAGGATCAAGTGAAGGAAATCAAGCCTTTGCAACCATGTCCAGGAAGAAAGGAAGATTCATTAAATTTGGTCCTTAGAATAAGAGAATAAATATGGACAAAGCACAATGCTTTGGATGTAATGTTTTTGGGAATTATAAAAGGGATTGACCTAAATCTGGGAAGGACAAGAGGAAAAAGGAAGAAGCCCATGAAAGGGAAGAACGTGATGCAAAGAGATCTAAGAAAAAAGAAGCAAAATATCTCTAGTATGATTGAGATCATATTTCTATTTAAGTGATTTATATTGGTTGTAAAAATAGTATGATAGGAAGCAATGTATATTAATAACATCATGATAGAAGCATGGGGGAAGCACTTGGAGAAGTAGCTCCTGGAAACCTCACTGATAACAACATTGACTGAAGACAATCATCAAGATCAAGGGTCATCATTAAATAAATATAGAAATAGGTGATGTCAGTGTCTAATGGAGTTATATATGTGTTCACTGGTTAGAATGAAAGCAAAATGTTTCATCGATAATTCTATGTTAAATTTTTTTGAGATTAGGATATGATGACATATTGATGAAGCAGGAAAAAGGGATGGAGTTATTCATTCTAGTAAAATTACTGTAGGATGACTCAAAATAAAAGGGATGAGGTACATATAAATATTTGATGACATTATATGCTGTGAAGTCATGTCATGTGGTTGTAGGTGATGAACTTCTATCTTTAGAAGTATGATCAAAGGAAGAAGGATATTTTCTAGTGCATAGGTTTCCACTAAAAAATAAAAACAAGTATGTCCTCATATGGAATATGAGGTGGTTGTATACAGACAAGGAACTGGAAACTGGAAGTTCCTAGGAATAAATCTGTGTGGGGAAAGAAAGAAGAGATCATGAAGTGCAACCATGTCGAGAGGTGGTTATCATCTAGAAACCAAGAAGATATGACTAGGAGATCTCCTGGGAAGATATGTGGACTCTGATAGAAGTATGGAGAAGAAGACCCTTGAAAAAACTTATCTTTAGGAGATGTGTCAATTTGGATAGAGGATTCCAATGCCTACAACAAGATGTCATGGTGAAAGATAATAACAAAGGTAGCTTTTTATTTAAAATTTCATATGTATATGTTTATCTGGATGAGTTTATGCAGGTTTTCCAATCATGTGGAAGGATGTAAGTTCCTCGAGAGATGGTTCAAAGGAAAATAACATGGCATAAAGGTGGACCAGATGAGGAAGACTGATGAATCACTTACTGATAGTTGACATGACTCATGGATGAAAATGATGGGTGATATGTGCCCTATGAAGCCAAAATTTTAAGATTCCTCGATATCGAAATCCATGACATTGAGGGGAGGAATTATTCATGAGCAGCTGGGTGTCTCAGCATTGCTGCTGCAGGTCCCTAGTTGAGAGGGATCCCGATGGTAAGTTTCTTACTTGGAAGAAACTTGAAGTATGTCCTTCCTGAGTTAAGAGGGAGTGATGCATATGATTCTTAATTCATGTGTCATGCACTAGAATAGGACTAACAATCGTAATTCTTAGTGAATGCCATGAGGAGAGAATGGATAGACACATCATTTTGGTCTTCACCTGGGAAGACAGAATGGAGGATTGGGTAATAATCTGGCATCCGATACTCTTTGAGAATGAGATAGGGAATTTAAGATAAGAGTAGTCAGGGACCAATATTATTTGAGGGCTGGCTACCCAAGAGAAGAATAGTCCAAGAAGGTCATACTCTGGGAACACTTGGGTGGAGTATGTACCTTGGAGAGACAATAACTATGGTTTCTATAAGTCACGTGTCTCTCCAACATTGTAGCCCATTGTCTCGTTGAGAGACGGGGCTTTTAGTCAAGGCATTGCACTAGGACAATTCTAGTTGATATGATGCTATATAGATGTGATTACCAATCCGATTCTTCGTATTAGATTCTTCAGATTGAAAGTGACCATGTATCGTTATGAATACCTCCCTAGTTAAGAGGGAGTGTTGGAAAGTGTAACTAGGATCATTCTTCATATTGACTATGTAATTATGTATTTATGTAAAGAAGAAGACAAAGGTAATAAAATATATTTTTGGTATGCTTGCCTCATGGGTTTTATGAGAAATGTTTTATTATATGTCAATAGACTTCTTCTTGATGTCTATTAGGGATTTTTCTTCTGGTCATAAATTGTATTAATCAAAGCGTTATGTTTATGAAGAGGCAAGTCACACTTGTATGCCTCCAGACCGTGTCACATAAATATTGAAGATTGCACACAAATGATGATCACGATCAAAGTTGGAGAACCCTTCAAGTTAGCCTTCATCACGCAGGGAGAAATAATTTACAAGTCAACCTATAAAAAATTTTCAAGTTATCCTCACTACACATGGACAGGTTGAATCAATTACAAGTAGGGTCAACTATATAACCTATATACTATGCAGAAAATAAAACACAAAAACTTAGTCTTCTCTGAGTTTTTCGATCAAGGATTAAGGAGATCAAGAATTCGGATTGCAGACATAAGGAACATGGTTACTACAGTGAATAAAAGTGTGAAGGAATGGAGATATAACATCACACACACACACACACACACAGACACACACACACATATGTGAAGGCTTGCAGACCAGATTGTAGGAATAACCTTGGATATATGACTGTGTTAAGGTGTAGATAAGAATGTGTATTATATGACTATGTTAAGGTGCACAGGGTTGCGTTGAAGTTCAAAGAAGGTCTAAAATAAGGTGCATGGAAACGGTTGTCATAAAAGTGTGAAGTCACAACATTGTGATAAATGCAAGGTCACAGTTCTATGATGACAGGATTATGTAAGGATATCACTACAATATAGGGTATACTATTCATCACTACAGAATAGTGTGTACAACTCATCACTATAATATAGAAACCGTGCTAATGTAATAAGCAAGGATATCATACAATAAAAGAAGAGAGAATAAAAGTAGAGATCGAGCTCTCTAGTCTTGGTGCAAAACAACACAGGAAGATGCATGAAAGAAGGATCAATTCAAGGAATCAATGAAGAAGAAATATCAAGGTCTTGGAGGCATACAAGGGTCAAGGGTCTATGTCATGGTCATGGTACTTGTCATCTGAAAGTATATAAGATGAATTTATTGCGATTTTTCCTCTCCAAGTGGGAGAGGTTTTGGCCTTGGCTTGAGGAGCCTAAATATGTGTTTCTTGTGTTTTTGTAATTGACTTGATGAAAATAATAATAAGCTAATAAGATAAGACATAAGTAAAGGAATTAAGCTCACAAGTAATTATCAAGAAGAGAATTTGAATTAATCAATGTCCTACCAAATTATTAACATGGTATCAGAGCTAAGGTGCTGAAGACGAGGGCTACTTGAAAAAGAGACACTCAAAGAAGCAAGAATCAAAGTCTGCATTGAAATATCAATTCGGTTTGAAAGGAATATTTTCAAGGATTCACTGATCAAAAGGATAATCTTTTCCATCAAATATTTACATTGAAGATATTTGACATCATCACCATTTAAGACATCTACATTGGAGTTCCGAACTTCATATTCATAAAATAATCTGCTAAAAGGAGAAAGTCACCTTACTCAAGTAAGTATCTATGAACTTATATAAATCTGTCAAAATTACTTATTGTATAGAGAGCAACAAATTAGTTGGGTCATCAAAATTTAATGCATGCAAGAAAAGGACAGATTTGAATCTATTTGAAAATGAAGTTATGGGCTTCATCGAAGGATCTACAATTCAACCTCCAAAATAATACACTCTAGCATATATAAAATACATGAAGGGAGACTTAAGATCTTGAAGGATTCTTATATAATCCATAAAGGATTCTCTCATTCCCTATGTATCAATGCTAGAATCCTCAAAAGAAAGATATGATAAATTGATGGAATTTTTCTTGAAAGGTTTTGCAAGGGAAATAATATCCCTGATACAAAAATTATACAAATTGAGAATGTCAAGAAAGGAAGGAATAATTTTATATTTGATGGATATTTTTGCAATACGAGATCAACTACAGAAATTGGGAGAAGTAATGTCTGATGGAGAAATTATCACTATGATACAAAATGCTCTACCTAAATAACGGGGAAGTTTCAATTCTAGCATCAAGGGGAAAGAAGAAGCAATGCCATTCTAGGATCTATATAAGATAGAAGAATCAAGATTGAAAGCCAAAAATGATACATGATCAAGTGAAGGGAATAAAGCCTTTGCAGCCATGTCCAAGAAGAAAGGAAGATTTGGTAAATTTGGTCCTTAGAATAAGAGAATAAATATGGAAAAAGCACGATGCTTTGGATGTAATGTTTTTGGGCATTATAACAGATATTGTCCTAAATCTGGGAAGGATAATAGGAAAAAGGAAGAAGCCCATAAAAGGGAATAACCTGATGGAAAAAAATCTAAGAAAGAAGAAGCGAAATATCTCTAGTATGATTGAGATCATCTTTCTCTTTAATTGTTTTCTATTGGTTGTAAAATAGTATGATAGGAAGAAATATATATTAATAGCATCATGATAGAAGCATGGAAGAAGCACTTGAAGAAGTAGCTCCTGGAAACCTCATTGATAACATCAATGATGGAAGGAAGTCATCGAGATCAAGGGTAATCATTCAATAAATATAGAAACATGTGCTGTAAGTTTCTAATGGAGTTCTCTATGGATTCAGTGGTTAGAATGAAAACAAAAGGTTTCATTGAGAATTCTATGTTACAAAATTCTGGGATTAGGATATGATGAAATATTGATGAAGCATGTCAAAGGGATGGAGTTCTTCATTCTAGTAAAATTGCTACAGGATGACTCAAAAGAAAAGGAATTAGGTACATATAAATATATACTGACACTGGATGCTGTGAATTCATGTCATGTGGCTGTAGGTGATGAACTTGTATCTTTAGAAGTATGATAAAATAAATAAGGATCTCTTATAGTGCACATGTTTCCACTAACAGATAAAAAAAAATGTCCTCATATGGAATATGAGGTGGTTGTATATAGACAAGGAACTAGACATTGGGAGTTCCTGGGAATAAAGTTGTGTGGGGAAAACAAGGAAGAGATCATGAAGTGCAACCATGTCGTGAGGCGGTTATCACTCAGAAAATAAGAAGATGTGACTAGGAGATCCTTGGGAAGGGATGTGGATTCTGATAGAAGTATGGTAAATAAGAAGACCCTTGACATAACTTATCTTTAGGAGATGTGTCAATCTAAATAGAGTATGCCGATGCCTATAAGAAGATGTCATGGTGAAATATCATCACTAAGGTAACTTTTGATTTAAAAGTTCATATGTATATGTTTATCTAGATGAGTTTATGTAGGGCTTCCAATCATGTGGAAGGATGTAAGATCCTTGAGATATGGTTCGAAGGAAAGCACCATGGCATAAAGGTGGACCAGATGAGGAATACCAATGAATCACTTTCTGATAGTTGACACGACTCGTGGATGAAAGTGATGGATAGTCTGTGCCCTATGAGGCCAAAAGTTGAAGATTCCTCAATATCAAAATACATGACATCGAGGGGAGGAATTCTTTATGAGTAGATGGGTGTCTCACCATTGTTGTTGTAGGTCCCTAGTTGAGAGGGAACCTGGTGGTAAGTTTCTTACTCGGAATAAAATTGAAGTATGTCCTTCCTGAGTTAAGAGGGAGTGACATATATGATTGTCTAATTCACGTGTCATGCAATAGAACAAGACTAACAACTGTAAGTCTTAGTGAAGGCCATGAGGAGAGAGTGGATAGACACATCTTGACAACTTGACACATTGCAACAAAAAATTAAAAATAAACCATCAAATTGACATGTAGTGCAGGAGAATTCGACCCATTGTAAACTTAAAAATCAACCATCAAATTGACACACTGTGGGGGCACACTAATCCATTATAACCAAAACTTAAAAAACCCCCAAATCGAGATGAGAGCCAATGAGTTGGCCTCGGTGGGATTCGAGCCACGAGTAGAGAAATTATGAATAATAATGATGGGTGGCCGGATGGCGACCCTAATTTACTTCCCTACATGCACAAGGTAGCAAGGAACATTGATAGGTTTATTGTGGGGGCGTGGGGCTCCGAACAATGAGAATGCCTCTGAGGTCTGGCTCAAAAATTCCAGTTTGGTTTGATGCCGCGGTAAATCGATTTTCTGAAGGTTCAAGGGTGTTTACGAAAGGAATGCTCCAGTTCCAATTCACCTCTCAGTCAACAAGTGCTTATTGCGAGTATGTCCTTTTTCATTTTCTCTAAGCACACCCTTCCTATTCTGGTTAGCTGTGACTGCCTAAATTTTAAGATGGTTGTTTCTAAGTTGATGAGTTGAAAAAGTTACATGGGCTCCTGGGATGTACGTGAGGAAAGAAATTACGATTTTGATAAAAGGTCCCCGCACCTTTGTAGTCTTTCTGTTTATTATGGCATTATGCTTTCTCTGATAGCTATGAATTCTGCAAATGATTATGGTGCTTTAGTCTGTGTCTTTGGTTTATGGGTTTTCCCTCAATTAGTTACCTTATAGATAAACCATTTTCTTGGATCGGTATGGGGAAAATGGAAGAGGAATTCCCATGAATGGTCAGTAGCCCTGACCTCAAGGGGGTCTTGTGCACTGAAGGAAAAATATGGTGGACTGTTGCATCGGGGGTGGGTTAGCTCCGTGAGGAATACTATGTTTTATGAGTCTCTTGCTTACTATCATATTGTATTATTTATTTTTACATTACATGGCTACATTTCTTCTGGTCTCATAAGGCTACCGTGCCACAATGTCTCTGTGAGTTGGTTTCCAGTTGGACGAGCTCTTGGGTGACAATATTTGTGGTACTCAAACTCTGGTTTTGTGTGCTCTTGCGTGGTGTTGTGGCTCATTTGCATTTACCTTTGAAATATTTTTCAAAACACCAAAAAACACATATATGATAGAAAATGTAAAATTTTGTGTGTCATAGAAGAATTTTGATTTATATATTGGTACATTAAAATTACATGATGAGATGTGAAGGTGGGTCGAGTCAGGCACATTCTCGTGCAAAAAAATTTAAGAGCTGGACCGATGGGCGCGTTCAGAGCATTGCACACCGAACAGGGTCGAGTTGGGCTCATTCGCAAGCTCAGGAGGGACCAACGCGACAGGACACTGGATAAGTTCAGGAGGGTTATGTTGGGATCACGATTTCCATTAGACCAAAACCCACAGGTATTAGCCTTCGCTACAATCGCCAGAGTTAGGATCCACGAGAGGCGGTTAGTCCATGTCGCGAAACACACGGGGAGCGTTGAACTCAATTTCCAACAATCTCCCCCCCAACGCGAGCCGAGTGAGTTTCGAACTCGAGACTTGTCGCCTTGATACCACTTGTTGGGATCACAATTTCCGTTATACCAAAAACCTTAGGTGTTAGTCTCCGCTACAATCGCCAGAGTTAGGATCCACGAGAGGCGGTTAGTCCATGTCGTGAAACACACGGGGAGCGTTGAACTCAATTTCCAACAGGTTACACCATGGAGAAAAAAAACTAATTTACCAAAGGCGGAGAAAGGGTGCATTTACCTTGAACACTTAAGAAAGTTGGAGGAGGTGCAAAGGGAAAAACGGACGGTCAGGATCAAAGCGCAGAATTGGAGCGAAGAGATAGACGGCGGAGATCAAATCACAAACTTCCAATCACAAGTTTTAAAGAATAAGTGCAGAGGTAGATTTTAAAAGCGCCGAAGTGCGATATGCGATGCGGTGAGGCCCGATCGCAAATCAAAAATTTTAAAGAATAAGTGCAGAGGTAAATGTTAAATTCATGAAAGTGCAATATGCGATGTGGTGGGGCCAAATCGCAAACTGCCAATCACAAATTTTAAAGAATAAGTGCAGAGGTAAATGTTAAATGCACCAAAGTGCGATATGCGATGGGGTGGGGCCTGATCCAAAATGCGATGTGCGAGTGGATGCAACGCGGTTTCAAAGGTGAATTACAAAGGTTTTCAGATCCAGAAGTAAGTCATTTTCGTGTGTTAAACCGTGTCGGAGGAAGAAAATAGCGTTATAACATGAAATTGGTGAAATTCCTTGGAAATGAAGTGTTGTGGAGGTAAATCCCCTCTGCGGAAAGAGGCGATCCCTACTAGCCCAGATCGGGTCTAGCAACAATCGTATCACGCTAAGGCGCAGGTTCCTAATTACAATAAACCAACTTGCGAAGAAGGCCTACCTCAAGTCCAACGCTATTGTTCGTAGAGAAGATGATGTTCCCGTTCCCTTGCTCCAGCAGATCATAATCCTCTCGCTCGCCGCGATCGAACACCCGCACACACAAGAAAAATGACAAACACAAGCGTAAAACCTGATATATGTGCAATTATGCATTAGTCAGAGAAGACACAACTCATGATCATAATGAACAATACGAGTGGAACCATAACCAATAGTCGCTTATCATTAATTCATCAAAGGAAAATACAACCAGGCTCTGACGCTGAACCTTCCTTCGGCTGGTTGTCAGCAGAATACGTCTCAGTAAAGCTTTTCGGGAATGGGGACAAGCCTCTCTCTTCGATCGTCAAACTCCTTGCTATGGATTTGGCACTATGAGGACTATCAAATCTCTTGCAACATTCTTTAGGCTATGAAGGCTCTTGGAGATTCTTGGAGACTAGCTTGCAAAGGGAAATGTCAAGCTTATATAGATGGTGGAAGGGGATTTGGGATCCCTACAATCATGGGATTGGCCCTATCCTCAAGGAAGCTTCCATGAGAGGTGGAAAACTACTTCCTCTACATGGAAATCCAGAGCCAAACGTCCCAACTTAATTTAGAGACCAGTTCAGGAGTTGGTTAAAGTCAATCTTCCGCCATTTATTTTTAAAAAACACCCTTTATTAAGCCTGGTGTGAGTGCGACTCTGAGACAGAGCGCCAATTGGCATGCCCTCTTTGAATAATTTCCCCCATTGGCGCGGGTATAACACAGGCTAGTCACGCCAAGTATGAAAAGGCTATTTTTAGGGTTTTTCACAAGGATATATCTTCAGGGAAATGAAATTCCATGTCTAGGGGAATGCCATGAAAGTGTTTTCAAGTCATGTCACTGCTCACAGGTCACGAAATGAGCCCTCCAATGTGCAGGATGGGGAATTGCAGGGACGGTGAAAAATTTCTATGTAATAGATGCCCCCTAAAGCATGAGGCCCGAAAAAGAGAGAGGGGTGAAATGCTTTACGAGAACGTGTCCAACCGAAAACACCGCCGTCGGAAAACCTGCGTAGAGAAGTACAACTGATATCTCAAATACATGATATATGTGGTATGGGCGCAACCATCCATGACAGAGTATACAATAATCCAGATCCAAGGTATGGACGCAGCCATCCAGTGAGGATCGATAAATAGGCTCAGGTATGGTCGCAGCCATCCAATGAATGAGTCACGTAACTAATCATAATAATCCACAAAATCACAGCCTAGATTCTAAACAGACAAAATCCAGGGTCTTGCGCTCCATCTCGACCCGAAAAAAGTACAAGTTCAAGCATGCGAATAAGTGAGCTGAAGTCGAACATGCAAGAACATCGTCTGATTACCAGTCAATGATGAAAGCTGTTAACATACGCGAGAGGTACCACCAATAATGACACTGGTACTCAAGGTACTATAGGTAAAATATACGGCATGTGAATCAGTGAGCTGGCGTCGAACACCCGTAGAATCACTCGATCGGAGGCCAATGATGAAAACCTCGCGTCGAACGCAAAGAACCTTCCATTGAGGCATGCAGGCTCCTAGGTACCAGAAGGGAGTCTCTAGATCAGCTTCCTGGATAATGAGCTGAAGTCGAAAGGAAGTGACCTTGATCGAAGGTGGGCCATACTGTTTCCCACATCATCGACGCGAGACAGAGGAAATTAATGCTTGTGAATCAGGATCAGATGAGAATCAGAGGAAGGTTGAAATTCTGCAGAGGTCAACTTCTCTTGAACATATCGGCGACACGACAGTGGATTTGCCAGTATTTGACATCAAAATACAAGGCAAATATTAGATGAGAGGTCAAAAGTGATTACCCAAACCCACGGAGGCAAGTGGAAAAACGAGATGAGATGTCCCCAACCTGACACGAATGCAGACAAGTGCCATGTTCAAGAGCGACATACTGCCGACATGACAATGATGCTGGTTCCATTTTCCCTCGCCATTTCTGGCGAGTACCTCTTTATTTTTGCACAACCTTGAAGAGGATACCATATGCTTGTCATATAAGTCCGTCCTTCAGACGAATCCATCCTAGTACATTTAACGAGCCCTAGGAAGGAAAAACTCGAATATCGTCATTTCGACTGGATCCGATGTCATCAGGGTTTAACGAGCTTGACAAAGGAAGAACTAGGCGTCTTTTCATGTTTAGAGAGTTTGAAAAGACAACGGAAAAGTAAACTCCAACAGTCCATTTTCGTAAATATTTCCTCAGACCCGAAAAGGTAGAAAACTATGTCTGAGAAAACCTCCTAGTCGTAATAGGCTAGGGTATTCCTTTTTCGTAAATAATCTATCCCAGCCCGAAAAAGGGGTCAACGTATACTGGGTAGATGTCGTTTCGTGACCGCTTTAACGAGATCAAAACGACAAGCGACTTGGCAATCTTTTCATGTTTAGAGAGTCAGAAAAGAGCTGAAAGATGACTCTTCCTGGAGGAACGAGTGGTATAAAGGGTAGCAACTAGTTCTGGTGATGGTGGAACTGCTCAGAACAAGTAAAGGTTAAGAGGCTGGCTAACAAGACCACTCATCGCAGCGGTTCCTCAGGAATGGGTAAAACAATCAAGTGAAGGCATATGATCGGCCAAGCAGATAATGACGATGGAGTGAGAAAACCAAGGCTCATCTGGCAAAAAAAGGCTGATAAAAATGGCAATCACAAGAGGTAAAATGGGAAAGGTTTCATTTTTACACAAGCTTGAAATCAGGAAACTCTGCTTGAAGTTGGTTTCATTTTTACACAATCTTGAAACAAAGATAAACTATGCTTGAATCCAGTTTCATTTTTACAAAATCTTGAAACGAAAACAAACTATGTTTGAAAAAGTAAGCATGCCCCCTAGCATGGTGACTCAATTCGAGGTGCATGCCCCCCAAGCTTCAATCCATATGAAAGGCAGATGGAGTGAAGGTTCAAGTTACGAGATCAAGAGAAAGACTCGACTGGGATTTTACTAGATCTTATCAAAGACTCGAATTGAACGGGAAAGTGTTTCATTGTTTTAACGAGGTTGACACATTAAAAGAACTATCCTCAGGACACCATGTTTCATGGTTTAAGGAGCTTGACACAAGAAAACGAACTATGCTCCGACCAACTTGTTTCATTTTTTAGGGAGCTTGACACAAGAAAACGAATTGTGCTATGACAGACCTTGTTTCATTTTTTAAGGAGCTTGACACTAGACAAGGAACTCTGTTGCAACAACCTTGTTTCATTTTTTAAGGAGCTTGACACAAGGAAACGAACTGTGCTTCGACAGACCTTGTTTCATTTTTTAAGGAGCTTGACACAAGACAAGGAACTCTACTCCAACAACCTTGTTTCATTTTTTAAGGAGCTTGGCACAAGAAGAGGAACTATGCTCTGACAACCTCATCATAATGAACAGGAAGTCATCGCGTCCAAGAGTTCCACTCCCGATGGAAGGAAAACATCCTGGAAGTCAGGACCCAATGCCCCCAGCACCTGATGCACAACGGCACTATTAATGAGTACAGGCACGGGGTAGGTAGCCACATAGTTGACCTGCGGTGGGGCAGATACAACGGGTGGATAAAAACCAGGAAGGAATGATGGCGGGCCCGCTGCCACATCAGGACCAAAGAACGAAAGCTGATCAATGGTGACGATCCATCCTTCATGTGGAAAACATACCACACAAAAAGGGAGGAGACAAGCGCTCCCGTGGCATAGGTGTATTCGTGCCCCAAGAGCAGATTGAAATCCAAGGGGCCTGGAACAACAACCACGTCCATATGGACGGTTTTACCACCCAAATTAACAGGTAACCTTGGAAGGATCCCTAATGGTTGACTCGTTCTTCTGTTAAATGCCAACAAATTCTGTGTAACAGGCGCAAGCGGCGGCGAGTCAAAAGCTTGCCAAGTAGTTGAGGATAGAATGCTAACAGACGCGCCTTCGTCTATAATGGTGATGGGTACAACCAGACCAAAAGCTTGTACTGTGATCTCGAAAGGCACATAAGACGGAAGGCGGTATCCTGTTAATCGATTCCAATCAAAGGAAGTGACCAAACTACTTGGAGGGGTTACCATTGAATCGAGATGGTCTTCCCCTGGTGTTACGAAAAAATGAGCTTCCTCCACGACCTCCATCTCGAAGGTGGGAGGAGTATCCTCCGGGACCTCCATCATGGGAGGCGGAGGAGCAGATTCTTGAGGTATAGGGACAAGAGAATATTTCTCCAAGTCCGAGGAATCTGAAGAAACAAGAATAACCTGAGGGATGTGAGATCCACTCTCCACAGAAAAGACTTGGTGCACCGTAGACGGGGCCAGCTCAAACAATCCCACGACCAATGGTTGGTCGGGAACGGATTCCTGAATTTTAATTTCTAGTGGGGCGGGATTGACCAAGGATGACTCTTGACCAATCGTAGGATCAACTGGTGGAGGACTCAAAGAAAGCCGTTTATAACCAGCTGGAAGGCATGGTGTAGAAACGGTTGAGTTGTCCAAGACTCTCTTGGCTTCATCCATGTGCGGACAAAGGTGAATGGCATGGTGCCCTTTACACAACTTACAAGGATTGGTATTCTTACCCTACTTCTTAAGAGTCTTACCAGTACCAGTTGAAGAGGTGCCCCCAACTTGACTCCCAGAAGCCAAAGGCAACGACGGACAACCGTTGGACCATAATTCGAGCACCTTGGGAATTCCAGGGCAGTCTCGAAGAAGATGGTCTCCTGTGCACAACATGTAAGGGAACTTGACTTTCCGTAGAGGGTTGGGAGGTCTATCAAGAGGAGATGTTTCAGAAGCAGTAGCTGCAACTTTAGCCTCTCGCTTATCATACTTCTTCTTCTTTGTCTTCTTCTTCTTCTTCTTAGCCACCTGGTTACTCGAATCCAGACTTTCACCAGGCGAAGTAGAAGAGGAGGACGCAGAAACAGGCGAAGAAGGGGAGAGGTCCACCTTAGAATCAACATGATGTTTTTCAGGCGGAGGAACTGATTGAACAGTAGCTGAGACATTCGGGACCACAGAGGTTGAAAAAAACCAAACGGGAAACCCAACAGTTAACCCAGGAAGGGACAACGTTGCCATATAAGGAGCACCAACATTCCCAAAAGGAGGAAAAGGACCAGGATTCCCATCGGAGGGGATTCCTTGGTTGGTGAACTTCGGAAAATTTTCCATCGAAACAGCTTAAGACCACACACAGGCTAAAAACCAAGGCACACAATCAAACGACCAACAAGAAAACTCTAACAGGGCGTGTGATTGCGGGTGATTTATTTTACGACATTGAAACTTAGAAACTTCACCGTTTCATGTTTTAAGAGTCGAGAAACAGATGAAATATGACTCTATCTCTTTCAGTTTTGACGCAAGCGTGTTAGGACAAGCGCTTGGTGATATTTTCAAATTTAAGGAGTCAGATAAGATCAAAATGACTGCTCAGGAGTGCTAGGAAAAGGGTGTACCAAATAACCATGAACTGCAATATACACCTTGGTTTCAAAATGAAAGAGAAATCAACCAAGGACTTAACGTACGTGCAAGAAATCTCCCCGAATGCTGTGTCCGATGTATCACGGGTATAGGGCAGCAGACTCAGCTTCCTATGGATAAAGGATAGAAACCTAGTGGGGTCTCCCTTTATATACGCGACGGTATGAGGAGCACAAGTCCGTACTAGTGTTGTCTAAAGCCAAGAGGCGAATGACAGCTACCTGGTTTAAAGATTCCGGAACACGTCTCTAGCCTAGACCTCTAAATGTTTTGTTAATGTTTCAATGTTGCCTTAGTGTAAATTGAATAAATTTTAATGTTTATCTTCAATTATGTTTCAGTTTCAAGGCCCTACCGTATGTCATCTGAAAATCTCCTATATGCAGCTATATGAGAAAATAAAACTTTCAATTCGATGAATGCTATCTAGGGAAGGGAAGAGCTTCAAACAATGATGCAACAAACAACACCACTGAAAACGAAAATTTTTCCAAACTCGATGACTTTCACTATCCAAAAGTAATTTCAAACATTCAACGATGTGAATAATGCAATGTAATCTATGCAAAATCCTCTTTTCCGAAAACTATGCAAATGTAATCTATGCACAATTTCCTTTTTTCCTTTTCAAATTATAAGAATGCACTCAATGCATTTTTCGATGAAATGAGAATCTACTTAATGCATGATTTTAATAAAAGAGAATGCAATCAAAGCGATTTCTAGTTTTCAATCATTAAACAATGTAATCTAAGTTCAATGATGGATCTCAAAAAAAAATACTTTTCAATGCAATGTGATATAATGCATTTTAACGAAAAACAAACTATGAGATGAAAACTAAAAGAACGCAAATCTCCTTAATGAAGGATGAATGCAAAAGAGATGTAAACAAACACTAAGAATGCGATCGTTTTTTCAAAAACTTTGTCACGAAATCCCTCAAAAGGCGGCAAGACATATGAAGTAAAACACAAAGAGGACTTCCAAAGCAAGAGATCAAAACAAGGCATTCATTCCCTTTTACATCAAACAATCATGGAAATAAGACATTTCAAAAAATGAGAAATGTAATCTATGCTCATACAGTGAAAAGATCGGAAGGGAAAGAGACACTGGTGAAGGATTTAGGGAAAAAATATCAATTTTCACACACCCTGAAATTGGCACGACTTTATCATTGACAACTAGCGCCAACTGGTGCGACTTGCTCACTGAAAACTAGCGCCAATGGAAAATTGGCGCAGGTTGCTAACTGACAACAAGCGCCAACGCCTGAAAATGAAAAAACAAATAATTTTTCCCAACCAAGACCAGACTCACCACTTCAAGCAGAATCTCCAAGACTCAAATGAACCATGTAATCTAGGCTCAAAGCGAGAAAAATATGAATTCGAATGAAGAAGAAGCCAATCTCTCAAATAATGTAATAAAATGATAAAAAACCACTGAACGAATGCAGAGAAGCGATCAGAAGGTTGAGTGAACAGATAGAAACCAAAAACTCCCACGGGAGGCTCGACACATTATAACACCTAGATGCCCTAGGGCTAGAATGTAAAATTGATAGAAACGAGAAAACAACCAAAGGAAGGAGGTCTCAGTCAGTCAAACAAGGCTCCAGAACACTCAAGCAGTAGAAAAAATAAGACCAAACACCCAGATCAGTATCAGAAGGCTCAAAACACAGTAAACCCTAGCACCTTACAGTATTGGCGTGACTGTAAGGCTGAAACTAGCGCCATAATAGAATTGGCGCGAGTAATACACTGACAACATGTGCCAGTGGGCGTGACTGTCACACTGAAAAGCGCGCTATTCGAGTTTACTAGGAAAAAATAAAAAATAAGCAATCCAAGAAGTAGACCAGTGATGTTGGGGCTTAAACTAAAAGCCAAAGACATGAAAAGAACCAGCTAAAAGAGCTGATCAAGCAAGAAAAGTCAAGAATCGACCGAAAGACAAGACAATAGTCCAAGTGTTCAGTTCTTAAACTAAACCGGAGATTGACTGAAGCAGCGTTCATCTACTTTCGCTAATGCAAAGCAAGAGCGTTTCGAAGGCTATCTGGCTAACTTCAAGCTCCGTCTGTAGTTTATAAAGCAAACAACAAGCTAACTCCCCAGTGGAGTCGCCAATTTGTTGTGGAGGTAAATCCCCTCTGCGGACAGAGGCGATCCCTACTAGCCCAGATCGGGTCTAGCAACAATCGTATCACGCTAAGGCGCAGGTTCCTAATTATAATAAACCAACTTGCGAAGAAGGCCTACCTCAAGTCCAACACTATTTTTCGTAGAGAAGATGATGTTCCCGTTCCCTTGCTCCAGCAAATCACAATCCTCTCGTTCGACACGATCGAACACCCGCACACACAAGAAACACGACAAACACAAGCGTAAAACCCGATATACGTGCAATTATGCATCAGTCATAGAAGACACAACTCATGATCATAATGAACAATTCGAGTGGAACCATAACCAATAGTCGCTTATCATTAATTCATCAAAGGAAAATACAACCAGGTTCTGACGCTAAACCTTCCTTCGACGGGTCGTCAGCGGAATACGTCTCAGTAAAGCTTGTCGGGAATGGGGACAAGCCTCTCTCTTCGATCGTCAATCTCCTTGCTATGGATTTGGCACTATGAGGACTATCAAAGCTCTTGCAGCATTCTTTAGGCTATGAAGGCTCTTGGAGATTCTTGGAGACTAGATTGCAAAGGGAAATGGCAAGCTTATATAGATGGTGGAAGGGGAGTTGGGATCCCTACAATCATGGGATTGGCCCTATCCTCAAGGAAGCTTCCATGAGAGGTGGCAAACTACTTCCTCTACATGGAAATCCGGAGCCAAACGTCCCAACTTAATTTAGAGACCAGTTCAGGAGTTGGTTAAAGTCAATCTTCCGCCATTTATTTTTAAAAAACACCCTTTATTAAGCCTGGCGCGAGTGCGACTCTGAGACATAGCGCCAATTGGCACGCCCTCTTTGAATAATTTCCCCTATTGGCGCGGGTATAACACAGGCTAGTCGCGCCAAGGATGAAAAGGATATTTTTAGGGTTTTTCACAAGGAGATGTCTTCAGGGAAATGAAATTCCATGTCTAGGGGAATGCCATGAAAGTGTTTTCAAGTCATGTCACTGCTCACAGGTCACAGAATGAGCCCTCCAATGTGCGGGATGGGGAATTGCAGGGACAGTGACAAATTGCTGTGTAACATGAAGAAATAGACAGAACATGGCAGAAAAACTCGAGTAAGTGACCCGACGCAAAACAAAGGAGAAGAGGCAGAGTCGGGTAGCAGGTGATACGAGTGACAACGTTTGAAAGCACAGGGGCATAGGCAGAGTCAGGCAGAAAAGCGTATAGCGGCATCGTTACGAGTAGGACAATTGGATCAAGTCAGGCATGGAGGCGCTGTTACAGAGCTATGTAACCACTGCATCACGACCAGAAAGGCCACTTTGGCACTTTGGGAGGATGCATCAGCAACATCAGATTCAACAAAACGAAGTGTATTTCCAAGTTTCTATTTGTTTTCTTGTTATAATTGCATGAGTAATCTTAACAGTTTAGGAAGCCGAATAGTTTAAGAAGTTTAGCAGTTACAAACTACTCTGATGTATTTAAGGAGATAGAAATAAAGAAAAAGGGTTTCGAGTTTTGGACCTCTGGATGACTGTTCGTTTATGACTGAATTCTCTTAGAAATTAATGAAAGAAGATCAAGTTTCCTACACCTGTTGATGTTGATACGTATTTTCTGTTTTTCTCTATGGCTATTCCTCTTTGAAAGAAGTGAAGTAATGTAGCAGCCAGTCTCTTAATTACATTTGTGAATAACAGTTAAATAACCTTAATTTGAACTCCTTCACCTCATCTCTTCTCTCTTCATAAACTCCTGATAGAACATTAAAGTGATAGATTCTATGTTTACAACATACTATTTTAAGTTCTCTCCTCCTTCACAAATTTCCTCTGAAACTTAAAAGTGGTAGATTCTGTGTTTTCAACATATCATTTTGATTTTCTCTTACAGTTATTATTTTCGTTCCATTCAAATATCAACTGTTTATGGCATTGTGAAGGCTTTCATTATATCATATTATTGAGGGTATTAAGTAACTAAATTCCAAGGGTGTTAAACAAAGTCCATTTGATATGGTAATTGTGACATACATTTATAAAATTTCTTAAGCATTGATTCCTTACCACAACCAAGGGACTGTTTCTTGAGATACAACATTTTTTGGTGCTGTTGCCAAGGACAAAGAAACAAAGTTTATTTTCCTTAGGTTTTTCGCATTATTTCCTCTGGTTTTTCAGTGAGGAGGAAATATTCAGCTGTGTTTGTTATTTTCAAAATTATGGCTTCCAAAAGGGCTCACATGAGGTCAGATACCTCATAGCAAATAGTCCCTACTTTTCCAAATCTAGAAATATTGGTTTTTAAAAAGGCTCAGAAACCCGAAACTCCTTTCATACGTGATCTTACATTGCTTGCTCCTGGCAGTAATTCTCATAACCCTTTTTTTGAAGATATTTCCAAGTAACTCCCTTTCTTGGAACAAGATACCCCTTCCACACCCATTTATTTTCAAGAACCTCAGTTAGAAGAAAATTCCTTCGATTCTATTTCTTTTACCTCCACTCAAGCTCAACCAAATATAGTTTCTGGTCCCTATGATATTATCCATTAGCCTACCCCCATATCAGTTTTACCTCCACCTTCATTCACTTTCACAGTAGGTTCATCAACCTCAACCACCCAAGGAGCAGTTAGCCTAGTCATTAATATGGCAACACCAACTTTCTTAACGGATAGATATGCACCACTAAATATTCCGCAGCCAATGAATGCTAGGCCTCAAATTACTTCCTCATTTCACTGGAGAAGATTAAGTAACTGTAGAACAAAATTTTTCCTTGTTTTTCACTTTTACGGAGTATTTAAATGTAGAACATCTTGATGTTGTGATGAGACTATTTGTGCAACCTCTAAGTGGAGAGGCTAGGAAGTGGTTCAAAGGTTTACCAAATGGTTCCATAAATGACTGGGAAGAGTTAGAAACTCAATTCACTCAGAGATGGGGAGAGAAGAGAGATCATGGTTACTCATTGACAGAGTTTAATGCGATTAAAAGAAATCCCAATGAAAACATTTCTAAGTTTATAAAAAGATTCAACAAATTAAACAATAGTTTACCTGCAGAGATGAAGCCCCCGTTATAGGATAAAAGGTAGTTTTTTTTGGGGGTTTTGAAGCTGATTTTAGCTTTACATTGAGAGAGATAAGAGCCCCTACTCTTGAGAAGATATAGACATATGCTTTAGATATTGAAGCTAATATGACTGTAGCTGGAAAGGGAAAAGGGAAACAACCAGCTCAAGATAAGGGGAAAGAAAAAGAATAATCATCGCAAGAACTGAGGATAGAAGATATGGAAAGGGTGATAAAAAATATAACAAATAAGCTATCTAAGATAGAATTGGGAAATAAAAACTCCCAAAGGAACGTAAAACAAAATCGAGGGGGTTTCAACCCTCAATTCAGAAGACATCCCCTGCAAATTTTGCAGAGGGAAAGAAGAGATCAAGACTAGGTTCAAGCACTGATGTATATAGAAGCATCACCCGCAGAGCCAAAAGAATATCACCAAAGGGAGGCTGAGGATCAGGTATCTGCTATGTATGCAGTAGAAGAGGATGAAGAGGAAGACTACGAGGGAGAATATGCTGAAGCCGAAGTATCTTTTGATCAAGATGAGATGGATGAATATTGTAGACAATTCACAGACTTCATGCAAGCTAAGTTACATAAAAATTATGATTTAAGGTCTAGAAAGAGATCTAGAGTGTAGAATAATGCAGGTGAAAAACAAGGTTCCATTCCTCCTCCAATGGTGAATCCACAACAAAAGGACCCTGTGAAACAGGTCAGTAATGGGAAACAACCTACAAAATCACTTAAGAGAAAAAATGTGCAACAAGCTGAATCTTCCCAGGACAAATCAATTGACACTAATATTTTGGAGAGAGTTGTTCCTGTACCCTAACAAGCGGAAAATTATAGAAAGAGTGAAGAGGAACCTAAAAAATTTGTTAAGAAAAATCATGCCTTGAATTTGGCCAAAGAGTTGGAGAAGGTTAAAATTCAGGTACCTCTTCTAGAATTGACTAAAATGCTAGCTTACAAGAAAGAAATTTTAGAGTTTATTAATCTCACACAGGTGGAAGATATAAGTGACATGGTGAACCTACAAGAAGAAAATCCAATGGTCACCTTTGGCCCTCATGTAGAAGAAGTAGATCCTTCTGTTCCACCCTTCTATATTTCTCTGTTGCTTCATGATTTTACTACATAATTGCATGCTAGACTTGGGAGCGTCCCATAACCTCATGCCATTGTCTGTTATGAAGGAGATTAACCTACAAATTACCAAGCCATATAGGGATTTGTATTCATTTTATTCCAAAAGGGTGAAATGTGTTGGGTTGATTAAAGATGTATTAGTTTCGTTGGAACAAATCCCAGCGAAGAGTATCGTCATGGATGTAGTGGTTGTTGACATCCCAGCCAAGTTTGGAATGCTCCTATCAAGGTCTTGGGGAGCTAAGTTGGGAGGTGTGATAAAGTTAGATTTAACTTATTCTATCATTCTGGTTTTTAATGGGGAAGAGAGGAGATTGTACAAGGAAACAAGGTTTGTGAAGACCACCTCTAAGAAAGATGCAGGAAATTCCCCTATTTATATTCAAGGAACATAAGATTTTTCTTTCTTTAGGTTGCATGAAGATGCAGAATTTGCTGAAGACACAGGGAAGCATCTCTCTTCAGTATTTGTAATTAACGATCTGCACTCAAAGAATATTTGGAAGTGCTACTTTGATGGCTCCTACTCGAAGGAAGGTGCAAGTGCCGGATTATTGCTAATATCAATGGAAGGTAACCTCATGCCATTCTCTTTTAAACTAGAATTTGATTCGACAAAAAATGTGGCTGAATATGAGGCCTTAATCTCAAGCCTTCAAGTTTCTAAATAGATGGGGGTTCAATGTATTTCAATTATGGTGACTCTGAGTTGATAATAAGTCGGATCAAGAATCATTGTCAAAAAAATCATCCAAGATTAATATCGTACAGGAATGAAATTTGGGATCTGATAGAAAACTATTTTGAAGCCTTCAATCTTCAGTATATTCCGAGGGAAGAGAATTGATTGGCTGATTCTTTAGCAGTTGCAGCTAGCACCTTCAAAACTCCCATAAATCCTCGGCTAAGGTACAAAATTTAAGTTAGACATAGACCTTATATCCTTGAAAATGTGAAACATTGACAGGTGTTTGATGATGATGAAAAGATAAATCAGTTCCTGAAAATGATTGGAAACTTTGAACATGTTGAGATATACCAAGACGAAGAAAAAACAGAGCGAAGAACATAAATAAGAAACCTCAAGCAGTCAACAGGTGAAAAAAATATTATCCAATTGAAAGATAATGTGCTCTCTAAAGGGTTGGTTCCCCTTGAAAGATTGTTCGATGCTAATGATGCTGCTATTGATTCGAAGAAAAAACGTCAAGAAGAAGATATGGAATATTGTAATTTGGGAAATCAGCAAGTGCCCAAAATAGTGAAATTATTCAAAGGGGTTCCCAAAAAATACAAAGAAAGATAGATTAATCTTTTTAAGAAGTATATGGATGTGGTTGCCTGGTTGTATGAAGACCTGAAAACACATGAAAAAAGAATTATTCAACATAAGATTCCATTGAAGGAAGGGCTCAAACCACACATAAATAAGCTCAGATAGATCAATCCATTGTTGTTAGCTCCAATCGAAAAAGAAGTGAAGAAACTGTTGCAAGCGAAAATTGTAGTCCCTCTTCGATATTCAGTCTGGGTTTCCAATCTGGTCCCTGTAAGAAAGAAGAATGGAGAGATAAGACTGCGTGTATACTTCAAAAAATTGAACCAAGCATCTCTAAAATATAATTATCCTTTTCCGAAAATGGATTATGTCTTACAAAAGGTGACAGGATCTCACAAGTTGTCTATGGTCGACGAATTTTCTGGGTATAATCAGGTAGTAGTGGAAAAATAAGATCAGAAGAAGACTTCTTTCACTACACCCTGGGGCACCTTCATGTACACAAGGATGCCATTTGGCCTTATAAACACAGGTGAAACATTTCAGAGGGCCATGGACATAGCCTTCGTTGGTGACAAGTTTGTAGTTATATATCTAGATGATGTAACTGTTTTCTAGAGGTCAGATGATGAACACTTGGATCATTTGCAAAAAACGTCTCAAAAGTGCAGAAATTTTGGTCTGTCATTAAATCCAAATAAATCTTTATTTTCCTTAGAAGAAGGTAAGTTATTGGGTCACATAGTTTCTAAACAAGGAGTAAATATTGACCCAGAAAGGGTGGAAGCCATTCAGACTATTCCTTTACCTAGAAGAAATAAGGATATCCAGAGATTCCTAGGAAAAACAAACATTCTGAGGAGGTTTGTGCCTAATTATGCTGAGATCGTGTGAAGTATGATAGATATGTTGAGGAAAAATGCAGAAGTGAAATGGGATAAGGAAGCAATAGATGCATTTGTTAGAATAAAGGAATCACTGTAGGAAGCTCCAGTTCTGATTAGTACAGACTATCAAAAAGCCTTTCAGGTATTCTCATTTTCATCCCCCACTACTATTGCTGCTGTGTTGTTGCAGAAAAATGAAGACATTAAGGAGCATCCAGTTGCATTTTTCAGTAAAGTTCTCAGAGATGCTGAGCTTAGATACAAGATTCTGGATAAATAAGTATATGCTTTGGTCAAATAATTGAAAGCGTTCAGGACTTACATGTTGCAGTCCCAAATAAATTCTTATGTTCCTAATTCTTCTGTGAAAGACGTGCTGGTCCAAAGTGATGTTGAAGGAAAAAGGGGGAAGTGGATAACAAAAATCCAAGAGTATGATTTGGACATCAAATCCACCAAGCTGGTCAAGGGACGGGGTTTAGAGAAGTTGTTGACGGAGACAAATTTTCAAGCCTTGGGAATTAACAGTTGGTACTAGTGGATGGAGATGTTAATGTAGAAGGTCAAAGCAAGTCCAAAATAGGTATTAAATACAAATTTTTGTGCTCTGATTGGTATAAGGATAATGTGCTCTTCCTGTGTTTATTTTCCTGTCCAACTTCACTAAATAGAACAAAATGCAGAGCTCTCAAGCTCAAGTCTCAGCCATATGTTATCATAGAAGCAAAGATATACTGGAAAGATCCTGCTGGTATTTTGCTGTTATGTTTGACTGAAGGAGAATCTATTGAAGTCACCAAACAATATCATGAAAGTATGTGTGGAGGAAATTATAACTGGAAGGTCACTGCCCATTATATTCTCAAGTCAAAATTCTATTGGCCAAACCTGTTTGCAGATGTTTATAGAATAGTTAGAAGTTGTTAGAAGTGCCAGTTGTTTGCTGAAAATAAAAAAATGGCTCCATTACCTCTCATCCCTATATTTATTGAAGAGCCTTTCAGGCAAGGGGGATTGAATTTTATTGAAGAGATCAATCCACCATCAAGTGGATAGTTCAAGTAGAATTTTACTGTCACTGATTATTTTACAAAATGAGTTGAGGCAATATCCATGAAGAAGGCTAATGACCAAGTACTGGTGAAGTTTCTGGAGGAAAACATCTTCAGCAAATTCGGGTGTCCAGTCGAAATTGTGACTGATAATGCTCAGGTATTCAACTCTTCTCGTTTCATTAATTTCTGTCAAACATATAATGTAATCTTATCACATTCCACAACATATCATCCTCAAGAGAACAGATTGGCAGAGTCATCAAACAAGACATTGGTCAGGATCTTGAATAAGACAATTGCTAAAAATTAGAAGGATTGGGACATGAAGTTGAATTTTTTCCACTGGGCAGTTCGAGTCACTACCAAGAGATCTACTGTAAAGCCCCCCTATGAACTGATTTATGGAACTCAAGCATTTTTTCCTACTTAGCTGGCTAAACTAGTGATTTATTTCCTTCAAGAAGCTTAGGAAGAACCTAATGCTTTAGTAAGGAGATTGAACAAAATAATTGAATCAAGTGAAAACAGAAACAAAGTCAGGGATAGATTTATTACTTATCAGGAAAAGGTGAAGTCTATATTTGACAGAAAATAAAAATAAGTTCTCTTTCAAGCACTAGAAAATTTGGCGGAAATTTCGACGGCCAACTCGTCGCTATTCTGACACATAGTCGTCGCAAGAGCGACAGTTCGAGGGTGGGCAAAGCACGGTTTTCCATACCGTCACAGTTCCGACGCAATTAAAAAGTGTCACACTATCGACACTTTTTCCGTCGCTTCCAAACAAGCGTCAATCTTCCGAAGTTTCCCAATCCGTCGCACTTCCAACCTTTGTAAACTGTCGCACTTCCTACGAAATGTGGTCCGACGTTTTGAACGTTGCTCTTCCGACGTTTGTAAACTGTCACAATTACGACTAAATGTTTTCCGATGTTTTGAACGTCGCTCTTCCGACGTTTGTAAACTGTCGCAAGTTCGATGCAATGTGGTCCGACGTTTTGGACGTCGCTCTTCTGACGGTAGTAAACTGTCACGATTCCGACAAAATGTGGTTCGAATTTTTGGACCTCGCTCTTCTGATGTTTGTAAACTGTCACAATTCCGATGAAATGTGGTCCGACGTTTTGAACGTCGCTCGTCCGACGTTTTTATACTGTCGCTCTTTCGACGTTTTTAATCTGTCGCAATTCCGACGCTTACAAGGCGTCGGTATAGCGACAACGGGTTCAATTTAAAAAAAAATAAAAAATGAAACTTTAAAAGAGGAAAAATGCTGTTTTGAATATATTATATGAAGTAAAACAGTCCATGAAGTCTTTACATTTTCACATCTGAAGATTGGAACCCAAATATCCATCCAGAAAAGTGGAAGTCCCACCCAAGCAATGATAGAAAAATACCCCATGTCACATACAGGGACATGATATAAAACCCAGTAACGGTCCACATGGAGATTATCGACAATCTGAGAAAGCATCCAAATATGCCCGAGGCATCTATAAGAAAGTGAAATAGCAGTATGTAGAATAGTAAAGCAACAGATAGAGTACCGACGTCCATTGTTCCAAATGCAAATTAAAGTACCCAAAACCCTGCAACAGAGAAAAACGCTAATCATGTGAGGAGTGTGATATGTCCAAAATATAAAAAGACCATCAGACCATATCAATAAACCAGCAACATAGACCAGCATCGCTAGTTTTGAAGGCAGAGTGATAAACATTAATCATTTTTTCTTCACAAGAGAAAAAACGTTGTTTTGAATATATTATATGAAGTAAAACAGTCCATGAAGTCATTACATTTTCACATCTGAAGATTGGAACCCAAATATCCATCCAGAAAAGTGGAAGTCCCACCCCAGAAAATGATAGAAAAATACCTCATGTCACATACAGGGACATGATATAAAACCCAGTAACGGTCCACATGGAGATTATCGACAATCTGAGAAAGCATCCAAATATGCCCGAGGCATCTATAAGAAAGTGAAATAGCAGTGTGTAGAATAGTAAAGCAACAGATAGAGTACCGACGTCCATTGTTCCAAATACAAATTAAAGTACCCAAAATCCTGCAACAGAGAAAAACGCTAATCATGTGAGGAGAGTGATATGTCCAAAATATAAAAATACCATCAGACCATATCAATAAACCAGCAACATAGACCAGCATCGCTAGTTTTGAAGGCAGAGTGATAAACATTAATCATTTTTTTTTCACAAGAGAAAAAAACGTTGTTTTGAATATATTATATGAAGTAAAATAGTCCATGAAGTCATTACATTTTCACATCTGAAGATTGGAACCCAAATATCCATCCAGAAAAGTGGAAGTCCCACCCCAGACAATGATAGAAAAATACCCCATGTCACATACAGGGACATGATATAAAACCCAATAACGGTCCACATGGAGATTATCAAAAAATCTGAGAAAGCATCCAAATATGCCCGAGGCATATATAAGAAAGTGAAATAGCAGTATGTAGAATAGTAAAGAAACAGATAGAGTACCAACGTCCATTGTTCCAAATACAAATTAAAGAACCCAAAATCCTTGAACAGAGAAAAACGCTAATCATGTGAGGAGTGTTATAACCATCTGCAGAAACCCAGGCTTGCTTGATTCCAAAATTGGTAACCATCTGTTGCATCCGAGATGTAAGGTTCAGGCTCGCTTGTTTCCATTAGTATCCCGCTACAAAATCCACCTTGTTCATAGCAAAAAGGTTCCTGTACTAGATATACAAAGAAAGAGTATAATACGTAGACCATATAAACATGGCTTTGTATTTCAAAAAATAGGTTTAAAATAGAAACAGGGAAACATTTTTTTTTCTAATTAAAGTTAATCTATTAACAGTGGGAATAAAATTACACCGAAGTCAAAATCATTGCCCAGACTCATGGCAAATTTGTCATCAAAAAATCAAAAAATTAAGAAGACTGCCCTCATACGGGGAAACCAGTCTTGAACATTTAATTTACAGAATTCAAAAACATTACAAAGGTCTAGCACAGTAAAATAATCTAAAAGCAGCCCAATTAAGTGGGTCGCGAAGCAAGAAAAACAAATTAACCAAACTACTCCTCTGGATCCTCGACGATTCGGCACCATCCTTCGGAAGGTCCAGGATCGCTAGGTGCTATCTCCACATTCATGCCATGGCTCCCCTCCTGAAGGCCCGAATGCTGGCCGGATTTTTCCGAGCTCAGACCCGCCGGACGGGTGCATTCTTCCTCCGTTTGGGCCTCCTTGCGGAAAACCACAGTGATTGAAGATGTAAATCGTGGGCGGCTGAGAGAGAAATTAAAGGAAAATTGCGCAGTGCGCGTCGTGGGAGAAGGTGAACTAGCGGTGAGGAAACGAGGAGCAGGGGAATCCATACAGTGGCCAGATCCTACAACCCGACCCTGCCCACTCCTAGTATTTGGATAGCGACCTGCGTAATAATCACTGGACTGGCCGGAAGACAACTCGGTTGAGGGGCTGGAGGGAGTGCGCAGGAGTTGACCTCTAGTGCTCCCCCTGCGGCAACGCATCCTTTGACGCACGCGAGGCATGGGTGTAGTCTCACTAGCAGTGGGCACAAGAGGAGACGGAGAAGCAGAATTCCAAGAAACAGAGGAAGACAGACAAGGACCAGACCGAGAGAAATGAAGATATGCAGCAAGGTCTATGCAGCAGTTCAGCTGGCCACTTCTCCTTCTCGTCACAGTGAGCAGGCAGTGTAACCCAGCAACCGGCTCGTCTGAAAAACCATAGCGAAATGCCATTTTATCAATGCAATGCAATCGAAGGACGCTCGTCATAATTAATCTCTGATCATTAATGAGAGCCGAAGGCCGGATCATATTGGAGCATGCAGAATCGCTAACGGGAGTGGAGGTCCGATCTTGAATAGTGTTAAAATTTAATGTGATTTGATGTGAAAACCTTGGAACTTAATTGAACATCGTTAAATCTTAATGCGATTGATATGAAATCGCCACATCTATGTCCCATCGCCTTAAACGCCATCGAATGCACCCGCAGCCGGGAGCAGGGAAAGTTTTTATTGAGGACACGTGGCATAAATTGATTGGAGCGGATCTTTGTTTGGGCCACTCGCGCAGTGGAAATCCGGACCCGAAAAAGATTAGGGCGAATTTGATAAGAAATTCGCGTCACAACTCTCCCTCCATACGCTAGCCTAACTTCGGACCCGAAAAAGATTAGGGCGGAATTCATTTGGTTTTCGCGTCACAAAATTGGCCAACGTCAGCAGGCTATTTTGGAGTGCGAATTTGGTTTGAATTATGGTTTATCGCCGTTTGAAGTCCGGCGGGCTCGACTTAAGAACAATTTTGTTTGATCCCATCTTATAAAATTTGTGTTGGTTTTCTTTGATAATACACATATTTATAATAAATAATGGGAATACCACACTAAACATGTGGAAAAGTTATCTAAATTATTGAGAACAATCATTTTTATGTAAAAATATCCAAATGTGCTTTTGGGAAATAAGAATTCGAGTATTTGGTTCATATTTTTTTAAAGGAAGGAGTGAAGTTGGAGCCTCAAAAGATGCAATCTATTACAAAATGACCTATTCATAAGAAAATCAAGGTTCTTAGAAGATTTTTTAGACTTACATGATCAGTATGATGATAATTATGATAATTTCACAAAACAATCACTAGCTATTTTGAGGGATGAGATATTAGAACTTCAGCTTGATGGGGATTTTTTAAGAGCTTTATTTCTTCTTTTGAAATCAAGAAAATATTCTCCCAAACTGAAAATATGTGTTCTTGAGATAATTTCTGAAAATTATGAAAATGAAATTAAACTTTTGCATTCTCAAATTGAGTCATACAATTTCTGAAATCCTAAAGAATTCTTTGAAAATCTTCCTTCTCCTAAGCAAGAGGAAATTGTACTATCTTTTGACTTGCATATTGAGGATGATTATTCTTTCAAACACAAGACAGAATAAATAGTTTCAAGGCTTAATATTCAGAATACAACTGAGCAACCAGTCATTGAAGGCCTAGAAGTAAATAACATACATCATACTTTTATTGATCCTATATCAGATTATATGGAGAATATTTTTAGCCCAAATCTACAAACATGTTTTCTCTATAAGGATCAAATACATCAAAAGTGGCCTTTACACATCATATTATTTATTATAAAGGCACATGATCATAATATACTTCCAATTTTGATCACAAGCAATCAAGTTATCCATTTATTGTTACAACTACTTGATTGGCTTCATTGGCATTTTTGTATTACCTGATTCAATAAGATTTTTAGTAGATTGAGTAGGTAGATGAGTGCCAATAAGCTCAGAATTTTGAGCATTTTTTTTTAGTTTTCAATTTTCAGCTAGTTTTTCATTAAGTTGGTTTGAAAAATTTTGTGTGTTGTTTTAGTTTCAGATCAGATTTCAGTTTGTAGAAGACAGAAGACATTTACAGGTTCACCAAGGTCAATGGATGAGGACAACTTACTTGATGTTCTTGACTTTTCACCAGGAAAAGCCATCCCCAAGTGGAGCCAGTGTTAGACTCTTATACCAATAGGTGTCATATTTCATGATTGACTTGATGGGCTATGTAATATGTTCATACCTTTTCTTGTTGCAAAGGTTTTCCATATTATCAAAAAATAAAAAAAATTTAAAAAATGTAAAGAGGGTATACCCTAAAAGAAAAATCAAAGGGTAAAAAGAGTAAAAATGACCAAAAAAGTAAAATAAAATGAACCCCACCAAAATAAAGGCCAAGGAAAGTGTGCAAGTCTAAATGCCACTACTTTTTGCTCTTATGTAATAGATAAAATTGTGTGCAACTTGTATCCTATGCCACAATTTATGAATAGTCAAACAATTTAAGCTTGGCTATTTCATCTTTCAATTTCATGTTTTAGAGATAGAGAATAAAATCTAACCAAACTGTTTAATCTTGGCAGATAAGTAGATAGGTAGAGTAAATAAAAGGAGCTCAATAGCTTAATCTGAGCCCTTGGATGTAATAAGGTTAGACTTAGATAAATTTCTACATGTAAAAGAAAAGAAAGTGTGATAAGGGTTTGCCAGTCTAAGTGCACCCTAATAAAGAAGAAAAAATGGTAGAGTAAAGTAGGTAGGGTAGGTAGATGATGTTGCAGAATTGCATGTGATGGACAATGACTCTAAATGTGTTAATATTTACTTTCATCACAAAGTGCAAAGGCAGACACTATACTCGAAGAAATTCAAAGCAAAGAAAAGTCAAAGTTATTAACTTCCCTTCTCATCTTCCCCTAAAGATTTCACTAATTTCCCCTAAGTACTAAGGTATTTGAAAATTAGAGGGGCTCAAGGCATTTCCTTGAATTTTGGAGGGACTGGACCCTCGGCCCAATAATTGGAAAAGCCTAAGTACTTGAAGTCATTCTTCATAACATTCACTCATTTCTAAACATCTTTTCCTAAGTAAAATCCCATTTTACTTAGGAAAATTATGCATTATTTCATAAAAAACCCTCAAAATCACATTTTATTCCAAGTCTAAGTGATGAAGTGATTATAATGCAATTTGCTTTTAAATCTTCACTTTCTTAGTTATATTAATGTATTTTGAGTTCACATTGTCCCCTTGTCATATTAACATTGATTTTATGTATTAAATCCTTACAAAAATAACCTTCTCCTATTATATATAACTCCTTTTTATATAATATCCCCAAAAACTCATTAATAAATTTTAGCCAAAGTTATTTATTCCCACATGTTTAAATAAAAAACCCACTTTATGCCCCCTTTGGCTAAATATATCGTAATATTAATTTCCGCCCCCTATGGTAATTTGATTAATCTGATTTAATTATCATATAATAAAAGTATATTGAAAAAATAATTAAAACATGTTTTATTACGAGTTTTAATACAAAAATAATTCTTCCCCTGTGTATTTTAATTCCCCGACTCCCTTTCCCAAGGTTAAAACTATAAACGCTTTGTAAAATCCCCAATACCTCCCTTAACCGCTAACCTTGGTTAAATCATTTCCCGATCACTTTCTTGCATTTTTATAAACAAATTGATTTGTCCTCACGATTAATTAACTCCGCCAATCAGATTCCCCCCGATGAGATTAATTAACGTTTAATTGCGTCGGGCCCTCCATATTAAATCCCCATCACTTGCACGTCGCCATTGCCGTTCGATCAACCCATCTGAGATCAACGGTTATTAATGATATCGCTAGCCATCCGCGTCCGAACAATAACGCGCAATGGCCCAGCGGTTTTCAAACAGTTCCATGCCACACGTCAATCATTCTATGGAATCGCTCGCCCTCCCCCCAAAACCACTTTTCTCCAAAAGCGGTGCGATGGAAACTGCTTACCGCTTGCCTCCCGTGACTCATCCTCTGTACCTGCTGACATCATCCATTAAATAAATAAAAAAAACCCCGTCACCCTTTGGACTTTGTGAATAAAACAATTTTTCCCGCGTCATTTTCATTATTCTGTGAACGACCAAAGTCTCATGCAGAGAATTTCAAAAACAAACTGTCAAGCGCCATCAACTGTATTTTGCTGAAGACAATTGCATACCAGTAATCCAGAGTTCGTACGCCATAGCTTGTACCTGTTTAATCACTGTTCATCTCCCAAAAAACAGGTATTTACCCCAATTCCTGTTAAAACTCTGTGAAATCCTAGCTTTTGTTTTAAATTCCGCACGAAAGACAGAAACAGAGTTCAATTTGGTCTTGTTCAATCCCCAGAATTGTAAATTGCATTCCCAAAACTTGTAGTTGTGTTTGTTCTTCACAAAAACCTGAAATTCATTTATGAATCCACAAGAACCAGAAATGGAGGTTCCAGTGGCTCTGAACGTCGCACCTTTGAATGCCCCTCACAGAGATTTAGACTATCTGCCCCTAGCAGATAGAGATTTTCAAATTAAAGACCTCGTTCTTAGTGATAATCCTCTTCGAACCTTTTTCCACTGCAGAGATAACTTTATAAATGGTTATGATATTATTGGATTATGGGAATCCAATCTCCCCATGTATTTTATCCCCTCAGTCCATATTTTTCCTGAGTTAATTAATTACTACCATGCAAACTATGACCCCAATCAAAGAGCAGTTTTGTCCCTGAGTCAGAACATCCTTTTCCCAATCACTACTCAGTTGATAAATGAAATGCTGCAATTTCAACCTGGTCAAGCCCTCACTCCCCTGTCCATGGGAGAATTACTTGAAAAGTCTGCCAATTTGTCCCATGAAGAGTTAAATCGCATTTGTCAAACCTTCATGTTACCAGAGCATCAGCCCAAAGACCCTCCCCCTATGGTTATACTTTTTTCACTGATGTGGGCAGGCTTCTTCTGAATATGATATCCTTTATCATGGGTTTCAATACTAGTGAATATGTTGATCAATTAACCCTAGTATTGTTGTCTATATTTACCCCTGGACAGTCCCCTGCTGTTAAGTATGATTTTGCATCCTACATTGCTGATAAAATCCATGATCAGTTCATGAGATTTGAGAATGAAAAAGTGTTCAAATATTCTTCTGTTATATATCATCTCATGATTTATTACCAATCAGAAAGTTTCCCTTTCCATGTTTATAAACTTGATGCCAAAGGAAATCCTAGGTCTGTGATATTTTGGTCTGCCATCACCCATAATTCCTCTGATTCTCCTTAATCCTATAATGAGTTTATTGACCTATTTGTACACCTTGCAACCACTTTGTTAACAGGAGTTTCCCCTCCTAGAGTCAATAATGAAATCAAGAAAATTCTACAGCTCTCAAAACAATATAGGGTAGGTGACTGGTACTTGTATCAAAATCACACTGAGATCGGAATATATGGATGTGAATTGTGCCCATTCAAGTTGCCCAAATATGTCCCCATGAGACTCTTTTCACTAGAGTATTTCAGGCAGATGATTAACTCAGATATAGTTCATTTCTGCAATGCAAAGAAAAAGGCTCAACTCAGGATCAAAAGTCAATTAGGTCCCTTTGTTTGTAACTCTAGAGATGCTGGAAAGGAAGCATAAAGAATCTTAGAAGAATATCTCAGATTACAAATTTTTTTTTACTGGGTGCCTTATGACCCAAATAACTTTATCTGTGATAGAAGAATGAAAAATAAACTATCACCATACATTCATCACAAAATTCCAGAAATTGAACAATATGCCAATATGGATGAATGGATGGAAGGAACATTGGTAGAATAGGATAGTGAGCAGGTTAATGTTGAAAATGTAATGAAAGACCTTGAGAAAATACTTGACCTAGACTCTTTTCGACAGGTGCAGATACCAGGTATTGGTCCTTCTTCTGCAGGGACTTCTCAGCAAAATTTATAGGAGATCAGTGCATTGGCCATAATACAATCTAAAGGAAAAGAAAAGGAGCCTGACATACAAGTATTTGAAAAATTCACAATGATAGAGCAACCTGAGACTTCTAAAGAACAGGGTCAAGTACAAATTCCTCCTATTTAGATCAATGAGCCAGAAATTTCAATTTTACAAACTCCTATTAATATAGAAAAAGGCAAGAAGAGAGATGCTGAAGTTGCTACCCCTGTTGGTGGATCTTCAGAACAGCCTCATGCTAAAAGAAAAAAATTAAATCCTCTTCCAGAAGTAGATTTTGTTCAGGAAATTCCTGATAGCCAGAGAGAAGATTTGGATAGTCAACAAACAGGTACAGTCAGTGGGGCATCCAATACTTTACAGCGAAAAGAGCTGCAAAAGCAATAGAGTGTTGAAATATCTTCTTTCAAACCACCAGTTAAAGATGCAGGAGATATAAAGAAAACCTTTATCAATATAAAAGCCAGGAATGATCCACTAAGACTCTAGGTTTACAATTAGTATTTGAATATGGCTCCTAAGAATCAAGAAATATTGATGTCATCTTATGACATTCAGCAAGGCAAAACGATAATGAGTCACTTCAAACCAAAAGTGCAACATCCTCAAACAACTTCAGATTATATTAGAACAAATTTTGAAGTCTTAGCAAAGGATATTCATCCTTTAGATCAGATTGAGTTACATAAGCAGACTGGTGAAATGATCTATTCTACTCTGACCGATAAAGCAATGGCAACTCAGAAGTTACAGGATTCTTTGGAGAACACTAATGCACAATTGCAGCTTGAAAAAGCCTCTTCTCAGGCCAAAGACAACAGGATAAAGACATTGGAGGAAATAATCATTGGATTGGGTCACAATCCTAAAGATGCCAAAGGTATAGAGGCCCTAATCAAGAAAAAAGATGATGATATTGTAGCTTTGAGAAAGCAGTTGAAATTGCCAGCTTCAAGACATCCACAAACTGAAGAGATGATAAAGAAAAATTCTGAAGAAGAAATGATGGACTTGATTTTGAAACTGAATGAGAAACTAAATGAAACAGAAAAAGAGCTTGAACAGGCATTAAAGAACAAGTAGTCTACTATTCTAGCATCAACAACAGAGGCAATTACAGGTACAGGTACATCCACAACATGTCAGCCAACAGAGCTATCACAGGTAAATACTTCCAATTTGAGTTCTGAAGAATTAATAAAGTCAATGAATGAATTGAAACTTCAAGTAACAGAACTCCAGCACACAAAGTTATAGCTTATTAATTTAGAACAAATATATGATCTCTCAAAAATGAGTGTTGCTGATAAGACAAGAGAGGTCAAAAGATTAGAAAAATTGGTTAAAGCATTGGAAAAGGATCTCACATTGGAGAAACCTTTAAAGGAAATAAATGAAATTCTTTGGGACAACATTATCCAATCAATAAAGGATGTCTGGTCTTCAATTCAGATTATGTATGAACAAAATGATTTAGTCAAATTGGCTGTAGAAGAAGTTCAAAGTACAAGAGAAGAATTGGGAAATAGGCCCGAGGAAGCCAATCAACTCATACGGTTTCTAAACACTCAAACCAGACACCAACTTGTAGAACTTGGTATTCAGGACAGGACCGGAACAATTTTGGAAATAAAAAGAGTTTTTACTAAGAGAACCCTTATGTAGAATCTAGAACGAAGGTGCTCAGATATGCAAGAAGAAATCATTGCCTTCAGAGAAATATTTGATATTTTGTTGAAAAAAGGATTGCTCAGTCCTATAGTTTCAGAGGATAAACTAATGGACCTTGAAAGCTATGTTGAAAAATTGGACAAGTATGCTGACAATCAGGCCAATTCTTCAACCAGTACATCAAAAGCAACATTGCCAATAGGAAAAAATCTTCATGACAGATTGGAAAATTTATTTTATCTTGAGCATGAAGTAAAGCATTTGTTTCCAATTCAGCCTACCTTTTTCAGATATACTGAGGCTGATGAAACATTGAGAAAACTTCAACGGACCATAATACCAGAAGATAGATGGTGGGAAGAACTGTTGGAAATTTTGTAAAATTTATCCTTATATTAAATTTTGCCTATTTACTTTGATTTTATTACATCCTGCCACAAGCCTAAATGTTTTATGATTCTCCAAAGATTCTTGGAAAATAATGCTTTCCAAAAATGATGAATATTCTTTAGTATCCAATGAATCATGTGATTTTTGGCTTGGAAATCCATTTCCATTTTACTATAGGGATGCCTCCTTTGCTTTTCCTTTCCTTCTAGATAAAATGAAAGCATTTTTTCTAATATTTCCCAAGATACCAACAAGAATATAAGCTAGGGAATGCCAATATCTTGGTATGGACACTACTAAGGTTAATGTGCCACCCAAGGATAACCATATTGTGATTATTTTTCCCACTTTTTGATATGGAAAGAACCAATCTCCATACCTATAGTCATTAAATCTTAACATAAATCCCAAGTATTTGAAATGGGTGCACTTGGTTGATTGTTTTTTCTAACATATCTTCCAAATCATTGAAAGTGATGGTAGACTTGAGTAGGTTTAATTATATTCCAAGTGAAACCCAAAATGATTTTAGAGCTCTAATGAGTCTTCACATACTAGTCCTATCTACTATATCCTGCAAGAAATAGGATAACATCGTCCACCAATAGAAGGTGCGTAGACAATAGCATATGTAAATGTGTGAGTGATCAAAATAATAGCATTTCTTAATTTGTTTAGGCATGTATCTCTTGTTTTTCATCTTCCATATTCAAAAACTAATCACGGATTTGGGTGTTGATGCCATGTATATTCTAAATGGATTGGTATCCATACCTTTCTAGATGCCCCCACACTTGCGACCGGGTAAATTTTATTTTTTTAACATACTAGTTAAATAAATATTGTTGTAATATATTTTCTAATCTCTCTCTCTCTCTCTCTCTATATATATATATATATATATATATATATATTATTTTATATATAATTTTTTTAATTCTAAGTCATAGGCATAGCTACTGTAACTTTAACACCCAATTACTACAACTAGATACAAGAAATAGTTTTATGTAACCATTGTTGCAACCTTAAGTTACTGTTGTTGTTCCATTAATAAAATAAAATAATTCTCGTATAAAGGTTGTTGTCGTGTCTCTATGCGTAAACTTCAATATTTACAAGGACTTGCTACGTATAATGATCTCTTAATATATATACTTTCTTTCATATATAATATTTTTTATTCTAAGTCGCGGATATTGTATCCCCAAGCCACAACTCCTACAACCTCAAGCCATAGTTGGCGCAAATTTAACGCATAGTTACTGCAAATAGATACAAGAAAATGTTCTATGGAACCGTTGTTACAACCTTAAGTTACAACTATTGTTCCCTTATTCAAATAAAATAATTCCCGTATAAATATTGTTACCGTGTATCGATGCCTCAACTTCAATATTGACAAGTATTTTTCAGGTATAATAATATCTTTATATATATATATATATATATATATATATATATATATATATAATGTGTTTTATTCTAAGTCGCAAATGTTGCATCCCCAAGTCACAACTTCTGCAACCTCAAGCCACAGTTGTTGCAACTTTAATCCATAGTTACTGTAGTCGGATACAAGTAATTGTTTTATGGAACCATTGTTGCAACCTTAAGTTACAACTACTATTCCCTTACTCAAATAAAATAATTCTCGTATAAAGGTTGTTGTCATGTATTTGTGCCTCAACTTCAATATTTATAAGGACTTGTTAGGTATAATGGTCTCTTAATTCCCCATTGTTTTCAAAGTGAATATGGTTGATTGTAAATCCCACCATTTTCCTCTCACCATACTTTCCACTATCTTATAAATTAGTTGCGAGGAAGGGATTATGTCACTCTTTGAACTTCCACATAATCCAGAAATTTAATTCAGCATTTAAAATTCCTGCAAGCTTTTTTTGTAGATGACCGCAGCCATATTTCTGTACAGGATTGTATTTAAACACAACAACCAGCATTAACGCAATTCACCAACCAGAAATTAAACAAACAAAAATTTATCCCCCAGTTTTGTAAATTCAAAAGGAGGACACGTGGAGCATTAATATTGGATCACATGAAATTGAAGTGAATCTGAAAACCTGAAAATCGGACCCGAATTTTTTATAAGGCACATTGGATTGAGAATTTGTGTTACAAATTAGGCAGACGTCAGCATCCCATTTTGGAACGCGAATTTGGTTTGAAATTCAATCTATTCAGACTTTTGAAGTCCGACGGAAAGGGTTCTTTAATGTTTTGATAATTTAATTTTATGTATGCTTTAATATATACATATGTTTTAAACATATGTTATATATATATCATATGCGAAATGAAAGGTGGGCCATAGAATTTAGTTTTAATTTTATTTTAAAAAAAAGAGGGTTTATTATAATATGTTTTATATGTTACGGCATATAAAAATAAAAAGGACAAAAAAGCTTGGTAGTTTTTTTTATAGACAACACGTAAATTTTTTATTACACAACAGTGTGTAAAAAGTGAAAGACTGAGTGTAAATTTTTAAGTGTGTATGCACAACAGTGCGAAAGTGAAAAACACAGCAGAGTGTTTTAGAGACTGAGTATGTTTGTTTTGAATAGACAATGAGTTGGTTTTATGCACTGAGTTTTGTAGCAGTCATAATTTTGTAATCCCTCTCAGTGAGGAAGAAGTGTAATAGTTTTTTTTTGAGTTATTGAAGGGAATAGAAGTTTGTTTTCAAAGTATTGAAACTCTGTCTCCTGTTAAAGAAATTTTTATTTTCTCTGTGTTAAAATAAGGGAGATTTATTCTCCATTCATTGTTCTGGAATTTTTCAATATTCCAACATGTGCAAGAACAACTTTACATGATGTAACCTATGAAATCGTAAATGCAGAAATCATAGTAACAATAAAGTAACCTATGTAAAAATAAATTCGGATTCATCCTCGGAGTGGTAATGGGAGAAATCATAGTGAACAGCAGGAAACATGCAAAGTTGCTTACAATCAAATAGATGAATAAACACATACAAAAAACCTAGATAATAATCATGAACAAGCTTAATATTGAATTAGAACTGTAAAGGAACTTACAAAATGTGACATTACGAACCTGGTCAAGCGCACAAGCAAAAATATCCTAGACATGACCCTGGTTGACAAGTTGTATTGCTCATGATGCAAGAGGATTTGTACCTGCACTGCCAAGTCAATCAAAATCCATCATTATCTATACAATAAATACAAGTAATTGATGTAGCATTTTTACTCTAAGATGCATTCTTATGATAATGTTAGAACATATGTTGAAAATGTCAAAACATACCTGAATAAGCTCCTCTTCATTTCAAGAACAATTTATTTGAGTCGCATGAACTTGGAACAAGCCTCCCACGATCTAAAAGAGTAGCAACTAAGTCAACAGTGACTTTTTTGTTGCTACGCTGGATCGAGGGAGGTTTGTTCCAAGATTAAATCGCTCCAATAAATTATTCTCTACTAAACAGGGCCAACCACGTGAAGGTGGAAGCTCTTATGGCCCCTCCCCCCCCTCACATCACTCTCAATTCCCCAATACCCAATCTATATTTCATTTTTTACTTTCATGAGCATAAAAAAATATATTCAATAACTAAAAAAAAACAATTCAACAAAAAGTACGCAAGGAAACATTGCAATTAATGCTTGACATAAAAATAGTATGATAAATGAGTTTTTTATATAACACAAAAAACGTTCCAAGTATGGTAACTTTTGTCTTATAATAATACAATATTTTACATTGTCGAATTTTCTTTTTCTTCTTCCTATTTTTAAAGCCCCTAATTACATCATCAATATCATCATGCTCTGCTCCTGTTTCGTGCCTTTCGACCCGCACTGCTGACCTAGTTGCGTAGTCACGATGTCTGGTCTCATCCAGTGACGGGGCATCGCCTACAAAAACAGATAGTATTAAATTTTAATTGTCAGTTTTTAAATATCATTGAACTAGTTCGGTAATATTAATAAAAAAAATTGCAATGAGATTATTTACCTGGTGCACCAGTTGTCGCCGTTGACCTAGTTGCATAGTCACGATGTCTGGTCTCATCCAGTGACGGGGCATCGCCTACAAAAAAAAAAAATATTAAATTTTAATTTTCAGTTTTTAAATATCATTGAATTAGTTTGGTAATATTAATAAAGAAAATTGCAATGAGATTATTTACCTGGTGCACCAGTTGTCGCCGCTGACCTAGTTGCGTAGTCACGATGTCTGATCTCATCCAGTGACGGGGAATCACCTACAAAAACAGATAATATTAAATTTTAATTGTCAGTTTTTAAATATCATTGAACTAGTTCGGTAATATTAATTAAAAAAATCGCAATGAGATTATTTACCTGGTGCACTAGTTGTCGCCGTTGGGACTATTTCCCTGTCTTCGTCTCTGGTGGTAAGATCCTCAAGGGAAACATTCTCTGTGATTTAAACAAAAAACTTTATAAGGAAAACCATGAAGGTATAATTAGAAAATTGTTAGACATTAAATTTATGGATGAAAACAAACATATTGAAAGGTTAATGTTTTACCTTATCAGGCATTCTGGATCTTGGGACCTGCCCCAAGCTTCTGCGACGTTCAACTACAGCTTGATAGCCGAAATGGAAAGCGATATTTTTATCTTCCTATGTAGTTTCTGTTCCGAAGTCATCACCCTACATTACATATGATTGTGTATTTTTAATCATATTTGATAGGATTACAAAAACGTTGGAAGGCGATACAATTAATTATAAGATGTTTAGCTACTTAATTACAATTCTTGCGGCTAATTTCAAGTAGGCACCCTGGCCTAGCTTGTGATGGCCCTCTTTTTCAATCCTAGCTTTGGTTGCCTTCGAGGTGTCAAGCAACCTAGCATCAAAAGATTGAGGTCAGATATGACGTAGCACACTTTTATTTTAGACATAGAGAAAATTAAAGCTATTGAATTAAAGTTGTAATTTACCTTGCGGGTCCAGTTGGCATTTTTCCTTCTTTCTTTGCCCTTTTCTCTATTTCGTCATGGATGAGTGCTCTCCACTCACTCTCTGGAACTGCGAGAGGACGCTCATATCTAGGGTTAAATTGCAATTGCGTCCTATAGGTGTCCCTAGTATATTTCAAATATTTTCCGGCTACCCGAGCCACCGCTGTTCTGTCAAATGTGCCGACCCCAAAAAGGGCTTCTAGATAATCTAGAAGTTCTTTTTTCAGGTTGGAATTCTGGGAATTCCACCCTGTACGTATGGTTGGGCCAAAAATTACCAACGCATGGCTCTCCAGAAACTTGTAGAACTCATTGTTTCCTACACAGTAAAAAATAAAATATTATCATTAATTTAAAAATAAAAATCAGGATAAATATGTTTTAGATAAAGTACATGAAATAGTTAAAATATTAAAATTTACCTAGGAGTTGTACATGCTTTATAGGGACACCTTCATCGTTCACCAAAAACGTGCCATTAATGGTCCCTGTGGAGCTGACACGTGTAGCTCCAGGAAACGCAATAATGTAGTTGGCCATATCAACCTCATCATTGCCAACACGTTCAGCGGTTGGCTGGGTGTCTGCTTGGGCAGGGTGTGTTTCTTGGCTGGCACCTAAAGGAGTAGAAGGTGTATGAGAGGGTTGTTGGGAAATCTCTTGCCCTTGTGTCCCACTACCACCAACACCGGGTTCAGCAAGTGCCAGAAAACGCTACATACAAAAGAACTTTTTGTTAGTTTAGTCAATGTAAAAATTAAAAATCAAACTATCACAATTCATCTCATGCAGAAAAAATAAAATATCCTTTTGACTTTTTATTATTACCTGATATCTTTCTAGCTGGCTCATAAGATGTTTTATCCTCTCTTCTGTTTCAGGTGTTTGAGGCGCATCTATCAAAGTATTAAATTCCGACCTTGCATCTCGTGCCTTTTTTCGCAACAAGAACACTGGAGATAGGGATGAAGAAAGCTCTTCCTCAAAGAGGGAATCATCAGGCGTACCATGGCTAGGTGTCTACATATTTGAACAAAATTAATATTATTTCAATTATGTAAATAACTAAAATACCTGAAGATAGAGCAATGCTGGCACTTTACATGTTCTTCCGCTGGCCTCTTTCTGCGATCATCCCGTCTCGGGGTTGTTCCTGCACTGCTCTGATCAGTCTGCCACATTGCAATAAAATTATAATTGTAAAAACTTGAAAACACAAAATGAAAACTGAAATAATTTCTAATAAGACACCGGAAGACAGAGTTAGAGTTTCAAATATGCCTTGCATTGAATTCAGTCCTGGAAACATGTCATTGCACATTAAGGCACCCAAACAAGAGATGAGTTGACAATGAAGACCTTATTGAATATATTGTTGGAGAAAATTCTAGTAAACTTGTTGTGAAGACCTTAAGGATATTTTTGGAGCAACATTGTTGAAGCTGATGGTATAGCATTGTTGGAGATGATCTTGAAGGGCCTTGAAATGAAGCTTTTGGAGCAACTATTGAAAAATCCTTAAAGCATTTAAGTAAGGCACTTTCTATCTTCCATCACCTTTTTCCTTTCAATATCCTTTAAATTATTTTGTTGATATTTAATGTTTGAAATCACGTTATAATTCCTTGATTATATGTGTTTGGGGACTTTCCCTTTGAAATTACCCAAAAATACCCTGTCAATTTTATCTTCAGGATGCATGTCTAACCCTATTGTTCAATATTTTGATTGATAGTAGTAAACATAGAGAGTTAGGGGGCTCTTGACTTGGTTTGGTTGGGCCATTAGATCCCTAACATCTACTAGGGAGAACCCCCCTTGAGTTGGAGGAGAGCTAGCACGAAGTGAAAAGAGGTTGGTGAGGTGACAATGGGGCTATTGAATTACACATGGTATCACACTTTAGCTTTAGGACTTTATCTTGAGAAGTGCGAGATTTTGCCATATCAATTCTCAAATTGTTTACAACACTATTGTTAAGAACTAATGAGAAGTGATGTTGAGGGGTTTTTGGGTATAAGAAACAATACCATTTAAAAACTAGGGTTCTTAGTCCTTGGCATTCCTTCACCTGGGCCTAGGGGCACACTAGAATAATTTCACATTAAACCATGCAAACTTAAAAGTAACTTAACAGATCCATAAAGTAATAATAATCATAATTCCTAATTTCCTATTGTATGATATGATGCAAATTATTCAAACATGAAGCAATGAAGACATGCAATGTCTGAATTTCAAGATTGATGAACCAATAAAAGAAGTTAGAAACTACAACTTTGATTCAATACTTTGTGTCCTAACTCCAGGAAGGAATCTAGTTTGTAGTACAGAACATGCATCGTGTATTATCAATTCTTAATTGACAACAACTAAAGGTCATCTACCTCATCAATTCCTTCCCATTTTGTGTTTTTATATTATATTCCTTATAAAAGTGTCAAATTTCTCTCAAAGTAAGCAACCATTGAATAAAATAAAAAATAGTTGAGATATGATTGAGAAATGGTCATTTATTTCTTGAAAGGATCTTCACAATTTCTTTGGTTGTTTTTCATCTCAAGAAACAAGAAATGACCTAAGAAACTATCGTGATGTAATATAAGAATCAACACGGTGCAATGGCCATTTTCAAAGCCAAATGATGTCCATTGAGGACATGGCCTTTATTTGGTTCCTGTTTCATAGGAGTTTCGGGTAGAAATGGAACTTTTTGTACCATTTCCAGTAGTAAAAAGGGAAAACCTTCTTTTTCCATGGGAAATAATTTACCTTTCCTTTTTCAAGATAATCTAAATCACAAAAAATATGAACTATACTGCACACATTCTTGGATAATGTGAAAGTAGAAAAGGAATACCCTACAAAAGTGATGCACACATGTACATTTGAACACTAATAGATTTTTGTAGTTGAAATGCAATGCTTGTTTTCATTTAAATGTAGGGTTTTTAAAGCAGGGAGAAATAATGGCTGCCAAATTAATAAGCGTTTCTTTGGGAAAAATTTAAATCTTGTATTGGGTGATGAGATAATAGAGGGTATTGAATATTTATTTTTGACATCTGGAGAGAACCCTGCAGCCTAACACAATCCAATGGAATTGACCAAAAAAACCCAAATAGAGTCAACCCTACTATATGAGGAAGGGCCTGCAGTAAGAACTTACCATTTTGCAAGAGCTGAGGGCGAATGCTGAGGGAAAATGCTGTTCTACAAGAGCTGAGGGTGAATGCTGAGGGCGAATGCTGTTCTGCAAGAGTGGAGGGCGAATGCGCGCGTGATATCAGAAGTTAATGTAGCTATTGCGACAGATACGAAATAATAAAATCATTTTGATGTAGCACGCATATAAGTTTCGTATTTTTATGTAGCGTGCATATAAGTGTCATTATACCGACGACGGAAAAAGCATCGCTATTGCGACGGGTGCCTCCAAACGTCGCAATTGCGACACTTAGACATTGTGTCGCACTTGCGACGTTTGGATGTCGTCGCAATAGCGACGCTTTGGGCCATAGTGTCGCAATTACAACGTCTTCCTCCAAACGTCGCAATTGCGACACTTTTCTAAGTGTCAGTATTGCGACACTTTTCTATAAACGTCGGTATAGCGACGATTTCGGGCGGGATGGAAAATATTTGGGGAAATTTACGACATTTGGACAAAAGCGTCAGAACCAAGTGTCGGAATTTCCGCCAAATGTAGTAGTGAAGTAGGAGATTTGGTATGAAGATGGGATACCAGACGAGAATAAAAGGGGAAGCATGGTAAATTTGACCCTCTCGGTTATGGTCCATACAAGATCTATGAGGCAAGGTCAAATAACACATTTATTTTGGAAGATCTAGATGGAGAGAAAGTGCAGCTGCCTGTGAACGGGAAGTATCTGAAGCATTATTTATAGCATTAAAAGTCAACATTCCACCATTGTAAATACTGGATTTCTCATTGTTCATATGTCACCAAGCAATATTTGACTCCATGCCCAATGGATAAGGCACTAATTTTCTGTTCTTAGCGCTTCTGTGGGAAAAATCACTATCCCCAAGTGGAGCTAGATGTTGTGGGTCATTTTCATTTACCTTTGAAATATTTTCCAAAACACCAAAAAAATCATATATGATAAAAAATGTAAAATTTTGTGTGTCATAGAAGAATTTTGATTTATATATTGGTACATTAACATTACATGATGCAATGTGAAGGTGGGTCAATTCGGGCTCATTTGCGTGTAGAACATTTCAAGAGCCCGACTGATGGGCGCGTTCAGAGCATTTCATGCCAAATAGGGTCGAGTCGGGCTCATTCGCAAGCTCAGGAGGGACCAGTGCGGTAGGACACTGGATAAGCTCAAGAGGGTTACACTGTGGAGAAAAAAAACTAATTTCCTAAAGGCGGAGAAAGGGCGCATTTCCATTGAACACTTAAGAGAGTTGGATGAGGCGCAAAGGGAAAAATGGATGGTCGAGATCAAAGCGTAGAACTGGAGCGGAGAGATAGAGGATGGAGATCAAATCGCAAACCACCAATTGCAAGTTTTAAATAATAAGTGTGGAGGTAAATGTTAAAAGATTTGAAGTGAGATATGCAATGCGGTGGGGCCTGATCGCAAATCACAAATCACAAGTTTTAAAGAATAAGTGCGGAAGTAAATATTGAATTCACCGAAGTGTGATATGCGATGCGGTGGGGCCAAATCATAAACCTCCATCACAAGTTTTAAAGAATAAGTGTGGAGGTAAATGTTAAATGCACTGAAGTGTGATATACAATGCAGTGGGGCATGGTCGCAAGTTGCAAGTCGCGAATTTTAAAGGATAACTGCGTGAGATAATTGCTAAAGTCTCTGAAGTGCGATGTGTGGGTGGATGCGACGCTGTTTCAAAGGTGAATTCCAAAGGTTTTCAGATCCGGAAGTAAGTCATTTTCATGTGTTACACCATGTCGGAGGAAGAAAATAACATTATAACATGAAGCCGGTGAAACGCCTTTCCAATGAAGAAATAGGCAGAATGCGGCAGACAAACTTGGGTAAGTTACTTGACACAGAACAGAGGAGAATAGGCAGAGTCAGGTAGCAGGTGATACGAGTGACAACGTTTGAAAGCACAAGGGAATAGGAAGGGTCGGGCAGAAAATCATATAACAACACCATTAGGAGCACGACAACTGGATCAAGTCAGGCGTGGAGGCGCCGTTACAGAGCTATGCAACCATTTCATCCCGACCAAAAAGGTCACCTCGGCACTTCGGGAGGATGTATTAACAACATCAGATTCAGCAAAATGAAGCATATTTCCAAGTTTCAATTTTTTTTCTTTTTATAATTGAATGAGTAATATTAACAGTTTAGGAAGCCGAATAGTTCAAGAAGTTCAGTAGTTACAAACTACTCTGATGTATTTAAGGAGATAGAAATAAAGAAAAAGGGTTTCGAGTTTTGGATCTCTGGATGACAGTTAGTTTATGACAGAATTATCTTAGAAATTAATGAAATAAGATCAAGTTTCCTACACCTGTTGATGTTGATACGTCTTTCCTGTTTCACTCTGTGGCTATTCCTATTTGAATGAAGTGAAGTAATGTAGCAGCCGGTCTCTTAATTACATTTGTGAGTAAGAGTTAAATAACCTTAATTTGCACTCCTTCACCTCATCTCTTTTCTCTTCATAAACTCCTGATAGCACTTTAAAGTGATAGATTCTGTGTTTACATCATATTATTTTAAGTTCTCTCCTCCTTCAAAAATTTACTCTGAAACTTAAAAGTGGTATATTATGTGTTTTCAACATATCATTTTGAGTTTCTCTTACAGTTCTTCTTTTCGTTCCATTCAAATATCAACAGTTTATAGCATTATGAAGGCTTTCATTATATCTGATTATTGAGGGTATTAAGTAACTGAATTCCAAGGGTGTTCAACAAAGGCCATTTGATATGGTAATTGTGACATACATTTATAAAATGTCTTAAGCACTGATTCCTTACCACAACCAAGGGATTGTTTCTTGAGATACAACACATGGTATGCTATTCAATGTCGTGGCACAACCCTCCTCGTGCAGAGGTAACTCAGGAAGGGGGGTCAGGTCTGGAGCTAGAGTAGTGGACAGGGTCGAGGTGGCAGGAAATCTCAGGCTAGGTAGCCTAGGGGTAGGGGGCGTTGCAACATTATTGGGATGACCCGGGAGGCCGCACATGCATATGAAGTCAATACATCTTCACATGTCTGATAATTGATTTTAGGGTGGGAGTAAGAGTTAAAACAACAGGCTGAGAATATCGACTTGGACTTGGAGGACTGGTAGACCCTCGTTTAAGACCTAGGCCATTCTAGAGGCAAATATACTCAGTTTCAATAGATGGTATATTTATATTGGATAATGAAGAACATCGTGGCAAAAGCTATGGCATCCTTTGCCGGTTCAACCAAGCCATATACAAATTTACAGGAAATTCACAGGAAATTTCAACTCATTCAATGTCAAATTCAACAACAAAATGATTGCTTTAGAGGCATCGAGAAGCACATCTCCTACCTCCCTTAGTCCAAATTTCCAGGGTTAGCGCTAAATATGCGACGTCCATAGACTCCTTTGATGAGTAATTTGATGATCAACATGGTTATGTTTTGATAAATTTTGAGATGTATACATTTCTTCTTTACAGACTTTGAGGTTTTTTTTATAGTTGCATAGCTAATAGGAAAATTAAAGACAATCAAACGTATATAGAATTGCTAGACAATCTTAGAATTTTTAAATTTTGGATGGCTTACAATGCAGTCAGATGGCCAACAATCCTGGTTTCACAGTGGACAGGTTGAGGCCATCTTATCCCATTGGATTTGGATATAAAACTTGTCTTATTTTTTGAAATGGAATAGAAAGGAATTTACACACTTACAATATATATAACAAAAAAAAACATTTAAAACAATTTAAAAAAAATTTAAGAAATATAAAAAAGGTTAAATGAAAAAAACAAAATATTTCCAAAAAAACATAATTTAAGAAAAAAAAATTGAAATTGGATGATATTAATAAAAAAAAACATTAATTAAAAAAAAAAATTTAAAATAAAATAAAATAAAATATAAAAACACTTTAATTTTTTTTTAGAATAATTAGAAAAAAAAAAAATAGAAACCAAAGAAATCAAAATAATAATATTAAAAAAACAAAAAAAAAACATAAAAAAATGATTATGAAATAATATATATATATATATATATATATATATATATATATATATATATATATATATATATATATATATATATATATATATATATATATATATATATATAAAAATACGTATTATCTCGGTGGCCGAGGCCGACGGGAAGCGGAGCGATGCTTAGGCGTTGCTCCATCGACCCTCGGTTGACTGGAGATAATCATTTTTTTATATATCAATTATTTTTTTAAATATTAATTATTTTTTAATGATTTTTGTTAATTTTTAATTTTATTTTTTCAACTATTTTTTAATGTTTTTTTTTTCTAAAATTTTATTTTAAGTTTTATTTTAATTAAATCTTTTAATGTGTGTGTGTGTGTGTGTTTTTTAGCTTAATAAATAAATTAATTTATTATATAGGTATCTATGTTTAGAATAGGGAAAACTGGTGTATCACTAAAGCATCAAATTTCCCAAATTTCCAAACTGGATCCCGCTAATAAAAATGTTCCAATGAGATGATTCCTCCACATTTTTACACTCTAAAAAAATTTATATGGATAAAAATAAATATAATGATCTGATCTGGATCACACATCCCCATGTTGGGAGGCATTTGGTCCCCAAAAGCTTCTATTAGATGAGGTAATGTAATTTTTCCTCCACATTCTCTCCTATGTACCATTTAGCCTTTTCTGGAACCCATCCTTTCAACCCATATACCAAAGTTCATACTCCCTTTATCTTCTAGTTCTATACCTCTTTTGCAAAATTGTATCCTCTATCAACTCTGCCTGAGCATCTGGTGCCAAATTCTCTACAAAAGGTAGGACCTACTCCTCTTTTGGATATAGCATGAAAGTCTCATAGAGTTTCATATCATCTACATTCACCACTAAGTAAATGAACATGTATGGGGTAGAATGATTCTATAGGAATTATCTCCCACCTTTTCTAGTATCTCATAGGGACCATATCACAAAGCCTTGATTTATTTTCAGGACCCTGTATCTTATCCTTATTCAATTGTAACCATACTCTGTCTCCCACCTTAAAGGAATTCTTCGTTTATGCTGGTCATGTTGGCATTATATTTTTCCTGTGCATTCTGTAGCATCTCATCTACCCATATATGTAATTTTTAGATCTTCTCGATAATTTCTCCATCCCCTATAAGATCCTTCCTCACTCCTCCTTGCTTCCCATATGTAATATCCAAAGGTGAAGGTGGAAAATATCTAAAACAAGTTTCAAGTGGGGACTTACCAGCAGAAGTTTGGACTTATCATATAAGAGTGTTCTATATATATCGGATTGGCATCCTAGGTATTTATGTGCTTCTGATTATAACCCCTAAAAATTTGCACCAAATTCTTGTTGACTAATTTTTTCTTCCCATCTTTCTGTGGATGGAACGTTGTAGATGTCTTCAACTTCATGTTCATATTATTCCATCTTCTCCCACAATGGAATTCACTTAGAAATATTGTGTCCTTGTTTGAAATAATTCTCCATGTTATCCCAAAGTGAACCCAAATATGTCCATAGAACAAGTTTTCTACTTCTTTCCCTTCTGATGGTATTTTTATAGGGCATCAGAACACACATCTTGCTGTACTTGTCATCTACCATGAAAAGGTAGTCATGTTCCTTCCTGGTTGTTGGTAAACTTCCCACAAAGTACATGGAAATTATTTCCAAAATGATGATTGGGTACAACAAAGGATGATATAGGCCATGTTTCCTATTAATTTTCTTGATGGTACAATAAATCATGTATCCTCTTATAAACATAGCTACCTACTCTTGCATCTTGGGCCAAGACACATACCTATGCAAGTTGGCCATAGTCTTCTCTACACCAAAGTGCCCCGCAACCTTGGAGGTGTTGGCCTCTCTAATAAGCTACAATCACTCAAATCTAGGAACACACAAGTTATATAACCTATAGAGTAACTCATCTTGGAGATGGTAGTCAATGATGCTATCACCATCATTGACATGACTTTGGATCTGCAACTACTGAAACACCTCCTTGAAGTCCTCATCCTTTGAATATTCCTCCATGTATGCATCAGGGGTGAATGGATCCATGTGCATCATAGTTACCAAAGTTTTTATATTTGATGCAGGTTGCCTTGAAAGCATGTTAACCAACTTATTTTTAGTTTATTAGGAACTAGCCACTTCATGATGGTTTCCATCTTAGCATGATATATTTTTAGCTCTCCTCCACCTATTACATACCCAAAAAACAACAAGACTATTGTGCAAACTCACACTTCTTGAGATTTGTTACTAGATAATGCTTCTTTAATGTCTCCATGACCTGTATCAAATGTGTGATATTCTCCTCCCAAGTAGCACTATATACCAGTATATCATCCAAATAGACAATAAAAAATGAATAAATAAAAGGGTGAAATATATTACTCATTAACCTCATAAATGTAGTTAGTGTGTTGCATAGGCCAAATAGCATGACCAAACACTCATACAAACCTTTCCTAATTTTGAAGGTGATCTTCCAGGTATGTTCTTCTTTGAATCAAACCTGGTGATATCCAGAATTTAATTCCATCTTGGTGAAGTATTTTGCTTGTTGGAATTGATTCAACATATCATTTATTCTGGGAAGGGGGTGCTTATTCTTGAGTGTAATTTTTTTTAACACCTTGTAATTTATACACATTCACCAAGTCATACCCTTATTTGGCACAATGATTATGGGTGACTCAA